>CM050173.1:9205079-9911117 GCA_027410445.1 Discoglossus pictus | reverse complement strand
CGTCTGGACAGTTATATGCACTGGCCATTGAGCCTTTCCTCTGCCTACTGAGGAAAAGGCTCACAGGGCTGGTGCTAAAAGATCCAGACATGCGGATTGTCCTTTCAGCTTATGCTGACGATGTGCTCCTCGTGGCCCAGGATCCAGTTGATCTTGAGCTGGCAAAACAGTGCCAGGAGGTATATTCAGCTGCCTCCTCCGCTCAGATCAACTGGTCCAAATGCACAGGCCTTTTAGAGGGTAATTTACAGGTGGACTCTTTGCCTCCCACGTTTCGTGACATCACGTGGGAGGCAGATGTCATTAAATATCTGGGGGTCTACCTGTCCGCTGCGGACGCTTCCGTCCCAGACAACTGGAGGGAGTTAGAGGGCAGTGTCCTCTCTCGTCTGGGACGATGGAGGGGTCTAGCAAAAATGCTTTCCCTTAGGGGGCGGACTCTAGTGGTGAATCAGCTGGTGGCTTCTCAGATCTGGCACCGGCTGATTTGTCTGAGTCCGACCCCCGAGTTTGTCACCAATATCCAGAGGAATTTGTTAGATTTCCTCTGGATGGGAAGGCATTGGGTCTCTGCAGGGGTGGCAAGTCTGCCTTTGGTGGAGGGTGGACAGGGAGTAGTTTGTGTGTGCTCCCAGTTGTCCACCTTCCGCCTTCAGTACCTGCAGAGATACCTATATGCAGATCCCTCTCCGCAGTGGTGCGCACTGGCATCCAGCTTTTATCGCCAGTTGCGCAACCTGGGGTATGACCGGCAATTATTTCTGATCAGGCCCGAGGGGTTTGGGAGAGACCTCTCTGTGTTGCCGGCATACTACCAGGAAACCCTCAAGGCCTGGAGCATGGTCTCCGTGACCAGGCAGGGCGTGCCTTTGGGGGATGAAATATTCACAGAGCCTCTGCTATTTAATGCAGCAGTGGGGGCTCCAATGTTACAGTCCCCCAGTATCATCCGCCGCCTTAGTCATGCACGGATGACCCGAGTCGGGGATCTCCTGGAATACGGGCGTTCTGATTGGGTGTCACCCCAGGAGCTTGCGCTCCGTTTGGGATATGTGACGCCCAAAGTCTCAGGGCGCTTGCTCCAGGAGATTAGAGATGCCATCTCCCCCGACTCGCGCACCTTCCTTCGCGGGGCTTTGCAGGCCGGAGTGCCACATGCACCTTTCAACACCCCTTCTCCGGCTGTTTGCATTGGACACAAGCCCCGTGTTTCCCCTCAGGCTCCTCCTGTCCCCAACCTCTCGAGGTTGAGGGACATACCCTCGGCATGCTTTCGCGGCATGCCGAGGAAGAGCTTATATTCTCTCGTGCTCCATACAGTGCACTTCCTTGCCCTCGTGACCCGTCCCGATACCATCTGGAGGCGGGTCCTACCAGCTGACGAGGGCAAGAGGCCCCGGTGGAAGGAACTTTATTCTGATTTAGTTCCACGACCCACCGGGGACTTGAGTTGGAGAGTGCTCCATGGTGCACTGAGCACGGGGAGAGTACTTAGCTAAATTCACGGACTCTCCCTCCACTTGTCCATTCTGTGGCAAGGGAGAGTCCGTGTATCATGTTTATTTTAGTTGCGCCAGACTGCAGCCCCTCTTGTCACTCTTGAGGGGCCTCCTCCTGCAGTTCTGGCTGCATTTCTCCCCTCACATTTTTATTTTTGGGCGCCCAGTGTCCCGGGGCAATAAGGCCAGGGACCTCCTCGTCAACCTGCTCCTGGCATTAGCCAAGTTGGCTATATATAAGTCCAGGAAGCAGTGTTTGATAGGGGGGGTTCCCTTGTCACCTGAGGCCATGTTCCGGGTGCTGGTGCGCTCCCGTATCCGGGCAGAGTACCACCTGGCTTTGTCTACTGGGGGAATGGATGAGTTTGTCTCCCAGTGGGCTGTAGATGGTGTGCTCTGCTCGGTATCCCCCCATCCGGTTTCTTTTTCTTTCAACCTCCTAATATGATTTTTATTTAGTTTACAGAAAATGTTTTCTCCTAATTTTAAAATACGCTGGTGCGCTCCCGTATCCGGGCAGAGTACCACCTGGCTTTGTCTACTGGGGGAATGGATGAGTTTGTCTCCCAGTGGGCTGTAGATGGTGTGCTCTGCTCGGTATCCCCCCATTCGGTTTCTTTTTCTCTTAACCTCCTAAAATGATTTTTATTTAGTTTACAGAACATGTTTTTCTCATCATTTTAAAAATACACTGTGCCAAGTTCAACCAATCCAATCTATTTGGGGTACCAACAGTCCACATTTAAAAAAACAATAATTGTATTTTCTTAAATCTAAGTGCATTTGCCTGACCGCCAATCAAAGTTCATTTGCTTGACCTCTAGCCGGTGTGAGTGTCAGGCTTACAAGTACTGTGCCAATTTCAACCAATCCAATCTAGTTGGGGTACCAACAGTCCACATTTAAAAAAACAATAATTTTATTTTCTTAAATCTAAGTGCATTTGCCTGACCGCCAATCAAAGTTCATTTGCTTGACCGCTAGCCAGTGTGTGTGTCAGGCTTACAAGTACTGTGCCAAGTTCAATCAATCCAATCTATTTGGGGTACCAGCAGTCCACATTTAAAAAAACAATAATTTTATTTTCTTAAATCTAAGTGCATTTGGCTGACCGCCAATCAAAGTTCATTTGCTTGACCGCTAGCCAGTGTGTGTGTCAGGCTTACAAGAACTGTGCCAAGTTCAACCAATCCAATTTATTTGGGGTACCAACAGTCCACATTTAAAAAAACAATAATTTTATTTTCTTAAATCTAAGTGCATTTGCCTGACCACCAATCAAAGTTCATTTGCTTGACCGCTAGCCAGTGTGTGGGTCAGGCTTACAAGTACTGTGCCAGAGAGCATGTTGTGTGCATGCTTGAGCTCCAAACAAAAGGCTTTTTAGGGTCTTAGTCCCTCAAATACAAGTTTTATTTTAACACCTTTCTGTTTATAAGCACTTTGTGCACGGTGTTGTTCATTTTTGGGAGTTGTGGTATTTTTCTTAGTTTAATTTAAGTTTTAGTTTTCTGGGAGCCAAGCTCAGCTCTCTATCCCAGGAGAGTGAGCTGTCTCCTAGATACTTTGCCACACCCCTCCCTTAGCACTCCACCTTCACTCCTGGAGCTTTTTTTACTTTGAGTTTTTTTTTAAAAGTTTTTCAGGTTTTGTTAAAGTTTTGTTTGTTTGGTGTTGGGTTTTATGTTTTGGGGGGAGAGAAGACAAGTAACATCTTTGTAGGCAGTGGGTGGGAAACAATTTGAAGTTTTGTTTAAAAGGCTTTTTTTAACATCTGACACAGAGACACAGAGGGGTTAAAAAGCCTCTGTGTTCTCTGTGTTGTTGCAATTAGCAACACCTTGCAACAGGCCATTAACCCTTCCACTGCCAAAGCATCACTCTTCTCTCTCTCCCTTAGTTTTGTCTCCCTTAGTTTTGTCTTTTTGTTTCTTTTTCACACTTTTATATTTTAAAAAAAAAGAAAACAGTAAAAAATCATAAAACAAAAAATAAAAATAAATAAAACAAATAAACTTAAAAAAAAAAGGGTCTAAACATGAGGGATAAGACCACTAAGAAGCCTCAGGGGTCAAAAGGGGGAATAATGGCCCCTGAAAATCCTAGCTGCAGCACTGCACAGCATAGGCCCCAGGCAGAAAAGGCAGCCCCAGCTCCTGGTGGTTCTGCCAGCAGACCTACCCCTGTGGCTAATACCTGGTCACAGGTGGTTTCTGCTGGCCCCAGTAATACCACCGCTGGGGCTGAGGGGCAGATCACCAGGAAGCATGGGGTTAAATGTCAGATGTCTGGGGTCTACAGCATTGATATCTATCTGCGTGCTGCAGCTAATGTCATCAGCCCCTCTGTTATACTAGCAGCCAGCAAAATGTACGGGAAAGCAGTTTTCTTTACCCGTACTCTGGCTGCTGCACACATTCTTATACAGAGAGGCATCACAGTGGGGGGATTATATGTCCCAATAGAACCCCTGGAAGGGTTGGGCACAAAAGTAACACTCTCTAATGTGCCCCCCTTCCTACCAGACTCCCTCCTGCGCCCCCACCTGCTAACCCTAGGGGAAGTAAAAACACCATTTATAAAAATTCCCCTGGGGTGCAGAGAGAGAGCACTTCGTCATGTGCTCTCTTTCAAGAGGCAGGTACAAATGTGCCTGCCTCAGGGCGCAGAAAACATAGAGGGGTCTTTTGGGGTTCCATTTGAGGGGGTGCTGTACAGGATTTTTTACAGCACTACGGAGGTGCAGTGCTATCATTGCAAAGGGTTGGGGCATACACGTAGGAATTGTCCTAATGTAAAGCATCATGCCCCAGCCCCAGCAAATGGCACCTCCGTCAGTACGGCACCCATCCCCGCTGAGCCCATAACAGCGGGGACCTCAAGGGTCATAGCCCCCCCACAGAGCTCAGGCAAGGAGGCCGTTCCTCAAGCCACCACCACGGCCTCCAAACCCCCTTCTTCCCCAAAAAAGCCATCTGTGTCTGTGGTCTCCAGCAAGACTGCAGACATGGGGAAAAAGGGGAAGAATGTCACCGGTCCTCCCAGTGTCACAGCTGCATCTCCCAAGTCCCAATCTGCCCCCACCATAATTACATCAGTTAGTGTGGGGGCACAGTGTAAGCAGAGGGATAATAAGCCCTCTGCAGGGGAGGCAGCTAGTGGCAGCTCCTCTTCCAGGAGTGACGTCCCCAGGAAGAGGAAGCATAAAACCAACAGGGAGGTTGCTGATAAGTGGGAAGTGCTCTATAGTGGAGCACCTCCCTCTAAAAGCAAGAAGAGGAACCAAACATCTCCTCCTCATCCGGTGACATTGTCTGGCCCAGTTATTAAGCTCAGCCAGCCGGTGCCAGACCACACATCTCTCTCTCCAGACCCTATAGGGGTTAATGTGGAAAAGGGTCTGGAGGAAAAGCAGGGGCAAGAGGGTCTCCCAAGTGAGGCAGGGGTAGACAAGAAAGATCAGGTTCTGCCTCTGGCCTTTGAGGGGGGACCCAACAAAGCCCCTGCTGAATGGGTAGTCAGTGTCCCTGAGGTGCTGAGCTTCAAGGGCACCAGTCAGTCTCCTCCTCCAGTGTCACTCTCTAGTGACGTAGTGCCCCAGGCCGAGTCACTACTGGAGGGGGGGGGGGAATATAGGCATGACCCCCATTCAGGACCCCATGGATTTGTCTGTCAGGGGGGATGTGGCACAAGGGGAAGTGGAAATGGGGGAGGGTGATAAAACAGGTTTTCCTGTTAACATCATGGGAGAGCCTGTCTACCCTCCTCAGCCGTCCACTGACCCTAACATCGGTGCCATCCAAGCTGAGCAAGCAGCGGTGGAACTGGCAGAGGAGGCATATAAAGCCTCCAAGGCTTCCATTAAGGAAGCCATGCCAGCCACTGCTGTCCAGCCAGCTACCCCTGAGTTCACTCCTGAAGCTACAGGGGTGCAGCAGCAATCCAAGGGTCCATTATTTACCTTGAAGGGTGCTAAAGGGACTCCTTCTGTATCATCTAAGAGGGGGTCCCTGAGAATAAAGCTGAGGAAACTGACTCCAGCCGGGGAGGATGGAGTAAAAGCCCTCAGCCAAGAGGAGCCCAGGGGTGACCCACTAGAAGGAACATCAGATTCTGGGTGGGTTATCCCTGTCAAGGAAATAGATCTATTCCTTGAGAGCACCCTTCATGGACAAAAGAAAAGGAAGGTGCGGCTGGCCTTGGAGAGGTGGAAGAATATGTCGTTTATTCTCCACTCTCTCCAGCAATATCTAGTGGTCAGCACTAGGGCCAAGAATTCTGGGACTGCGGAGCATCTCCGCGTCCGGAAATTCTATAAAATGTGCGTGTCCTATCAGCAGTCTCAAGGGTCTGAGGAACGCACAATTCCTGACACGCAGTAATGGCTTTGCACATCAGCACGCTAAATACCAATGGCTGTCAAGACAGTTTCCGCAGGTTCCAGGTACTCTCCTATTTATATCAGGGAGGGTACTCTGTGAGCTTCCTGCAGGAAACTCACACCACTCCAGAGGCTGAGGCCTCGTGGCAACTGGAGTGGAGAGGCAGGGTCTTCTTCAGCCACTTCACATCGGCGTCATGTGGAGTGGTGACCCTGTTCTCAGAGTCTTTTCAGCCAGAGCTGCTGCTTGTGAAAGCTGTTATCCCAGGCCGTCTAATCCACCTCCGGGTCCGAGAGCAGGGTAGCATCATTAACCTAGTTAATATATATGCCCCTGCTGGAGGGCTCGAGAGAGTGAGGTTCCTCGCCAGACTGTCCCAGTTTTTGGAGACGGTTGACGCAGATGAGTGTTCGGTACTCGGGGGTGATTTCAACTGCACCCTCGACGCTCTGGACCGGAATAGTCCAGAGCCGTACCCGCCTTCTGCGTCAGCCCTGCGGGAGATCATCGCCCGCTTCTCCCTGGTGGACATTTGGCGAGAGCAGAACCCAGGGGCATCAGACGGTTTCACCTACGTCAGGGTGTGAGCCGGTCTGGTGTCCCACTCCCAGATCGACAGACTATATATATCTAGTCACTATATGTCACGAGTCGGTTCTTGTGCCATTAGGCTGGCTCCGTTCACAGACCACAACTGTGTGTCTGTGACAGTGGCGCTAACGCCAACAGCGCCACGAGCCGCCTATTGGCACTTCAACAATGCTTTGTTGAAGGACCAGGGGCTCGTGACATTGATCCGGGAGTTTTGGACGGACTGGAGGGGTTGCAAGGGGGACTTTGCCACGTTAAAACTGTGGTGGGACGTGGGCAAGGTTCATTTGCGACTTCTGTGTCAGGAATATACCAAGGGTGCGAGTGGGCAGCGCGAAGCTGAGTTGGAGTCACTCCGGGGGGAGGTACTCCATCTGGAGCAGAGGCTGTTCACTTGTAGGGACCAATCCCTGCAGAGCGAGTATGTAGAGAGGAAGGGTGTCCTCTGTGACCTGGAACGACACCAGGCCAAGGGGGCATACGTGCGCAGACGCTTAGGTTTTCTCAAAGATCTAGACCGCGGCTCGCGCCTCTTCTACTCACTGGAGAAAAAGGGGGGTAACAGTAGGCACATCACCTGTCTTCTAGATGAAGACGGTGCCCCCCTTACAGATCCGGAGAGTATCCGGGATAGAGCCCGGAACTTTTATAAAGATCTTTACTCTCCGGATCCCATTTCTCCAGACGCCTGCAGGGTGCTATGGGAGGGGCTCCCCACAGTCAGTGAGGGTGTAAGAGAGCGGCTTGATATACCACTATCTTTTCAAGAGCTCTCTGAAGCCCTCCGTGCCATGTCCTGTGAAAAGTCTCCAGGACTGGACGGACTGACTGTAGAGTTTTTCCAATTTTTCTGGGAGACTCTGGGACCTGATTTCCATCTGGTCCTTGGGGAAGCCCTGGAGACCGGGGAGATGCCCCTGTCTTGTCGCAGGGCAGTACTTGCCCTGCTGCCCAAAAAGGGGGATCTCCGGCTTATTAAGAACTGGCGACCGGTCTCTCTGCTCAGCACGGACTACAAGATTGTAGCTAAAGCCATCTCGCTTAGACTTGGGTCTGTGCTGGCAGAATTGGTTCACCCTGACCAGTCCTATGCGATCCCGGGCCGGACTATCTTTGATAGTATCTTTCTGGTCCGGGATCTATTGCATTATTCTCGCAGGACTGGTCTGTCACTCGCCTTTCTCTCTTTAGATCAAGAGAAGGCGTTTGACAGGGTGGACCATGGTTACCTCATAGCCACTCTGCAAGCGTACGGCTTTGGCCCACAGTTTGTGGGCTTTATAAGAACGCTGTACGCCTCTGCAGAGTGTTTACTTAAAATCAATTGGTCCCTAACAGCACCTTTGGTATTTGGACGAGGGGTGCGTCAAGGATGTCCCTTGTCTGGACAGTTATATGCACTGGCCATTGAGCCTTTCCTCTGCCTACTGAGGAAAAGGCTCACAGGGCTGGTGCTAAAAGATCCAGACATGCGGATTGTCCTTTCAGCTTATGCTGACGATGTGCTCCTCGTGGCCCAGGATCCAGTTGATCTTGAGCTGGCAAAACAGTGCCAGGAGGTATATTCAGCTGCCTCCTCCGCTCAGATCAACTGGTCCAAATGCACAGGCCTTTTAGAGGGTAATTTACAGGTAGACTCTTTGCCTCCCACGTTTCGTGACATCACGTGGGAGGCAGATGTCATTAAATATCTGGGGGTCTACCTGTCCGCTGCGGACGCTTCCGTCCCAGACAACTGGAGGGAGTTAGAGGGCAGTGTCCTCTCTCGTCTGGGACGATGGAGGGGTCTAGCAAAAATGCTTTCCCTTAGGGGGCGGACTCTAGTGGTGAATCAGCTGGTGGCTTCTCAGATCTGGCACCGGCTGATTTGTCTGAGTCCGACCCCCGAGTTTGTCACCAATATCCAGAGGAATTTGTTAGATTTCCTCTGGATGGGAAGGCATTGGGTCTCTGCAGGGGTGGCAAGTCTGCCTTTGGTGGAGGGTGGACAGGGAGTAGTTTGTGTGTGCTCCCAGTTGTCCACCTTCCGCCTTCAGTACCTGCAGAGATACCTATATGCAGATCCCTCTCCGCAGTGGTGCGCACTGGCATCCAGCTTTTATCGCCAGTTGCGCAACCTGGGGTATGACCGGCAATTATTTCTGATCAGGCCCGAGGGGTTTGGGAGAGACCTCTCTGTGTTGCCGGCATACTACCAGGAAACCCTCAAGGCCTGGAGCATGGTCTCCGTGACCAGGCAGGGCGTGCCTTTGGGGGATGAAATATTCACAGAGCCCCTGCTATTTAATGCAGCAGTGGGGGCTCCAATGTTACAGTCCCCCAGTATCATCCGCCGCCTTAGTCATGCACGGATGACCCGAGTCGGGGATCTCCTGGAATACGGGCGTTCTGATTGGGTGTCACCCCAGGAGCTTGCGCTCCGTTTGGGATATGTGACGCCCAAAGTCTCAGGGCGCTTGCTCCAGGAGATTAGAGATGCCATCTCCCCCGACTCGCGCACCTTCCTTCGCGGGGCTTTGCAGGCCGGAGTGCCACATGCACCTTTCAACACCCCTTCTCCGGCTGTTTGCATTGGACACAAGCCCCGTGTTTCCCCTCAGGCTCCTCCTGTCCCCAACCTCTCGAGGTTGAGGGACATACCCTCGGCATGCTTTCGCGGCATGCCGAGGAAGAGCTTATATTCTCTCTTGCTCCATACAGTGCACTTCCTTGCCCTCGTGACCCGTCCCGATACCATCTGGAGGCGGGTCCTACCAGCTGACGAGGGCAAGAGGCCCCGGTGGAGGGAACTTTATTCTGATTTAGTTCCACGACCCACCGGGGACTTGAGTTGGAGAGTGCTCCATGGTGCACTGAGCACGGGAGAGTACTTAGCTAAATTCACGGACTCTCCCTCCACTTGTCCATTCTGTGGCAAGGGAGAGTCCGTGTATCATGTTTATTTTAGTTGCGCCAGACTGCAGCCCCTCTTGTCACTCTTGAGGGGCCTCCTCCTGCAGTTCTGGCTGCATTTTTCCCCTCACATTTTTATTTTTGGGCGCCCAGTGTCCCGGGGCAATAAGGCCAGGGACCTCCTCGTCAATCTGCTCCTGGCATTAGCCAAGTTGGCTATATATAAGTCCAGGAAGCAGTGTTTGATAGGGGGGGTTCCCTTGTCACCTGAGGCCATGTTCCGGGTGCTGGTGCGCTCCCGTATCCGGGCAGAGTACCACCTGGCTTTGTCTACTGGGGGAATGGATGAGTTTGTCTCCCAGTGGGCTGTAGATGCTCTGCTCGGTATCCCCCCATTCGGTTTCTTTTTCTTTCAACCTCCTAATATGATTTTTATTTAGTTTACAGAAAATGTTTTCTCATAATTTTAAAATACACTGTGCCAATTTCAACCAATCCAATCTAGTTGGGGTACCAACAGTCCACATTTAAAAAAACAATAATTTTATTTTCTTAAATCTAAGTGCATTTGCCTGACCGCCAATCAAAGTTCATTTGCTTGACCGCTAGCCAGTGTGTGTGTCAGGCTTACAAGTACTGTGCCAAGTTCAACCAATCCAATCTAGTTGGGGTACCAGCAGTCTACATAAAAAAAAATGACAGGCAGAGGCAGGACACCCTGCAGAGGCCGTCGTGGTCGTGGTGCTGTGATTCCCTTTGGCCCTACAATAATGCCCAGTGTTCAGAGGCCAGTTACCCTGAACTTGAAAAGTTCAGAGGACGTAGTTGACTGGCTAACACAGGACACCCAATCTTTTACAGCTTCCGCTTGGAACATTGACGCACCATCCTCCTCCAGCTTAGCTTCGGGCACCTCTCAAGTTACCACTCACCCGCCTGCCGCCACCACCAACACTAGTACCACAGCCAATTCAATTGATCAGTCAGAAGAGTTATTTACACATCAGTTTAAAGAAATGAGTGATGTGCAACCATTATTGCCAGAGGATGTAGATAACAGGGATATGTCTCAGTCAGGCAGCATTACACACATGTACGTACGATGTGATGATGATGATGATGTACCCGCTGCTGCTTCCTTTGTTCAGTTGTCATATACAAGTGAGGCGGGTGATGATGATGACGATGCGTCCGTGGATGTCATGTGGGATCCGGCTAGAAGAGAAGAAGAACAGGGGGAAAGTTCAGATGGAGAGATAGAGAGGAGGAGGAGACGAGTTGGAAGCAGAGGGAGGTCATCGCAATGAGCTAGTGGCACAGTCAGACAGCATGCATCAGCACCCGGGGTCAGCCAGACAGCACGCCAATCAACGCAGGCTGTTGCCACCACCAGAATGCCGTCACCGCCGAGCTCAGCAGTGCAGCATTTTTTTTGGGTGTCTGCCTCTGACAACAGCAATGCCATTTGCAACCTGTGCCAAAAGAAACTGAGTCGTGGGAAGTCCAACACCCACCTAGGTACAACTGCTTTGCGAAGGCACATGATGTCACATCACAAACGCCAATGGGATCAACACATGAGTACAAGCAGCACACAAACTCAAACCCGCCATCCTCCTACTGGTCCAGCATCTTCATCCACGTCAACCACTGCTGTCCTCCTTGCCCCTCTCAACTATCCGCCACTCCGTCTCTCGCCTCTTGCTGTTCCTGCTCATCTCCCCACAGTCAGATGTCTGTCAAGGGCATGTTTGAGCATAAAAAGCCAATGCCACAAAGTCACCCCCTTGCCCGGCGTCTGACAGCTGGCTTGCCTGAACTCTTAGCCCACCAGCTTTTACCATACAAGCTGGTGGAGTCTGAGGCGTTCACAAAGTTTTTAGCGATTTGGATACCGCAGTGGAAGGTACCCGGCCGAAATTTCTTTGCCCAAAAGGCAATCCCCAACCTGTACTCGATTGTGCAAAAGGAAGTAATGGCATCTCTGGCACACAGTGTTGGGGCAAGGGTCCATCTGACCACTGATACCTGGTCTGCAAAGCATGGTCAGGACAGGTATATCACCTACACTGCGCATTGGGTAAACCTGCTGACGCCTGCCAAGCATGGAATGCGTGGCTCTGAAGAGGAGTTGGTGACACCGCCAAAACTTGCAGGCAGGCCTGCTGCAACCTCCTCTACTCCTCTTCCATAACCTCCTCAGCTGAGTCCTCTTCTGCTGCTGCGTCTTGCTCCACATCAACGGCACCCCCCCAGCTCCCCAGATACTATTCCACATCCCGGATACAGCAGTGTCATGCCGTCTTGGGGTTGACTTGCTTCAAAGCAGAGAGTCACACCGGGCCAGCACTCCTGTCCGCCCTGAACGCACAGGTGGATCAATGGCTGACTCCGCACCAACTGGAGATTGGCAAAGTGGTTTGTGACAACGGAAGAAATTTGTTGGCGGCATTGAATTTGGGCAAGTTGACGCATGTGCCGTGCATGGCACATGTGTGTAATCTCATCGTACAACGCTTTGTTCATAAGTATCCAGGCTTACAGGACGTCCTGAAGCAGGCCAGAAAGGTGTGTGGCCATTTCAGGCGTTCCTACACAGCCATGGCGCACTTTTAAGATATCCAGCGGCGAAACAACATGCCAGTGAGGAGCTTGATTTGTGACAGCCCCACACGTTGGAATTCAACACTCCTAATGTTCGACCGCCTGCTCCAACAAGAAAAAGCCATTAACGAGTATTTGTATGACCGGGGTGCTAGGACAGCCTCTGCGGAGCTGGGGATTTTTTTGCCACGTTACTGGCCGCTCATGCGTCCTTTTGAGGAGTTGCCAAACCTTGTCAGTCGCACCGAAGGCACCATCAGCGACATCATACCATTTGTTTTATTCCTGGAGCGTGCCCTGCGAAGAGTGCTGGATCAGGCCGTAGATGAGCGTGACGAGGAAGAGGAAGAGTTGTGGTCACCATCACCACCAGAAACAGTCTTATCAGCATCGCTTGCTGGACCTGCGGCAACGCTGGAAGAGGATTGTGAGGAAGAGGAGTCAGAGGAGGAATGTGGCTTTGACGCATTCCAGGGTGCTCATTGTCACCTATATGGTACCCGTGGTGTTGTACGTGGCTGGGGGAAGAACATATCTTCAGCGAGATCACTGAGGACGAGGACGGGACATGGGTAGCTCGGCATCCAACCTTGTGCAAATGGGGTCTTTCATGCTGTCGTGCCTGTCGCAGGACCCTCGTGTAAAAAGGCTGAAGGGGAACGACCTGTACTGGGTGTGCACGCTACTAGACCCCCGGTATAAGCAGAAAGTGCCTGATTTGATACCAAATTACCGCAAGTCAGAAAGGATGCAGCAGGTCCAAAACAAATTAACAAGTACGCTTTACACAGCATTTAAGGGTGATGTCACAGCACAAGGGCAATATAACAGGGGAAGAGGTGAAAGTAATCCACCTCCCACGACCACGCCGGCAAGGACAGGATGTTTAAAAGACGTGTTGTTGATGGAGGACATGCAGACCTTTTTCAGTCCTACGCATCGCATCAGCCCTTTGGGATCCACCCTCAGAGAACGACTTGACCGACAGGTAGCAGACTACCTCGCCTTAACTGCAGATATCTACACTCTGAGGAGCGATGAACCCCTTGACTACTGGGTATGCAGGCTAGACCTGTGGCCTGGGCTATCCCAATTTGCAATTGAACTTCTGGCCTGCCCCGCTTCAAGTGTCCTGTCAGAAAGGACCTTCAGTGCAGCAGGAGGTTTTGTCACCGAGAAGAGAAGTTGCCTAGGGCAAAAAAGTCTAGATTGCCTCACCTTTATAAAGATGAATGAGGGATGGATCCCGAAGGGACTGACACTGGGCGATACATTCGCCTGAAAAAGGCCTGATGAGATGAGCTGCCTTCGGCTAAAAATGGTCCACACGCTGCTGTATGTTATCTGTGAATGCCGGATGACTTGCGTGACTTATCCGCCACTAACTAGGGTTCAAGAAGACGCTATGTTTTATGGCACTTTCTGCCTGGGGAACAAAGGTCAATTTTTCTGGCCGCTGCAACAGCAGCGACTGCAACAATACCTAATTTTTGAATTTCCATTTTTATGTCAGAAGGCGTACAGCATGTAATGAAAAAGAAAGCATATTGAACAGTCTTGCATAACACAACAGTTGTGCAAAAATACATATTTACAATGAAGACATTTTGTTAAAATTAGCTGGCTAGGCCTTCTTATTTTTACTTTTTTGGTTAATACATTTTCTTTTTTTTTACTGTGATTGCAATTTTTAAGAGAAACCTAAGACATGGTAAAACAGACAATAGTAAAGAGTATATCAGCAGTTAACACCAAAGTCCTATTATATATCATCACTCCAGCAGTAGCTTATTATTTACAATATCTAACCTGCTCAATCGCCCTTGGGTTACCCTAGGGCAGGCTTCAGTAGGCGACCTCTCCTTTCCTCGGATGATTTTGCCGCCGGTTGCTTCTGAAGGGTCTCCTACAGACCTCCCCCACTCCGGTCCTTCCCCTCGAGTCGCTTCAACCATTAACAAATGTTTTATTATATTAGGGGGGCACTTAATGGGGATGTTATCCAGGGATCCCAAATTGTCTGGAACTGGGTGATTCTATCCAAGACTACATGGTTAAATCTCTCGTTGAGCAGTAAATAGTTGATTTTTTTTATTAATTCCTGAAAGTTTTAATTTGGGGTTTTCCAACTACTAGCTATGTGTATTTTTTCTTTCAATTTTTTTTTTATTAGGTCAGTTAATATATCATATTCAAACAACCATTTCCATGTTACATATATATCCATAAATGTTAATACATCACTGAGTTACCTTATCTCTATTAATACTCAGTTTACCCCTTTCCATTCCATAATCTTGGAGCTTATACCATATCCAGGGCTAGTATGTTATCTGGATTTGGTTGTACCTGTAGCCTAAAAATATTATTTTTTTTACTTTTCAGTTATTAATATGGCTTTAATTCAGTTTGTTTTAAGTTGATTCCCTTTAAGTCTTGAATCCGACTATAATTGGGGAAAAAAAATAACTAGTTTTAACATTTAACATGTTGGGAAAGGGAAAGGTCCACAAACATCCTCCTTTTTTACATAAATATGATGTAAAATATAGCACTTACCTCTGTCCTCCACCCCTCTGAGGATCCACACACACCTCCATCCATCCCGTTCTCTTGAGAATATCCTCTCCCATTAAGGGGAACCCCTATTCCGGACCTAAATTTCTTTAATTGTCTCCAGATGATATGCTATCCCTTAATTGCAGCCACGGAGACCATATATCTCAAAATGTATCCATGGAGTTGTCTACTAAATGGGTAAGGCGTTCATTTATAAGGATAAAGTTTAATTTATTTTTAACCACCTGAAAGTGTAGGGTATCCGATTTCCATTGTCTGGCTATATGGTTCTTTGTGGCCAACATGATGAACTTTAATAGCCTATTTTGAGCGGGCCAGAGACAGACATGCGGAACACCCAGCATGCAGTTTTCTATATTAGCAGAAATCTGAATCTTAAACATTTTAGAAGCTAGTAAGCATGTTTCTTCCCATAGTCTTATGACTGCCGAACACTCCCACCAGACATGAATAAATGTAGCCTCATTACCACTGTTCCTAAAACATGAGCTGCTCAGTTTTGGATCCCATTTATTTAGCTTAAAAGGAGTAATATATGTCCTGTGTAGGACCTTTATTGAAGTCTCAAGCAGACTATAATTTAAAGATCCCCTACTTAAGCCTTGCCAACTTTTATCCCATGTGCTGTCTGCCAACTTGGTGCCAAAATCCTTTGGTATAGTCTGGTTTGTTTGCCCATGAGTTTTCATTAAATAGTTCATACATGAGGCTAATAATACCAGGCTGAAAGGGGGAATCCCTAAATTTTTTGAGTAGCCAGGTGTTTCTTTGGGGGGTTCCCCTACCACTTATTGTATATATAAAATGATGTATCCTGCAAAAATTATAGTGTTCAGCCAGGGGTAAATTGTATCTCACCCGCTCAAATGTCATTATTTTGTCGTCATGCCACCATGGACCAATTCTTAGTAGGTTCTGAGACTTCCACCAACTGAGAGAGCTTTCCGGAAGATGTATCTTAAAGTGGGGATTGGGTACGATAGGGGTAGGATCTAATACCCGAGTGTCCAGTTTTTGTGTCCAGTTCATCTCCGTCCATATTTTTAATGAGTGCTTAATCAACGGGTTTTTCAAGTTTTTCAAAAAAGTATACAGGCCTGGAATCCATATTACTGTATCCCATGTATAAGGTGACATGCTTACATTTTCCATAAATACCCAGAGCGGCTGATGTGTTTTGGAGAATGCGCCAGAGGATTGAAAGCCAGCTGCGCTGCCTTGCAATACAGTTTGAGATTCGGGCACGATAGGCCCCCTTTCCCTTTTGGTCTATACATATTATTTTTTGAGATCCTCGGGGCTTTATGATTCCAAATAAATCTAAAAATTAGTTTTTTCCCCTTTGAATCTTTATGTGTTGTAAGCGATCTACCGGGAGTTTTAATCTGGCTGACGGGGATTTGTAGTATGTATCTATCAAGTTCATAAATTTGCCTGCAAACCCAAATTTCTGTAATACTGCTTTTAAATAAGGCCATTCCAACGTATCAAAAGCCTTTTCTATATCTAACGCCAAAAGGCATGTGGGTATTTGATGTTGGGATGACCATGAGATTAAATTTTGTGTTCTTCTAATATTGTCCCCCGTTTGTCTATGGGGGATAAACCCTGTTTGGTCTTTATGGATTATGGAGGGGAGAAATTGCAAAATCCTGTTTGCCATTAATTTGGACAACATTTTTATATCCCTGTTTAGGAGTGATATGGGGCAGTAATTTTTAAGTTCTAATGGGTCTCGTCGTTCTTTCGGGAAACATATCATATTTGCATGGTTTAGTTCTTGTGGCATGGGAGAGCCTTCTAAAATTTGATTGAAAAGTGTGGCTAAGTGGGGTAATAACAAGTCTATAAAAGTTTGGTAATAGAGATTTGTAAATCCATCCGGGCCCGGGTAGCTATGTGTATTTTGAATGCTAAAGCCATTAATTGGAATAGCTTGTTCTAGGATTGAGATATTTTTTTTTATGTGTATCCCCAGTAAGCAGGATTCCATTGAAAGAGAAATATCCTTTTGCAAGGATTGGAGGCCCGAGATTTTGCTGAAGTCTTTTATAGTGGACATGAGTGCTGGTATAGAGAGAAGGGGCTTGGTCAGGGTGCAAAGCATATCGTCCGCGAAAAGTGAACACTTAAACTGAAGGTGTCCTACTTCAAACCCCTGGATGGCATGGTTGGTTCTGATTGCCTGCGCTAGGGGTTCAATGGCAAAGGCAAAGAGCAGTGGGGAGAGTGGGCATCCCTGCCTGGTCCCACTCTGTACTTGGATTTTGGCCTTATGGTCCCCTGGTATCTTTAAGTTAGCTACTGGTGAGTCGTAGTACCTTCTGAGCAGGTTGAGAAAGCGTCCCTCAAATCCAAACTTATCTAGCATTTTGTACATATATGGCTATTCCACCGTATCAAAAGCCTTCTCTATGTCTAGGGCTAGAGGGCAAACTGGGTTGTTAGACTGTTCAGCCAAGAACTGGGCGTTCAGAACCCTCCTAACATTATCTCCTGCCTCTCTGAAAGGTATGAACCCCGTTTGGTCCTTGTGTATTTAGTCCAGTAAAAAGTTAGATATTCGTTTGGGCATAATTTTAGCTAGGATCTTGACATCCACATTTATCAGGGGTATGGGGCGATAATTTTTAACCTCTAAAGGGTCCCTATCCTCTTTTGGAAATACTATGTGGTCGGCCTGATTCAATTAAGGGGGCATAGGTTCTCCATTTAGTATAGCGTTAAACAAAGATGTTAGGTGCGGGGGTAAGCAAGGGCTCAAATTTCTTATAGTACAGATGAGTAAAACCATCTGGCCCTGGGGACTTGCCAAATTTAAGATCTTGGATTGTAGATTTAACTTCCTCTTGGGATATGTCTAGGTTCAAGCTGTCCAATTGAGGTACATGTATTTTGTGGACTTCTTGCTGTAGTAGGAAGGACTCTATGTCAGATCCGCTGCAGCGGGATTGGGATGAATATATGGTATGATAGAAGTTTTGAAATGTTTCTTGGATAGCATTGGGGCTAAAGGAGGTTTGGCCATCAGGTAGTCTAAAGATACCGTATATTATGTCCTCTCTTGGGGGGTAAAGACACTAATAATTTCTCCAATTAAATTCTGCTTTTTTTTTTGTGGGCAAGGTCCCTGGTTAGCCCCTTGGGTTATCTGTTAAAAAGAGTGGTGCAGAGACTGTGGGGGGCTGTTAGCCTCCTTGTCCACGTGTGGCCGTTTAGAATCCCTGCTGCTGCATGTTTCAGCTTTATTAAGGTGTAATTGTACAGCGTTTGACTCAAGTAGCTGCCTGTGCTGGGTCAGTTTGGCTTAATTGCTGGGCCCTTTTCCTGCCAAGATGGCAACCGTCAGTCCATGGGCCTCTATGTCCCCTTCACTACCTTTGTCCCCGCTTGTGTGCTTATTTGGGATGGCCCCCCTATATATCTCCGGCCCGTGGCCTTGTAAGGGTCGCCCCCTGAATCTCTGAGTGTGGATATGCGGGGATGGGACGTTTAATCAGGCCTACCTTCTTCTCTGCTCGCTGCAAGATCAACAATACCTAATTTTTCAGGCATGTGTACATGCCTAATTTTTCTGGCCTCTGGTGCTGCACTGTGGCTTCAACAACCAAACCCCAAAAAAGGCACATAACAGGGATTAAACTGATAGGAGTAGTACTACTTAACACACCACTCATATCTGGTGTAACAGTAGTGTACATTTCAACCCACAAATGTTTTTCTACTGTAATAGATTGCATAGCAGTTAGTTGTCTGCAAGCGTGTGTGTCAGACCTACAGCGTCTACTCTGCCAACTTCTGCAAGTGCACAGTGCCACTCATATCTGTTGTCACAGTAGCTTGCACGCATAGTACCGATCTGTCAAAACCTGTAATGATGAATGAGGTCTAGAGTAGCCTGGTTCCCTTATCCTCTACAGGTTGAGACCTAATGTTTGGGTGACTCCAGACCAACACATGAGTACAAGCAGCACACAAACTCAAAGCCGCCATCCTCCTCCTGGTGCAGCATCATAAGCCACATCAACCACTGCTGTCCTCCTTGCCCCCTCTCAACCATCCGCCACTCCGTCTCTCGCCTTGAGCAGTTCCTGCTCATCTGCCCATAGTCAGGTGCCTGTAAAGGACATGTTTGAGCATAAGAAGCTAATGTCACAAAGTGCCCCAAAATTGAAGTGATACGACCAACCAAGTATCTTTTTCCATCTCCTGGTTCCAAAAATCCTGGCCTTATACACGCCCCCTGATAGGTGACGTAACAAGTATTAAACTGATAAGAGTAGTACTTACAAACACGCCACTCCTATCTGGTGGCACCTTTGACTGCACGTGCCGTGCCCCAAAATTGAAGTGATACGACCAACAAAGCATCTTTTTCCATCTCCTGGTTCTAAAAATCCAGGCCTTATACACGCCCCCTGATAGGTGACGTAACAAGTATTAAACTGATAAGAGTAGTACTTACAAACACGCCACTCCTATCTGGTGGCACCTTTGACTGCATGTGCCGTGCCCCAAAATTGAAGTGATACGACCAACAAAGCATCTTTTTCCATCTCCTGGTTCTAAAAATCCAGGCCTTATACACGCCCCCTGATAGGTGACATAGCAAGTATTAAACTGATAAGAGTAGTACTTACAAACACGCCACTCCTATCTGGTGGCACCTTTGACTGCACGTGCCGTGCCCCAAAATTGAAGTGATACGACCAACAAAGCATCTTTTTCCATCTCCCGGTTCTAAAAATCCAGGCCTTATACACGTCCCCTGATAGGTGACGTAACAAGTATTAAACTGATAAGAGTAGTACTACTTAACACACCTTATAATAATGCAGAGAGAGGCAACACAGTGAGAGGAGTCTGAAGAAGAGGAGTCAGAGGAGGAAGGTGGCTTTGAGGAGGTGGAAGACCAAACACAGCAGGCGTCCCAGGGGGCTTGTTGTCACCTTTCGGGGACCCTTGGTGGCTGGGTGGAGGAAGAGACCTTCAATGACATCAGTGAGGACAAGGAATGGGACATGGCTAGCTTGGTATCCAACCTTGTGCAAATGGGGAGTTTGCGGTTGTGCAAATGGACTGTTTGTGGTTGTTTACTGTGCGTTAAACGGGGAGTTTGGTTTGGTCTGTCACTGTGAAGCGGGCCTAACCCTTACACTACCTGATCGATACAACATCATACCTGACATTTTAAAGCATGTTATTCCAAACAATTTAGGAATGTTAGGTAATTTATGCCCTTTATGGCTTAAAACCAGACTCTGCATCAACTATGTAATTTTCCGTGGGAGTTTTGCCATGGATCCCCCTCCGGCATGCCACAGTCCAGGTGTTAGTCCCCTTGAAACAACTTTCCCATCACTATTGTGGCCAGAAAGAGTTCCTGTGGGTTTTAAAATCCGCCTGCCCATTGAAGTCTATGGCGGTTCGCCGGGTTCGCCGGTTCACGTTCGCGGTTCGCGAACCGAAAATTTTATGTTCGCGACATCACTAATGCTCAGTGAGCACCAACTCCATTTCCAGTGGAGCAATTTCACTAAATGCTGCAATTCTTCTCCAGTTCTCCAATTTGAGCTTCCAGAGAGGCAACATGCTCACACCTCCAGTAGGCGCTCATTGCCAAGCACGCGATAAGCGCGAGACATGCAACACTGAAAAAAAATATGATTTTAACGGCCACCATTTTTTACAAACCCTGTAACTCTGAGCCGTCGGAAGACCACCAAAAGATGCAAATTACTGAAATTACTTATTAACCCATTGCATACTAACTAGGGCTTATTAGTTTACTGATATAGGAATGTGAATGTAACACAAATGTGATATATGTGGATGCCCCATAATCCTAACCATTGAAAACACACTGACGCAGTGAGAATGGTATAACAAAGCTTTATTTCATATACAAAGCACAATCGGAAATGGACAAGGCTGTGCGTTAATATCATGGGTGTGGTGTGGGTGGATCCTGAGAGAGCAAGAGACTTGTGGGAAAATGGAGATACCTACAGGAGGTAATGTCATAGTCTAGAATAAGCATAATGCATAGCACCTACCAGGGCCACATGTGGTCACTACACCACTGCAACTGGAATCTGATGAAAAAAAAGGATCATCAGAAATCCCTCCATTTAAATGAAGAAACCATTAATGTGCATAGCACTTACAACTCGTCTATATCTGCTCAATGAAACAGATGCTTAAACCTCTGGACTGTGTAATCCAATCCAGTTTCACACATACATTGTGTTTCCAAAACAAAAATCTGAAAAAAGTGGTCCAAAAAAAAAAGACGTAGGAGGATAAAAAAAAAACATGCATGTACAGTACAGTGTTCAATACACCAACTCACCTGATTTCCATCTGCAAGCATTGCTAACCATTAGCTAGTTCTCAGGATAACTCACTGTCCATGACCATTAATAATGATGTGTTATCTCATAATAAATGCTTGGCTGTGACCAGCATCAGTGGTCAAGGTGTACTATCATCTTCTCCATATCATATTGTTCATCAACATTGATATCACACACATACAGCTGTTCGCACATGTTAAAGGATACTTATGATAGCAGGGGAAAATACCCAGAGGACACAGAGGTCAACCGCCAGATTCACTGTTACTTTCACAACAACAAAATTAGAGGTTCTCAATGTGAGAATGGACAATACCTGAAGTAGGTTTGTCCTACAGGCCTGGTTACCTACTCAGAGAGCAACCTCTTTTAGCTCACATGTGTCCTTCACAGGGAGAAATATCCTGAAGTATATCAGTCTGGTCTCACTCAAAACAGTGACCCAGCCCGGAAATACCAGGCAATTCTACCCCGAACAGGAGAAACACCAAACCCCAGACATGTTTCAGCCACTGTGGGCCTCGAAAGTGAGGTGTAGCTTTACTCCCTAAGGCACAGTGATCAAGGAGTCCATGTCAGGTTCCCCCTATCACCCATAAGGTGAGGAAAACCCCTAAGGATCATTTGCATACGCAACAACAAATTAGAGGTCCTCAATGTGAGAACGGACAATACCTGAAGTAGGTTTGTCCGAAAGGCCAGGTTACCTACTCAGGGAGCAGCCTCTTTTTGCTCACAAATGCCCTTCCACAGGGAGTAATATCCTGTAGTATATCAGTTTGGTCTCACTTGCTAGTGTGATCCAGCCCTGAAATAACAGGTAATTCTACCTTAAACAGGAGAAACACCAAACCCCAGACACGTTTCAGCCTCTGTGGGCCTTGTCAGTGAGGTGTAGCTTTACTCCCTATGGCACAGTGATCAAGGAGTCCATGTCAGGTTCCCCCTATCACACATAAGGTGAGGAAAACCCCTAAGGAGCATTTGCATACAGAACAACAAAATTAGAGGTCCTCAATGTGAGAATGGACAATACCTGAAGTAGAAATTGCCTGGTATTTCGGGGCTGGGTCACTCTAGTGAGACTAATATACTACAAGTGGCTAAAAGAGGTTGCTCTCAGAGTGGGTTATCATGTTTATAGAACTAACCTATTAGGGTTAGTTCATTCTCTGATTGAGCCCCTCTCACTTTGTTTTTTGTCAATGTTACTTACATCAGACCAGGGGCGAATCTACTGCAGGGCTCATTTTTTTCTTCAATTTGCCGGAATGTAACTTAACTAATACACCTTAAGTGAGTAATCCACCTTAAGCACTGCCGTCCTTATCTGGAATGGACGGGATCTGGAGCAGAGTGCCAGCTCCAGGAAGTAGGTAGACATGGTGTTATTAGACTTGCCTGTGCTGTCCTAAAGGAAGATGGTGGTACTGCAGAGGATGTGCGCTAATGTAAGTGCACTTGTTTCCATTATAAAACGCTCATGGCTGCGAACTTCTTTACATGTTTAGCGTCACAGGGAGTCATAAAGGATAAAGAAAGCTGCATGAATTGTTGATAACACTTCCTGGTCATTTTAGTTTATGCAAGCCTGTAATTTAGTTCAGTGACTGGAAACAATCACATATATAGTTGTGAGTATGCAGGTTGTTGCTAACGCTGCGGGCTCGCGTAGCGAGCCTGCGGCCCTCGCTTTACAAAGCAAGGGTTGCAGTTGTTGGCAAGGAGCGCCAAAGGCGCTCCATGCCAGCAACTGCGGACCTCGCAAAATTTACAGACTTACGAGAAAGAAATACGAGACGCAGGACCATTACTACCTCGCGAAAATACAACCTTACTGCCTGAAACCCGCGCACATGAAAACATTAAAACACAATAAATACACACAACAAATACATAAAAAGCTTACCTACAGCAAGGGGGGGCACCCAGGACCTGGAAAACTGAAGTTACATCTCAATTTCACTAGAAATACAAGAGTTTAGACACCCGAAAATCCCCTAAGCGAGAGAAAAAATGGCAGCCGAAAACAAAACAAAACAAGGCTACAGGATTTTAAAGACGCAAAACACCACCAAACACCTTTTCCGAAAAAGATGGACGCCATCCAAGAACAAGGACGCCAAATCAGCCACAGACATGTACCACACATTAGGCGCCATTTTACAACACTAACTTACACAATGCGAAAGTACACAGCTACCCTAACGGATTTTCCTCGCGCATGCACACTATTACACTGCATACTGCACACATTACTGACACACAGCAGCTCCACAGACCTCAAAGCACACATTGTATGCTGCAGGAACATGAAAACAGATTGCCAGCTATTCTGCACAATGCTTCCTGCATATATTACTTCAAAATAGGTAAAGTATATTGATGTATTATTTTATTAATTATTTCATTAGCGTTAGCAAAAAAAAAACAATGCTCATAGCAAACAAACAAACCAACAACCTTGCAATGAGCGCCGAAGCATCTTGGAACACCAACAAAATGTATCGCCCTTACAATCCTATTGCCGTCATTTTTTGACAGGGCAAGTCGCTAGTCACATATATAGTTCTCAGCAGTGCAACCTTGCCAAAATCCGTTGGTAACGCAACGTTAAAACTGCGGGCGCTCATCCCTACGACCCTTACAACTTAGGCAGGGAGCACCGTAGGGGTCATAGGGAGATGATCCCTATGATCCCGCACGACTTGTGCGTCATACCTACAACCCGCGGAACTACACATCAACACAAAACTCAAAGACACAATTCACAGTGCAAGACCCATAGCACTTTGAAAAAAATCGCCTATAAAAAAGTACGGCCCGTAACACTTACAAAAGGAAACCCCCACTTAGAAAAAAAATACGAGCTGCAAAAAATACAAACCTAACGGACGTACATCGAAAAACACGAAAAACACACAAAATACAAACTTAAATAAAAAAAAATACACACACAGCAAGGGGAGGCAGCCAGTACGTCTTGGAATGTAGTTACACGCCAAATTAAATCAAATTTAAAGACTTTCGCCACTCAAAAAAAACCCTAAGCAAGAGAAAAAATGGCTGCCCCAAAAAACGTAAACTAGGCTACACGTCCCCTAAGCACGCAAAACACTGCTAAGCACATATGACTTTTACACAGAATTGTACGACCTACTAAATACACTATTAGGAAGGATGCTAAATGCTCCACACCCGCGTAACACATACACAATCGCAGCCATTTTACAACACTAACTGCAAACTAATAACATTACTATTACAAAAAGCAGAACTACACAGCTCCACAAACGGTTTCCCCTCGCGCACGCAGCCTATTTACACTATTTACACTGAAAACAGTGTTTGACGGATCTCACATCCCTTTGCGCTGTGCCCACTACTGTTACCTCTGCCTTTACCTCCTTCCATGCCTAGGCCCTTGGCCCTGGCCTGACTTCTCTCCCTCCCACAAGGATCACGGGACAGTCCCAGATGGCACCAAGGAGGACCACATTCTCCTGGTGCGTGTAATTGTGCGCCCTGTGCTTGCCCTTAGCCTCTTGCCCTCGCGACTGTGGACAGGGATCCTGAGATCCCTCATCTGTCCCTGAGGCCTGTCTTTCCCCTGAACTATCCCTCCCCCAGGATCAGGCCCCTCCCCTTCTGTCCCTGGTCTCAATTTACCTCTTGCTAGGGCCGCCCTGCCACGACCCACCTCCTCCTCTCCGCCACTCTCCACCACTACTCCACCACTCTCCTTCTCTGCCACCTCCCCGCCATCTCCGCCTCCACTTCCACCTCCGCCTCCACCTCTGCCACCTCCTCCTCAAAAAAATAGGGGGTTCTGTATATGTATGAGGGGAAAAATGTGTCTATTATGTGTATTTATTAACTGTTGGGGGATGGGGGTGGGGTGGGATGGGTGTGTGTTTATGGAGTGACCTAGCTCTATGTGTATCTATGTGTGTTCTTTAATAAATGTGTATTGCTATTATGTGTAACTAGCGACTTGCCCGTCAAAAAATGACCACAATAACATTGTAAGGAAGGTAATACTGTTTGCCACACAAAGTAAGGCTTTTAGTTCTCTGAGTACCTTTGGCGCTCATTGCGAGCAATGCGCTGAGCAACTTCAGCGCTCATTGCGAGCGTGTACTTTTGATCCTCTGAGCACCCTGGGCGTTCATTGTGAGCTCCGCGCTGAGCGCCTTTGGCAAAGCGAGTCTCTCCTCTGCTCTTTTTTTTATAGAAATATATTTTTTTATAATAATTAATTATTTAATTAAATAATAAATTAATATACTTTACCTATTTGTAATGAATATATCCAGGAATCAATATGCTGAAGAGCTAACAATTGCTGTTGTTTTTCTGCAGCATACAATGTACATTTGGACTGTTGATGACCTGAGGAGAAAGTGGCAGCAATGTGGCAAATGTGCAGTGTAAATAGGCTGCGTGCGCAAGGCTAAACCGTTTGTTTAGTTGTGTAATGCGGTATTTTAGATTGGTAATGTTATTAGTTTCAAGTTAGTGTTGTAAAAAGGCGGCGAGTGTGTATGTTTTACTCGGGTCTCGAGGATTTTCCGTCCTTCCTAATAGGACTTTTTTTGTACCTCGTACGTTCCTGGCAAGAAGTCGTATGTGCCTGGCGGTGTTTTGCGTGGTTAGGGGTCGTGTAGCCTTGTTTTGTTTTTTTCCGGTGGCCATGTTTTCTTCTGCGAATTTCGAGTGGCGAAACTCTGCAAATTCGACTTTTTCAAATTCATGTGCAACCTCTCTCCCATACGTCTTGGCTGTCCCCACGTGCTGTGTGTGATGTTTTTGGTATGTTTTTTTTGTATTTGTTTTCTTTTCTTCGTGTTTTGGATGTGCGAGGTTCAGTCGTTAAGTTCGTATTTTTTGCGGGTCGTATTTTATTTTCTCTAAGTAGCGGTTTCCTTTTCAAAGTGTTATGGGCCGTAAATTTTTCATGCGATTTTTTTCAAAGTGCTACGCGTCTCGCACTGTGAATTGTGTATTTGAGTTTTCTGTTTTTCTGTAGTCTCGCGGGTCCTATGTATGATACTTAATGCATGCAGAGTCGTAGAGAGTGAGCACCTTTGGCGCTCCCTGCCTTAGTTGTGCGGGGTTGTAGGGATGAGCGCCTATGGCGCTCATCTCCACCAGCTCTGTGAGCGCCTTCGACGCTCCCTGCCTAAGCCGTACGGGGCCGTAGGGATGAGCGCCTATGGCGCTCATCTCCACCAGCGCAAGGAGTGGCCACAACTTGCCTAGCCACAACTGCGTCCTTTGCAGTTTTAACATTGCGTTACCAACGTTTTTCGGCTAACTTGCGCTGATGAGAACTATATATGTGATAATGTAAATATGTGTAATCAAGGATTAAGTGTAAATTTGTAATTAGATGAATGGAAACCGCAATATACTTCTCTCACAACTCGCCTACTATCTCACTCTATGCCATAAACCTCCAATTCCAGGGGCTGCGTGCTACTTTGGAAGAACATACAACACAGTCAACGCAATCATCTGTGGCTAGACCGCTTTCTATTGGCTAAGAGGCCTGTGTCGCACTATGTTATACCGTGATTGGATTGTAACAGCGGATCGCATCTTGGCCAGCCCATTAACAGTTTGCGGCCGCAGGAGGGGTTTTCAGGCTTGAGGCTTTGGCCTGTAACTTGCGCCCTTGCTCAATTGAATAGCACTGGAATCGGAGGCGAAGCACGCTCATAGTTATACGGCCTGTATTGAGATGTGCCCTTGGAATTGAATCGGGCTCTATATTTGTGTAAAGCTTTATAATAAAAAATATATAAGTCTGCCCGCTTTTTCTTTGAACTCCCTCCTTTTATTTAAAGTCCTACACTTATACTAGAACTGCACTCCTTCCTTTTATTTTAACTTCTACACTTCTACTAAAAGTTCGCTCCTTCCCCTGTAGTGACTTGAGAGCCACATGCTTTTTTAAATGTGATCATTGAAATTGCAAAACGTTTATGATGATTGGGAGTCCTAAAGGAATAATAGTCAGCTACTTTGAATGTGGTGGGGATAAGAACAAATATAGATGGCCAATGGCAAGTGCACAATATTTACCAATAGATAGGTTATAAGCCACTTTTGATAGCCAGAGATCTATAGGTCTAGTTGCCGTTAATGGCATGTGACTTGAAAATAGTAGATGCAGTGGTGGTGAATCTGGCCAACATAGGTGACTCAAGTATGGTTCGTAATTGATTATGAGAAAGCTAGGTGGCTAAATGTGGGGTGACATGGCTTAGCGAAAACCAACAGCCTAAGAATGGTACCTTGTGACCCCTAGAGAAAGAAGTGGTTACAGGCAATACGTATTGAGACCGTTGGTATATGGTGGATAGTTAACATTTGACTTTATTGTGGAGGTGACATATACATGAGTAGGGGATAATGTACATAAATAGTGATTTTTATTAGTGAAAAATTCAGGGCAGTAAGGGAGAAGGATAAGTGAAATTACATACAAATGGATGCAGAATGTAACTGGCAATGGGTATGCAAACAATGATGAAAGGCATTTGCGTTGCTAAACAAAGAAACTCTAAGGCCGAGTGAAGGGATGGCAGACAAGCATGGCGCAAGAAACAAGGAAGATGCGATGGAAAGCAGAGGACAGAAAAGCCATGAAGACAGGAATACAGCAGTGGGCAAAGCTAGAGAAAGGAAAGCTAAGCAGAGTGAGGCCAAAGGTGAAAGGACAGGCAAATAGCAGAGAGGGGAGGGGGCAGATGGGAGAGAGGATGAAGAGAATCAGGAAGCATGGGAAAGAGAGAAAACATGTGGACAGAAGATGATGATTGAGCTAAGAATCAGCATGGACAGGGAGAGAGACACAGAGAACGGCAAAAATAATGGGGAGACAAGGAAAGAACATGGGCATACAATGAGGTGAATGAAGAGAGATGGACGAATGATGTGAAATGGTTTGCAATGGCCTAGGAGGCTATTTAAAGCGGGATAGGTGAAGGACCCTCACACAATCCTAGGCAATCACCTTGTTATATATATATATATAGCCCTTTGGGTCGAGTCAAACAGAGTCAAGTCAGGGAGGGAGCTAGGACTTACCGTAACTATTGGAATAGCAAATGCTACTGCAAACATTTATATATACACTATATATATATATATATATATATATATATATATATATATATATACGTATAAATGTGTATATATATATATATATATATATATATATATATATATCATTCTGTTTTTTGCTCCCTCTCATTCTTCTCTCTCCCTGTTTCTCTCTCCTTCTCCCCGCTCTCTCTCTCCCCTCTTTGTGTCCTTCCCTCTCTCTCTCCATCTCCCTATCTCTGTCCACCTGACTCTCCCATTCTCTGTCTCTCTGTCTCTCTCTCTCTCTCTCCCTCCCCTCTCTCCCTCCTCTCCCTCTCTCTTTCTACCTCTTTCTCTCACTCTCTCCATTTCTCTCTCTCCCTCTCCTTCTCCCCTCTTTCTCTCTCTCTCCCTCTCTCTTTCTCCCCTCTCTGCTCTTCTCTTTCTCTATCCTTCTCTCCCCCTCTATCTGTCTCACTTTCTCCCCTTCTCTCTTTCTCTCTCACATCCACTATTTCTCTCCCCCCTCTCTTTGTCTTCCTCTCTCTCTCCTCTCTCTTTCTCTCTCCCTCTTTCTGTCTCATTCCACTTTTTTGTCTCCCTCTCTATGGCTCTATCCCCCCCCCTCTCTCTCACCAACTCTCTTTATCTCTCTTTACTCTCTACCCCCTCTTTTTCTCTCTCTCCCCTCTCTTTGTCATTCTCTCCCTTTCTGTCTTCTTCCTCTTTCTCTCCCCTTCTCCCTCTTCCTCTCTCTTACTTCTTTTCTCTCTTTCTCTCTCCTTCTTTCTGTCTCTCTTCCCACTTTTAGACTCCCTCTCTATAGCTCTATCCCCCTTTCTCTCTCTCACCAACTCTCTTCACTCTCTACCCCCCCCCCCTTTTTACTCTCTCCCCTCTTTGTCACCCTCTCCCTTTCTCTCCTTTTCCCTTTGTCTCCCTCTCTCCCTCATTCTGTCTCTCTCATTTTCTCTATCTCCCCTCTCACTCTCCACCTCTTTTTCTCTCCCTTCTTTTGTCTCTCCTTCTCTCTCCATTTTTCTCTCTTTCCAGGATAGACCTGAATGCCCTTTTTATTTAAAAATATATCCAATCCCTTTTTAAAGTTATCTATCAAATCTTTCTTTAAGGTGAAATCATTTTACTTGTAATCTCAAAGGATGTCACCTTGTCTGCACCCCATCTATAAAGCGTGTGTCTGTCCCATCCACATATATTACTTACACCATCCCACGGGCAATAGTGTGCCCGACTAATGGGGAGCAGCCAGGCTTGGTCAAGAGCAGTAACTCCCCGTTCACAGATGGCAAGCGCAGATGTCAGGGCGCAAGATTGCCCGTGGGATGGGGCAAGTAATATATCTTGATGGGACTGGTATGTTGGGGCACTTTTGCTCGTGCTCTCTTCTAGGCCAGCGGACATTTGTCTGTTGTTCAATTGTGCACACGCGCTTAAGTCGTGATACCCCCCTTGTGAGTTGAAAACCTCTTGGCACAAAAAAGTTCACTTGACAAAGTCTTGATTTGACCCTCAATATATTTATATAAGGTAATTATATCCCCTCTTAGACACCATTTTCTTGAGAAAATACATTTAATTTGGTTAGTCTTTCTTCCTACTTAGGCCCTCCATTCCCCTTATTAGTTTTGTTACCCTTCTCTGTACTTTTTCCAGCTCTAAAATGTCCTTTTTATGTAGTGGTGCCAAAAATTGTCCTCCATATTCCAAATGAGGGCGTACTAGGGATTTGTATAGTAGCAGAATTATATTTGCTTCCCTTGCTTCTATACCCTTCTTCATACATGCTAATATTTTACTTGCCTTTGTAGCTGCTGCTTGGCATTGCATACTGTTACCTAGGTGGTTGTCCACAAGCTCCCAAATCCCTTTCAATATCTGATACCCCTAGATTTGCTTCATTAAGATTATAACTTGCATGGCTATTTTTCCTTTCCAGATGCATAACTTTACATTTATTCATATTAAATCTCATCTGCCATTTAGTCACTTGTTTATCTAATTTAGGCAAATCTCTTTGGAGGGAAAGTACATCATTATCTGATTCAATGTCCTTGCACAACTTTGTGTCATCAGCAAAAATGGAGGCAATACTTTCCAATCCTACTTCTAAGTTCTTAATAAATATAATCTTTAGATAGCATCATCACAGTTGGACAGATGAAATCTGTCCACCCTTATGCTAGAAGCAGAAGGCACATTTTCAAGGACAGAGTTATCTGGACCGCAAACTAAAACCAGTAATAATGTGGTCATGGCTTTCAAAGAAATGTTCAAGGTGTTAAAAAACTGATCAGAACAATTTGAGAGGTTTCAAGCCTTACAAATTATTTAAAAAATAAAATGATCCCTAGAGGTCTAAGAATCTACACATCCGTTAGGCGAAAAATGTATTACATCTTGGACTGATATCACCATTAAATGTTCAAGCGATCTCATGAACCTTATCCTGGAAGCAGAACTTAGTAACCTAGAAATAGTCAATAAACAAGTGACTCAAAATAATAACAATTTTGAGCAATTTAAGGATACATTAGAATTTAGAGACTTGAATACCAAACTATGTAATAATATTGATAGATTTAAAAAAGGAACTTATCTCAAGAAAACAACAAAGTTTACTAGAGACTCTCAGGATTACAAACAAGGTAGTATTTATAGATTTCTAAGGGTGAATTAAGGTGATATCAGTTCCTTAGAATATGAACACTCGAATAAAGAGGATTTAATTGCAGAATCATCTGCACAAACTTCAAATAACCAATTTCAGACTACTATGTCAAGGGGACCAATAACTAGGTCAACACAAAACCAAACACTTGAACAACCATTTTTAGGGAAGGGGCGCGCCCAAAAATAAAGACAGGGCACCAGACAATGGGACAGACGGGACTTTTTCTAATTCCTAACTCAAGTACATAATATGATCCACAATATCCATCAAACATGTAAATATTAACTAAAACCAAAGCACCAATGAAACGATTCCTGATATACAAATAGGGAACAAGACATTCTATACATCTCTGAGGACAACAATTGATTTCAATATTGACAAAGGAACCAATCTTAGTATTGATACTAACAGAATTTATCACATTGACATAATCAATCTGTCACATATTAAACTAGATAAATCCCATAGATCTATATTGACTAAAGGTCTTTCCTTTGTACCTTCAAGTAACTCAAATTTGTTCACAAATATTAAGTATGTTAACTTTTTTGTTCGGAAACTTGCTCTAAATAAAAATGGTTCATGAATAAGGAAGAAAGAGAACTAAACCAATTAGGCTTAGAGAGGCAACATTTAAAAGTCTTAAAAACCCTAGTTGCCCTATTAAGTGATCAAGAGCCTGAACCATCAATAAATAAGAGAAATATGATGTTAAAAAAGAGCAAAAGTATATTTACCCCATACTTCACACCGTTCGAACGCCACGCACATAGCTTACGTCATGACGTCACGCACATAGTTTACGTTAATAATGGAAGTGACAGGGCTTTATAAGCCCATCAGTACAGCCAGTACACTAGCCTTTAGATAAAGTCCAGACAGTGGACAAAATGGCCTGTAGACAATCATTCGTTTTCTTCAGAGCAGAGTTTCTTGAATCTATGAAAGGCACACTTGGTAAAGACATTCCAGAAAAGGATCAGATCACTTGTACTAGATTAAACAAACCAGTACTGGAATTGCAAGTAGTTTTTGCATTTGTGACTAATAGTGTTGTATATACCTATATCTTGCTGTGTCTATTTTCTCATTATATATTCTCCAAGATATATGCTCTATACTCTGTTTTGTTTTGTATTAATGTATTTGTATAGTGCTATGATATAGTCTCTCTTGTAAGCCTAGGATTAAGCAGTTCAATCTTGCATATGAGGATTGTCTTAATTATATTTACATGTTTCATTCCTATGCAAATTTTGTCCTCTGTGGATTTCTGCCACAATCCTGATTTATTTACTTTGAGGCCAATATAGCGCATTTGTCATTAGCTACAGTTTCCAGTTTTTAAACACATCCTAACAAAGTGTATTTTATATTAAAAAGGAGAGGACCTAATACTGAACCCAGAGGAACCTCACTTACTACATTAGTCCAATTTGAGTATGTTCCATTTACAACAGTCCTTTCCGTCCTGTCTTTTAGCCAGCTCTCAATCCATGAGCAGATATTTACTGCAATTCATGTATCCCTTAGTTTGCTCAATAGTCTCCCATGTGACACTGTATCAAAAGCTTTTGCAAAATCCAAAAATACTACATCCACTAAGTTGCCTTGATCCAGGTTCCTACTAACCTCTTCATAGAAACTAATTTCCTGGATTTGTCCTTGCTCCCTTCTTAAATATAGGCATCATGTCTGCTTTTCTCCAGTCATCTGGTAGAGACCCTGTGTTGAGTGAATCTTGAAAAATTTGATATAATGGTTTTGCTATTACAGAGCCCAGTTCCCTCAGTGCCCTTGGATGTATTCCATCAGGACCTGGGGCTTTATTAACATTTATTTTTTCCAGCCTCTTTTGGATTCCTAACTGCGTTAACCAGTTATTAGGTGAAGGTAGTGTAGCCACATTATCTTGCAGTGTCCCAACCACTGGTACCTCCCTTGTGTATACCGAAGAAATGAACCTATTTAGCCTATCTGTCTTTTCCTGGTCACTAATTATCGGCCTGTTTCACATTGTAACAATCTTATAGCTTCCTTCCTGGCCTTCTTCCCATTCATTTTTATTTATTTTTCTTTCTGTAGTATTGAGGCCCCCAGGGGCCACCCACTGCAGCCCAACTCACCATGGGCCCTCTTGCCACACCCCTCTCTGGCAGAAATTGGTCTGTGCATATTTAAAATAGAGCATTTCTACTGAAGCTCCAAGAGTTGGAAGTGTGGAGCAGTTCAGCATGGTGGGGATGTGCTCAGCGAAAGATTGAGAGAGTGCAAGGGCTGGATAACAGCAAAATATGGGGTGGGTTCTGTGAGTGGGAGCAAAGGAGCTGGGTATGGGTGTAATGTGAGGCCCAGTAGAGGATGTCACTGGAAGCAGCCTATGGAAATGGAGCAGATATGGAAAGGGGTCTTTGGGGGAGAGCAGCAATGGGAAATGGTTTTAGGAAGGGGCGCTATTATGGTAAGGGGTCCTAGGGAGAGGAGCTGTTATGAGAAGTAGTCTTGGGGAGGAGCAGCAAATGTGTTGGTACAGGGGGCCTAGTGCATAAAAACACCCTCCATTCTCTAGCTCTACCACTGCTTCATAGCATTGCAGAGTAATGCACCCAATCTTGCATCAGTATCTAGTTTCCAGAACACTAGGCTAATGCTCTCTATGTAAACATCTTGATGCTCTTCTTTCAGATGACACATAAAACTCCTGCAGCTGATGCAACCCACAAAAGGATAGAGATCAAGGGATATAGGAATGACATAGGAGATGCACACAAACATTTAGCCTCAGATCTGGTCATTTCTCATGGCATGAGCTTACATGCCTGTCCACTCACCAATGTATGACCATTGGATAGTTCCAAACTGCCAACGAAGAGAACAGTAGCAACTTCACAAAGCTCCCAGCCACAGAATAATATATTACTGACTAGCGAATTGCCCGTCAAAAAATGACGGCAATGAAATTGTAAGTGAGCTAATGCTGTTTGGTGTGTAATAATGAAATATATAATACATTAATAAATGAATATACTTTACATATTTTGAAGCATTGTGTTGAAGAGCCGCAATGTGTTTTGATGTTGCTGCAGCATTAGTGGTGTGGAGCTGCTGTGTAAGCGTGGTGAATGTGTGCAGTGTAATACTGTGTGTGCACGAGACAAAACCGTTAGCGTAGTGGTGTACTTCCGCATTGGCGTAAAATGTCCGGTAATGTGTGGTATGCGTCTTCGCGAATTATCCATAGGTGTTTTGTGGTGTTTTGTGAGTTTCTTGTGGTGTTTTGTGAGTTTCTTGTGGTGTTTTGCGAGTTTCTTGTGGTGTTTTCCGTGTTTAGAGTGCTGTAGCCTCGTTTTTGTTTTGTTCGTCTGCCATTTTTTCTCTCCCTTAGCGATTTTCTTAGTGTCTAAACTCTTTTATTTTGATTTAAATGAAGGTGTAACTTGGTTTTTTTATGTGTGGGATGGTTCCTCTTGCTGTAGGTAAGCTTTTTATGTGTGTGTTGTGTGTATTTATTGTGTTTTAAATGTTTGTATGTTGGCGTGTTGCGTCCGATTTTTGCGAGGTCGTAATGTGTGCTAACGTGTCTCGTATGGTGTTTGCGTGTGTAACCTCGTTTTCGTTTTGCTCGGCGGCCATTTTTTCTGTCGCTTATCAAATTTTTTAGTGTGTAAACTCTTTTATTTTGAGTGAAATCAAGGTGTAAGTTGGTTTTTTGAGGTCCTGGATGCTCCCTGTTGCTGTAGGTAAGTTTTTTATGTGTGTGCTGTGTGTATGTATTGTGTTTTGAATTTTGTAATGTTCGCGAGTTGCGTCCGAGTGTTGTGAGGTTATAATGTGTGTTAATGTGTGTCGTATGTTGTTTGCGTTGCGAGGAAAAGTTTGCGAGGGACGTAATTGGTGTGTCGTGTTGTTTGCGTTGTGACGTAAAGTTTGCAAGGGTCGCAGTTGCTGGCGAAGGCGCTCCATGCCAGCAACTGAGGCCCTCGCCCACTGCCTTCGCTTTGCGAGGGCCGCGACTCGCTACGCGAGCCCGCAAGCGTTAGCAACAACTTGCATGCTCACAACTATATATGTGATTGGTCTTTCGTTTTAAGTGGTTTCCTGCAGTGATATGTTTGTTGACTTCTTGAGGCATTTGTAAACATCTTGATGGCTTTTTCATCTGATTTGACAAATAATTGGACTTGCACTGGAAAATACATGGTTTGGACCACATCTACATCGGACTTATTATTATTATTACAGATTTTTGTAAAGCGGCAACATGTTCTGTAGTGCTGTAAAGGGGTTAAATATAAAAAAATAAATACTTAGCTTCTCATAGAAATGATAGACCACCTGAAACAAGTAGAAGATAATATTTCTGTTAAGGGCCCTCATTCAATTGCAATTTGGCCAATTGAATAGGGCTCTAAATAAGCACATAACATATTTTTTTTAAATAAGTTTTTAGTTAGTGATCTTCTATCCAAAAGCAAGGTCTTCACTAACTAAAAACTTCTTTAAAAATAATATGTTATGTGCTTATTTAGAGCCCTATTCAATTGGCCAAATTGCAATTGAATGAGGGCCAAGGTGTCCAAATGGAGTGGACATACATTAAAGCTGAATTAATGTCCTGCTTTCATTATCATTATCCACTGTACATCAGCCAATCTGGGCATTTATTGAAAATGATCTCATGCATCCCTACTCATGGCATAACATTATTTGGCTCCCTCTACTTCTATCTCTAGTTAAAAATAACTCAAACTCTATTACCAAACACTCTTTTTCATGTTGGACATGGGCATGTCATTGTTATAAACTTATCCCCAATGTTTCCTCATTCCCCATGGGACTCAACAAAAACTCATTGACCTGGTGCAAAACTATACATTTTGATAGATTTGACTCCTGGATAAGAAATAAACAAAATTCTATCCAGCTACAAGATGATTTAAACCTTACCATACAAGAACATTTCAGCTGCTGCCAAATCAAACATGTTCACCATAACTAGGAAAAACCTAGGAAACTCTGATTCTAATTGACTTACTCGAATATGCAAAAATAATCCCCATAACAAAAGGAACTCTAGGCATGCTATACAATATCTTTAACTCTGTCCTTTCAGGTCACAAATTCCAATAAATGATCAACTGGGAAAAAGACCTAAACCAAACTTGGGACCAAAATATTTTGGCCTTCATTCAATTGCGATTTGGCCAATTGAATAGGGCTCTATATAAGCACAGAGCATAGTGTTTTTACAGAAGTTTTTAGTTAGTGAACTTCTATCCAAAAACAAGGTCTTCACTAACTAAACACTTCTGTAAAAAAAAATATACTGTGTGCTTTATATAGAGCCCTATTCAATTGGCCAAATAGCAATTGAATGAGGGCCTTGGTAAGGATCATGGTCCAACCTCTTGAGAGGTTCCTAACTTATAGTGTTTTTGAAACCTCCCTTAAGGTTCTACATAGAACATATATTACCCCTGAGAAGTTAGATAAAAGCACAGCCTCCATCAATCCTTGTTGCTTTAGGGGATGTCCATACATTGGCTCAGTTATTCATATATGGTGGTCTTGCCTTAAAGTCAAAACTCTTTGGAAAGAAATAATAAATCTAGCCTTAAATGTATTCAACTCTCAGGTGACTTCTAGTGGTGGAGCTAGAAAGACGAGAGCCCTGGTGCAAAAAAAAAAGTCCTCCCACAGGGATGTTTTGTCACTGCCCCCCCCCCCCCCACACACAGTACCTATTCATCGGTACTCCTACCCAAGACCCCTTCCCATAAGAGTTCCCCTCCCTAAGATCCCTTCTCATACTAGCACCCCTCCGCAATTACCTCTCCCCCTGACACCTTTGAATAGCTGCTCCCCTTTCCTTACCTCCAGCCTGTGCAATGTTCCTTTATATCGCACCCAGTCCATCTCAAAATCCACCGCAATAATCTCTCAATAGGGCTTGTAGTGAAATTCTGATAAATTAGATATTTTAGCATTTTATTATGAAATGTCCTTACCACCATCCTGCTACTTCTTTACTAACTGAACATATTACGTTAATGTCCTTCAGTTCTTTAGATAATCGTGATTGTTATTCACAGTAAACAAGATACTCTTTATTAAAGGGTCTCTGTCATGAAATTATTTTCTCTATGGTCTTTTAAATAACAAAACTTGATAATGGGCAAACTTTTTTAGAAACCAGAAAAAAAAATAAACGCAAAGAGTCCTATGCAAAATCCTTGAAAAATAAATTGTGAGTGCCGTAGTGGTACAAAAAACTCTACTAGCAATGTTAATTCTCCATCCCTAAAACACTGCGAGACAACTGCTACGGGTCACTTCATACAAGTGAACTTGACTACAAAGTTAATTTTTGCACCTTAATAAATTATGAGTTACTCCCTGTCACTCTGACACCCAAACCCTATGCAGCAAGTAGACATTTAAATTACCCGCTATGCGGGTCCTTAAGGGACCCGCGTTACCATTAAATTTAACCCCTGCCACAAGGTCACTATAAGTACCCCAGCGGCACCTAAAATGAACCACTATCACTTATGGGGGTCCACCAGGACCATCATGAATATAAGTAGACGCACTAAACTACACTATAAACTAATAAAAAAGAATTAACCCCCACTACCTAATTAACCCCCTACTAATCTAATTACCCTCACTACCTAATTAACCCCATACTAATCTAATTACCCCCACTACCTAATTAACTCTACACTGCCTAATTAATCCCCTAATTAACCTACCCAATACCCTACTACCTAATTAACTCCCCTAATTAACTCCCTGGCACCTATTAATCCCCCTTCCCCATGACCAGAGAGTCCTGATCAGGACTACCTGGCACCTAAAATTAACCTTCAAAAGTAGCTTTTAAACTAACAAGTTTTCCATTAGGACTACTGAAAGCACCGAAACCTTTAGATGCCACATTTGCATTGTGTAGATTGAAGGAAATTGATAGACAGAAAACAAAATGGTAAATTCCACTGTAACACAATTGCATATAAAATGTAATAAACTAGATGTGTAGTTTTTTAAAAAGACAAAAATTTAAATAAATGACAGCAGTGCTTCTTACCAAAAGGTTTATAGATTATTTATGCATGAAGTAGATACAGTTTATATGGCATTAATGTGGGATCAAATTCATCACCAGACTGCAAAGCTCTTACACAGTAAAAACAGAGCTGTAAAGAGAGGCATATATGGGGCATAAGCTCACAATGTCTTATAATGCCTGATGAATACATAAACTGAAATATACATAGAACAATGGTGTAGCAACTAAAATGTGGTGCAGAAGTACTTACTTGAAGTAATATATCACATAGTAACATTCTTATTTTGAAAATAGAATTTAAAATATAAACATATACAGTAGGCGCTCAGTTATCCAGCACGCATGGGTATTGGTAGATGCTGGATCAATGTAGTTTCCAGATTCTTGATGTGGACCCCTTGCTCATTGTGCCTTAGGGAGTTCAGCTACACCTCACTGACGAGGCCCATAGAGGCCGAAACGGGTCTGAGGTTTGCTGTTTCTCCTGTTCAGGGTAGAATTGCCTGGTACTTCGGGGCTGGGTCACTCTTTTTAGTGAGACCAGACTGATATACTACAGGATATTTCTCCCTGTGAAGGGCACAAGTGGCTAAAAGAGGTTGCTCTCAGAGTGGGTTATTATGTCCATAGAACTAACCTATAAATGTTAGTTCCTCCTCTGATGAGCACCTCTGACATATTTGTTTTGTTTATGCAAATTACCCCTAGGGTTTAGTCTTTCTAAGGGTGACAGGGGACTCCAGACGTGGACCCCTTGCTCACTGTGCCTTAGAGAGTTCAGCTGCACCTCACTGACGAGGTCCATAGAGGCCAAAACCTGTCTTGAGTTGCTGTTTCTCCTGTTCAGGGTAGAATTGCCTGGCATTTTGGGGCTGGGTCACTCTTTTAATCTTTTGATATACTTCAGGACATTTCTCCCAGTAAAGGGCTCTCAGTGTGGGTTATCATATCCATAGAACTAACCTATCAAGGTTAGTTAGTTCTCTGATGGGGCACCTCTAACTTTGTTAGAGGCTGTTCTAGCATCAGCATCTTTCACTCCTCAGGTATTTTTGGCTGGAGGGTGACGTACAGTGGATGAAATCTAGGTGCCTATAAGCATTTTGTGGCATGACACCCTGGCTCCAGGCATTTGTTGAGCCCTGTAAAATTACATTTTTATTTAGAGTACAGAATTCATTTTTTTCTGGATGCTTGAGAGTTCTGGTTGCTTGAGTTCTGGTAAACTGTGAGTCTACTGTATGTATGTTTTTAGTGAGTTCCCTAGTGGTTAGGATTTGGTGCTTTCACTGCTGAGACCTGGGTTCGATTCCAGTCAGGCAATCAAGAGGTCACACCACCCTAAAGCCATGCAAGGTTGGGCCTGATCAGTACTTGGATGGGAGACCACCTAGGAATACCAGGAGTTGTATGCTGTGGCCCACTGGAGAATGAACTAGCAACCAACTCCAGTGTCATGAGGTCATGAAGAGTCGATACGACTGAACAACACAAACACACATGATTTTAGTGGCTTATTATACAGGTTTATTTTGTATTTTTAATAGCAAACTTCATATTCTTCATATCTTGTGTACTGCTTACTAATATTGGGAGTTTTTGGACTTCACAGTGTTTTGTGTTGAGTGCTATAAAGATTAACACTACAATTACTTTGATAGTGTCTATCAAAATAGTTTTAAAATATTTTCTGCAGATTGTTTTAACTACTTAGAGAGATCAGGCCATGGTACACAGTTGGGGCAGGCAGGGGTGCAGTACATATAATAGCCAGGGTTATAACAGGCAGGGGAAGCTTGTAGGGGCACGCTATTGCGAGTGCGCACTTCCAGGCCTGCGCATGTTTCTGTGCTGCAGGATTGTCGGCGCCCTCTTAGTCTGTGCAGCTTCAACATTCGCCCTGAAGATGATGTGCCATCCAGCACACTAACATGTTAGTCTAAAATAATTCTGCCAACCACACCAAATAGATTTTACACTACTGTTGTGTACATTCCAAAAAGGGGCATACTGTAGTATCTGGGTCAACAAAACTAAACATACTAAACATAAGTATAATCACATACATTCAGAATAACATACAAATAACAGTGATAGTAAACCTGGTCCCTACCACCCACTAGTGGGCGATTCAGGTTCCCACGGTATGCGGCAGGGTAATCTCTAGGTGGTGTCACTGATGAGTGACGTTACACGCCAGTGACCCGCAGCACCACGCTTGGCTGGTTGGAGAGCTGGTGCGAGAGCCTAGGGACAGCAGTCAGGACCGGGTCACTATCTAGTAAGTACAGGGTGATACATAGCTAGGGATAGCAGTCAGGACCGGATCACTATCTAGTAAGTACAGGGTAATACATAGCTAGGGACAGCAGTCAGGACCGGATCACAATCTAGTAAGTACAGGGCGATACATAGCTAGGGACAGCAGTCAGGACCGGATCGCTATCTAGTAAGTACAGGACGATACAAAGCTAGGCACAGCAGTCAGGACCGGAACACTATCTAGTAAGTACAGGGTGATACATAGCTAGGCACAGCAGTCAGGACCGGAACACTATCTAGTAAGTACAGGGTGATACATAGCTAGGCACAGCAGTCAGGACCGGAACACTATCTAGTAAGTACAGGGTGATACATAGCTAGGGACAGCAGTCAGGACCGGGTCACTATCTTGTAAGTACACGGTGATACATAGCTAGGGACAGCAGTCAGGACAGGATCACTATCTAGTAAGTACAGGGTGATACATATCTAGGGACAGCAGTCAGGACCGGATCACTATCTAGTAAGTACAGGGTGATGCATAGCTAGGGACAGCAGTCAGGACTGGATCACTATCTATAAAGTACAGGGTGCTACATAGCTAGGCACAGCAGTCAGGACCGGAACACTATCTAGTAAGTACAGGGTGATACATAGCTAGGCACAGCAGTCAGGACCGGATCACTATCTAGTAAGTACAGGGTGATACATAGCTAGGCACAGCAGTCAGGACCGAAACACTATCTAGTAAGTACAGGGTGATACATAGCTAGGGACAGCAGTCAGGACCAGGTCACTATCTTGTAAGTACAGGGCGATACATAGCTAGGGTCAGCAGTCAGGAAAGGGTCACTATCTAGTAAGTACAGGGCGATACATAGCTACGGTCAGCAGTCAGGACCGGATCACTGTCTAGTAAGTACAGGGCGATACATAGCTGGGGACAGCAGTCAGGACTGAATACCTATCTATTAAGTACAGGGCGATACATAGCTAGGGACAACAGTCATGACCGGGTCACTATCTTGTAAGTACAGGGCGATACATAGCTAGGGACAGCTGTCAGGACCGGGTCACTATCTTGTAAGTACAGGACGATACAAAGCTAGGCACAGCAGTCAGGACCGGAACACTATCTAGTAAGTACAGGGTGATACATAGCTAGCCACAGCAGTCAGGACCGGAACACTATCTAGTAAGTACAGGGTGATACATAGCTAGGGACAACAGTCAGGACCGGGTCACTATCTTGTAAGTACAGGGCGATACATAGCTAGGGTCAGCAGTCAGGAAAGGGTCACTATCTAGTAAGTACAGGGCGATACATAGCTACGGTCAGCAGTCAGGACCGGATCACTGTCTAGTAAGTACAGGGCGATACATAGCTGGGGACAGCAGTCAGGACTGAATACCTATCTATTAAGTACAGGGCGATACATAGCTAGGGACAGCAGTCAGGAACGGGTCACTATCTAGTAAGTACAGGGCGATACATAGCTAGGGAGAGCAGTCAGGACCGGATCACTATCTAGTAAGTACAGGGCGATACATAGCTAGGGACAGCAGTCAGGACCGGATCACAATCTAGTAAGTACAGGGCGATACATAGCTAGGGACGGCAGTCAGGACCAGGTCACTATCTAGTAAGTACAGGGCGATACATAGCTAGGGTCAGCAGTCAGAACCGGGTCACTATCTAGTAAGTACAGGGCGATACATAGCTAAGGACAGCAGCCAGGACCGGGTCACTATCTAGTAAGTACAGGGCGATACATAGCTAGAGACAGCAGTCAGGACCGGATCACTATCTAGTTCGTACAGGGCGATACATAGCTAGAGACAGCAGTCAGGACCGGATCACTATCTAGTAACTACAGGGCGATACATAGCTATGGACAGCAGTCAGGACCGGGTCACTATCTAGTAAGTACAGGGCGATACATAGCTAGGGACAGCAGTCAGGACCGGATCACTATCTAGTAAGTACAGGGCGATACATAGCTAGGGACAGCAGTCAGGACTGGATCACTATCTAGTAAGTACAGGGCGATACATAGCTAGGGACAGCAGTCAGAACCGGGTCACTATCTAGTAAGTACAGGGCGATACATAGCTATGGACAGCAGTCAGGACCGGGTCACTATCTAGTAAGTACAGGGCGATACATAGCTAGGGACAGCAGTCAGGACCGGATCACTATCTAGTAAGTACAGGGCGATACATAGCTAGGGACAGCAGTCAGAACCGGGTCACTATCTTGTAAGTACAGGGCGATACATAGCTAGGGACAGCAGTAAGGACCGGATCACTATCTTGTAAGTATAGGGCGATACATAGCTAGGGACAGCAGTCAGGACCGGATCACTATCTAGTAAGTACAGGGTGAATCATAGCTAGGGACAGCAGTCAGGACCGGGTCACTATCTAGTAAGTACAGGGCGATACATAGCTAGGGTCAGCAGTCAGGACCGGATCACTATCTTGTAAGTATAGGGCGATACATAGCTAGGGACGGCAGTCAGGACCGGGTCACTATCTAGTAAGTACAGGGCGATACATAGCTAGGGTCAGCAGTCAGAACTGGGTCACTATCTAGTAAGTACAGGGCGATACATAGCTAGGGACAGCAGCCAGGACCGGATCACTATCTAGTTCGTACAGGGCGATACATAGCTAGAGACAGCATTCAGGACCGGATCACTATCTAGTAAGTATAGGGCGATACATAGCTAAAGACAGCAGTCAGGACCGGGTCACTATCTAGTAAGTACAGGGCGATACATAGCTAGAGACAGCAGTCAGGACCGGATCACTATCTAGTAAGTACAGGGTGATACATAGCTAGGGACAGCAGCCAGGACCGGGTCACTATCTAGTAAGTACAGGGCGATACATAGCTAGGGACAGCAGTCAGGACCGGGTCACTATCTAGTAAGTACAGGGCGATACATAGCTAGGGACAGCAGTCAGGACCGGGTCACTATCTAGTAAGTACAGGGCGATACATAGCTAGGGACAGCAGTCAGGACCGGGTCACTATCTAGTAAGTACAGGGCGATACATAGCTAGGGTCAGCAGTCAGGACCGGGTCACTATCTAGTAAGTACAGGGCGATACATAGCTAGAGACAGCAGTCAGGACCGTATCACTTTCTAGTACGTACAGAGCGACACATAGCTAGGGACAGCAGCCAGGACCGGATCACTATCTAGTAAGTACAGGGCGATACAGAGCTAGGGACAGCAGCCAGGACCGGATCACTATCTAGTAAGTACAGGGTGATACATAGCTAGGGACAGCAGTCCGGACCGGATCACTATCTAGTAAGTACAGGGTGATACATAGCTAGGGACAGAAGTCCGGACTGGATCACTATCTAGTAAGTACAGGGTGATACATAGCTAGGGACAGCAGTTAGGACCGTATCACTTTCTAGTACGTACAGGGCGATACATAGCTAGGGACAGCAGCCAGGACCGGATAACTATCTAGTAAGTACAGGGCGATAGAGAGCTAGGGACAGCAGCCAGGAACGGATCACTATCTAGTAAGTACAGGGTGATACATAGCTAGGGACAGCAGTCCGGACCGGATCACTATCAAGTAAGTACAGGGTGATACATAGCTAGGGACAGAAGTCCGGACTGGATCACTATCTAGTAAGTACAGGGTGATACATAGCTAGGGACAGCAGTTAGGACCGGGTCACTATCTAGTACGTACAGGGCGATACATAGGTAGGGTAATATGATTTATGTAAAATTAGATAAGGTAAAGTGAGTTACTCTGACACCAGTGGGGGGTAAGGAAATGTTACCATCAAAAGTGGGCGGTAGGTATTAAAAGATTGGTGATCGCTGATTTAGATAATAAATAGGCTTAGATTATCGCTTCTCTTTTGCCTTTGTCTTTCTACTACACAGTTCACATTATGCCTGATTGAGCACTAAGCTGTGGTTGCTACAGAACTAGCATACGTGCATGTGAAAAGAAAAAGAAATGCACCAGATCTGCAGAAACCAATAAATGAGAAGACAGACGCGATGTAGGCCAAGCATAGGCGGAGCTAGGAGTTCCATTATGGGTTATATCTGATCTCTTTAATTTCTTTGCTGCCAGAATGTTAGATTTTCACAAGAAAGCATCCAATTGATTTCCTGTAACTTTTATTGAATATAAAATAAATAGTAAGCTTGCATAGTTGTTGTATGAAAGGAATTTAAAAGTTCCCCCAAAGTGAAATATTATTTGCTTTGTTCCATAATAAATTGGTAATGCCAGTTATGTTTTACATCCAGTTAAAGCTGAAACACATGTCTTGGGTTTGCCAGTTTTCCTATTCATGGCACATTAAATCTGTCTTTTCCTTATAGGCAGAGTCAGTTGTACATGCTTCAGGGAATTTGCCCTCTGTGATGGAACAAGGGAGCAAAAACTCAAGACCCTGCAATCTGAGTGGGCAACACCTCATAGGACCACCAAGGTAAATTATTTCCCATATGATTCTAATAATATCTAAGCTTAATAATAGGTAATATTTTAGGATAAATTTTATTTTAGCTACTGATCCTGTCTTTTTCCTCAAGTGTGGAAGTGTTGTGTTTCCTTGTAAAGTAATGACTGTTTTATAAGATCTGGCAGTTGTAGCTGCCACATTTCAATTGTGCAGGTAAAATGTCCTGTGTATCACTATAATAGTTAGTAGTTGTGAGTAAAGCCTGCGAGATTCGCTCTGGGCAACTGCGGTGAGGGAAAGAGAGAAGGGGGGGGGGGTGAGAGAGAGGGGGAGAGAGAAAGGGGGAGAGAGAGAGAGAGGAGGGAGAGAGAGAGGAGGGGAGAGAGAGGAGGGGAGAGAGAGGAGGGGGAGAGAGAGGAGGGGAGAGAGAGGAGGGGGGAGAGAGAGGGGGAAGAGAGAGAGAGGAGGGGGGATAGAGAGTGGAGGGGGAGAGAGAGAGGAGGGGGAGGGAGAGGGAGAGAGAGAGAGGAGGGTGTAGAGAGAGGAGGGGGAGAGAGAGGAGGAGGGGGGAGAGAGAGGGGAAGAGGGAGAGAGAGTGGGAGAGAGAGAGAGGAGGGGGAGAGAGAGAGGAGGGGGGGAGAGAGAGAGGAGGGGGAGAGAGAGAGGAGGGGGGGGGAGAGAGAGGTGGAGGGGAGAGAGAGAGGAGGAGGGGAGAGAGAAAGGGATGGAGGAGAGAGGGATGGGGGAGTCAGAGAGGGGTAGAGAGAGGGGGAGAGAGGAGGAGGGGGGAGAGAGAGGGGAAGAGGGAGAGAGAGTGGGAGAGAGAGAGAGGAGGGGGAGAGAGAGAGGAGGGGGGAGAGAGAGAGGAGGGGGAGAGAGAGAGGAGGGGGGGGGGGAGAGAGAGGTGGAGGGGAGAGAGAGAGGAGGAGGGGAGAGAGAAAGGGATGGAGGAGAGAGGGATGGGGCAGTCAGAGAGGGGTAGAGAGAGGGGGAGTGAGAGAGGTAGAGAGGGAGGGAAAGAGAGAACAGGAGGGAGACATAGAAAGTAAGGGATAGAGAGGGAGGGGAGGGAGAGAACCAGAGAACACACAGAGTGGGTGAGAAAGTGGAGGAGGTGAAGAGAGAGTGAGGGAGGGGGGAAAGTCTGAGGGGTAGAGAGAGGGAGGAGGAGTAAGAGAGAGGGGGAGAGGAGGCCAAGAGAGAGAAGGAGGGGGAGACAAGGAGATGCAGAGAGAGAGGGAGTGGGAGAGGAGGTAGGGAGGAAGAAAGAAAGAGTGGGAGAGGAGGGAGAGAGAACAGGAAGGTGAGCAAGTGAGGGAGAGAGGGGGAGGGAGAGAGTCAGCAAACACACAGAGTGCAGACAGGGAGACAGTGCACAGTGTAAGTCTTATATTTCTGAATTTATAACCAAAGAGGTCCTTTAAGATGTGTGTTTAAGTGAAGTAAAATAGGTCATATTTTAGGTCTTCATCAGCAGAGTTTGGTCTGCAGTAATTCTTATTGACAACTTGTGATCAAGCAAGGATCCTTAAAACCTGACTTGTTACATTTAGTAGAGGTCTGGAGCTGAGATGCACTGAAATGGAGCATGGATTTGCCATGATGCGAAGAGGCAGTGTTACAGATCTGTCAGGTTTCATTCATTATCACTTGAGCTCATTCACCTTTGTGTTTGGCACCCTCTCAGTACAAGAAAAAACAAACCACAGTGATTTTATGTAAGTCGGGCTGGGCTGTAAATATAACAAGTACACCAACTGAAATGTTATTTAAATACATAAGGGTGATAATGTTACATGATAGCCCATTAGGGTCTTAACAATAATTCAGTTCTGCTTTCAAAAGCAATAAAATAACATTTTAAATCTTTTTTCCAATGCTGAACTCAAATGACCAAGCTATAGACACTGTAAAATCTAATGAAACATGGCCTTACCTTGTGGTCCGCAGGTGTCCATTCACTACTGGTGAAAGTGGTCCAAAATCCACATTTAGATAAGCTGTATATAACAAGTCACAAAGTTCAATGGTGCATGGTTCAAGTAATTAGATGCTTCAATGTGACAGCTGAAGGATATACCGTATTTTTCGCTCCATAAGACGCAACTAACCATAAGACGCGCCTAGCTTTTAGAGGAGGAAAACAAGAAAAAAATATTCTGAATCAAATGATGTACTAAACTATTTAATAAACTATAATGGAATAATATTTCAATCATGTAAAGTTTATTTTTGCCCTTTTTGTAATTCTCCTCCTCCCTTTCCCCTTTATTCTCCTCCATTTCCCCCTTCCCCTTTATCCTCCTCCCTTTCCCCTTCCCCATTATCCTCCTCCTCCCTTTTCCCCTTATCCTCCTCCTCCCTTTCCCCCTTCCCCTCCCTCCTTCCTCCCTTTCCCCCTTCCCCTCCCTCCTTCCTCCCTTATCCTCATCCTTCCTACCCCTTATCCTTCCCCTCCTCCTTCCCCCTTATCCTCCTCCTCCCTTTCCCCCTCTCCAATCACCTCCTTATTCTCTTTCCCCTCCCTCCTTACTATGATCCACAATCTGATGTTGATCCTTCTGCAGCAGCATGTCTTCTGGCTGTGTCCGGACCCGCATATGATAATGATGTGATGCGCATGGGGAAAGGGGATAGGGAGGTGACTGGAGATGGGGGAAGTGAGAAGGAGGAGGATAAGGGGGGAAGGAGGGAGGATGATATAAGGGAAGAGGAGGGGAAGGAGGGAGGAGGAAAAGGAGGAAGAGTAGGATAACGAGGAGGAAAAAATGGTGTGCTGGGGGGGCCCAGGCAAATTCTGCCCCCTCCAGATCCGCCCCCTGCACTCTGGTCCAGGGCACACAAATTCGCTCCATAAGCCACAAAGACATTTCCCTTTACTTTTGAGGAGGGGTGAAAGTGCGTTTTATGGAGCGAAAAATACAGTAAGTAGATATTCAAAATGTCCATATTTTGTCTAAAGCACAGTTTTCCTTTTGTCTCCAGTGTACATGCAAACTAAGAGCCTCATTAAATTGCAACGCTGTAAGTCTGCGGGCTTGAAATTTGCAGCAGTTACAGACGATTGAATTAGAAAAGCCTGCAGCTACCTGTAGCATTTCAGAGCATGATCATGATCATTTACGCAAGCCCGTAACTCGCGATGTAGAAACAGCCAATAGTAAATGAGATTATCATCATGATGCCAGTAAGACATGGAGGTGTCATGTCAATCAAGTAGCGTTTATGTAAATGTAAACAATAACATAAATTAATGAAGTAAATGTTCTAGTCCATGTGGGTGGCCTGATATGTATTAACTCCTTAATTCCCGAGATTGATATAACATGAATAAAAAAAACATAAACAAAATATATTTTTTATTACAGATTTGCGAGGTTTAGACTTGTGCTATTAATTCTAATGTCTTTCATTGCTTCCCCCATATTTTACAGTGCAGTATTGATTTTTTATTCACTTTTACAGTGCTACAAACAGGTGTTTAACCTCCTTGTGGGTCCTCTCTAGTACTCTTAGGATTTTTGGCTACATTTACCATTTACGGGTGTGACAACAATTGCGGGCTTGAGGAGTTGTAGCAACTTAATAGAGATTGTAACATTTACGGGCTTCAAAGATTAAAGGCTTAGCTGGGTCGATTTTGGCAACCACAGTTGTTTTTCAGCCTGTAACCATCAGATGGTAGGTTCCTTGGAGGCCCATTGTGTTGGCCCCTTTAAGGTGGAATTTTGTGTTGAAGGTATAGGAATGTAGTGGTATAAGAAGGTAGTGATGATAAGTGGTATAAGAAGGTAGTATGATTTGATGAACACCTTTTAGGGGTCTTATTGCAGATATTCCCTTAGAGCTTTAACCCTGTCACTAAATAAATAAATGTGCATGGTGGGTGTGAGGCCATGTACTCAAAAAATTAAGCATTTGCAATCAATTGTTTATTTGTCCCAATATTAGTATTACAAACAGTTGCACTTTCATCTGTGAATAAGCAATGTCATTAATTAAAATTTTAATTGTTAAAAGTTAGATCTGCAATTGTGCAATTTCATTCTCACCTAGTGTCCATGAACTAAAAATATCCAGTTTGACTATATAAGAGGCAACATCTACAATATGTAGTTTAAGACTCACTGTGTAACTGATTTTGACCCAGGGTTTCTGTGTATGGTTTTTGTTATCCTGAGAGTGGCAGTGGATTCCATGAGAGCATTAATACTGTCAATACTTCTGACGTGCAAAAGGTTTCCAAAGGTGAAATGGTTTTGGAAAAAACGGATCTCCAACTATATCGATTACAGTGTTCAAAATATGAAAAGTCAATTAAGCACATAGTCCAGTTAGTAGCCACCAATTATTGTTCTCTGGTTTATATCACCACCATAAATTGTGAGTGTTTTGCGAAGTCATTGTGGCTGAAAATACATTATGCTATGAGTGGTCCCTAAGCGTGGGAGCGTGTGTGCATGAATAATAAGAGTGATACCTTTTCTTTTGGACAAATAGATATATAAATATATAACTATTTCTTTCTCCTCTCTCCCTCTAACACAGTGGAGGATGGCATCACTACAGCCATTATTATCATATTCGTTATGAGTATCTATGTTAGTATGAATGGATCTTTCTTATTTATTTTTATAATTAAGCACATTGAAAGTAATCTGGTTAAATTGAGTACCAATACATATCTATGTATCCAACCCAAATACTTTTTCTTGCACTCCTTTACCCTTACCCACAGTTTATTGCCATTCATATCTGGCCCTTGCTCTCCTGAAGACTGAGAGCACTCTCTTCCCTCCCTGCTCCTCTTGCCCTGGATGTGTTTTAATTTATTGAGTCATACCAATTAACTTCCCCTGATCAGTACGCAACATCTGCTAACAAAACCACCTACAACATTTTTGACAAATCACCCATTATGGCCACATTGATCAACTTTTCCTCACTCATTCCCCCACCTGCTGTCAGCCATGCACAGCCCCTAGAGAAGCAAACTCCCAAATCACCCATAATCTGACATCCATTGCCAGCCACAAAACTTCCACTTTGCCCTTCTCGTGTGCCCCATGGATTGCACTCCTGTTTATAATATACTCACTTTCATCCATGATCTATTTATTTCCAAATCCCTTAATCTATTGGCTATGACTGAAACTTGGTTTACTCCAGCAGCTACTGCCTCTTCTGCGGCAATCTCATTATCCTCCAATTACCTTCACTCATTCTTGGCAATTTCAACATTGCCACTGACACACCAACCTCCCTACAGCGGCAAGGTTACGTTCACTTACCTGTACCCTTGGCCTCTCACAATGAACAGAATCCCCAACTCACCATGATGGACACTCTCTTGACCTTATTTTTACCAATATCTGCACAATTTGCAACCTTGTCATCTTCCCTCTATCTGACCATTACCTCCTAGCTTGCAACCTATCAACCTTTCACTCACTGGCATATCCTAAGGTACAGTCCTAGGCCCCTCCTTTTCTTCATCTATAAATCCTCCCTTGGTTACCTAATACATTTTGTTGGATTTTAGTATTATCTATATGCAGGTGATACTCAAATCTACCTTTCAGCACCAGATCACCCCACACACATTCTAGCATAAGTGTCCAGCTGCCTCTCAAGCATATCCTCCTGGATGTCCGGCCATCAACTCAAACTCAACATGTCAAAGACTGAACTCCTAATCTTCCTACCCTCTACTAGAGCAACCACTTCTCCAATAACTCTCCTTGTTGACAATGCCACCATCACTCCCACCTCCCAGACCTGTTGTCTTGGGGTTCTACTGGACCGTGCCCTCTATTTCATTCCTTACATTCAATCAATAACAAAATCACCTAAAGACATCTTCAAAATATGCCACTATCTTACTAAAGACACATCTAAAATTCTAATTCATTCTCTCGTCATATATTGCCTTGATTACGGCAACTCTCTCCTTGCTGTCCTCCCCATCTCCCGTCTGTATCCACTCCAATCCATATTGAATGTCTCCACTAGACCCATCTACCATACTCAACGCTCAGTGTCTGCAGCTCTTCTGTCAGTCACACCACTGGCTTCCCATAGCCTCCAGAATAAAAGTTAACTTATTAATATACGCCTGTAGTGACTGTTGCATCAATATTCAAACAAATAACAAATTCCTGATACAAAAGAGATTTACACAACACCAGCGACTTCCCCAGGGCCGGATTACTAATTAGGCGTGGTAGGCAGCTGCCTACCAGCGCACTACTCAGAGGAGTGCATGAATATTCTACACATCAATAAAGTTTGTCAATGCAGGATGGCATAAAGCGCCCTTTGGTATCACCCAGGGGAAGGGGAGCATTGTTCCGCCCCCTTTCCCACCCACCTGCACGCCCCTCTCCTTCACTGCTGCGCATGACACGTGACAACACTATGGAGAGAGCCTGCAGAGCTACCGGCAGCACTGACATGTGATCCCCCTAAGGAGAGCATGGGTGAGAATCAGCAGGTAAAAATGTGAGGAGAGTGGGAGAAAATGAAGAGGTGGGGTGGAAAGTGGGAGAGAGGCTGGTGAGAAATACAAAATATAGTGTGAGTAAGATAATTTGTTTCAATTGGTCCACTTCAAAGAACATAATAACCATGATCAGTCTTAAATGAATATCCAATCAGGATTCAGATAATAATGGTACAGAAGCCAAGTCTCTTTTATGATAACTGACATGGATGAAGCATTCCCGGACCTATCCTGCTTTGTGTTCGCCGCTGTTAAGGGCGCCACCACCGACTCTTGGAATGTGAAAAACAGGAAAGGACCCCACTCACTCTCTCGGTCAGTCTCACCCACTCCCATTCCAGGGACTTCCCCAGTTGTACAGTTTATAGGTCACATTAAAGGTGGAAAAAGTTCTGAAATGATTTATCTTTGTCTCATTTTTTTACAGCACAGAAACCTGACATTTTATCAGGGGTGTGTAGACTTTGTATATCCACTGTACATGCCCATTCTTCTCAACAACATATACATTTAGATTTCAAATAATAAAGAGACTCGCGGTGGGTAATTAGCAGATACTGGCAATAATCAGTCATAAAAATGAAATAAAGGACTACACCTGGTGGATCAGAAATCCTGACAGGCAAAAATGCAAACTTTAACTTACTGTAAGAAAATGCAATATTTTAAAATTGTATTTTATTGATGATGTACTTAGAATGACATACACTTTTAAATTATACAATATTGGAACATATATGTTATCCCTTTAAAGTGTGTAAATTATTACAAATGGAGCAAACCATATATGATATTGATAGTAAGACTCTTCTGCACTGTTTAGGAGGTGTAGTATGCAAATTTGTTTGTGCCTAAGTACAGCTAGTTTGAATTGTGTTTATTGTTCTCATTTGTTTGGGGCCTACAAGGTTATTTATTATTATTTTGCTTATCCATTTTTATATTGGGCACCTTAGGTTTTACTGCCCAGGGGCATCATATTTGGTAAATTGAGCCTGGCTACTACTCTGAGCTCCATCAAGCTCGTGCTCATTGCTTCAATGTGTGTGTGTGTCTGAAAATATAGATATCACATCCATAAAGCAACAAATGTTCCAGGCTACTTGCTTCCAGGGGCACCTTTGACTTCACTTCCTAGGGGCTCCAAAAAGGTTAACCCGGCCCTGAACTTCCCCCATATGTACAATATAACATGACGTGTTATTTGTGCTAAAATCCCAAGTCACATTATTGCTTCATTTTATTACACTACAATCAAATGAATTGTGTTTTTTGTAAAATATCAACAAAATAAAAAGCGATTTAAAAAATAACCCTTGCATGTTGACTTCATCTTCGATTGCATGTTGACTTGGCAATATACGGAGGACACGCTGCATTAGATGACAGCTTCACAAAGTGATTGTTAAAATGAACCCCGTAATCTGTGACTACTCCACCCAGGGTTATTTGCGTAGCTAGGAGGTCCCTGTAGCTGTTGGGTGCCCATATCCCCAGCTGATCCTGTATCCCGCTCTCATATTATCCAGCTCCAAGCCCAACCCCAGCCTCTCTCACTACCTCTCCCCTCCGAGACATTTAAGGTGGAGTAGTTTAAAGTGTTGCTGAGATAACAAAATAAAGCAAGTGATTTAAAGGATCATTGTGATCAAATCACATATAATAGTTGTGGTTATTGCGAGTTTGTCGGTAACGTTATGTTAAAAGTTACGACAAACTCGCAATTACTACAGCTATGTAACTCACAAGTTGCGCATGCACGGCATAAGCCGCATTTAATATGTATTTTAATAATTACATAGTAAAAGTCAAATTTTAAATATTTTCCAGTATTAATGGTCTTGTAATAATGGTGCTGATAGATGTGCTTGGGGTGCTGCGTCCATAAGGTCACAGGGGCCGGACATGACTGAAGGATTGAACAACAACAATATTGGTGCTATGCAGCTAGAGATTTGGGTTTCATAAAACCTGTTCCAATGGATATATTAGAAAAAAACTTCATACGTTTGTGAAGCATGTAAAAACTAGTAGTTGTTTAAGAGGTCAGACAAATCGCAGCCCAGGTACTGGCAACACACTCCAGTATCTTTTCCAAGAAAATGTTTTGGATAAGCTCAACTAGAGATATAACAATGTGCTTCGTGTGCTGCTATCCCTAGGGTCACGGAGAGTCGGGCATGACTGAACGACTAAACAATAGAAGCTTATTATTGGAAAGCTTGGCTAGTGCCTAGAGCAGAAATGGGCAACTCAGTCCTATGATCACACCCGACAGTCCAGAATTTCAGTGTTCCACTAACAGAGCATGCATGGATCAGTCAGGATGAGTCAAGAAGAGATTTCCATAAATTCTGGACTGTTGGCAGTCATAATAGGTCCAAGATGCTTACCACTTGTCTAGAGCACTGACAGGCCACCTAGTTCACTTGAGGGGGCAGTATATATGACACCCGATAACTTAAAAAATCTGAACATTGGCCTTTAGCTTTTTGTTTTATGTGTAGAAGCAGGGTGTAGGAACTGGGGGAATGGGGGGGGGGGGGGGGGCTAATCCCCCCGAGATTATATATACAGGGGACACAAGAAATAGCAAAATTAAACGTTTTCATGCATTACCAGATATGACACTACAGAGCAGTATGTCTTTCCCATGAAAGCTTTGACCCATAATTTATATATATTATATTTATATATATTTTTATATTATAAATGATTGTTGTGGTGAACTACCTACTCATAAAGTCCACAACTCAGTCTGAGATCCAGCTCCATGCTGATGATAGCCAGTAAGCTTGAAACAGCTGTACTGGGATAGGATTCCAAGCTTGTGTTTAATACAACCTTGGTTTGCATTAAAGCTGTGTAATACAGCATGCATAAGCTTAAAGGAAGCCATGTTTGATAATGGCTATGGATTGAAGAGCAAGGCATTTGTGGGCACATTTGCACGTCCCAGCTCAGCTTCCCAGAATGCAGTGTAATAACTGTTTTTCTTGGAATTCTGAGCTGGAAGCAGATTTTTTAACTTGCTTAGGAATTCAAATGTGAGCACAGATGTACTATTTATTTACTATATATATATTTATTTATTTTTATAATGGAAGGTGCATGGGGCCCAGGGGCATTGATAATTTAATCAAAGACATTTAAAAAAAAGTGTTTGCGAGGTACTGTAGCACTGGGGCCCCCCCATAGCAGGGACCAGGTGCATTGCTCTGTGTGGGTATGTCTACTGGCTTGTGCTTAATCCATCCTGAGTTTTGCTAAAATCTGTGCTATACAACAGGCATATACTTAAAAGGAGCCATGTTTGAAATGGAGTTTGGATTAAAGAGCGAAGCTTGTGTGGGCACATTTGCATGTCCCGGCCCAGGTTCCCAGAATGCAGTGTAATAACTGTATTTCTGAGAAACTTTGAGCAGGAAACACGTATTAGACATTAAAATGTATATTTTACAGACATGGGGATGTTCTTTTACGATTATAGTATATATTGTCAATATTTTGTCATGAAATCAATATCCATTTAAAAAAAAGATAAATAAGCTCTTATTGCAATAAATTGAATGACAAAAATCACATATATAGTTGTCACTTGTCACGTTTGCGGTGTTGGTCTTGCAACGTTAAATAATTGCTGCCCTCGCGAAGGGAGGTCCGCAGTTGAGGCATGCGACTGCGAGGCCCATGGGACTTTTAGGCTGCAATGAGCTCCAAAGGGGCTCATTGCAGGGCTCGCGATGACGCGAGGCCCGCAGGAGTTAGGCTGCAATGAGCGCCTTAGGAACACAGGGCTTTAAAACACCATAGACATGAGCACAGAAGGCGCGCGGTAGCCGTCAAAAAACGTAACACTTTGACACTGATCGTGAGGCACGAAGTTTCCTAATTTAACAGCCAAAATAGTTTCAAGCGTGTAACTCAAATGACCCCCCCCCAAAAAAAATAACAAATAATAAAAAAATAACACACTCACACACAGCACAGGGGGAGAGCCAGGAAGCCTGTGAGTGAGGTTGCAAGCGAATTTGAGCCATATTTGGCGTTTTTCGTCGATCGATTGTTTATTTCTATTTTATATATGGCTTTTGGGTTCCCTGGTGGTTAGGATTCGGTGCTTTCACCGTTGGGACCTGGGTTCGATTCCAGTGAGGGAACCAAGAGGTCACACCACTCTGAAGCCAAGCAGAATTGGGCCTCATCAGTACTTGGATGGGAGACCACATAGGAATAACAGGAGCTGTATGCTGTGGCCCACTGGAGAAGGAACTGACAACTCACTCCAGTATCTCTGCCATGAATACCAAGTGGATCAGCATGGTGTGTTACGCAGAGTTGGACACGACTGAATGACACACACACAACAACATTATGGAGTTTAATTGTTAGTGTATTTTATAGGAACAATATCCCATGTTATAACTTGTGATTCTCACTCACACTGAAGAGACGAGGAGTAAACAAAAGATGGTGTGAGTGATTCCGCCTTACTTCCTAGTTATGTAAAATTGTTGTTTTATAGTGCTTTTTAGTGACCTTGTTCTATTCTGGATTACTTGCTGATTGTAATGATGTAAATGCATTTAATAGCCCCTGTTATTCTTGTATTAACAAAAGATGTTAAAAAAACTGTAATTGTGGTATAAAATAAAATAAATCCAGATCAATTAGTTTTGTAAACTAAATTTCTAGAGAATGTAAATATCTGTGTATTATATTTATACTAGGATATTGTAAGCCTGGCAATGCTGTTTGGCACACAATGTGAGGCTAGTGTTAATGCCTTGGGTTAAATGTTACTGTCTTGGATTGTGTTACTGTCTTGGATTAAATGTTACTGGGTTCGGGTTCTTTTTTACTGCCTTCAGCCTCTTTTTCATACTGTTTACTTTTTTTCGGCCGCCATTTTTTTTTTGTTCGTGAAAAAACTGTAAATATGGCTCAAAATAACTTGCAACCTCACTCATAGGCTCCCTGGCTCTCCCCCTGTGCTGTGTGTGAGTGTGGAAGTAAATTTGTGGCATAATTGCCATTTTTTTATGGTCTTTCCAGTTGCGTGGTTCAGGCGTTTTATGTTTTTCGGGCCTAAGTGCTACGGGGCTAGCGATTCCATTTGCTGCTAATGCTCAGTTTGTGTTATGTTTGCTGTTTCTTTGAAGTACATATAAAACAAACACGTTTAAATTTCGATTGTGATTGTGTGTTTTTTCATGAGTTCCCCTTTCCCTATCTTCCCCGTGTTACACTGCCCCGTGTAGAGCTGTGTCGCTTAACACTCCTATTGCTTGGACCTATCTATAGCGTTAAACGAGGTATAGCTGTGTATATAAATTGCATTAAAGCTGTGTAATACAGCAGGCATAAGCTGAAAAGAAGCCATGTTTGAAAATGGCTATGGATTGAAGAGCGAGGCATTTGAGGGCACAATTGCATTTCCCAGCTCAACTTCCCAGAATGCAGTGTAATAACTGTTTTTCTCGAAATTCTGAGCTGGAAGCAGGATTTTTAACTTGCTTAAGACATTCAAATGTGAACACAGATGTACTATTTATTTATTTACTATATATATATATATATATATATATATATATATATATATATATATATATATATATATATATATATATAGATTAATAATGAGTATTGCAATATAATTTGATACCTTTTGTATTGGACAAACGTCTTATTTTTAATGGCAAGCTTTCGAGAGGCTTAACCTCTCTTTATCAAGTCTCAAGCAATACTACATGAGATGGAACCCTCAGTTTGAATAATAACAGCAGATGCAGAGAGAGTGGAGACATCATCAGGTAAATACATATATGGAGAATAAACACAACATAGCAAAGGAAACATATATACACATATTATATACACATATATATCAATATATACATGAAAAAGTAGTCCACAGTGATATCTTTCCTGTTGGACAAACACCTCACTAAGAGTGCTAAGTCTGTTATGGTATAAGAGGAAAAATCACATGAAATTCTGATAATATTTTAGAAAACCCATGTCTATATTAAGTCCTGTGTTTTTAGTGTTGAAGATATATATATATATATATATATATATATATATATATATATATATATATATATATATATCTTTTTAATGGACTAATAGTGTATTTGAGAGGTATCAGTTTTCCAGAAGTGAATCCCTTATATATGTGTGTGTGTGTTTCTGTATATTAATTCACATTTTGAATATAGCACCTTTAGCCAGGATCCTTTACATAGTTATAAAAAGATAAAGAGGCAGAACATAAAGTGAGATTTGGATTAGTGCATCAGATCAGTGGCAAGATCAGGGTCATGGAAGCAAGAGGTCAAACGTGTGTGTGTGTATATATATATATATGAAGAGTGAGGTAGCCATGAGTGTGCAGTAAACAAGATGAATAATCGGAGTATTGCAGTGAATAGCAATACTTTTTTATTGGACAAACATATTCATAAATATTATGACTAGATTTTGGGAGTCATAATATTTATGAATATATTTGTCCAATAAAAAAAGTATCACTATATACTGCATTTTGATATATATAAATATATACATGGATAAGATTCCCAGCTTGTGTATAATCCAACCCTGGCTTTGCACAAAAGCTGTGTAATACAGCAGGCATAAGCTTAAAGGAAGCCATGTTTAAAATGGGCTATGGATTGAAGAGCGAGGCATTTGAGGGCATATTTGTCCCAGCTCAGGTTCCCAGAACGCAGCTGTATTTCTTGGAATGTTGAGCTGGAAGCAGGTTTTTCAACTTGTTTTAGACATTCAAATGTGAACACAGATGTACTATGTATTTACTATATATATATATATATATATATATATATATATATATATATATATATATATATGTGTGTGTGTATATATATATATGTGTGTGTGTATATTCCTAATACACAGTAAAGTTATATAAAAAAAAACTGTACTAACAAGGCAGTAAGTGTGACAGTAATGTATTACTAATTGTTCCTACAGCACATTCTTACTGTTATCTTGCTTGTTTTCTTCATTAACTGAGCATCTGTTATGAGGATAATGTGTTGTAAACTGCTTATATTTAGTATGATCATTGTATCCTGATATTTGGTTTGGTTCATTTGTGAAGTTATCTGAGAACCATCTAGGCAGATCCACCTTAAGTGAGGAAAGGCTAGAGAATCTGTCACAGGAGGGGTGGGTCTCTGAGCTGGTGTATGAGAGGGATACAGGCTCCTACCGCAGCCTCAGAGCATCCTTACAAGCACAGAGTGAGGACCACAGGACTCCAAGGCTCATTTGGTTTCTTTGCAATTTTTTGTAAAGCCTCTTGTAAATTTCTAATGCATCTTAAGGAACAAAAAAAAAGAGTAAATATTTCTTTGCAATGACTGAATATAACTGAGTTGGTACATTGAGGGAATCCCTGTATCCAGGCTATTGGGAAGTACTGAAGGTGCACAGACAGACAACACATCATGCTTCTGCAAACTTGAGGAAGTCATTCAGGTATCTGGAGAGGTGGTGGTTCTGAGGTTGGCATTAGGAGGGCAAAGGGGATTTGCAGATATGTCAGAGCCAGCGCTGGACTTCTCCAAAGTGGAAAGTTTTCTGGACAAACACCCAGAGCTCTTTGAGGACTACCTGATCAGGAAAGGAAAGTATCACATGGTGGAGAAGTGGCTGAAGAGAAACCAGTTGGCTAAAATACCATCTAACTCCAGCACTGATGACAAGAGCAAGGAGTGCTGGGGGAGTCGTGGGGATGGGTTGCAGAGGCGAGCTTCACAGAAGGAGCTAAGGAAAAGTTTTGCTAGATCCAAGGCCATCAATGTCAATAGGACCTATGATGAGCATGTGAACTCCAGAGCCCAGGAGCCCTTGACTAGCATGAGGAGGAGAGCCTTGTTGAGAAAGGCCAGCTCCCTCCCACCTACTACAGCTCACATCCTTAGTGCCCTTCTGGAATCCAGGGTCAGTATTCCCCAGTATCCATCCACTGCCATTGACTACAAATACTACCTAAAGGAGAACAACGAGAGGGCCTTCTTCCTGGAGCTAGTGAAGGACATCTCCAATGAGCTCAACCTCACAAGCCTATGCTACAAAATTCTTATCTTTGTGTGCATAATGGTGGATGCTGACCGCTGCTCTTTGTTCTTGGTGGAAGGTACAACCAACAAGAAGAGTTTGGTGTCCAAGTTCTTTGATGTACATGCTGGTACCACCCTACTTCCATCCCTCAGCATGGAAAACTCCAACGAGGTTCAGGTGCCCTGGGGCAAGGGCATTATTGGTTATGTAGCAGAGCATGGAGAGACAGTCAATATCCCTGATGCTTACCAGGTATGTTCATAACCTACACCTGATCATACATTGAATGTTGTGTTTTGGGGACCACATGCACATGTGATGATCATGCATTAAAGTGTATGTTATCCATACCCTGCCAGGGGAGGTTTGTAGGATGTGTCCTTCAGATAATACTATATACAAATTAAAGCTAATTGTCTAAGGAAAAAAAAATCCCAATTTATTATGTTGGATCCTACCATGTAGAAGATAAATGCTTTGGATTTGTTTGGATTGTCCTAATATGTATGTGGACCTATATTTTGGTCTAGTTTTGCCTTTCTTCTTTTACATATACAACTTCCTCAGTGTGGATATTCTTATATCAACACCATCATCCATAATTACCAGTTAGGTTTCCTGTGAGAGTCATAATAAATGTCACTTTTATTGTTGGGCAAATGTGTCAAAGACTCCCTTGTTATCATGGTTATATATATATTTATTTATCTTTCTTAGCAACTTGTGCTTTAACGATTGTGTACATTTGATAGTGTTGTGTTCTCATTGTGTCATCAGAGGTTACCCATAAAATGATGTTTGAATTTTACATTCCAGTGGGTACATATTTCAAAAATGTCCTGTCAGGACCAGTAACTATATTAAACATTTCAGCATTCCCTTCTCTATCTGTATCCTCTTCCCAATTGTATTATGTACCAGATATAAATAAAAATGTTAGGTAGATTTACCATTGGTTTGGGATCTTCAGGTGAAACTGTGGATATAGTAAAGCTGAAAATCTTCATTGTCTAAATTGAAAACTTGATGTTTTTTAGTTATTTTGAACATACAATTTGTACCAAGTTAAAGCATCTAATATATGTTATCAACTCCCTACACTACTGACCCTATGGCTCTCAATGGTACTTTACAAGAATTGTACTGTGATCAGAACTTGCACCATTATGTGCTTGCACAATCAGTGGATGTGTGTGTGTGTATATATATATATATATATATATATATATATTATTATTTTATTATTATTAATAATAATAATAATAATAATAATAATAATATATTATGTTTGTATGTCACCAACATATTCTGCAGCGCTGTACAGGGGATAAGAACAAGGGAAATACAAGTTTAACAAATTCAGGTGTTGAAGGGCCCTGTTTTGAGCTTAGAATCTTAGCAGAAAGTGCTATATATATATATATATATATATATATATATATATATATATATATATATATATATATATATATAAATAGTTTTGTAATGTGCATGACTCCATTACGTTCTTTAACTTATCTAGGGAATGATTTAGGAGATAAAAGAAAAAGATAAAAATAGGCATAGTTACAAAAATGTTCTTTTTAGGCGTTTTGTTGCACACTTTATTGTAAAATGTTCAAACAAACATATACAGACATTAGAGATAGTTAGATATATAGATAGACAGATAGAGATAGATAGAGATACATATAGAGATAGATAGATAGATAGATAGATAGATAGATAGATAGATAGACAGATAGATAGATAGATAGATAGATAGATAGATATACAGACAGACAGGTAGATAGACAGATAGATAGAAAGACAGATAGATAGATATAGAGATAGATAGATATAGATAGGTAGACAGAGATAGATAGATAGATAGACAGATAGATAGATAGATAGATAGATAGATAGATAGATAGATAGATATAGAGATAGATAGATATAGAGATATTTATATAGATAGATAGATATAGAGATATTTATATAGATAGGTATAGACAGATAGATAAAGAGATAGGTATAGAGATGGATAGATAGATAGATAGATAGAGACAGATAGATATAGACAGATAGATATAGAGATGGATAGATAGATATATCGATAGAGCATATGGCAGTTTCATAGATAGAGATAGATAAATAGATAGTTATAGAGATAGATAGATAGATAGATAGATAGACAGATAGATAAATGTGAAGCTGTTTTCTTGAGATGCACCAGGTCTATGAACTAATGGGGCAATAGTTGGCCAAGTGATTGTCAGTACTTATTAAGGTTACTGTGGAGGAATAATTTAAAAACAAATAGTAAATTTACAGAAAAGTTAATCAAATTATTTACAAACAGATAAAGACTATGTTCCTCTTCTGGGTCTCTACCTTGTCGTGGTGAAGGGGCATGGGTACTTCAATGAAGCTGTGAGCTATACAATGTAGGGCCACCCAAGATGGTCAGGTCATAGTGAGAGGTCAGACAAATCAATGTCCACTAGTGAACCCACTCCAGTAAATTTGCCATGAAAACCTTATGGATGAGCACAACCAGACACAGGATGTGCCTGGCGTGCTGTGGTCCATATGGTTACAGAGAGTTGGACATAACTGAACGACTAAACAACAACAACCACAAAAGACTATGTTACTGTTTTTTTTTTTACTGCTCATTTTCAGATGTTTTTCCCAACTCCGTCCTACTCTTGAGTTCAAGTGCTCTAAGACTGCATTTTCTTATACTATACCTACCCCAGGAAAACCGAAAATGTGCAATCTGCATCCCAGGATATTCCCTTATTGGCTACATCTTGAGTCCTGTGCTGCCAAATGCTTCCCTATAATACCACCCACTTCTTTCCGGCAGATGTCAGAAATGTTTTTTTCTTTTTAACTTATTTAACATAGATTTGTATTATATCTACAATGCTTTATTTGATATTATTATGTGAAATTATTATGCTTTATTTCAAATTATTATGTGAAATAACAACGATAAACAAAGTTTCTTAATGTAAATGAGAATTTTGCTACAATAGGTTCCTAAAATTCCTCTTTCCTTATGGGTGGTCTATTACTAACAATTCTGATTTTGCAAAGGTACCAATACAACTCCTTTCTCTCAAGTATCTGTACCGTTGGATTTTGGATGGATACATTTTTAAGCATTTGGTGAACTTTGTGTTTCTACATTTTTTACCATAAGAAATATCAATTATTCTGGAATGTACAATGCACCAAAACACGACAAATGTAATTCTACTAGCGAATTGCCCGTCAAAAAATGACGGCAATGAAATTGTAAGTGAGCTAAGGGTGTTAGGTGTATATAATGTGGCTGATTTAGCGTCCTTCGTTTTCTATGTCGTGCGACTTTTTCGGAATATTCTTAGCTGTTTGGTGGTGTTTTGCGTGTTTAGGGACCTTTAGCCTCGTTTTCGTTTTTTGCAATGATTTCACTAATGTAATTTGGTAAGAGAAAAATCTGAAAAATATAGAAAATTACTGTAATTGAAAAGCCGAGCTAATGAGAATATGTAAGAAATATTTGTAAATAAATAAAGCTTTCAAAATGGAAATATATATATATATATATAATAAAGGTGCAACATTCAACAATGTAGGATTCAATGTCTATAATTGAACACAATGAATCTCTATAATATCCCAGTGTCATGACTTAATTCTACACCCATATTATTCCTACAGACATTTACCTCGTCACGGATAGATCGGGAGTGATGATACAATACTATTTATTTAATGAGAACTACTTGTGATGAATACACTGTATTGTGAGCTTCTAACTCACAGAGAGTCATAAATGTGATTTTATAACAAACTAGTCACTTGGCCGTCAAAAATGACATTATAATATAGTCTTAAAAATGGTGTCTTCTGTCTGTGCGCCCTCTCTCTGTGTACCCACTCTCACTCTGCTCCCTCTCTCTCTATGTCCTCTCCCTTTCTCTGTGCTCACTCTTTCTCTGTGAGCCCTCTCTCTCTCTCCTTTCTTTCTCCTCCCTCCTTCTATCTCTCCCCTCCATCTCCTTCTCACTCTCTCTTTCTCCCTCTCTCTCCTCCCTTTCACTTTCCTTCTCCTTCTCTCTTTCTCTCCCTCTCTCCTTCTCTCTCTCCTCTCTCTCTCTCCCTCTCCTTATCTCCCTCTCCTTTCCTCCTTCTCTTTCCCTCCCCCTCATTCCTTCTCTCTCCTTCCCCCTCATTCCTTCTCTCTCCTTCCCTCCTCTCTCTTCTCCTTCTCTCTCCCTCCCCTCTCTCTCCCCTCCATCTCCTTCTCACTCTCTCTCTCCCCCCTCCATCTCCTTCTCACTCTCTCTCTCTCTCCCTCCCTCCATCTCCTCTCTCTCTCTCTTTCTCCCTCACTCTCTCTCCCTCTTCTCTCTTTCTCTCTCCTTCTCCCTTTCACTTTCCTTCTCCCTCTCTCATTCTCTCTCTCTTCCTCTCTCCTCTCTCTCTCCCTCTCCTTCTCTCTCTCTTTCCCTCTCCTTCCCTCCTTATACTTCCCTCCTTCTCTTTCCCTCCCCCTCATTCCTTCTCTCGCCTTCCCTCCTCTCTCTTCTTCTTCTCTCTCCCTCCCTCCTTCTCTCTTCCTCCCTCTCCTTCTCTCTTCTTCCATCCGTCTCTCTCCCTCCCTCTCCTTCTGTCTCCCCTCTCCCTCACTCCTTCTCTCTCCCTCCCTCTCCTTCTCTCTTCTGCCCTCCTTCTCTCTCCCGCCCTCCCTCCTCTCTCACTCTCTCCCTTCGGCACCCATATATTAGTGATTGCAAGCTTTTCTGGTTATTTGTACTAATAAACTCTAGTGACTTTCTCTTGTGCAGGGCCATGGTGGGGTTATATCTGTACAGTTTGTGATGGGATTGTCTTGACACGAATAGAGCTTCTAGTAGCGTTCAAGCTATCTGTTGGAAACACTAACAATAGTGCAAAATCCTGAAAAACACAGGTTAGGGGACTCCTGGAGTTAAAGAAAAAAGGCACTTATTTGTGACATGTAAGCCATGGACATAAAACCTTGTTGGGGAAATCAGTTTTTTGTAGACTCTTCTTATGAGTAGAGGAATCCATTTTTTTCTTTGTTCCATTAATTCCTGGGTTATGAAGCATCTGATAGAGGAGAATCAGTACCAGTACCAGTACCAATACCAAAATAAACATTAACAAACTCACCCTGGTGTTTGCTAAATCTCTTGCAAGCAGGTGCTTTTGTGAGACGACACCCCTGAAAATCCCTGGTAAAATTACCAGAACATTTAGAAGGAAGTAGGAGGAGTCAGACACTGATCTGTAGATCTCTGCATTGAGCTGCTGCTGGCTTGGAGGTTAGTAAAGGGTTAAACTTGGTATTTGAATGCAGCGTTTCTATTGGTAGGTACACTGTGCCTATGTAAGCAGCTCCGGGGGTGTGGAAAACAAGTTGTATGTTTAAATAAAATAAATGTGTATGTGTATAGTCTGACTCCATGTAATGTGTGTGTCTGATATAAGGAACAGATGTTGGATTAGAGACAGGGAAACGCAGGGAGACTTATACTTTTAAAGTTCGCTAATATACAGATATTTTTAATGTTCCTTGTATATTTTCCAAATAGAGAGACTATATAGAGAAGTACATAAAAAATCAGCATTAAACAAATCAGTCCAACAACTGAAAAAGTAAAAAATAAAAAAGTGCTCCTGGCGTTGTAATATATAATCATAATGGCAGCATAATTTACTTAAATAGTGAAATTACAGTTCATAACTGAGTGTTCACTAAGTCTCCATATAAAAAACTATAAGGACTTGGAGGAGAAAATAAGGAGGGGTGGTAATATGGAACCGTCAATCCTATTAAAGGCATATGTAAGGTTCCTGGACGATGAAGCATCTGATAGAGGAGAATCAGCAGTATATGAAAACATGTTTTTGCATGAAAAAATACAAAAATAATACAATTATCCTTATCCTAAAGTTTGCTAAATCTCTTGAGTTTGCAAGCAGCTGATTTTCAGAGTTATCACCCCTAGAAATCCCTGCTAAAATTAGCATAAATTTCATAATGCATTTTGGCCAATCTCAGGCAACTAATACATTGTATCAATCAGTGATTGTAGTATGTGCAGGGAGGCATCATGGAATGTGTAGTCCTCTGCCGCAGGAAGCAGGAGGATCCCAGACATTGCTTTGTGGATCTCTGCATTGAGCTGCTGGTGGTTTGAAGGTTAGTAAAGAGTTAAAATCTGTACCCAAATCTATCTATCTATCGATCTATCTATCTATCTATCTATCTATCTATCTATCTATTATTATTATTATTATTATGTTTATTTGTAATGTGCCATAAGGTTGTAATCTTTGTGTTTTCCTTTCTAAAATCAGTCTGCCCATTACCAAGCGTAGTTATTTTTAATACCATATATAATGTAAATGATCTCAGTAATTCTCTTAAATGCAACTTTAACAGAGCCTTTAGATATTTGTATACGCTGTCAAAATTGATTTATACCATTTTACGAGGAACAGATGCACCCGTTGTTATCTGAATAACTTTTTCATCAATTGTCTCTTTATTGTAAACGTCACAAAACAAAACAAAGAAAAATAAACAACAATATAAGCTTACAGAACAAGCATGAATAATTTAAAACAGCCAATTAAAATTTGTTTAGTGCAAGGTGTACAAAATAACCTCCTTTCTAGACATGAGGTACATGTTTGATGGTGGCAGCTTATTTGTGCATTTATTTTAGTGCCTGAGGGAAGTTGATTGGCAGAATTGGCATCTGGTTTATATTTCATATCGCTTGCACAGTGATAGTGCGTATACGATAAGGTTTATGCTGATTAAAGGGACACTGCATTCATGAATACTTCTCTACAACTCGAAATAAAGTGGAAAAAACCCCAGAATTTTACTAGCTGATATCTATTTTCTTTATATAACCCAGTTAATCCGGAAACATTTTTACTGATGGATGTGTAGAGCTTCCTATACTTCCTATTCTGCAAGGAAAGAAAATCACAAGCGCACTGAACAGGGGACACATTGCAATTGCTGCGATCATAACCTCAGAGGTAGAACATATGGTTTCACTGCAATTAAGATAAATATGGACATTTATATGGAATGCACCTGTACACTTGTGGGATGCTTAGACTATTAAAGAATCAGTTTAAATGCTATGGGCCTCATTCAATTGCGTTTTGACCAATTGAATAGGGCTCTATTTAAACACATAGCATAGTTTTTTACAGAGGTTTTTAGTTAGTGAAGACCTTGCTTTTGGATAGAAGATCACTAACTAAAAACTTCTGTAAAATAAATATGCTATGTGCTTATATAGAGCCCTATTCAATTGGCCAAATTGCAATTGAATGAGGCCCTATATATGTTAACGGCAGCTTTTAAAACTTGTATAAAACCATTAAAAAAGTTTCTAGACATATTCTACTTTATTTTAATTGTGTTACATTATGGTGCAGGGCAGGCTTAATGACTTCATTGGCCCTTTAACCATTATAGAAAAAGAAAATAGGGGAATGGGAGAGAGAAGCGCACACCCAGGGCCGGATTAAGACCTTTAGATGCCATAAGCACTTAAAAGATTTTGGTGCCTCCATATATATATAAAATTCAAAATATAAACAACATAAACCATTGTAACGTATATCATTAACCTCTATTATTACTATTTTATTATTGTTTTTATTATTGTATATTTTTTATTTATTTATTGTGGGAACCCCTTTTTGTGGAACCTGGTTCAGCTGCACCATTTGCAGTTTTGTACCATGGTAAATTCAGCAATGGAAAATGTCTGTGGTGCTCCCCTTCCCTTGATGCCCTAAGCATGTGCTTATTTTGCTTAATGTTTAATCCGGCCCTGCGCACACCTCCCGATGGTGTAGTGTCGGCAAATGTATTAATATAACTACAATAATAAAGCACAATGAAATGCACTCACATTCTTTGCCCTCATCAAAATGATGCACGTATGCCGCCCACTTTAAATAGCGTCCACTAGTATTGTCCCACAAAATGGAAGCAAGCGTCCTATATAGGGCAATGAATGTGGGTATTATTATAATGCACCATTATGTAAATCACAAATTAACTACCATCTAGATTCACTATCTTCATGGAACTTAATCAACTTGGATATTTTCTAGCACAGTAAATTATATTATAGTAATATCCTTAAAAGGATGGCTATAATTATTTTAATAAATGAGTAATTTAATACACACATCTGAATATTTATGTGGTTGATTCAGATATAAATACGTCTGAGCGATTTGTTGATCAGGAGGGAAGATTTGTTTTCCTAGGAGACAAAATCTGAAATTATTAAATTTGCTTTGTTTTTTTTCTTCCTCTGTAACAATATAATTTAGAGATCCAAAAGAGCTTGACTGCTTTTTAACATCTCTTACATTGTTGCTATTAAATGTTTTTGCTTTGATAGCAATGGTATCACCTAAACTAAAGGAAATAATAATCTGAGATTAAGTTTTATATGAAAAGATAATATCCAGAACAATTGCTGCAGATTAGAGCATTAAATAGAGGCTGATCAGACACATAAGCCCTTTGTGGCAGTCTGACCCACACTTTCCATCTTTATAATGTAGCTTATGGTTGCTTTAACCTACATTTTATATTAAAAAGTGTTGAGATGTCAAAGATTTCTTGTTCCATCTGAAGAGAAGGGGAAGAGTCACAGGGGATGGAGAGAGGAGGAAAGAGACACAGGGGAGGGAGAGGGGGGAAAGAGACACAGGGGAGAGGAGAGGGGAAGAGAGACAGGGGATTGAGAGAGGAGAAAAGCGACACAGTGGAGGGAGGGGGGGAAGAGACACAGGGGAGAGGGAGAGGGGGGAAAGATACACAGTGGAGAGGGAGTGGGGGAAAGATACACAGGGGAGAGGGAGAAGGGCGAAAGATACACGGGGAGAAGGAGAGGGGAGAAAGAGACACGGGAGAGGGAGGAAGATACACAGAGGAGAGGGAGAAGGGGGAAAGATACACAGAGGAGAAGGGGAAAAGATACACAGGGGAGAGGGAGAGAGGAGGAAAGAGACACAGGTTAGGGAGAGGTGGAAAGAGACACAGGGGAGAGGGAGAGGGGGGGAAGATACACAGGGGAGACGGAGAGGGGGGAAAGATACACAGTGGAGAGGGGGGAAAGATACACAGGGAAGAGGGAGAAGGGGGAAAGATACACAGGGGAGAAGGAGAGTGGAGAAAGAGACACAGGGGAGAGGGAGGGGGGAAGAGACACAGGGGATGGAGAGAGGAGGAAAGAGACAAAGGGGAGGGAGAGGGGGGAAAGAGACACGAGGGAGAGGGAGGAAGATACACAGGGGAGAGGGAGAAGGGGGAAAGATACACAGGGGAGAAGGAGAGGGGAGAAAGAGACACAGGGGAGAGGGAGGGGGGAAAGAGACACAGGGGATGGAGAGAGGAGGAAAGAGAAAGGGGAGGGAGAGGGGGGAAAGAGACACGAGGGAGAGGGGGAAGATACACAGAGGAGAGGGAGAAGGGGGAAAGATACACAGAGGAGAGGGAGAAGGGGGAAAGATACACAGGGGAGAGGGAGAGAGGAGGAAAGAGACACAGGGTAGGGAGAGGGGGAAAGAGACACAGGGGAGAGGGGGGGAAGATACACAGGGGAGACGGAGAGGGGGGAAAGATACACAGGGGAGAGGGGAGAAAGAGACACAGGGAATGGAGAGAGGAGGAAAGAGACACAGGGGAGGGAGGGGGCGAAGAGACACAGGGAGGGAGAGGGGGGAAGAGACTCAGGGAGGGAGAGGGGGGAAGAGACACAGGGGAGGGAGAGGGAGGAAAGAGACATGGGAGGGAGAGGGGGGGAAGTGACACAGGGGATGTAGAGGGGGAAAGAGACACGAGGGAGAGGGGGGAAAGAGACATAGGGGTGGCCCGCGATGAGTGGCAAAGGTGCTTGTCACAAGGACGGTAAAGTAGGGGGGGGCTTGCAATGAGCCCCAATGGCACTCATCTCAAGGCCTGCAAGTTAGAGGAGGGGAGAGCCTCTAACAAATCACAGTCCACTGGAGAAGGAACTGGCAACCCACTCCAGTATCTTTGCCATGAACACCTTATGGCTTAGCATGACCAGACCATAGCAAAAGGAAGGTAATAGTAAATCAGGGGGCTTGAATCTATATGGGCCTAGGGTAGCATAAACCCTATATACTCCCCTGAGTATTAGACATAAAACTATGATGTCTGTTCCAAAAGCAAAGAAACAAATGGTCATTATAACTCAAAACATCCTACTCTACCTTCTGGATCTGTATTTTTGTTAGAAGAACACAAAATATATTAAAAACTACATTTTGCTAGCAATTGGGGAATCTTTAGAGAATGAAACAGCGTAACAGAAAGAGCAGATAATAAAACATTTTTATACATAAAGCATTTTATTACAACTATCTGCAAATGATCACTTGACATATACAACTATGGTGCATATCAGTTCAAACAACATGATAGTACTGTTGTTATACTCTTTTATTTAAAAAGTTAAAGCATTTTCATATAAATATTTACAAAGGTAATATAAAGTACTGAGGCTAAAATAAGCACATTGTGAAGGTAAAACAAAGCATAAAGTATGTTGAAACTTGAATAAGATTCCTCACATTTCCATAATTTGAAGTGTATACGGTTAAGCCTTTCTCACCTATCACTGCTCTACATCTGCATTTCTGTTAGACTTTGAAGCCTGACTTCCATGTTTTCTCTCATCTGCTGTTCCCATTGGAAATTTCAGCTACCACATTGTTGACCCCTCTCTATTCTGGGCTTCACATACAATTTAGTCTCTTCTACCTACAACTTGGATGATCTTGTCCAGATATACAATACATCAGTAACCCCCTCCATTGATAAACACGCTGCATTAGTATTCCTCTGCAGATCGAGTCCTTCCAACTATTGTGAAGCAAACAACAAATAGGACAAAATAACAGAAAAAGTCAATGTGCATAACTATTCATCCCCCTAAAGTCAATACTTTGAAGAGCTACCTTTTGCGGCAATCACAGCTCCAAGTCGCTTTGGATAAGTCTCTATGAGCTTGCCACATCTTACCACTGGGATTTTGCCCATTCCTCCTTGCAAAACTTATCCAGCTCCTTCAAGTTGGATGGTTTGTGCTTGTGAACAGCAATCTTTAAGTCTGACCACAGATTTTCTATTGGATTGAGGTCTGGGCTGTGACTAGGCCATTCCAACACATTTACATGTTTCCCCTTAAACCACTCAAGTGTTGCTTTAGCAGTGTGTTTGGGGTCATTGTCCTGCTGGAAGGTGAACCTCCATCCTAGCCTCAGATCACTCACAGAGTGGTACAGGTTTTGCTCAAGAATATCCCTGTATTTAGCACCATCCATCTTTCCATCAACTCTGACCTCTTGCTAAAAAAAACTCCCCACAGCATGATGGTGCCACCACCATGTTTCACTGTGGGACTGGTGTTCTTTGGGTGATGTGATGTGTTGGGTTTGCATCAGACATAGCATTTTCTTTGATTGCCAAAAAGTTAAAATTTAGTCTCATCAGTCCAGAGCACCTTCCTCCATACATTTTGGGAGTCTCCCACATGCCTTTTCACAAAGTCAAAAGGTGCCATTTTGTCTTCTTTGCTGAAAGTTATGGCTTTCTTCTTGCCACTTTGACATAAAGCCCAACTCTATGGAGCGTACGGCTTACCGTCGTCCTATGTACAGATCCTCCGGTCTCTGCACTGGAACTCTGCAGCTCCTCCAGGGTTACCTTAGGTCTCTGTGCTGCCTCTCTTATTAATGCCCTCCTTGCCTGGTCCGTGAGTTTTGGTGGGCGGCCGTCTCTTGGCAGGTTTGCTGTTGTGCCATGTTCTTTCCATTTGGTTATGATAGATTTGATGGTGCTCCTGGGGATCATCAAATATGTGGATTTTTTTGTCCCTTGTTTGGAGAGTTCATTGGTCTTCATGGCAGTGTTTGGTTAGTGGTGCCTTTTGCTTAGGTGTTGCAGCCTCTGGGGCCTTTAAAAAAAGGTGTGTATATGTAATGACAGATCATGTGACACTTAGATTGCACACAGGTGGACATCATTTCACTAATTATATGACTTCTGAAGGTAATTGGTTGCACCAGAGCTTTTTATGGGATTCATAACAACGGGGGTGAATACATACACACATGCCAATTTTCGGTTTTCTATTTCTACAAAATAATTTTATGTATATATTTTTCTCATTTCACTTCACCAACTTAGATTGTTGTGTTCTGATCCATCACATAAAATTCAGATTAACAAAACATTGAACTTGAAAGCTGTAATGTAACAAAATAAGTAAAAAGTCAAAGGGGGTGAATACTTTTTCAAGGCACTGTATATACCCTGTTCCTCAGTGAACTCATCATATCCTTTGGTTTCACACAACTCTATGTTTTTCCTGATTCTGTAGTTCAAGAGAAGATGTCAGAGTGTCTTTATGCTGGTGTAACTTGGACACTCTCCATTATCTTATGACAAATGGCAAAAACAGAGCTCCTAATATTTTACCCAAACATGGTCCTATTATCCCCTTCCTTATCAAGGTTGCACAATCACCCATCCAGGGTATAGAATAGACTGATTAGGGCCCTCATTCAATTGTGATTTGGCCAATTGAATAGGGTCCTAAATAAGCACATAGCATATTTTTTTTAAAGAAGTTTTTAGTTAGTGAAAACCTTGCTTTTGGATAGATGTTTACTAACTAAAAACTTCTTTAAAAAAAATATGCTATGTGCTTATTTAGACCCCTATTCAATTGGCCAAATTGCAATTGAATGAGGGCCTAGGTGTCTTATTGATTTGTCCCTAACTTTCTCCTCTCCCATCCAATCATTTTTTGCTTAGTAATATTGCAAAAATATACCCTTTTCTTAACCCCTCCACCATCAGGACAATTACCCAGGCTGTTATCCTGATACATCTGCACTACTGCAAACTCTTACTCACGTACTGCCTGCTTCTTGTCTCTCGTGTCTGAAATCAATTTTCAATACAGCTTCACATATCTCTCTGCTCTCATGTAAAATACCTCAACTGGTTTAAAATAAAATCAAGTCTCACATATTGTAATTGTCGAACTACGAGACGTCATCACGCTTGCGTACGACTTAGGCGCTCATCGCCTGCAAACCTTGCGTATGGAGGCGAGAAGTTAACTTGCAGCACTTAGGTTGATTTTGCATCCTTGTTCTTGTACCTCGTACAGCTTTTTTGAAAAATCCGTAGGTGTTTGGTGGTGTTTTGTGTGTTTAGAGTCCTTTAGCCTCGTTTTCGTTTTTTTCAGCGGCAATTTTTTATCTCGCTTAGGGGATTTTCAGGTGTCTAAACTCTTTAATTTCTACCTAAATTGACTTGTAACTTCACTGTTAGAGGTGCTGGGTGCCTCTTGCTGTGGGTAAGCTTTTTATGTGTTTTGTTGTGTGTATTTTTTGTGTTTTTAGTGTTTTCGTGTGCACAGGTTTCGGACGCTAATGACGTATTTTTGCAAGGTCGTAATATTTTTTTTTGTAAGTGGCGCAACTCGTATTTGCGAATGCTTAGTCCGTAAATGTTGCGCTTGCGGTGGGAGCCTCCACCACCGCAAATGCGGCCCCTTGCTTCGCGAGGGACCGCATTTGCAGTCTTAAAGTCTGCGAGTCCGAAGCGTTAGCAACAACTTTTGACAACCCGCACTGTTGACAACTATATATGTGATATATATATTTATATATATGTGTATATATATATATATATATATATATATACTGTATGTATATATATATATATATATATATATATATATATATATATATAATTACTTTGTTACTTGCCTGATGCTGCACTTCAATTCCTGGGGTGAGGAGGGGCCACAGCCGGTCAGAGGGCTGAGGGGAGCCGTGGAAGTCCAAGGTAGGCCGCAGAGGTTCACGGGGGGGCCACAGGTGCCTGCAAGGACCAAGGGGGCCACAAGGGGCAGATGTCTGTGAGGGGACACAGGAGGCTGAGGGGGAACACATGGGGCTGAGGTAGGCCACAGACGTCTGCGAGCGGCCACAGGAGGCTGAGGGGGAACTCAGAGGCCCGAGGGGCCAAAGGGCTTACAGGAGGTTCCTGGGGCATGTGGGGGGTCACAGTGGGCCATAAGGGGCCCCAGGGGAGAAATGGAAAGTCCTCAAGGGCCATAAGGGGCTGTAAGGGCCACAGAGAGCCACAGGGACCCCAAGGGGGCCTCAGGGACCTCAAGGGGGTCACAAGGACCCTGGGGCGACAGGAGCCTTTCAGGGACAGCGACGTCCCGCGGCGGTCACAAGAAAGTCGTAGATGCCAAAGGAGGCAGCGAGGGCCACAAGGGACCCATGGAAGGTCCACAGAGGCAACTCAGAGGCTAGGGACCTCGGTGCCTTGCACCGTTTACACTGGCGGTAGCTCCGCCTTTGCTTCTTAGCTTGTCTGTTTTATCATCTCTCTATACCCCATCACATCTTTGTTGCTGTGCTCAGGACTATTTCCTCACTGCTCCAAACAGTTCCAGGACTCATTCTCGGCTGAAACCCTCACACTGGTAAACCTGTGCCTCTGGCAACATTGAGACAAAACATTTTACCTTTGATTTCACTCCAATTTTATTTATAAAATATCATCCAAAATGTACAATGTCTTACCTATCAGTACCATGTCTCTCTAAATTTGTCACACATTAGCATATTGAGTGATAATTTAGTATATTGAGCCATCCAAAGACAACAGTGTATTTTTTACACATGAGTTAGCTTAGAAAAGTGTTAGTACAATGTATAGCCGGTTTTAATACTTGCATAAGAGTCTCTTTAACAGTTTCTAGCCCTGCAGACACATCTGCCCCCTGGCATTGGCACGTATACCCTATTGCTGGCACTGTGTAGTATTGCACATGGTGGAAGTTCATTACTGATCATATCCGCACTAAGAAACACCAAACATCTGTTACTGCTAGACGTGCCAGCTAAGTTTTGAGATCCTTTTTTATAATAGAAAGAAACTGCAGTAAGGAATGACAGGTAAGAAGCATAACCATACAAAATAGAGCGTCCAAAAATAATATAAAAATATCCCTCTGCTCAAAACAAAAAGCGAACCTATAAATACTTTTGGCATCAATTGATATTTCACATCGCACTTACCGTATGCTTATCTCTGTTCTTGTTCTTGATATAAATATTTTAAAAGAGAGACATTATTGTTAAATTGGCTACAATTCCCGAGGACATATTGAGCATTCTAATCAATTTATATTTATTAGCTGCTTAGAAATTGTAATTATTATCAATTTATTTTGATAACAGAGAAATCAACTTAATGATAAAGACTGTCAAAGTGTGTCCAAATGAGATTGAACAATGGTTCTCCTAGATAATGTTAAAAAAAATAATAGATAGATTTTAGATAAATAGGCATGGTTATGCTTTTGAGCCAGCCATTGTTTAGTGTCAGGACATTAAGCAGTTGGAACAATTTCAATAGGTTTTTTTGGAGGGTCAATACACATAAATATATCAAATGAAAAGAAAGAACAATAGAATCCCTAAATTAAATAGAGTAAATAATATAATATAAATTGTGGATTTTTACATGAACTGTATCCCGAATTGAGCTCACCAGGACACTAGAGAAAATCCAAGACTCTATTTTAGAATTATGTAGCAACAAACGAAAGAAAAAAACTTTATTGATTAAAAAAACATCATTAGTGACGTTAAAAAGATATAAAGTATTTACATATCTAATAAAGTAGGCTGATGCATGGGATGTAAGCTACTATAAGTGACCCCTGAAAGATATATGTCTACATATGATAATATAATAAGACAGCATCAGTCTAATTGATAAAACTGATAGCTGACTAATGTTGCTTATAATCATTTAATGGATTGGTTTCTTTTTTTTTTCCTTATTTGTGGAAAATTGGTCAATACATTATTGTAAAATCATGAAGCCTATTTCTCCACAAAATTCAAACATAGAGATTCCAAGAATAGAATGAAGAATATCTCTTGAGAAGCAGCAATGTAAGTACTGCTCTCAATTCCACTATATACAGATGAAATCTGTTTTGAATATTACGGGGAAACGCGCGTCAGGAGGGTAAGAATGTTTGATTTGGATATATGGAATAGTTTATATAATGGGGAAACTTAAAAATCTGAAAAACTTAATACATTTTATATATAATGTATTGACCAATTTTCCACAAATAAGGAAAAAAACAGAGATTAATCCATTAAATTATTATAAGCAACATTAGTCAGCTATCAGTTTTATCAATTAGACTGATGCTGTCTTATTATATTATCATATGTAGACATATATCTTTCAGGGGTTACTTATAGTAGCTTACATCCCATGCATCAGCCTGCTTTATTAGATATGTAAATACTTTATATCTTTTTAACGTCACTAATGATGTTTTTTTAATTAATAACGTTTTTTTCTTTAGTTTGTTGCTACATAATGCTAAAAAAGAGTCTTGGATTTTCTCTAGTGTCCTGGTGAGCTCAATTGGGGATCCAGTTCACTTAAAAATCCACAATTTATATCAATACACATAAACCCTGGACCAGGGAAGATCCAGACAGGGGTTCTCAACAGCTGGTCCTGGGACAGGTGCCGTTCCCAGATACCTTATTTGATTGGCCTTAGGGAAGAATAAGAAGAGCCTCTTTTCGGCTCAGTCTATGCTACATAGGAATGATATTGGGCTTTTAAACATTGTAAAGCTCCTTGGATATGACTTACATATAAATGTAATCAAATAAATAAAAAAGCATTGTAAGATAACCAGACCAAAAGGGTTGAAAGTCATTGATCTAGAACATTTGAACTTTTTGATACAACCACAAGTGCTAGGTAGCCGTCTAACACCACAACGGAAAGAGAAAGCGATAGGTAATGGTTTTACATAATGCACAATGTAATTTAATATAGTACTTCCCTGTTGACATTTATTAATTTTGGGCATATAAATCACAATTCCTGTTACTGATACCGGTAACCCCTGGACTATTTCACTGAAATATTTGTCGGTGGAAGTAACTATATTTATATATAAAACAAACAAAAAAAAATAGCTAGGTATGACTGGTGGTCCAGTGGTTAGGATTCATATATTTTACTACTGTCCATGTGGGTTTGATACCAAGTCAGGGAACCAAGTGGAAGAGGTCACACCATCCTGAAGCCTGGCAGGTTTGGGCCTGTTCAGTAATTGGATAGGAGACCACTTAGGAATACCAGGAGCTTATGCTGTTGCCCACTGGAGAAGGAACTGGAAACCCACTCCAGTATCTCTGCCATGAAAGCCAAGCGGATCAGCATGGCCATAAAGATGTCCTGGTGTGTCATGGTCCATGAGGTCAAAAACCAAAAGCTTACAGAAAATCAAATTTTTATCATGGTTCATTTGTAAAGCTCTCTACACCCACGTAGATTAATTACAAACTGCCACAGGAGCAGCTACCTGAATCTTTATATATTATTTTATCCTCTCTGTCTTTTGTATTCACTGTACTTGTGTGTTTGTATCATTCAGTTGTGTCCGACTCTGCGTGACCTCATGGACCACAAGACACCACGCTGATCAACTTGGTATTCATGGTAGAGATACTGGAGTGTGTTGCCAGTTCCTTCTCCAGTGGGCCACAGCATACAGCTTCTGGTATTCTTAGGTGGTCTTCCATCCAAGTACTGACCAGGCCCAACCTTGCTTGGTGTCAGGGTGGTGGTTCCCTGACATGGAATCAAACCCAAGAGGTAACTAAATATCTATTCCTGTCACGGTGTACGGGCTGATATAATATTACTTTCCCTGTATAGTGATACGGAATATGTTGGCACGTCATAAATAAAGGATATTAATAAATAATATACATATTTTACTGACTCGATTTCATCTGCAGAGTTTTTCAATAGTCAAAGAAGTATTCTTAGGTAAAGTGGTAAAGTCCGCAGCCTACAGGCTAAGATGCATAATGCCCTAATAAACAAACAGCTTTATACTAATCCATGCAATAAGACAAAAGTGCTTTGTGATTGATTGACAGGATTATTGGCGGCTCATTCTGATTAGTGCATGAGGTTACTAACTCGCCTGCACTTGTCATCTTGTACCTGGAGCCACGCGTAGCCCGTACATTATACAAACAAGAGAGGACCCAACCACTTCAAAACAAACAGACATAATGAGGCTCTGAGCGATTTGCAGACGCAGGCAACAGATGTTCCTTTCAGATCATTGTTACGAGCCCACAATGCAACACTTTAAAAATGTATATAAAGGGACAGTATAATTTTGTCACCGGTGCTGGTGATGATGCAGGTGTGTGACTTGCTGGGTCTTGTATTATCATGGCAGAACAAGCGATCCCATTACTAGTGGAAGAAAATGCCACTTCTTTGTGATGTATGTCATAAAATAACAATGATAGCAGCTGTGGCATGGGCATAAAAAGTTTTTAGAGAAAATCAGAAAGTTTGTTTTTTGAGAGAATAAATCCATTGTCTATTTTTTACATCACTTCATGCAAGATGGATATGGAAAGGGCTTGTAGTTATAAGAGGAGGGAGAGGAGGGAACAAACAGAGCTCCAGAGCCTTTGTTTGATAACTGGATAATATTATAATTGACACTAAACCCCTTCCTGACCCAGAAGTTTGAAGTCAGTAAGTTAATTAAATCAATAGATGTGAAAACTGCTCAAAATAAATATATGTCCAACAAAGTATCATGTCTGCCTATAGGGTCCAGCAGAAGTATCAAACTTATATTTTTTCTAGCGAAAAACTAGTTTTAAAACTTTTTTCTGCTTATTTATGTTCATCAGCAGATTCAACGTTTTCACAATTTATTTAACGTTTTTCATTGTTTAGTGGTCCTTTAATGCTACCTAGTAGATTCAATGGAGACATAATTGCATTAAAGGTATATGCTCTCATCTCCAAATATTCCCCCAACAGCCGTCTTCATTCTGCTAATGACCTTCTTCTTTCTACAACACTTGTCACCTCCTCTCACTCTCGCCTTCAGGACTTTTCTCGTGCTGCCCGTATTCTCTGGAACTCCTTGCCTCGCTCCACCAGATTATCCTCCTGCCTCAAAACGTTCAAAGCCTCACTAAAAACGCATCTCTTTAGAGAAGCGTATCACCTTCCGCCCTAGCACCCTCATCACCTCTCTCGCCCTCCTTTACCACAGGTTGTAAGTCTGCGAGTTTCTATCCTGCAGGGTGCTTTGGGGAAAGCGCCATGGACACTGGATTCCAAACTCAAAGACAGGCCCTCCTTGCTTTGCTATGTGTTGATTTGTATTTACCTTTGCCTGGAACTTATCTTATGTACAGCGCTACGCAATATGTTGGCGATTTATAAATAAACGATAATAATAATAATACATAATACATACACAATATATACTGCTTATATCAAAAACATGTATTACATTGGTTTATTCTATACACATACAGGCTTACTTTATTTAAAAACATGGTTTGCACGCCCCTCAATGGTGCCTACATAGGCCCCTGGTACTAACCAATGGAAACACTGCATTCAAGTACGTTTTGTTTTAACCCTATACGAACCTTCAAGCCAACAGCAGCACAGTGCAGAGATCTAGAAAAGCACTGGCTGAAATACACATACCATGATACTTTGCTGCAAAGACTGATCCCCAGATATTGCAACAAAGTTATAGCTGCCTCTGATTGGCCAAAGCAAATTATGAATTTTATCAAAATCAACTGCCAGAAACCTGAAGAAGAAATTGCAAACTCTAGGGTAAGCCTTTTAATGGTTATTTTGGGATTATTCTCGGCCAAAAAAAATTGTATACACTACTAATTCTCCTCTGTTAGATGCTTCATAATCCAGAAAACTTAAATATGCTCTAAAAAGGTTGAATTTGATGGATTTTTTTTTAAAACCTCAGTTACTATATAACATTCTTATGCACATTTTAGCTCCTGTCTGTCCTCAAATCCCTTAATGCAGCCCTCTGATTGGAGAATGAGACACGGTGGAGTAGCTTGCAAACCTGTATTATGTTATTATGAAGATGACCCATGATTGAAGTGCCCCTAGGCAGTAGTCTGATGATAAACCTTGACCAGGATGGACAAAAATATCTAGCACTTAAGAACCAGAATTTTTTTATAGGAGCCAGACAGGCTGTTTCTAGTAGCCTTTAAGGAAATGCTTGATAGAGATATATTATACTTTGGAAAAAAATATTTAGGAGCTAGAATTTTGAATTTTGGGAGCCCTGACCCGGGGCTCCCAGGACATTTCCACCCCATGTACATGCAATATGTAGGTACAAGGGGCCCTTCAATACATTTGCAGGTAACCCCATCATTTTGTATTACACCACTGGGCAATGGGGATGAGCAATTAATACGTGAACTTGAGAGAATAGGGATAACTAATTTGGGCCATTAGGAAATAATATAAATGGTGGTCCAGTAGTGCTTTCACCGCTGCAACCTGGGTTTGATTACAGTCAGGGAACCAAGAGGTCATACCACCTTGAAGCCATACAGGGTGGGCATTGTCAGTACTTGGATGGGAGATCACCTAGGAATACCAGGAGCTGTATGCTGTGGTCCACTGGAGTAGGAACTGGCAACCCACTCCAGTATCTCTGCCATGAATACCAAGTGGATCAGCATTGGTGTGTTACGGTCCATGAGGTCAGGAGTGATTAGCAATGATTAGTCTCTAACACAAACATTAGAACAGGATCCAGCAGAAAGGAACAAGAAAGCTGATTGGCAGATCAGGGGTTTGTTTGTATCTTGTGTAGCACATTTTCAGTGGCAACAGACTGCCTGCGCATACCAGTGAAGTGGTGGCATGACCTTTGTGCGCAGGACATAAACGTGCCGTTATCAGCGCATCGACAAATGGACGCACCGACTACTACTCTCCCAACAATAGCGTGCCCGACAACTGCATGCTGGACTGCAGGTAAAGTGGGCTTAGGGGTGTTAGGGTTAGAGGTTTTAGGGTTAGGATTAGAGGTTTTAGGGTTAGGGTGAGGGGTTAGGGATAGACTTAGAGGTCTTAGGGTTAGATTCTTAGGGTTAGGCTTAGGGGTCTTAGGGTTAGAGGATGGGAGACCACCTAGGAATACCAGGAGCTGTATGCTGTGGTCCATTGGAGTAGGAACTGGCAACCCACTCCAGTATCTCTGCCATGAATACCAAGTGGATCAGCATTGCTGTGTTACGGTCCATGAGGTCAGGAGTGATTAGCAATGATTAGTCTCTAACACAAACATTAGAACAGGATCCAGCAGAAAGGAACAAGAAAGCTGATTGGCAGATCAGGGGTTTGTTTGTACCTTGTGTAGCACATTTTCAGTGGCAACAGACTGCCTGCGCATACCAGTGAAGTGGTGGCATGACCTTTGTGCGCAGGACATAAACGTGCCGTTATCAGCGCATCGACAAATGGACGCACCGACTACTACTCTCCCAACAATAGCGTGCCCGACAACTGCATGCTGGACTGCAGGTAAAGTGGGCTTAGGGGTGTTAGGGTTAGAGGTTTTAGGGTTAGGATTAGAGGTTTTAGGGTTAGGGTGAGGGGTTAGGGATAGACTTAGAGGTCTTAGGGTTAGATTCTTAGGGTTAGGCTTAGGGGTCTTAGGGTTAGAGGGGTTCAGGGCATTAGGGTAGCCAGGCATTAGAAGCTTTACACTTTCTCACATTATATATATATATATATATATATATATATATATATACATATATATATATATATATATATATATATATATATATACATATATACTAGGAACTTGCCTGTCAAAAATGACAGGAATAAAATTGTAAGGCTGGCAATGCTGTTTGCCACACAATATGAGGCTTTTGCTCCTTCGGTGCTCATCGAGTGGCTCATTGCGACTATCTTTACTGTCTGCTTTCTTCCTTGTGACTCATTTCCCCCTCCTGTTCCCTCCTTTGTGGCTCCTTTCCCCCTCCCCTGTGTTTTTACCCCCCTCTCCCTTCCCTGTGTCTCTTTCTCCCCTCTCCCTCCCCTGTGTCTCTTTCCCCCCTCTCCCTCCCCTGTGTCTGTTACCCCCCTCCCCTGTGTCTGTTCCCCCTCCGCTGTGTCTCCCCCTCCCCTTTGTCTTTCCCCTCTCTCCCTCCCATGTGTCGCTTCCCCCCTCCCCTGTGTCTATCCCCCTCTTCCTCCCCTGTGTCTCTTTCCCCCTTCCCGTGTCTCTTTTCCCCCTCTCCTGTGTCTCTTCCCCCTCCGCTGGCTCTCTCCCTTCCTCTCCCCTGTGTCTCTTTCCCCAATCCCTCCCCTTTGTCTCTTTTTACCCCCTCCTCTGAGTCTCTCCCGGCCCCTCTCCCTCCCCTGTGTCTCTTTCCCCCTTCCCGTGTCTCTTTTCCCCCTCTCCTGTGCCTCTTCCCCCCTCCCCTGGCTCTCTCACTTCCTCTCCCCCATCCCTCCCCTTTGTCTCTTTTTACCCCCTCCCCTGAGTCTCTTCCACCACCTCTCCCTTCCCCTGTGACTCTCCCCCCTCTGTCTCTTTCCCCCTCCATCCCCTGCTTCTCTTTTCAGTCCTCTCCCTCCCATATCACTATTACCCCTCTCCCTCCCCTGTGTCTCTTCCCCCCTCTCCCTCACTTGTGTCTCTTTCCCCCCTCCTCTCCCTCCCCTGTGTGTTTTCCCCCCTCTCCCTCCCCTGTGTCTCTTCCCCCTCTCCCTCCCCTGTGTCTCCTTTCCCCACTCCTCTCCCTCTCCTGTGTCTCTTCCCCCCTCTCCCTCCCCTGTGCGTCTGTCCCACACACACACACACACACACATATATATATATATATATATATAAACCATATAAAATTAGATAATTAGACATATAATTAGAAAATTAGACATATAAACCATATAAAATTAGAATTGGAGATATAGAAATGGAAATAAGTAGTTATACGTGGGGGTGAGGGGGGTGCACAAATCTGAATGGGCAACATAAAACCTAAATACTGCCATGTGGCAGACACAAACTACAAATAACCATGTAATTTTGCTTTTTAATGATTCAACTGATACAAATGGCTACTACCTACATAGTTTTACTATATTTGAAACCATTTCTGGATCCCTTTAAAACAGTATTTGATCTAATATTTTATTTTGTTATATTAGGGCAGACTTTGGGGTATTAGATGTGTTTCAAAGATGCAACACAATATAAAAGGAAACATTTGCAAAACCGAGCCATACATTTTTTTAAATTCTGAATTCTTTAAAGAATGGTAGAAAGTGTGCTATCTAATTTACATAAGTAAAACTATTTATATTTCCAGAGAAAGCAGTAATGTAGCACAATACTACTGCCCTGAAGCTTGTGATCCTTATTTTAATATCTTTGTTCTGAAGCGTGATGAACATTTTTAAGAATAGATTGAAATGGCAGAATAAGGCCAGCAAAACAAACAAAGTAATAGGGTATACTTGATTTATTGTTTGAACACTGAGAAGCAAAGAAGTAACGCTTCTAAGCAATACGGAATTATAAATGTAATTGTATTTGATGTTACTGATTGCACATGATTTATTTGCCTCATTTCCTAATCTAAACGTCTTGGAGGATAATGTAAGGTGTTTGTGGTTGGTATTAAGACACAGGTCTAGATTTACTAAACGGCGAAGTGCTGGAGAATGTTGCCCTAGAATAACTAAGCCTGACAACAAATGCTTTAATGTACATAACTTGAAGACTGAGGACCATATTCTATAAGCTGCTCGCAAATGCCTTGAGCCTGTACTTTTGGCTGCTTATTTTTTTAATATAAATGTTTAGATGTATTCTATTGACTCCAGCCTGCAAATTCCGACCGCAAGGCTAAACACGTAAACCCTTCTTTTTGAGCCTGATTTCAGGGGGCGTGATCCTATGATCTGACAATATATAAGCAAGCCCATAATTTACTTCTTAGACACAGCCAATAGTAAATGAGACAGTCATCATGACGTCAGTAAAACATGGAAGTTACACGTAATCTGCAATCGGAGGCTAATAATTAATTGGTGCCAATAAGTAATATTAGCTGATCTAGCTCGCAATATAGCACTCTATAAGATGCACTGGAGCATCTTTTCTAGTCAATGTGGGTTTCATGATATGTATTAACTCCTTTAGTCCTGGTATCGATATGACTCCGAAATAATAGTAAAAACAAATATTGTTTAATTGTTTATTTGTGGGTTGGAGACTGTTGTGTAAGTAATTTCAATGTATTCCCATGCCTTCCTGTGCTTTTATAATACAATAGTGTGTGTTTAATTGCTGTTACAGCTCTAATAAGTTTTTTAAAAAGTCCTTGTGAGTCCTATTTATTACTTGTAATATTTTTGACAGATGATACTTTACAAATTTGATTTGCAATCTAGCGCTCCGTGTCTAATAGAATAGAGTTTTTGTGTAACTTTATTTAGTTAGAGCTCTTTTTTATTTAGAGTAATATTCAAGCTGTTTCAAAACCAATGGAGTTCTATGGTCTGTTTTGCATATGAAGTTTTTACTAAACTGCAGCAGCTCTTTAAAGGGATTCTATCACTCCAAATTCAAGTTGTTTTTTTAGGTATTCTTAAAAAGCATAAACAATTAGCTAAGTGTTGTACTAGCCATTTGATTCTGAGGTGAGCCATTTCTTAAAAAAATTGTATTTTTTTGGCTATAATCTTATGCAAATGTGTGGCTCCCAACTACTTTATTGGCTGCTTTGATGTGCTAGTTAGGAATACAGCCAGCCTATCTTGTCTTTGTATTGGCATAAATGATGCCCCCTTGGCTTGCAGTTTCCTCTATCACCAACTTATCAAGCATCCTGACCTTTAAATTAACATATTGAGCTACCCATTAGTATACAGGAGTCAAACGTGCAATATTGAATATCTCAGGAATTATTTACTGTAGAGAAAAAACAGGCACTACAAAATATAGACAGTTTTAAAATGATTTTTAAGATGAAAGCAACTTGTATTGGTGGCAGTGTCCCTTTAATGCATGAGACTGAGTGGAATGTGCCATCCATAGTCTCTGAACGAAGTCTGACCTTTCCCAAGAAGGTTAATGATCACTGTGTTTTTTATTTTCATGTTATAAATAATGAATACATTGCTTAATACTAAATGCCTTGATTATTGAAGATTTGTATCTATTTAGCAAAGTTACTGCATAGTGGGACAATGCGAAAATACTCTAATATAGTAGTTATGAACACAGGTATGCGATATTAACATTATGCATTTTTTTAAACAACCCTTTTCATAGTGATTTTTGTCTTTATATTTTAAAAAAGTACATATACAGTGGTATCTTGTAACTCATCCACAATCTGTTCCGGACGGCAGGTTGAGTTCCAAGGTTGCATTTCCCATAGGAATCAATGTAAATTGAAATAATCTTTTCCGAGCCACAGAAATTTTAAATTTTAGTTTGAACTGATGGTCTTGTTTTTTTATACAAAACCTTAAAACTAAATAGACACAAATAAGAAAAAATAATTACATTAAATAACATAGAATTGAATTTCACTTTAACTGTACTGAGAGGACTGGATGGCCCAGTGGGATGGTGGTGATGTAGAGGAGGAGAGAGGTTATTGCTTGGAAGCTACACTTTGGTTCTTGTAGGCACAGGCTACACTTTGGTCCTTATACACACAGGCAGCAAACGTCGAGTACTGAGGCAATTTTTTGGCAGTGAGATGTGGCGAGTTCTGAGGAGATCGAAGATCCACTGTATATGTATTTACAACCATGCTCACAGATTCACTCTTTAAAATAACTCAATGGACTAGATTTAATAAGCTTCATTGGGAAAGATTGTAACGGTTTCAGGCTGATGGAGGGATCTTCACCCTATTCACTAAAGCTGACTTATTATCATGAGGTCTGTAAACCATCCTCTAACTTTCCATTGCAGATGAGTGCACATAGGGAATTGCTGTGAATATTAATTGTAAATACCTTTGTATATATCTGCAACTGCATGTTACTTAATATATTCATTATTTGCCACATAATATGTATTGTAATAGAATATAGAATACTAGCGACTTGCCCGTCAAAAATGACGACAATAAAATTGTAATGCTGGCAATGCTGTTTGCCACCCAATGTGAGCACCTTCGGCCCTCACCGCAAGCCTCTCCCCCGTCTACTTCCTCACTTGTGTCTCCTTTCCCCCCTCCTCTCCCTCCCCTGTGTCTCCTTCCCCCCCTCCTCTTCCTCCCCTGTGTCTCCTTCCCCCTCCTCTCCCTCCCCTGTGTCCCTTCCCCCTCTCCCTCCCCTGTGTCTCTTCCACCCTCTCCCTCCCCTGTGTCTCTTCCTCCACACTCCCTCCCTTGGGTGTCTGTCCCCCCCTCTCCCTACCCTGAGTCTCTTCCCCCCCTATCCCTCCCCTGTGTCTCTTTCTCCCCTCTCCCTCCCCTGTGTATCTTCCCCCCTCCTTCCCCTGTGTGTCTGTCCCCCCTCTCCCCTGTGCCCCCCCCTCCCGGGAGGAGGCGGATGAGGGGAGGGAAGTAGGAGGAGGGGAGGAGGATGAGGGGAGGCAGAGAGGAGGAGGATGAGGGGAAGCAGGGAGTAGGAGGATTAGGGAAAGCAGAGAGACAATGGGGGTGATGCGAGCCCTCCCTGTCCCCTCACTTACCTTGATCAGCTGCTCCTCTCCATCGCTTCTTCCGGCTGTCGGGATGCACATGTGACGTCACGTCATTAGCATATGCCGGGTCCCGACACAGAAGACGCGATGAAGAGGAGCAGCTGATGAAGGTAAGTGAGGGGAGAGGTGGGGCTTAATTGGAGAGGGGGAAAGGGAGGAGGAGGGGAGGGAGGGAGGAGGAGGAGGAAGAGGGGAAGCAGGGAGGGGGAGGATGAGGGGAGGCAGGGAGGAGGAGGATGAGGGGAAGCAGGGAGGAGGCGGGTGAGGGGAGGCAGGGAGGAGGCGGATGAGGGGAGGCAGGGAGGAGGCGGATGAGGGGAGGCAGGGAGGAGGCGGATGAGGGGAGGCAGGGAGGAGGCGGGTGAGGGGAGGCAGGAAGGAGGCGGATGAGGGGAGGCAGGAAGGAGGAGGATGAGGGGAAGTAGGGAGGAGGAGGATGAGGGGAAGCAGGGAGGAGGAGGATGAGGGGAAGCAGGGAGGAAACAATGGGGGTGATGTGAGCCCCCCTCCCTCTCCCCTCACTTACCTTGATCAGCTGCTCCTGCTCCTCTCTATTGCGCCTTCCGGCTGTCGGGACCCGGCATATGCTAATGACGTGACACGCATGTGACTTCACCTCATTAGCATATGCCGGGTCCCGACACTGCCGGAAGGGCCATTGAGAGCAGCTGATGAAGGTAATTGATGGGAGGGGGGGTTGTAAATGGAGAGGGGGAAAGGGAGGAGGAGGGAGGATGAGGCTAAGGAGATAGGAGAGACTGGGGGTGATGCGAGGCCTAAGTGCTGCAAGTTAATGGCTCATGAAATTGTCTTGTAGTTCGACAATATAATATGTGATATATGATTGTTTTTTTTTTGTTTTAAGAGATTGCAAGCTCTTCTGGGTAGAGACCTCGACTCTGTTTCGTGAAGCTGTCAGCTGACCCATTTATATTCTATTGCACTTGTACTTGTATTTCTACTTGCATTAGAAGTGGTCTATACCTTTGTAATTTGCTAATTGTATCCACTGTACCATATTATACTTTGTAAATAGAGATACGGAAAATGTTGGTGTTTCATTAACACACTATTATAATAATAGTAATAAGCGAAGATAGTGCTGTCTTGTAAGTGGGAATCATGGTAGGAGCACATGGCTAAATAAAAAATAGATGATGTGAATGGGTAGCATTCACAAAGCATATTTCTATATAGCAAGAGTAACTTCTTATGTATGAGGAAATGTGATGGCTAGGCAGGCAGTGCGTTTTTATTGAATTTCTAACCTTTGCATAGTGAGCAGATAACTTGCAAATGGGGACTTCAGTAGTAGTGGGTTACTAGTGTAAGGCCTTAAAGGAACATATGGTGATACGTCTTAATGGTCACTATTTGAGCAACCAGAAAATAATTGTATTCAGGAGTGGGTTGAAATGAATCCCACAATAGATAGGTGTAAAGCCAACCAGTACAATGAGGTAACAATTGTCCTTAAAATCAGCTTTTGGCATGGAGAGTTATTGGTCATATTTCCATGATGGTCATTTTGCAAGGATTTAAATGTAATATTAGGGTGTATTACTGCGGTGCAGTGTGTGTTGGTGACAAATTTGCTTCAAATGTGGGTGTGAATTGTATTCAAAAATTTGCCACTATACAAATCCCTAGTATGCCCTCATTTGGAATATGGAGGACAATTTTGGGCACCACTTCATGAATAGGACATTTTAGTGCTGGAAAAAGTACAGAGTAGGGCAACCAAACTAATAAGAGGAATGTAGGGGCTAAGTTATGAAGAAAGACTAACCAAGTTACACCTATTTTCTCTAGAAAAAAGGAGTTTAAGAGGGGATATGATTACCTTATATAAATATATCTAGGGTCTTTGTCAAGGGAGCTTTTTGTGCCAAGAGGTTTTCAACTGATAAGAGGTCATTCTTCTAGGTTAGATGTAAAGCGATTCCATCTTAAAGAAAGAAAATGGTTCTTCACAGTAATTGTGGTTAAACTATGGAATTCTCTACCAAAGGAGGTGGTAACAGCGCATTGGATAGATAACTTGAAAAAGGGGTTTGGATATTTTTTTAATAAAAAGGGCATTTAGGGTTATACTGGATAATTAGAAAGGGAGTAGTCTGTAGTTATACAGAGGTTACAAGAACACCAACAAAGATAGGAATTATTCTGAGCAATCAGTTTATGTTTTAGTATGTTAGGCTCTCTTAGAAAAGGATGTCTGTTTCCGTCTATTATATGTTAGTTGATTTAACCAGATTTGCGGAATCAACTAGTCAGCCTTCCAGTTGGGAGGACCCTTTGGAGGTCATAGGCTTGCTCTTCACTCTATTCCTTTTAGCATGTTCATGTTGTCAATATTATTTTATCCTATTATTACTATTATTCCTGTGAAAATATTTTTCATTCATTTTAATAGTGGCATCACATATATAGTTCTCAGCAGTGCGGGGTTGTCAGAAAACGTTGGTAACAAAATGTTAAAACTGCGGGCTTGCGCCATAGGCGCTCATCCCTAAGACCCCATACGACTTAGGCAGAGAGCATCGAAGGCACTCACTGCGCTGGTGGAGATGAACGTCATAGGCGCTCATCCCTATGACCTGCGGGATTGCACATCAACAGAAATCTCAATTACGCAATTCACAGTGCGCGACCCGTAGCACTTTGAAAAAATACAGTGGAAAAATTACGGCACGTAACACTTTGCAAAAAGGAAAGCGGGACTTAGAAAAAAAAAATACGACCCACGGCACGTATAAAAAAAAAAGTTACATTCATGATTTATGAGGCCAAAATTTGAAAGGAAAAACATGTCTTTTATAAGGCATCCCAAGTTTTTGCACAAGTGACAAATGAAGACATTTAAAGAAGAGGTATCAAACTTTAATGTTCCCCATCATACATCATTCACTACATCGGACTCTGTTGAAGCCAGTACACGCGAAACGTGTGTTTCAGGCCTCTCTGTGTCGTCTCTTGATGATCTCACGTCTTCGTGTTGGTGGTTCGGAAGGCATCACGCCCCGTTTTGCGTTCGGGAGAGCTCTTGAGAATGACACAATAGATATATCGTCAGTACAGTGATAAGGACAGTCCGAATTTAGAATTCTCAACAAGCTAGAGGATAAATTGCGGGTCCTACCAGCTCAGATTATCAGTATAAGACGGGGAACTCCACCATACAACTGTAGATGAAGATCATAATACAATATAAGACACTGGTAGATCTTTCTTTGTGTGTGCCTTGTTGTAAGTGATATTAATACATTGTTATGATTATAAAGACGCTGAATTGTTTTTTTTTTAATGTCAGGAGACAGGTATGTCTCCCTAAGTAAGGACTTTGGACTATTTTCTGGACTCTTTTGGGCTTACTGTGACTTACTATGTACCCCTGCATTTAAGACTAAGCAGGAAGGACTAAAACCTTTATTGTATTGTTTTATGTTTTTATCCTTCTAAGTTAATTCCATCTCTCATGTGCTCTGTTCAGGGTCTAGACAGTCAGAGACAGCATTATGTTTATTAGAGATGCTAGACAGGATACTACCGCTAGACTTCCTGTGGGGTAAATGTCCTGTAATTATCTGCCACTCCCTCACATTGTTATTATGTATACACCCCTCATGTCATGTCCCCTTTATTGGAATTTTGAATAGAAATCGGTAGCTTCTGGATCACATAGATAATGGTGTGGATACTTGAGTCAATTTCTCCCAGTATCATAGTTGTTACTCTGGTCAACTAACTACCTATTTCCAGCCCAGCTGTATTCCTGCTGCCGCAAAAGGTCTGAGGTTACTGGGGAGTGTCTGGCTAAGGTCCTGCTGACTGAGGGGATTCCAAAAGAACCCAAACAATACTGTGGTGTAGAGTCGGCTCTACTAAGCCTTCTAAAGCCCCATAAGAAGAGCATATTGCCACAAGGATTATTTTGATACATTTAAAATGTATTTAACAAATTTAATAATATATCCTCTTGAGAAGTGTATAACAATACGATTATATCTGACAAGTCACTACTTAACTGCTTGAGTGATACATTGTTGGAACCACTAACTGCTGCCTTGAATATATATTGTACACTATTTTTTTTAATCGTCAAACGTTATAATCTTTGTGTATCTGAATGATACCATTTTTACTGTACCAATAAAAGTTACCGTAAGTATTAATTTAAGGAATTTTCTTGATCCTTCTATTCCCCATATACTCGCCAACTAATGGAATAAGATCAACTAGTTCAATATAGTGTACTATATATTATATGATAAATTAGCATTCACTACATAGTTCAAGAGCATTTTGATGTTTTCTATGTGTAATCAGAAAGTCAACTGATTTAAGATTACTTAGAAAGATTATAACTAAGATTATTTACTTTTGTAATGATTATACGGTTAACAATCCCTTAGATTGTAAGTCTGCAAGTTTTTTCAATCTTGTGTCAGTGCTTTGGGGAAAGCTCTATGGACACTGGATTCTAAGCTCAAAGACAGGGCCCTCCATCTTTGTAAAGTGTTGATATGGTTTTTGCCTTGAACACAATACATGTATAGCGCTACAGAAAACTTTACAAATAAACGCTAATAAAATAATAATAATAATAATAACAAAGTACTTGTATAATACTAGGCAAAACAAATAATCCTCAATCAGTGCAGTGCTGCAAATTTCAGGCTGAACTTCAGTGCCTGGCTGTGCAGCCCAATGCTTGTCATGTTCTATAAATATGAAGCAGACACCATTCTGCATTTAGCCCTCCATTACCTCACAATTGTATTTACTATAGGAACAATTGGCTCACATGACCAAAGACTCCTCCCAACTGTATAAATGCAATATTTCCTGTTTTGTCCCCACCATCAGTGGCATGCAGCAGACCACTAGGTGGCGTGCCAAACTTTGTTCAAATTGTTCTTTGAGTAAGGGCTAGACTTAGGGTTTAGGGTTAGGGTTCACGGTTAGAGTAGTGGCAGATGATAAGCTTTATATAGAGCTGTGCGTGCCACTATTTCATTATGTAAAGCTTATCATCTGCCACTACCCTAATCCTGAACCCTAAATCTAACCATAAACCTAACAACAAATTGAACAAAGACTCAGCGCACGTCCTAGTGGCCACTACACGCCACTGCTAGTGGGGACGAAACATGAGGGGTCCTCTAACTGCTCTCTATTACATGAGAAGTGCCCTTATTATAGGAGCAGTTGGGTCCCATGACCACATGTTCCTCCTAGCTACCCTTACAACATTTTTTTTACTCTTGCTGCCCTCCATTACCTCCCAACTGTCTGCACTATAAGAGCAGAATGGATCACATGACCACGGGCTCTTCCCAACTATTTACTATGGACTTTCTGGATCTTTTCTGTTTTGTCCCCGCCAGCAGTTGTGTGCAGCGGCCAGTGGCGCTCAGAGAATTTGTTCTTAGAGTGTGGGCTAGGGTTAGGGTTTAGGGATAGACCCAGGGTTTAGGTTTAAGTTTAGGGTTAGGATTCAGTATTAGGGTAATGGCAGATGATAAGTTATACATAGTAATAAAAGCTTATCTGCCACTAACCCTAACCTTAACTCTAAACACTAAACAAATTGAACAAAGTCTGGGCTCGCCACCATTACTCCACCTAGTGGCTGCTGCATGCCACTGTTCTGGGTAGGATGAAATAGGAAAGGTCTGGACTTCCCTCGCTGGTATAACTCTTGAGAGGAATTTTATTCAATTTATATATATAAGCCTGCACAGTGCACCTTTTTATGCTGCACTCACCGTGTAAGATGAATGAGAGTTCATGGTGCATGAATATGACATTAGTCCTAGGACATCATAACTTGAAGAAACTGAAGTATATAATTTCACACTGTGAAGCCTAGCTTTAAATCCATGTGCTGCATAAATATGCTGTCCGTGGTTGCACTCTAGCAAGAGCAATGAGCCCTACTTTCAGCAGTCAAGTTTAGCTATGTTTTCCCAACAATAAGTAGAGGTATAGTTAAAGGGCAAGATAATTCAGCACAACTTGGAGCACAGCACTGAAAACATGTTGAAATACTTTTTTAAATATTTTAAATAGATGCCTTTTTCACAGAAAAAAATCATAAATTAAGTTCTGTTTAAATGAGAGAAACTGACAGGAAGAGCTATGTGCATATAGCAGATCAAAAATAGTGTTAACCCTTCCCAAATTCATCTGTGCAGCAAAAAGACTGCTAGAAACTCCCAAATATGTTACTTGTGGGTTAACTGATGGCCGATTACATTCCTGAAAGCCATAAAACCATAATTATTTCTGTTCATGGAGCAATCAGCAGTGTGTCTGTGAACAAACCTTAGTCTGCAAATGTTTTACTTTAACATAGAATCTTGTGCTCTTTCACACAACGAAGAGATCTTATAGTAAGGTAAATGGCCTTTTAATGTGGTATCATTTAAATCTATAGGCTATATGTCATGGACCCCTTTTCCTGCATGTATCTTAGCCCTTTGAGCCTCCAATAGCCAAGGGCAGACTGCTTGGCTCCAGCCACTGGACTATGTGCATAAACACCTCTATTGTATTGTAATCTGTTTTGTCCCATTGTTTGCCAGATAAAGTTAATGTACTTTATTTGAGTTCTGAATCACTAGACATGGAGATAGCATTATGTGTATCTGGAGGTTGGCCTATTGTTTAGAGGTGCCAGGCAGGATGCCAGACTATTAGACCACATGTGGAGTCAATCACCTGTGTTTGTCTGCCACTTTCTCTCATTGTTGTGTTGTATACACCCCCTCTGTATCTAACACCTATAAATATTGCTGACTTTCCAAAAATGTATTTGTTCACTACCGAGACATATAGAAATGGTATGTTATTTACTCCTGGTGGCTGCGATACTGACACTATATCCACCCTGCAAGTAACTTGTCATGGTCACTACCACAGGAAGGTTACTGAGACTCCTGGAAGTGCTGATTCCTGATGGAGAGACCCTGACTGATACAGAAGCCAGATATCAGGCTCGTGGTGCTGAGATTTTCAAGAATGGTCCTTGTGGATAGTTAACCTGTAGTCCATTATAGGTGGCTCTGGGCAGTAATTGCCCCTACCCCCGGATCGTCACACTATAACAGGTTCTTTATCAGTTGAATGATTTTCTCCTTTCATAAGCTAACATTGGAGTTTGTAATTTTTAAGTGTCAATCAGCCTTTCAAGGCCATCCACAAACAAAAATGTCAATGAATCCTGCAGATAACTTGCAATGAAGAGAATGGTTTCAGAGCCACAAGGGTAATGCGTGATTATTGATTATGATCTCTAATTCAAATCTGATAGGAAACTTTGTTTGTGGGTGGGTCAGAATTGGTAACTGAAAACTAAAAATTGCAAGCTTCAGTGTTAGCTTACTATAGGAAAAAGCATTCAACTGACTAAGCATTCAACTGATTTGGCCTTCTCATATAGATACATATAGGTGGTATGATTAGCTGTGCCAACAAGAGTGCCAATGCTGCCAAAAAGGGTCAGCATACTGTTAGCGTCACTTCAAATATTAGATAGAGAAAATGCTGATAAGAAGGTTAACATGAGCTCCTTTCTTTTCTGCTTTTCTAAAACATTTCTCTGCAGGATTTTATAGCTGCTCAGATCTGTAAGCTCAAATAATATTTGAGTGAAGACAATGCAGAAATGAGACAGATAAAATGTAACTTTCAGTTATTTGAGATTATTGAAATTATTCTAGGATGGAATTCTATTATATGCTTCCTTACACATCTTTTGATTGAAAGTATTCTTCTTGAAACCTGTTTTTCAGTTTTTCAGTGCCTTCAAATCTGCTTTGTCTAACTACTTGCGTTGTGTGTATGTATATATATATGTTCAGTCATGCCTGACTCTCTGTGACCCTATGGACCACAGCACACCAGGCACATCTTTTTATAACATTCTAGTTACAATGCACAGGCTGAGATAATATTACTTCCATAATACAGATATTGTACTAACTCAAGTTTTCTAATAGTCAAAGAAGTATTCTTGAGTAAAGTGGTAAAGTCTACAGGCTACAGGCTAAGATGCATAATGCCCTATGTGATTTAGCTCACTGCTTCCTTGAAGTGCACAAACCCCTTCACCACGACAATGTAGTGATCCAAAAGTGTGTGTGTGTATATATATATATATATATATATATATATATATATATATATATATTAATTTTAAGTATGTATATCAAATTCTATGCAGTTTTACATATGTATGCCTACCCCACGACTTCCATACAAACTCCTGTAAGGCTGGCTCGTAGCTACAGAGGGCTATTGACATATATACGTAAAATTGCATTGGCTTTGCTCCCACAAAAGAGAAACTTATGAAACTCACTGACTCACACCCAGGGTTTTGTGCTCTCTAGCTCAACATGTGCTCACAGCCTAGAGCCTGAATCTCAGCAATTTTCATACCCACTACTAAATGTGAACAAACTACACTGGCTCTAACATCCTCCGATATCCCATATATCTATATAAATCTCTTCCCATGGCAGGGAATTACCATGGAGGTACCTATGGACCAACAACTCCTTTTTGGTCGCATCTGACCCAAGGACATGATTCCAGAAATGCTGTTGTTCATTCATTTTCTGTTTTGTATGGAAAATTCTTTCTTTTAGAGAGATGGCTACTCTTCCATGAAAACTGCATTTGTTCAGTCTTTAAGTTTTAGTTTATAAACAAAGGCCTATAGATTCTTCGATATACAGTGGATATAAAAAGTCTACACACCCCTGTTAAAATGTCAGGTTTCTGTGTTGTAAAAAAGGAGCCAAAGATAAATCATTTCACAACTTTCTCCACCTTTAATGTAACCTATAAACTCAATTGAAAAACAAACTGAAATCTTTTAGGTGGAGGGAAGAAAATAAATAAATAATGTGGTTGCATAAGTCTGCACACCCTCTTATAACTGGGGATGTAGCTGTGTTCAGAATTAAGCAATCACATTCCAAATCGTGTTAAATAGGAGTCAGCATACACCTGCCATCATTTAAAGTGCCTCTGATTAACCCCAAATAAAGTTCAGCTGCTCTAGTTGGTCTTTCCTGAAATTTTCTTAGTCGCATCCCACAGCAAAAGCCATGGTCCACAGAGAGCTTCCAAAGCATCAGAGGGATCTCATTGTTAAAAGGTATCAGTCAGGAGAAGGGTACAAAAGAATTTCCAAGGCATTAGATATACCATGGAACACAGTGAAGACAGTCATCATCAAGTGGAGAAAATATGGCACAACAGTGACATTACCAAGAACTAGAGCTCCCTCCAAAATTGATGAAAAGACGAGAAGAAAACTGGTCTGGATGGCTACCAAGAGGCCTACAGCAAAATTAAAGGAGCTGCAGGAATATCTGGCAAGTACTGGCTGTGTGGTACATGTGACAACAATCTGCCGTATTCTTCATATGTCTGGGCTATGGGGTAGAGTGGCAAGACGAAAGCCTTTCTTACGAAGAAAAACATCCGAGCCAGGCTACATGTTGCAAAAACACATCTGAAGTCTCCCAAAAGCATGTGGGAAAAGGGGTTATGGTCTAATGAAACCAACTTTTTGGCCATAATTCCAAAAGAAATGTTTGGCGCAAAAACAACATTGCACATCACCAAAAGATCACCATACCCACAGTGAAGCATGGTGGTGGCAGCATCATGCTTTGGGCTGTTTTTCTTCAGCTGGAACTGGGGCCTTAGTTAAGATAGATGGAATTATGAACAGTTCCAAATACCAGTCAATATTGGCAAAAAAAACTTCAGGCTTCTGCTAGAAAGCTGAACATGAAGAGGAACTTCATCTTTCAGCATGACAACAACCCAAAGCATACATTCAAATCAACAAAGGAATGGCTTCACCAGAAGAAGATTAAAGTTTTGGAATGGCCCAGCCAGAGCCCAGACCTGAATCAGATTGAAAATATGTGGGGTGATCTGAAGAGGGCTGTGCACAGGAGATGCCTTCGCAATCTGACAGATTTGGAGTGTTTTTGCAAAGAAGAGTGGGCAAATCTTGTCACGTCAAAATGTGCCAGTCTGATAGACTCATACCCAAAAAGACTGAGTGCTGTAATAAAATCAAAAGGTGCTTCAACAAAGTATTAGTTTAAGGGTGTGCATACTTATGCAACCATATTATTTGATTTTTATATTTTTTCTTCCCTCTACCTAAAAGATTTCAGTTTGTTTTTCAATTGAGTTGTACAGTTTATAGGTCACATTAAAGGTGGAAAAAGTTCTGAAATGATTTATCTTTGTCTCATTTTTTTACAGCACAGAAACCTGACATTTTAACAGGGGTGTGTAGACTTTTTATATCCACTGTAGCTCTGGGGTCCTTCTCGAACTTGAATGACATCATACAGTCTGATATTTTGGTGAATTTACTGGGCCCAAATCCCCCATGGCCACCGGTTCTATTTAGACCTTCATGGTAACTGGTTCTATTTAGACCCCCGTGGTAATGGGTTATATTTAGACCCCCATGGTAACGGGTTACATTTATACCTTCATGATAATGGGATATATTTTTCTTTCATAGTAGTAAATACTTTCCAAGCGTACACAAAATATTTGAAGTAGCATCAACCAGTTCAACACTTCTCTCCTGCATTTATATTTTTCATCATTCTTTAGCACATATTGAGGTTATAATGCAGATATTTAGTTCATTTTGCCTGCTCAGTTTTGTAAAATATTTATGTCTTAAAAAGAGTGCCAGATACGGGAAAATGATTACAGTGAAGATTGTTTGCAAAATAGCTTTTGAAAAAGTTCTTGTGCCAGGCCACAAATCAGGGTTTTCATTGCACTATTTGCTGATATCTAATGACTGGAATTTTCTTTAAATAACGACATGATGATTACCTTTATGCTATCAAATACTCCCAGACTTGTGCTAGCCAATTCATCATCTATAATACATTAGAATGCATTTGCATGAAGTATATTATTTTGCAGCTTAGCAGTGATGCCTGACTTCTTTAGCGCGGGGGTCAAAACTGTTCTTTGGATGTCCAGCAGGGAGAAATAAAATAGTTTAAAGAAATGTATATTAAAATATCCCATTTTGCATCGCTACCTTGACGTAATGAAGGAGCTTGTGTATCAGAGTGACGCTGTGAGTTATACCATGTAGGGTCACCCAAGATGGGCAGGTCATAGCTGACGGGTCAGACAAATCACTATCCACTGGAGAAGGAACTGGCAACCCACTCCAGTATCTTTGCCATGGAAACATTATGGATGAGCACAACCAGGCACAGGAGTGATATACATTCTCAGATTTGTAACTATTGTGTCCAATCTTTTCAAGTATCAGAACTGTATATATAATGTAATAGATGTTCAAATTGTTACAAATGTTTTCCTGGCTGTCCATTGGCCACAGAAAATAGCTTGTGTGCCATTTCTAGCTTATAGGCTACTAGGTGATCCTGGCATTTTGTATATACAGTAAAACCCCCGTTATCCGGCACCCACGGGATTAAAGACCCTTAAACCCCCCAAAATCCATCAAAATGCCTTTAAAAAGGCATTAGCAACTAAATTGGACCATTTAGGCCAAGAAGAAAGAATTAGAAAAAAAGTTAGTATTTTTTATTTTGCAGTCTCGAACTGCCGAATAGTGCTGGTTATGCCGGTTTAGCAGGAGTTTTATGAAAATGGGTGATTGATGCCGGTGCCGGTTGCTTGAGAGTCCCAGTTAGTTGGGTGCCGGATAATTTGTTTAATAACATATTAGCAATACCACATTTTAATATACTCTTTTTTTAGTGAATAATACATTTATATAGAGTTCCCTGGTGGTCCAGTCATTGGGATTTGGTGCTTTCAACACTGTGATCTGGGTTTGATTCCAAGTCAGGGAACCAATGGGTCACACCACCCTAAAGCCATTCAGTGTTGGGCCTGGTTGGATGATAGACCGCCTAGGAATGCCAGGAGCTTTATACTGTGGCCCATATGAGAAGGAACTGGCAACCGACTCCAGTATCTCTGCCATGAATTCCAAGTGAATCAGTATGACCATGGACATAAAGATGTTCCTGGCTTGTTGCAGTCCATGGGGTCACGGAGAGTAAGAAACAGCTAAATGATGTAAAAAAAATCCTTTTCCTTTTTTATAAGTATTATTTTTGGTCATTTTGATGTTGCCAACAATGCAAGTGACAATTTGGGGAGAGGGGCTGATACTGTGAAGAGGCTTTCACTTAGCTGTGAGTGTCAGAGACATTGTATGGGTGTATTAAGAAACGTGTTGGTGAGATTGTTGTTTGTAAAACACATATTATAATCACCATCACCCTATCCCACATCCTTACCTATTCAATGAAGAAATTAGTAATCCAACAGGAATAACAATATGTGTGTGTATTCACAATATGTAATCAACATTTTATGAAACTTTTTATTGCTCTCCTCTTCATTCACTGGATTATCTAAATTTTAACAAAACGCTAATTTTAGCAGGGATATGCATTGCTTGCAAACTCAAGAGATTTAGCAAATATCAGGGTGAGTTTGGTAATGTTTATTTTGGTATTTTTTCATGCAAATTTATTTTCTTTAAATTGCTTTATAATCCAGGACACTTAGATATGCCTTTAAGCAGTTACAATCACTACAAAAAGCTAACTAAATAAATAGGGGGTGAGTTAATTCCAGCTTCACAGATTTCCTATAATAGAACAATTTTAGCGCAAGGCCCGTAAAGTAGAGGGTGGGAGTTACTTGCAATGAGCGTCGAAGGTGCTCATTGCGAAGCCCGCAAGTTAGAGGTAGGAAAGCCTTGCATTGTGTGGCAAACAGCATTTCCAGCCTTCACATTTTATTACTGTCTGTTTTGACGGGCAAGTCGCTAGTATCGATATAATCGTTATGGAAATTGCCTGTTTTTTATGTTCAATTTCTGTCACTGACACTTTCTGAATTAGATAATCTCAAAAGATAAAGAGGCAATTAAACTAGAGTTGCAATTCTAGGATTCAAAACCATGTACTATATACATGCATGTATTTGAATATCTATAAGTGTACACTTTTATACAAAAGCAACTTGTGTTTGTGTTGAACTTCCTCTTAAATGTGTTTTTCCACATTAATAACCAAGTTCATTTATTCATGTGTGATGCGCAGAGACCACTGGGGTCTCTGGGGGTTGATTTTTACCACCCTGTGAACTGGGAGGGCATGGGGAGCGTGGCACAAGGAGCCCCTCCCAGGGCAATCATTGCATGAATTGAATTGATATATACCTGGACTGTTATTTCCCTGAGAGCAGGGTGGTCATTATTGATGTATGGTTAGGGTTTCCCTGCTGGCATGTGTATAATAATTATTGTTGCATTGATGGAATGTGTTGTTTAATATTGCATGCTGTGGTTTAATATTGCCTGTGGTATAAGTATAACATTGATGACATGTACTGTTAAGCATGAGAATCCCCATATCATGTCTGGCATCAAAATGACTGGTATCCCCCTAGGAATATAATAAAGCATGTCACCAAAATCCTCTGGGAATAGGGTCGGAATTATGGGGTAACAAGCTGAGGGGGTTTGGGAAGACACCAGAAGTCAGACTTGGAAGAGGCAGGAAATTGTATTCCGGGAAGGGTGAAGAAGATCTAATTAGCCATTATGGTCCCTTGGACAGCTAGCTTCCTGACATGGAAACTTAGCATAAACTAAAGCATGGACAAAAGTTATTCAGCATTTTAGGCTTCATCGCCACAGGGGGGTGTTAGAAAGGCTCACATCATTGATTGACAGATGGGCCACATGGCTAGATGGAGAATCATTGCGAATTGGTTAAGATGACTGTTGTTAGAGGGTGTAATTTGGTGGTGAGGGGTGACCCATGTGTATAAGGTTGTTGCATTTTTTACTAATAAACAGTGCTCAGGTGGTAATATTAACTGTGTGCTCATTACTGAGGGAAGTGATAACCTTGAGAATAAGGGGTAATAATTCTGCATCTACCTAAGGAAGAGTTACAGCCAGTAATTCTGTTACTCTGACTGGCGATTCTGGTGTTCTTGTGGTCGTTCTGAGGTACCTTTACTGGTCTGATTCTATCTCTGCTAGCAGGGATAACAACAGGAACCCTCATGCTTCGCTGGGTGGATCAGAACTAGGTTCTGGGCTAGCACAATTGAAGAAGCCGTCGTGACACCATGGTTATTTAAAGGACCATTGTAGTGCCATAACAATATGAACTAGATGTTTGAACAATAACACTACTTTCAAACAGCTTTTAAACCACATGTTGGACTCCGCCACTTAGGAGGTCATAAATAGGTGCCATCAACTCTGTCTTGGAGGCAGTTCTAAAGACATAAGATTGTGTCTTTGCTAAGGTAAAACAATTTAATGCAGCATGTTACATGTCTCAACTTAAGTTTGACCTTTTAGGACTGCCTTCCAGTGTTTCTCCCACCCCTTGCTGAACTAATAAGAGGTGGAGACAAGCAGCTCAACTGGAGGTTTAATATTTAATATTTATTTTCTAAGTAATTGCATATGAATTTTATTAATGATCAATGACTAATTAAAACATCTTTAGGGCAGTACATCTGTCCTTTAAAGACCACTGATGCCTAGAGGTTTACAAGAATGGGCACAATAAGATTTGTGCAGTGCAATTTGCAAGTATGCATTGTAGTGGAATTTGCAAGTATGCATTGTTGATGAAATTAAAAATTAATTTGATTAGATTTAAATAACCTATGTAGTCCCATATTTCTAATATGCTGTTTGAGGAATGATTAGTGATAATGTTCAAAATGATTTTAGAATGGAATAAACATAAATACAACCTTTCATGTGTTACTTATGTTGTAGTAGGAGCCACCATTTTGTTGCTCTTTATTTGCTACTACAAGCTCCTGGGGACCGTCAATACACACTATGGAGATTCATTTGACATGTGACATTCCCTTGTACTAGTTCTTTCAACAGGATTAATGTGTTCTCACCGGAATGCAAGCCCCTCTCAGTTGAAAAAGTAGCTCAAATATGTAGTTAAACTTAGCAGAAGCTACCCTCAGCAGGGCTGTCAACCTTTTGATATCTACACCTACTTTTGATGGTAAAATTTCCTTACCGCCCACCGGTGCCGCAGTAAGTCACTATACCCTCTCTCATTTCTGGTTACATAAATCATATGACCCTAGCTATGTATAACCCTGTACTTACTAGACAGTGATCCGGTCCTGACTGCTGTCCCTAGCTATGTATCGCCCTGTACTTACTAGATACTGATCCGGTCCTGACTGCTGTCCCTAGCTATGTGACTCCCTGTACTTACTAGATAGTGATCCGGTCCTGACTGCTGTCCCTAGCTATGTATCGCCCTGTACTTACTAGATAGTGATCCGGTCCTGACTGCTGTCCCTAGCTATGTATCGCCCTGTACTTACTAGATAGTGATCCGGTCCTGACTGCTGTCCCTAGCTATGTGACTCCCTGTACTTACTAGATAGTGATCCGGTCCTGAACTGTCCCTAGCTATGTATCGCCCTGTACTTACTAGATAGTGATCCGGTCCTGACTGCTGTCCCTAGCTATGTATCGCCCTGTACTTACTAGATAGTGACCCAGTCCTGACTGCTGTCCCTAGCTATGTATCACCCTGTACTTACTAGATAGTGACCCGGTCCTGACTGCTGTCCCTAGCTATGTATCGCCCTGTACTTACTAGATAGTGATCCGGTCCTGACTGCTGTCCCTAGCTATGTATCGCCCGGTACTTACTAGATAGTGATCCGGTCCTGACTGCTGTCCCTAGCTATGTGACTCCCTGTACTTACTAGATAGTGATCCGGTCCTGACTGCTGTCCCTAGCTATGTATCGCCCTGTACTTACTAGATAGTGATCCGGTCCTGACTGCTGTCCCTAGCTATGTATCGCCCTGTACTTACTAGATAGTGACCCAGTCCTGACTGCTGTCCCTAGCTATGTATCACCCTGTACTTACTAGATAGTGACCCGGTCCTGACTGCTGTCCCTAGCTATGTATCACCCTGTACTTACTAGATAGTGATCCGGTCCTGACTGCTGTCCCTAGCTATGTATCGCCCTGTACTTACTAGATAGTGATCCGGTCCTGACTGCTGTCCGTATCTATGTATCGCCCTGTACTTACTAGATAGTGACCCGGTCCTGGCTGCTGTCCCTAGCTATGTATCGCCCTGTACTTACTAGATAGTGACCCGGTCCTGACTGCTGTCCCTAGCTATGTATCGCCCTGTACTTACTAGATAGTGATCCGCTCCTGACTGCTGTCCCTAGCTATGTATCGCCCTGTACTTACTAGATAGTGATCCGGTCCTGACTGCTGTCCCTAGCTATGTATCGCCCTGTACTTACTAGATAGTGACCCGGTCCTGACTGCTGTCCCTAGCTATGTATCACCCTGTACTTACTAGATAGTGACCCGGTCCTGACTGCTGTCCCTAGCTATGTGACTCCCTGTACTTACTAGATAGTGATCCTGTCGTGACTGCTGTCCCTAGCTATGTATCGCCCTGTACTTACTAGATAGTGATCCGGTCCTGACTGCAGTCCCTAGCTATGTATCGCCCTGTACTTACTAGATAGTGACCCGGTCCTGACTGCTGTCCCTAGCTATGTATCACCCTGTACTTACTAGATAGTGATCCGGTCCTGACTGCTGTCCCTAGCTATGATTCGCCCTGTACTTACTAGATAGTGATCCGGTCCTGACTGCTGTCCCTAGCTATGTATCGCCCTGTACTTACTAGATAGTGACCCGGTCCTGACTGCTGTCCCTAGCTATGTATCGCCCTGTACTTGCTAGATAGTGACCCGGTCCTGGCTGCTGTCCCTAGCTATGTATCGCCCTGTACTTACTAGATAGTGATCCGGTCCTGACTGCTGTCCCTAGCTATGTATCACCCTGTACTTACTAGATAGTGACCCGGTCCTGACTGCTGTCCCTAGCTATGTATCGCCCTGTACTTACTAGATAGTGATCCGGTCCTGACTGCTGTCCCTAGCTATGTATCACCCTGTACTTACTAGATAGTGACCCGGTCCTGACTGCTGTCCCTAGCTATGTATCACCCTGTACTTACTAGATAGTGACCCGGTCCTGACTGCTGTCCCTGGGCTCTTTCACCAGCTCTCCAACCAGCCAAGCGTGGTGCAGCGGGTCTCCGGTGTGTGACACTACTCCTCAGTGATACCACCCAGCGATTACCCCACCGCCCACGATGAAAGCTTGAATCGCCCACTAGTGATGGTAGGGACCAGGTTGGCTACCGCTGATCTAGAATATTATTTCATATAAAAGTTAGTAAATTAAGGGATATGTTTATGCTTTACTTTTTAAAAGCGTTTTGAGAGTCATCATCTATCATCAGAGAGCATGGTATCATCTATCATTAGAGAACATGATGTTTGTATGTGACTACAGAGGTCTTTCAAACTCAAAATCTGATTGTTCCAAAAACAGACAGAATATACCTATAAATGAAAATGTATTTCATTTCATTTCTTTGTTTAGGTTCTGCAACTCACATCATCTGCTTCCTTAAATATGCAGAATTCAAAAAAAGGTTATTTTCATAATAGTTGTATATATATATTGGAACTTCTATTCCTTCAGTGAATGTTGAATATCTTGCTTTGTAACCTTTCTAATCTGAGATCGTATGGTTTACAAAGCCCTAGAATATATTTTTTTCTATACCCAGTTCGAGCTTTGGGTACACATAACTAAATGGGAGGCCGTCCAGCTCTGAATCACCACTTTCGGAGCAGAGAGAAATCTGTTGGTACAATCTGTTAAGGTATTAGTTCTTGCAAACTCTGTAGTATGTAAATACGAAGTTGTATCGGAAAATTTTAATGCTTTTTTTAGAACAACAACATAAATGTTTAGTTTTTCTTCTAATCTTCATGTTTCAGAATGGCATGCCATTATCGTTTCATTTGTAGGACATATAAATGTAGTTAGCACCATGACAGCACTACCATCAGCAGCACACAGCACCATGCAGAGCGGAATTGCTTGCCATTATGCACAACAACAGTGGGCAACTCTTATCCTCCAATTATGTAGTCAGGCTGTTACTTTTCTTGTGGCAAGTATTTTAGTAGCAATTAGTTTGAAAAATAATTAAGTTCTCTATTCATCGACTTGTTGTTTGGCAAACCATTTGCAACTATTTATTTTTTTGTGACGGCTTCCAACACGGATGGGACATGTTGTGACTTTGCTCGTGTAAAAGGTGACTTTGATTTTTAGTTGGGATGGAGAAGTACGATGTGGGAAGGAAATGCATATCTCGTATCTTACATTTGATGCTTCATTCTATATAGATTATGTAGTATATCCAGGAGTAGCAGTTTATTTAATGTCAAAATGCATTAAAGGACACCTGCTGTACAAAAAAAAAATGGCTGACAAGAATAAGTCTGTCTAAAATCAGAATTAGACAGGGAAAAGTCCTAAAACTAGAGATTTATTTGAAAAAAATCAGAATGTATGTACAGGACCCTGGTGGTATCCATGATGATACTTTAGTAGAAGTTGTGCGTGTGAGAGGGGCATTTATATTTCTGCAGAGCAGCACTTTCATCTACTGATGCACACTATCTGCATCTGGGCCTGTGGAGGGGAGTGGTGCCAATATAAAGCAGTTAGCAAATACTACCAACCGCTCCCTCTTTCCTCCTCCCCTTCATCCAGTAACAACAAAAATACAGTCCAAGGCAAAAAAAGAGCCTAAGGATCAGGTAAATACTGCATAGAAAAAAGATAGTACTCAAATATAAGCCACACCTGTAAAATTGAAGAGAAAAAGACTCTCAAAGTGATCAGCCATTGCAAGAAACAGGCTTTCTAATTAGCACTGTAGCTTTTTTTGCAGGTTACAGGATTTACAGGATGTTAGAATCACTAAAACCGTAAATTGCTATTCAATACCGCAGTCTCAAGCACGAAAATCGGCACCCTTAACTCGCAATCGTGCAAATCGGTAATAATTTTGCGTTTGCGAATAGAAGCCGCACACGTAACAAGCACAGTTCGCAAAGTGCCAATGATTTTTTTTTTACAGTCGCGAATATAAGCCGCACCCGTAACTCGCAAGCTCAAAAAACAGAAAAAAGGTGCGGCTTATATTCGGACGAATACGGTAATACGTCTTGCTTTCCCAGTTTACAAAGAAATTACATCATAAGCAATTCAGACTTTCTTGGCTAAAAGGAAACCTAATGTATTAAAAATATAGATACAGCAATAATAACTGCATTTCAGCTTGTTACTAACATATAATAACCAGTACCTGCTACTAAAGGAAAGTGTCTGAAGTCATGTGACTTGCCACAGTAGGGCAGACTACAGGTGCTAACTGAGCATGCCTGCACAATCCCCAGGCCAAAAAGAAACATTGTATAAGTTAAGCTTATTATCCCTGGGAATTTCAGGGGTTGTCAACATTGAGAGAAAACAGATTGCAAAAGCAAGAAAATCACCAAACTTCAGGCTAACTGTTTAACTATTTATATTGGAATTTTTTCATGCAAATTTTTTTTTTCAGACACTATAAATTAATAACCCAGCTCACTTACATATACCTTTAAAGTGTAGGAAAACCAGTAGGAGGATTAAACAGCAGTTCAGAGCACAGTTCAGTTTCAGTGCCTAACTTTAAAACGCTCTATTACTATCACAGACATTTTATTTATATTCACCAATGTGATTAAAGGAAGATAAGGATAGCATGTGTTTGCGTCAGTCAGTCATGTCTGAAACTCCATTACCTCTTGGACCGCAACACACCATGCTGATCCACTTAGTATTCATGGCAGAGATACTGAAGTGGGTTGCCGGTTCCTTCTCGAGGGTGTCACAGCAGCTCCTGGTATTCCTAGGTGGTCTCTCATCCAAGTACTGACCAGGCCCAACCCTGCTTGGCTTCAGGGTGGTGTGACCTCTTTGTTCCCTGACTGGAATCAAACCCTGGTCACAACAGTGAAAACATTGAATCCTAACCACTGGACCACCAGGGAACCCACGGATAGCATACACCTATGTAAATAATTCATCAAAAAAGTTTGGGCATATAAAGTTCAAAACTCTTATTAGCTTCACTAACGTTTTGTAAAGAAACAAAGTTATGCACTCACATACATAAAAACACAACACTAAATGCACCTAGTGTATGAAATTGGTAAAAGTAAACCTAATTGACCACCGACATTCAGAGATAATATAGCAAATATTGCAAATATAAACAAGGGAACCATAGTACACACAGAAAAGGTGCCATACTGCGAATAAGGGCCCTATTCTATTGGCCAATTCTCAGTTAAACACACTTAAAACCACTCTGAAAATTGCCACATATTCTATAAGCTCCTCGCAATCTGATTACGAGTTCCACGCCTACAATCACTACGGGCCAGGCAAAGACGCAAAACCGGCCTTAGAACTCTATTGGTTTTAGCACAGCTCGAATATTCCGAGCTCTAAATAAATAAAGTAACACAAAACCGATATTCTATTAAACCCGTTGAGCTATGTCGCCAATAAAGTCTGACCCACAACTGAAAAAAAGAATCAAGTTTCTGTCAAAAATATTACGAGTACTAAATATCTCTCACAAGGGCTTTTTCAATCAATGTTTAGAGCCTTAACAGCAATTAAACACACAATATTGTACTTTAAAATATGGGAAAGCATAGAATTACATTAGAATCAATCTCAGAACAGTCTCAAACCAACAAATATTTTTTTAAAATGTTTTTTTTGTGTGAAATGGACTTAAGCGGTTATTACATATCATGGACTAGAACATTTGCTTTAATGAATTGTATTGATTTCTATTTTGCTAGATTGCGAGTCTGGTCGCTAAACTTACATCTCACATCTAATTAATTTGTAGTCTCTGCGGGAAGTTTAAGAATAAACTTCATGTTTTGCTGACGTCATGATGACGGTCTTATTTACTAGTGTCTAAGCTTGCTTAAATATTGTCAGATCATGTGATCACGCCCCATTGAAATCAGACTTAAAAATGCAGCGTTTACATGTTCAGTCTTGCAGTTGGAAATTTGCAAGCTGAAGTCAATGGAATACATCTAAACATTTATTTAAAAACAAAACTGCAGCCAAATGTGTGAGTTTGAGGCATTTGCAGGCTTCTAATAAAATGAGGCCCAGTTTCCCTACTGCCTATTTACACACTGTATAATATTATCACATGATTTGGGAGACATTTTCCCAGATGAAGAAAGACTGTGGCACCATCCACCCTGAGATGATTCATTGTTTGGCTGGCTTGTAGGCCATGATATTACTGTGAAAATAAGGAATTGTCAGAGGAGGAAGCAGGTTTTGCAAGGCTATTTTTTTAATAAATGCTGCTTTTACTTTTAAATATAGTCTTTAGGTGACTGCAAAGAATATAAAAACTCTACATTTTTATTTTAAGACTGAAGAAGCAGCAGTGGCCACATCATTTATTGCACTTTATAGAAAGTATATTTTTTCACTGAATATTTCTTCACTACTGTATTATGCACTAAGCACTTTAAAGGTATATATACGTTTCCTGTGTTTCAAATGTTTGGTAAGAAACAGGCAGTGATTATCAGAAAAAAATATGTGTTATATAGATAAGTTCAGTGTGCTTAAAAGTTATAGACAGGAAGGTAAAATCAGCTTTGCACACCACAGGAAGCTTACATAACCAAGTATGCAGAGGAAATGCAGCTAGGTACAGAGTTTGACTTTTCAAAGGAAGTACTTGCTGCAGGACGGATTTACATGCTTGGGTGGGGTCTAAGCCTACTACTGAATCCGAGCACAAGGATAAAGAGAGGAAAAGCCTACATATCCCAGGCTGCTTTGCAACACAGTAACTGCTTTCTCCTGATTGGCCCACACAAATTATGAATTTTATGATAATATTAGCAGGGATTTTCAGGGGTGTCATCTGGCAAAAGCCTCACCTTGCAAACTGAAAAGATGTAGCAAACATCATTGTGAGTTTGTAAGTGTTTATTTTGGTATTTTTTCATGCAAAAAATGTTTGCATACACTACTGATTCTCCTCTATCAGATGCATTCATAATCCAGGAAACTTATAAATGCCTTTAAGGGTGATGTTAATACCTGTACAGAAAGGGAAGATTCCTTGAGTAAAACAGGAGATTGCTTACCTGCCCATTTGATGCACCAATTGCGCACACGTCAGTTGGAGCATCAGCATTCCTTGTGCACGCCTGGGATATTTTGCACACGTGCATGTTAATATGTATTGGAGAGCTCCAAATCTGCGAAATGTGTGTAGAATATATGTTGAAGAATATTACTGGTGATATAGAAATCAAGTTTTGCTGTGCATTGATCATGCTTACATTATAAGTAGAATTGTAAAATAAAATATTTAATTTAAGGAATAGTTGTAAGGTGAAAGAGAGCTCTATAAAATACCAATTTACTGAAGGTATTGTCTATTTAATTATTCATCATGCTTGCTTGCTTGTCTGTTGCTTAGTTCTACTTTCCAGTTCTGCATAAGCTTTAGCACATAGCAAGGAAGGGTAACTGATAAGTCCTATAGTATAAAATAAATTAGAATCCTGCAATCATCACCCATCAACTGACACCCCAAAGGATTTGAAAAAGCCACTTCAGCCATTCCCAATGCACAACGAGCAAACAGAATAGTATGAAGATAAGCAAATCAATGACTCTGCATTCAGTTCTGATTGAGCTAACACAATTATTTGCAACCTTTTCTTTTTTTTAGGCTTCTTTGCTAAATAAGGAATGGATTTCAATTGATGTGAAAAGCACAAACTTAAAGGACCACTATGTCGGACAAACAATAAGGCTTTGTTTGTTTATTTAGTTATCAATTACCAATAAAATCAATGTTTGAAGAAAATAAATTCAATGTAGCTATTAAGAATTTGAACTTTAGTATTATTGCTTTTAAGCAGATGTGTTTTTCTCCACCCATTATTAGGGATGAACGAGCACTTGCCAGGCGGCCTTCCAAAATTTTCTTTCTGTAGGTTTTCATACCATATCCACTGTAGGTTGGGTAGATAAAGGCTCTTAGAACAGCAAATGTAGACTCCTAACAAGACAGTCTTCTAGGCAGATTCTCTCCCAAACTTGGGCTCTTGCTGGGGGTGAAGAGAAGCAGATCTGCTAAAGTTTAAACCATTATCTTCAGATGTATTTTTTTAAAATATATGAGTTTTTTTCTTGAAATACTGATATACTAATTGCTTTACAAATCACTTATTAATTAAACAAATGAAACCCTATTGTAAAAGCTCTGCAGTGGTCCTTAAAGATATCCAAGATAAGACCTACAGTTGTGCTCAAAAGTTTGCATACCCTGGCAGTAATTGTGAAATGTTGGCATTTATTTTGAAAATGTTACTGATCATGCAAAAAAAAAGTATTTTATTGAAGGATAGTGATCATATGAAGTCATTTATTATCACATAGTTGTTTGGCTCGTTTTTAAATCATAATGATAACAGAAATCACCCAAATGGCCTTGATCAAAAGTTTACATACCCTTGAATGTTTGGCCTTGTTACAGACACACAAGGTGACACACACAGGTTAAAATGGCAATTAATGGTTTATTTTCCACACCTTGCGGCTTTTTAAATTGCAATTAGTGTCTGTGTATAAATAGTCAATACGTTTGTTAGCTCTCACGTGGATGCACTGAGCAGGCTAGATACTGAGCCATAGGGAGCCAAAAACAACTGTCAAAAGTTTATCTGCGTAACAAGGTAATGGAATATACTTTACCTATTTTGAAGTAATATATGCAGGAAGCATTGTGTTGAAGAGCTGACAATCTGTGTTCATGGTGCTGCAGCATACAATGTGTGTTTTCACTGTTGTGGAGCTGCTGTGTAAGTCAGCAATGTGTGCAGTGTGTAGTGTAAATAGTGTGCGTGCGCAAGGAGAATCCGTTAGGGTAGCTGTGTACTTCTGCATTGTGTAAGTTAGTGTTGTAAAATGGCAGCTAATGTATGTGGTACGCGGCTGTGGCTGATTTTGCGTCCTTGTTGTTGGACCTTGTACAGCTTTTTCGGAAAATCCGTATGTGTTTCGTGGTGTTTTGCGTGTTAAGGGTCCTGTAGCCTCGTTTTTCCTTTTTTCCGGCGGCCATTTTTTCTCTCGCTTAGGGGATTTTCGGGTATCTAAACTCTTCAATTTCTACTTAAATGCGGTGTAACTTCACTTTCAGAGGTCCTGAGTGCCCCCTTCTTGCTGTGGGTAAGCTTTTTATGTGTTTGTTGTGTGTATTTATTGTGTTTTACATGTTTTCATGTGCGCACGTTTCGGGGGCTAAGGTCGTATTTTTGCGAGGTCGTAAAGGTCCCGCGGCTCGTATTTCTGGATGCTAAGTCTGTAAATTTTGCAGTCGATGTGGGACTTGCCAGCAACTGCGGCCCGTTGCTGTTGGCTCACGTAGCGTTAGCAACAACCCGCATACTCACAACTATTATATGTGATTTTACGAAAGGTAAAAATTTGATTGAAATACCCTCCATGGAAAGAAATGTTCCTTCTGAATACACTTACATGTTTAGAGGCAAACATGCGGTATGGTTTGAGCCTCATTTGCATGTTACTATCCAGAATGCTAAGCAGCAGTATATACACTGTTTACTGAGCAATACTCAGGAAAAGCAGGTCCCATTGCTGCTTGGGACGTGCAAGTATACTCAGAATAATCTTTTCTTTCCCTACTGTTGATAAAATAGGGGTATTTCAATCACTTTTCTACCCCCCATTCCATATATAGTGACTGGCCGGAGTCTTTCTCCAGATTGAGTTATTATTCTGTGGTTGCCAGAACCAGCCTCACACTGCAGTCTGTGAGTGGGTTCCTGGCAGTGTACCCTAATCCTAGGGTGTGTTCTGAAGCCTGCCTTACAATCCTATATTGATTCCCAGGCTAAGTGGTTCTAGAGGAAAAAAAGTGACATTTGGGTCTCATTTGCATCTTATTACCCAAAATCCTAATTTGCACTAATTAAATTGTACCTATCACAATCTGCTTCTTCAAGGGGGCTTGAAGAAGCAGCAGAATAATGTAGTTTAGTTCCTGTTCTCTGTGGTTACTGTGGTTACATACAGGTTACTAGTGGCCTCCGGCAAGACCACTCCCCAAGTCAGGATACAACACACAGAAATAGTCTCACACCTTGTATATTTGAAAACTATCTCTCAACCTTTTATTGAATGAACAAAGCAACATATATAAACTCTCCAATACCACACCCATGTGTACATTTGTGTATATGTGATGTCAGCCCATCTGGCTTGCAACCTTGGGCTATCAAAGCTCTTGAGATCAAATTCATTAGATTTCTATAGCTGGCTAGTTAAAAAAAAAACCTTCATGTGAAACTCAAGTGTTTGCTTAGGACTATTTGAAGTACATACATCTGTCTTGACCCAAGGTCTGTGTGAGTGTGTGAGTGTGCAATGATCTGCAGCTAACTTCTATGCAGAGCATTTCTACCAATTCCACATATGTTCTATATAACGTTTTCCCTCTTATAATATAATATAACTAGGATTCATAACATGTACAGGCAACATATAACCACACAATAACACATAATCCCAATGCAACAATGTCATGCTCCCTGAGACATATTCCTAAATTGCTGACAATATAGGCCTTTGGTTCTTATTTGCCATTATATATGTTTCCCAGTCTAAAAAACAATCAATTTGAACACTTTGACTTATTAATAGACAATATACTGTATTGGTCCGAATATAAGCCGCACCCGTAAAGTTCAAGGGGAAAAAATAGAAAAAAGATAGTACTCAAATATAAGCCACACCCGTAAAATTGGAGAGAAAAAGACTCTCCAAGTGATCAGCCATTGCAAGAAACAGGCTTTCTAATTAGCACTGTAGCTTTTTTTGCAGGTTACAGGCCTTACAGGATGTTAGAATCACTAAAACCGTAAATCGCTATTCAATACCGCAGTCTCAAGCACGAAAATTGGCACCCTTAACTCGCAATTGCGCAAATCGGCAGTAATTTTGCATTCGCAAATAGAAGTCGCACGCGTTACAAGCAAAGTTTGCAAATCGCAATGATTTTTTGACGGTTGCGAATATAAGCCACTCCCTTAACTCGCAAGCTCAAAAATCTGAAAAAAGGTGCAGTTTATACTCGGACCAATATGGTATATTTAGAATGTTAAAAAAATAAATACTGCTCTATCCAATTTTGCTTATATTGGGTGGGGGGTATTTTTTCCCTAAACAGAGAAGATTACTATATCCTGTATTACTTATGTCTGACATATTCACGCAGTCTCCCTGAATTTTTAAATAATGGAACTAATATTTTTTTGTTGCAGATTTTCTTTACCCTATTTAGGTCATATTCCATTTAAAAAATATATGTAAAGGCCAACTCATAAGTAAATACAGTATATAAATATATAATATTTAAAAGAACAATGTATAATGACTGTTATATAGTTGGAGTTTCATTTTAATTTTATGTCCTTTTTAAATGGTGGGGAGGGATAGATTAGTTGCCCCCTGGATAGTTCATTTGGACAATCTATAAACTACTGAATTCAGTGATCAGGAGACCATGGCAGAGAAACGTGGAGGGGAGTGGGCTTTGACACAAAAATAGCTCCAATGATATAAACATACTTTCTCTCCTCCTTAATCCTTCTCGGGAAATGCTGAAGCCACTGTGCTTGATTGTTATTGTGAAGGATTCTAACTGCAAGAACTTAAAGATAATTGGTCATCACAGAAAGTAATTAGCAAATTATTACACTAAATAGCATACCACGCTCTCATTAATTAGGTTTAGATAAAAATGTTCAGTACAAAATGTAATTAATTTTATTCAATTTAAAAAAAAACTGTGATCTCAAGACCTGCAGTTCCACTTTATAGGTTAGGTGGCCAGATTCTTGACAAGAACTGCACCCACAGTGAACCCATCTACAGATATTAGTTATTTATATTTATTATTATTATTTTTATTATTATAATAATTACAAAATCCTTCCGGCTTCATCTCAAAAACATCTCTGAAATACATCATTACCTCACACAAGAGATAACTAATACTCTAATCATCTAATCATCTAATCTTCTCTCATCATATCTACTCTTGACTACTGCAACTCCCTCCTTGTTGGCCTCCCTATCACCCACTTGTCACCACTTCAATCCATAATGAACGCCTCCACTAGACTCATCTACCATACTTAACATACAATGTCTGCGGCTCCTCTCTGTCAGTCACTCCACTGGCTTCCTGTTCCCTCAAGAATAGCGTACCCCCTTGTATCTCTGCTCTCATCTCCAAATATTCCCCCACCGCCCTCTTCATTCTGCTAACGACCTTCTCATCACATCCTCTCATTCCCACCTTCAGGGCTTTTCTCGTGCTTCCCCTATTCTCTGCACCTCCTTGCCTCGCTCCACTAGACTATCTCCCTCCCTCAAAATCGTCGAATTCTCACTAAAAAAATCATCTGTTTATAGAAGCCTACCACCTTCCACCTTAACTTACACAACCTATCTTTCACTCTCCTGTACCGCACCCAAACTTTTTAGCTTGTAAGTTTGCGAGTTTTTAATCGTAACCCCTGTATAGCGCTACAAAATATGTTGGCGCATTATAAATAAATGATAATAATAATTATTATTATTATACTTTATTTAATCTTCCAGCATATTCTGTAGCGCTATACAGGGGTTAAGTACAAATTAAAAACAGTTTTAGCACATTGCAAAAGAATGGAGGGCCCTGTTATTGATCTTAAAATGAAATGTACATAAAGCTTTCCCTAAAGCACCTAACACGATTGAAAACTCGCAAACTTACATTCTAGAGGGTAAGGGTGAGGTACAGGGGTCATGTGTACATAGTTCATACTAAGGCTGGATGTGGTAAGCTTCTTTAAATAGGTGTGTTTTATTGTGGATTTGAGGCAGAAGGATAGTCTAGGGGAGAGAGGTAAGGAGTTTCAAAGAATAGGAGCAGCACAAGAAAAGTCCTGAAGGTGGAAGTCAGAGGAGGTTGATGGCAGTTGGGAGAGCATTTTGAGACAAAAGCAGAGATATAGGAGGATGCATTATTGTAGTGTTGGAAGAGGGTGGAAAGTTTAGGAGCTCAGTCTTTGACATGTTGAGTTTGAGTTGATGTAGGGGGGGTGGGGGACATCCAGGAGTCTATGCTAGAGAGGCAGCTGGCAACTTGAGCTAGAAGAGAGGCGGATACATCTGATGCTGAGAGGTAGATTTGAATGTCATCTGCATCGAGATGATAATGAAATCTAAATTATTTTATTAGTGTACAAAGGGAGGATGTATAGATGGCAAAAAGGGTTCAGCCTAGGACTGAACCTTGAGGTATGCCAACAGTCAGAGGGAGAGGCAAAGAAGAGTAGGCAGAGAAAGAGACACCAAATGTTTGATTTTCTAGGTAAGATATAAACCATTAGAGAGCAGTGTCTTGGATGCCAAGAAAGCAGCGAATTTGGATGAGAAGAGAGGGTGGTCAACTTTGTCAAATGCAACAGGCATCTGGTAATTAAAATGTGGAAATGACCCTTTGACTTGGCAAGTCATTAATGACTTTGGTGAGAGCTGTCTCTGTGGAGTATTGGGGTCCGAAGTCAGATTGAAAGTGGTCAAGAAGGAATTGGAGAAAATAAATTGGGTAAGGGGACTATAAACGTCACGCTCAAGCAGTTTAGAAACCTGGGGAAACAAAGAGATAGGGCGATAAATTAAGAAGCTGGATAAGATTAGAGTTTCTTAAGAATGCATGTAATTATGTGCGTGTTTTAAAGGTGATGGAAACTTGTTGGTGTTTAGGGAAAGTTGAAAATATGTGTGAGAGCTGGGATAAGTATAGTAGAGAGGGGAAGCTGTGCTGGAATAAGATCATGTGGACAAGTTGTTAGATGGGATGCTTTATAGATGACTAGAGACTTCATCCTCAGTTACATGGCCAAAAGGGGTTCGTAATGGTTATGAGACTGGGCAAGGTTCAAGATAGGGTGCTATTATTTCTTTGAGGGAAGGGTGAGTTAGGGCCATGTTGAGAGGAGAGTTCTTTACAGATATTTTCAATTTTGTTTTTAAATAAAGAAATCCCATGGGCTTCAGGTCAAAAATGGCCAATTAAAGCCTGCAAGCAAAAACGTGTTACACAGCTAAGACAAAAACAGATCTAAAGAAACAAATTTAAGGTGAATATTATTTGTAGATACACTTAATTTCACATTTCCAAAACCTGTTGAATCAGTTCTGGGTAAGCTTATCCGTTACTCGGTTTGACATATTAATCGGACAGAACTTTTCTCTACAGAGAATCAGAATGTTTTTATAGTTGCATAGAGTCTGGAAATATGCAGCAATAATATTTTTGGATCAGCCTAAAACAATCGGTAGGTCTATCAGATTACAGCCAGTAACTAACCTTACATAAAGCCCAATTGAATTGAGCTTTCACAAGTTACTGTAGCCCGTAAGTGAGGTCGCAAGTTAATTTGCTATTCAATTGTCCTTTTTTTTTGCGTGCTCCAAACGAGTTACGAGTTACGGCCTTGAAAACGTTGCAATGGTTAAACTCGGAACTTACAGCCCATCGAAGCCTTTGATCTTTTACTTTTGCAAGAGTTATGATCGCAAAGATCACAAATCGCTATTCAATTGCTCCAATTCCCCAAGCCCGCAACTGGTTTCATACCCGTAATCGGCAAATGAAGGAGAAAATCCTACGAGTCCTCGAGAGGACCCACAAGGGGATTAAACACCCGTTCGTAGCACTGTAAATGCAAATAAAAAATCAATACTGCACTGTAAATAACGGGGAAAGCGATGCCAGACATTAGAATTAATTGCACAACAGTCTCAAGCTAGCAAATTGGCAGTATATAAGATTTATTTTTATGTTTCATTTCGGGGTTAAATCGATTTCAGGTATCAATGGGTTAATATATATATCAGGCCACCCACATGGACTAGAACAGTATTGGCTTTCATTTTCATAATTCTGTATTTTGCGGTTTTGCGAGTCTGATCGCATATCGGACCCCCAAACTTAATTGATTGACATGTAACATCCATGTTTTACTGCCGTAATAATGACGGTCTCATTTTTATAGGCTGATTTGAAATGGTAGGTTACGGTCTTGCTTAATTGATCATGTTCCCCACCTGAACTGCTACGAACCAGTGAATGGTTTACGGAGTCGGCTTTTGGGCCAGTAACTTGCGGGCTTGATGAATTGAATAGCTCCGGAATTGGAGACGAACGGGAGCCCGTAGACATACGGCCTACATCCCGCAAGATGCGGGCTTGCAATTGAGTCTGAAGCAGAATCTTTGGGGTACTGAAAGAATTGTTTAAGAAAATCCACTGAAAGAATAAGCTAAAACTAAGTGTCTTCACTCTTTTTTTTTATACTGCATACTATTTTTCAAGTTATATGTAATCTTAGTCATTGTTGTGTTATAATGACACCCATATCTGTCATATATCAGCTTCCAGTGTAAACTTTTACACTGGAAAGCACCATAACAGGGCCCATATTAGCCCACATATTGACCTTTTTGGTGCATATAGCCATCTTCCTGAATGACCAGAGCAAAAACATCACCCTTGCTTCTGTTTCTTTTCGTTTATCTTCTAAACCTGATCTTGTCCCACCTAAGAAAAAAAACATAATGATTAAGTTCCAAATTATGTTGGTTTCAAGCTGATGTTAAGTTGTTTTGGGGTTTCATCCCCTATATACTAAAGCTCATTCACCATTTTTTCACAAGCTCAATCTGTTAACCATCTCCATTGACTTTAATGGAAAGCTAACGAGAACTTGTATATTTAGTCCAGTAACACCATGAAGACTAAAGTTTTAGTACATCTGTACTTCTTCTGTGTATGCCGCTTATTAAAGGACCACTATATTTTAAGAAAAGTAGTACTTATAGAAAATCTGAATTTTATTTTTTTTTAGCAAAATTTACAAAAATATCACAATACATCTTGATTACATAATGAGGATCATAATCACACAATGTAGCATCATTCTTTCTTAACATTTTATATCTACCTCTCCTTTCTTCTGGAACCCTTTTTTAGTTATTATTTCCTTCACAAGGTGAAATAGATACTCTTATCCCGCACGTCTATAAACCCATACGTTACTTCTATTGCACAAATTCCCCAATTTTTATTTATTAAACAATACATATAAACCAAGTGGGTTCTAAGGGTGTTCCAAGGAAAATATTTCATTTCGCCATTAATTGTCAAAAAAGGACTTACTGAAAATGTTCATCCCATAGCTAGCTTCAAGTTTAGTCAACCTTTTATTTGATTGGATGAAAGAAAATCTTTTTCAAATTCTCTATTTCTATTAACCACCCTATTAACTTCAGACTAATTTGGAGCCTTGATTTGCTTCCAATATGAGCCATTTTATCACTGCGCAAATCTGAACTATCAATGCCTTCATTTCCAGAGTGAACTCGGGTGGAAAAATATAGAACAAAGCCATTGCGGGATCTAAGGGTATTTTCATTTTCAGTCCTTTTGAGATCTGTGTGAAGCAGTCCTGCCAATATTTTTGTATTATCTCACATTCCCACCAGATGTAAAAATGTACTCCTTTATATCCACATTCTCTCCAAAAAATGTCAAGATTCCAAGAAAATCTTAATTTTTTAAGTTTCATTTTAGACGTAGAACACTTCCATCTTTTCTTACTTGAATATTTCCATATAGCTTTGAGCCTAAGGACACTTTTTATGTGCTATACAGTGGATGGAGAGTTGGGAAGAGAGAGAAGTGGAAACAATTTGACTCCTATCCCCTTCCCCCTCAAATAATAAAATGCAGGTAGCACATATCAATAAATGTTCTTTCCTGCGACATCAATTTTTAACAAGGTACCAACAACGCCGTCAGGTTCCAGCACACAGGCATATTTTTATTCTTATTAAAAACTAGGCTTATGAAAAAAATTCTGTCAAACTTTTCAGACATACAGATTGTATTTATAATAAAATTGTCCTTTAAGAGCAACTAAGTTGATAGTATGAAACATTTACTTTATTACTCTACGTTGGATTGTCCTCTTGAAAACAGAAAGGGTAACAAGGCTATTGCTGGCACTCGGCTGAGTATCTGGGGTAACATCTCTGCCTCTTTCGCAGACCTTGCCGTGTAGTGGATGCAATCCCACCGAGTCTGTGATAGTGTTGTAACTCATATGTAATGAGTAAAAGCAACAAGCACTACGTTCATGGGATCAATACTAGTCTTATTTGATCCAGTGACGCACCAAAACACAGGAATGATTACACTGCTTTTTAAACTCCTTCTTTGGTTATTGATCGGAACTGAACCCTGTTTTGGATTCTCTAGAAAGACACTGCATTATTAAAAATAATTTATTTTGTTTATAAACTCTATTAGGGAAATGGGCAGATAGTACGATTTTGCGTTTTTGTCTCTGGTAAAATCTTCCTAACAAGCTCTGCAAAGAAGCAAAACATAAGTGTTTCCCAAGAGAATACACTGAAGCCTTAAAAATAAAAGCCTTTAATAAAGTTAAACAATGAGAGTATAATATGCTTTTCTCAGATTACAACTTCAAAATATAAAACATGAACACAATAAAAAGTTAAGAGGATAAATGAAATTATGCAATGGTTTTGCAGCCAAACATATCTGAGTGTTTTAGATCAGAAGATGTTTCTTGCTTTGCATTCCTGTCTTGAAGTTATGTTAGTGTATTATTTCCACAGTTTTTCTAAAACAAAGGCCCTATGCTAATCCCTGAATAATCAGTTATGAGTGCCGTAGCAGCACAGTAAATCCTACCTAGCTATGTTACTCTCCCTTCCCTAAAACATTGTGAAAGAACTCCTACGGATCACTGCTCCGAGTGAACTTCACAACAAAGCCGAAGAAAAATCAAGGCATAAATCTCCACTGGTTTTTGGCCTGAAATTAAATTACGAGTTAGACTTTGACACCCAACGCCTATGCTAATAAGATTGTACGGATCACTTGCAAATCAGAGCTCTGCCGTAACTGTAGTGGTTATTAATAGTTGTGTATTGTTGATATGTACTCTCCATATTTCTCCTTGTCCCTGAGGACCTGCAAGTAAGAAACTGCTGTTGGAAACCACTGTCCATCCACAGAATATTGCAATAATGCTCACCAGCCACCAGTAATTTCTGTGAGTATTTAAAAAAAAAAAATAGATTTACACTAATACTTTTTGTAAAGAGATGACCTGCATGACTAAGTGACTTTAAGAGGGTTCTGGCACTTGCAGTTTTTTTCTTATGTGAACAGCAGAGGAGTAGCAGCACTACTGATTACAGTGTAATCAGAAGCCAAACAGGATAGAAGAGGGATGGGGATTTGTGCTATACCCTGAGACTTCAGGCAAAATCTTGAATGCCTAGCAATTTGGTTCTATGTCCGGGATTCTGAGTCTGGGAAGGATTTTTTTTTTCTGTATAAGACAGTTGACAATGTTTCAATGTTTTTTTTTCTGTTTACTTTCCTCCACATATTACAAGGATCAGTGGAGATCTAAAAAGTTTGAACATTATAGACTAAAACTCTTTTTTCAACCCTGTGACGCCTAGGAGGGCTCACTGGACTTTTGGGGGACTATGGACTTCTGTAAGCCCTGAGGGGATCCTGGTACCAGAACACAGCTCCTTCCCTTTCCCACTAAGAACAATGCTCAAACCCCTGAGTACCTGGACTGTGGTTGCCATGTTAGCCTAGGATGGATGTTTGTGTATGACAGCCATATTGTTTATTGTGGGCCATGTGTTACTGTCAGCCACCCTGTTTGTGATCGGCCATGGTATACTTGTTAATATGTGATGTACAGTTATGGTTGTGTGAGCAAGCCATCTTGTTCATGAAAGATATTTATTGTGTGTGTTATACACAGGGCAGTGTATGTATTCTACACAAGCAGTCTGTGTGTATTATACACAAGGCAGAGTGTGTATATTATACACAGGGCAGTGTGTGTATGTGTTATACACAGGACAGTGTGTGTGTTATACGCAGGGCATTGTTTGTGTTATAGACAGGACAGTGAATGTGTATCTTATACACAAGGCAGTGTGTGTTTTTTATACACAGGGCAGTGTGTGTGTGTGTGTTATACACAAGGCAGTTTGTGTGTGTTTTATACACAGGGCAGTGTGTGTGTGTGTTATTCACAGGGCAGTGGGTGTGTGTATTATACACAAGGTAGTGTGCGTGTGTATCTTATACACAAGGCAGTATGTGTGTATTATACACAGGACAACATGTGTGTGTTATACAAAAGGCAGTGTGTGTGCATTACACACAAGACAGTGTATGTGGGTGTTATACACAGGGCAGTGTGTGTGTGTTATACACAGGGCAATGTGTGTGTGTATGTATTATATAGGGCAGTGTGTGTGTGTGTGTGTGGCCTTACCAGGCAGGAATTATTATTGTATTGTGTGAATTTATCGATGTATCAGTGGCAACCAGTCATGTTTGGTATCGAAATTCTGCATTTTCCCCAGAGAACTTTATAAAGTGTATTACCAGTATTTATAGTGTAAAAATTAGAAATAATATTTTTAATGTATAGTTCGAGTAACGTCAATTCATTGACAAATGTAGCTTTTAAAATAAAACAGCATTTATTATCAACAACACAATCAACTTGTAATATTATAATTATTAGCAGTGCTATGATTATTGACAAAATTAGTAACCTAGTCAGAAATATGGCAGTATTAATATGATTAATTATCAATAAATACAAGCTATCTTATAGTTTTTACCAATAAAATCTTTCTACAGTAATATTAAGATCACAATGATATACTCTTAATTAATACCCCCATTAGCTGTTCAATTTTACAATTTTACAATATTTTACAATTCTACAATTTTACAATATTTGGCAGAATCTATTTTGCATACATCAATAAAAACCATATAATAATAGTGGGCTACTATTTTAGTATTAACCACCTATAGGAATATTGAAAATATTATTAAAACAAAGACAATGTATATTATCAGGTGCTAAAATGATTTGATAACTCCTAGGTATATAGGCAATGACAACAAAGAAAAAAATATATATATAATAACAGGTAATGATTAAAGTATTTTCGTAATACAATTGATATAGTAAAAATAAGATAAAATAAATATTATCTGTCTAGATCTAAAATTAAAATAAATTTTGGTATTGACTAGTTCATTTGATAACATTAATATAGCAATTTTCAATATAATATCACTAAAGCTTTAACAGGAAAAGATAGCCTAAATATAAAATATTATCAATGATATTACAAAAATGATCTAGTTATTTTTATATATTACCAGGTATTGTATCAACCCAATTTGAAGAAAAGCGCCAGTCCTTATAAATCCCAAAATTCCAGAGTTGGTCTAAGAGAGTCTCTCCGAAGTGTGTTCCTTGGTGAGTGTGTGTATGGTGTGTGAATCCTCAGAGTGTCTCTCAGGATAGTCTCTCTCCTGTTCTACTCAAAGTACCAACTTAAATAGTAGAAAATGCAATGTATTGCTACATGCTGGGATTCCCTTTACCGTGGGAAAAGGTATTTTCTTAGTAGGTAAATTATTACTGGGGACAATGAGAACGTTATGGACTTTCCTTAAATTTCTTAAATACAGCTGTGTGTAGATCTCGGGCTTTGGACTTCAGGAAATATAATTTGCTTCTCTATTGTTTTCCTTATGAGAACTTTTATAACTCAAACAAGATATACAAATACTTAATGATCAGCCATTGTCTTAATCTCAACCATGTTTGAAGGAAACTTGTGCTTAGTTACTGCTACAGTTGAAATTGCACATATACAAATACTTCTGTTTATCTCCATTGTCTTGAAATTAGCCCTACCTGAATACACAAGATTCTCACAAGGGCATGTACGGAACTCAGGAGATAAAATTATATTTTGATATGTATAAATTTAAAATCAAATGTAAAAGGATTATGTAAAATAAATGTATAAAATAATATATTGATATGATAAGCTTAAGACATACTGTATCCAATGATATGAAACACTGCTATATTTGTAGGAATTTATATAATATGTACTAATTCAAAATTAAGAAGGATATTAATAAGAAATAATGTATTTATGTATGTAAAAACCCTGACACAGGGTCCCTGTAACAGAGGGGTCACTAGTTACGAGGTACTTGTTTGTAGGGAATCCAGTACAATGTGGGAAGAGCTGGCCAGGACAGTTTACACTTAGGTGTGAATGGGGAAGCATGCTGGGCATTTGGAGGGTCCCGAACACCAGAAACTGAGTGTCCTGAACTCCTGATCTGAACAGTTAACCCCTGTGAGGCCAGGATCAAAGGACCAATTAGCCTGGGTAGTAAAGTTCTAGGACCAAGGGTGGTGAATAGGGGGATAACATCAATGATGAACAGGCTTCCCCATATCGTCAGGATGGGAGCTGGTGGAGAATTGGTGAACTGGGTTCTGTATAAGTGTGCTATGCAGTGATTCAGTTTAAACTTACATAAGCATTGTGTATGGTTTATTTTGTGGGAATATAATAATTATTACCACAGTCTCTGCCTGGAACTCTTCTCCTAACCACTGGGGCTAGTACTACTGACCTGGCTTCCTGAGCTTGCTGTGTTGCTGGAAATCTGAGAAACAATCTTACATAGTTACTTAGTTGCATAGTAATTGAGGTTAAAAAAATACTTTTAGTCCATCAAGTTCACCTTTTTTAGATCGCCTCTGATCTGCAATATGCATATTAATTGCTAATTGATCGAGGAAGACAAAAAAAAAAACAGTAAAACTTTGCCAATGGTCTCCAAAAGAAAAAAAAATCCTACCTGACCCCAGATACTGGCGATCGGACCCCTCCCTGGATTAATACTCTCGCTCTAATTATCCAGGATAACCCTGAATGTCATTTTTATTTAAAAATATATCCAATCCCTTTTTAAAGTTATCTATCTAATCCGCTGTCACCACCTCCTTTGGTAGAGAATTCCACAGGTTAACCACCCTTACTGTGAGGAACCCTTTTCTTTCTTTAAGGTGGAATCCTTTTACTTCTAATCTCAAAGGATGTCCTCTTGTCAGTTGAAAACCTCTTGGCACAAAAAGTACACTTGACAAAGCCTTATATTGACCCTGGACACTTAGATGCCTTTTTTCTAGAAAAAGTAAGTTTAATTTGATTAGTATTTCTTCATAACTTAGCCCCTCCATTCCCTTTATTATTTTTGTTTCCCTTCTCTGTACTTGTTCAGATTCTAAACTGTCCTTTTTATGAAATGGTGACCAAAATTGTCCTCCATATTCCAAATGAGGGCATACTAGAGATTTGTATAGTGGTAGAATTATATTTGCTTCCCTTGCTTCTATACCCTTCCTAATACATGCTAATATTTTATTTGCCTTTGCAGCCGCTGCTTGGCTTTGAGCACTGTTACCTAGGTGGTTGTCCACAAGCACTCCCAAATCCCTTTCAATATCCGATACACCTAGATTTGCTCCATTAAGATTATAAATTGCATGGCTATTTTTCCTTCCCAGATGCATAACCTTACATTTATTTGTATTAAATCTCATCTGCCATTTAGTCGCCCAATTCTCTAATGTATGCAAATCCCTTTCGAGGGAAAGTACATCATTATCTGATTTAATTACCTTGCACAACTTAGTGTCATGAGCAACAATGGGGACAATAATTTCCAATCCTACCTCTAAGTTATTAATAAATATGTTAAAAAGGAGAGGACCTAATACATAGACATATTCTTGTATACTATCCCTTATTAACCCTTCTAAAGGCTTTCCCACCCACAGAAGTGAAGCTTACAGGTCTATAATGTCCTGGATTTGTTTTGGCTCCCTTCTTAAATATAGGTATCACCTCTGCTTTTCTCCAGTCATCTGGTAGCGACCCTGTGTTGAGTGAATCTTGAAAAATTATATATAAAGGTTTGGCTATTGCAGAGCCGAGATCCCTCAGTACCCTTAGATGTATTGCATCAGGATCTGGGGCTTTATTAACATTTTTTTTTTAACCTCTTTTAGTTACATAGTTACATAGTAGTTACATAGTAATTAAGGTTGAAAAAAGACTTTCAGTCCATCAAGTTCAACCTGTTAAGATCTCCTCTGATCTGCAATATGCGGATTAGTTATTAATTAAATTATTGATTAAATAATTATTAATAGTATAGTATTAGAGAATGAATAAAGAGTTAGTCCATCAAGTTCAACCTTTTTAGATCTCTATTGATCTTTTTAATTTGGACTATTTATTATTATTGTTAATTGTTAATTATTGTTAATTGATCCAGAGGAAGGCAAACATAAAAAAAAAAACCATTGAAACTTTGCCAATTGTCTCATAAGGGGAAAAAAAAGCAAAATTCCTTCCTGACCCCAGAAACTGGCGATCAAATTTCTCCCTGGATCAATATTCCTTGCTAGTTATCTAGGATAGCCTTGAATGCCCTCTTTATTCAGAAATATATCTAACCCCTTTTTGAAGTTGTCTATCGAATTCGCTGTCACCACCTCCTTTGGTAGAGAATTCCACAGTTTAACCACCCTAACTGTGAAAAACCCTTTTCTTTGTTTAAGGTGAAATCTTTTTTCCTCTAACCTCAACGGATGTCCTCTTGTCAGTTGAAAATCTCTTGCTACAAAAAGTTCACTTGACAAAGCCTTATATTGACCCTGGATGTATTTAAATAACGTAATCATATCTCCTCTTAGACGCCTTTTTTCTAGCGAAAATAAGTTTAATTTTGCTAGTCTTTCTTCATAAGCCCTTCTCTGTACTTTTTCCAGCTCTAAAATGTCTTTTTTGTGAGGTGGTGCCCAAAATTGTACTCCATATTCCAAATGAGGGCGTACTAGAGATTTGTATAGTGGCAGAATTATATCTTCTTCCCTGGCTTCTATACCCTTCCTAATACATGCTAATATTTTATTTGCCTTTGCAGCCGCTGCTTGGCTTTGAGCGCTGTTACCTAGGTGGTTGTCCACTAGTACTCCCAAATCCCTTTCAATATCTGATACCCCTAGATTTGCTCCATTAAGATTATAGATTGCTTGGCTATTGTTCCTTCCCAAATGCATAACCTTACATTTATTTGTATTAAATCTCATCTGCCATTTAGCCGCCCATTTCTCTAATTTATGCAAATCCTTTTGTAGGGAAAGTACATCATTATCTGATTTTATTACCTTGCACAACTTAGTGTCATCAGCAAAAATGGAGACACTACATTCGAGTCCTACTTCAATGTCATTAATAAATATGTTAAAAAGGAGAGGACCCAATACTGAGCCCTGAGGAACCCCACTTATCACATTAGACCAATCGGAGTATGTTCCATTTACAACAACCCTTTGCTTCCTGTCTTTTAGCCAGCTCTCGATCCATGAGCAGATATTTACTGCAATTCCTGTATCCCTTAGTTTGCTCACTAGTCTTCCATGTGGCACTGTATCAAATGCCTTTGAAAAATCTAAAAAGACTACATCCACTGAGTTGCCCTGATCCAAGTTCCTACTAACCTCCTCATAAAAACTAATTAGATTGGTCTGACACGACCTTTCCTTCATAAATCCATGTTGACTGCTACCTATGATCCTGTTCAAATAGACATATTCTTGTATTCTGTCCCTTATTAACCCTTCTAAAAGCTTCCCAACTACAGAAGTGAGGCTCACTGGTCTATAATTCCCCGGATTTGCTCTAGATCCCTTCTTAAATATAGGTATCACCTCTGCTTTTCTCCAGTCATCTGGTAGAGACCCTGTAGTGAGCGAGTCTTTAAAGATTAGATATAATGGTTTGGCTATTACAGAACCCAGCTCCCTCAGTACCCTTGGATGTATTCCATCAGGACCTGGGGCTTTATTAACATTTATTTTCTCCAACCTCTTTTGTATTTCTTCCTGCGTTAACCAATTATTTAGTGAAGGTAGTGTAGCCCCATTATGTTGCAGTGTCCCAACCACTGGTACCTCCCTTGTGTAAACCGACGAAAAGAACCTATTTAGCTCATCTGCCTTTTCCTGGTCACTAATTATCAGATGGCCTGTGTCACATTGTAATGGTCCTATCGATTCCTTCCTGGCCTTCTTCCCATTAATATATTTATAAAATATTTTAGGGTTAGTCTTACTTTCCATTGTAACTGACTTCTCATTTTCTATTTTAGCCAGTCTAATAGCCCTTTTGCAAGCCTTGTTGATTTCCTTATAGTCACATAAAGATGCCTCTGTTCCCTCCTTCTTGTATAATTTAAATGCATATTTCTTTTTCCTCATCATGATCTTTAAGTCATTGTTAAGCCACATGGGATGTGATTTACTCCTATTCATTTTATTTCCACATGGTAGATGCTGATTAGTATGTTTATTTAGTAAGGATTTGAATGTTGTCCATTTATTTTCAGTATTCTTCCCTGTAAATTCTTTGTCCCAGTCTATATGTTGTATTGCTGCCCGTAGCCCATTAAAGTTAGCCCTTTTAAAATTTAGAGTTTTTGTTGGCCCCTTACAACTTTGTTTTTTGTATTCAATCTCAAATGAGACTGTGTTGTGATCACTGTTCCCCAAGGGTTCCCCTATTTTTACATTTGATATTATATCAATATTACTTGTGATGACTAAATCCAAGATGGCCCCATTTCTAGTAGGTTCTTGTATTACCTGGGCTAGATAATGATCCCTGAGTGTACTCAAGAACCTGCTCCCCTTAGCTGAGCTGCTGGTCTCGTTTATCCAGTTTATATCAGGGTAATTAAAGTCTCCCATTATTAGAACTTGCCCATGCTTAGCTGCATTTCCAATCTGTAACAATAATTGTATTTCCTCAGTTTCAGCTATATTTGGGGGTTTATAGCATACTCCCACCAATATGCATTTAGAATTAGCTCCTCCACTATTTAGCTCAACCCACAAGGATTCAATGATGCCGTTAGTGCCAGCATAAATATCTTCTCTAACTATAGGCTTAAATTCAGGCTTAACATAAAGACAGATCCCTCCTCCTCTTTTACCATTTCCCCTATCTTTCCTAAATAGGTTATAACCATCCAGATTAACAGTCCAGTCATGAGATTCATCCCACCATGTTTCCGTAATGCCTATTAAGCCCCATTTTTCTTGTACTGCTAATATTTCTAGCTCATCCATTTTCCCAGGCAAACTTCTTGCGTTTGCAATCATACACTTTATGTTGCTATGGCTCTGCTGATGTGAAGTGCCTGCCACTGTATTTGAGGCCCCTATTAATATCTCCCTACTTTCTATTGTAACCCTCCCCCCTTCTCCTCCCCCATGGGTAAATAATTCATCCCTTTCCCTCTCTGCCCTATTTACCCCAATACTTCTATATAGTCCCTCCCCCCCACCTACAAGTTTAAAAACTCCCCCAGCCGTTCTACCATCCTATTCCCTAGCACAAAAGCGCCCTCATCATTAAGGGGCAATCCATCCCTGCTATTGAGATTGTACCCAAGTGAGAAGTCAGCCCAGTGCTCTAAAAACCCAAAACCCTCAGCACTGCACCACTTTTTTAGCCACGCATTAACCTCCCTAAGCTCCTTCTGCCTCCCTGGGCTAGCACGTGGCACTGGTAGTATCTCAGAAAATACTACCTTGGAGGTCCTTGCTTTAAGCTTATTCCCTAATTCTCTAAAATCATTCTTTAGGACGCTCCATCTTCCACTAACTTTGTCATTGGTACCAATGTGTACCAAGACCGCCGGTTCATTACCAGCCCCTCCCAATAATTTATCCACCCGATCCACAACATGCCGAACCCGAGCACCCGGGAGACAGCAAACTGTTCGATTGCTGGGATCTGGGTGACAAATTACCCTGTCTACCTTCCTAATAATAGAGTCCCCTACCACCAAAACATGTCTGTTGCTCTGCCTATTCTGCCCTCCCTCTTCTCCAGTAGAGCTGTTCGCCCGGCTGTTAGAGGGAACAGCTCTATCTGGCATTGCCATTCCTGAATGGACATCGCCAACAGTTTCACTCAATCTGGCAAATCTGTTGTTGTTTGCCAACTCAGAACTGGCCTGCCTCCTCCTGTACCCTCTGATTCCCCTTCTAACTGTAACCCAGCTACCTCCCTGGCCATCCTCACTAGCCCCAGCTCCTCCCTCCATACTAGGCCCAGCTAAACTGTGCTCCATGAGCACCAACTCCCTTTCCAGTGGAGCAATATCACTAAGTGCTGCAATTCTCCTCTCCAGATCTTCAATTTGAGCTTCCAAAGAGGCAACATGCTCACACCTGTCACAGAGGTATGGACCCTGGATCATCTGTTCCAGTAGTGCATACATTTTGGATTTCTTCCTGCATTAACCAATTATTTGGTGAAGGTAATGTGGAAACATTTTGTTGCAGTGTCCCAACCACTGGTACCTCTCTTATATATACCGAAGAAAATAACTTATTTAGCTCATCTGCATTTTCCTGGTCACTAGTTGTCAGACGCCCTGTGTCACATTGTAATGTTCCTTTAGCTTCCTTCCTCGCCTTATTCCCATTAATATACCGTATTTATCGGCATATAATACGCACCGGCGTATAATACGCACCTCCTTTTAAGAAGGGAATTTCAGGGAAAAAAATTCAAATAAAGAACTTTGAAGCAAAATCCTCAACCTCAACCTCCCTCCTCATCCTCAACCCCCTCCTCAACCTCCCTCCTCATCCTCCCTCCTCAACCCCCTTCTCAAACCCCCCATCCTCAACCCTCTCCTCCACCCCCCCATCCTCATCCTCCTTCCTCAATCCCAACCCCCCTCCTCAACCTCCCTCCTCCTCAACCTCCCTCCTCATCCTCAACCCCCCTCCTCAACCTCAAACCCCCTCCTCAACCACCCTCCTCAACTTCCCTCCTCATCCTCCCTCCTCAACCCCCCATCCTCAACCCCCTCCTCAACCTCCCTCCTCAAACCCCCCATCCTCAAATCCCCTTAACCCCCCTCCTCAACATCCCAATCCTCTGATCTGCAATATGAGGATTAACTATCAATTCATTAGTTGTTAATTAATTATTAATCAATTATTTAATTTTTTATTTTATTTTTTAATTATTATCTAGTCCAGAGGAAGGAAAATAGAAAGAAAAAAAAAACACCAACAAAAAAAAAAAAAAACACAAGCGAGACTTAGCCAATTGTCTCAAAGGAAAATGTAAAAAATTTGGATCAATACTGTCTCTCTAATTATCCATGATAACCCTGAATTCCCTTTTTAATTAGAAATAAATCTAGTCCCCTTTTAAAGTTATCTATTGAATCCGCTGTCACCACCTCCTCTGGTAGAGAATTCCACAGATTAACCACCCTTACTGTGTAGAACCCTTTTCTTTCTTTGAGGTGGAATTTTTTTACTTCTAACCTCAAGGGATGTCCTCTTGTCAGTTGAAAACCTCTTGGCACAAAAAGCTCCCTTGACAAATCTTTATACTGACCCTGGATGTATTTATATAAGGTAGTCATATCTCCTCTTAGATGCCTTTTTTCTAGAGAAAATAAGTTTAATTTGGTTAGTCTTTCTTCATAACTTAGCCTCCCCATTCCGCTTATTAGTTTTGTTGCCCTTCTCTGTAGCTTTTCCAGCTCAAAAATGTCCTTTTTATGGAGTGGTGCCCAAAATTGTACTCCATATTCCAAATGAGGGCGTACTAGAGATTTGTATAGTGGCAGAATTATATTTGCTTCCCTGGCTTCTATACCCTTCTTAATACATGCTAATATTTTATTGGCCTTTGCAGCTGCTGCTTGGCCTTGAGCACTGTTTCCTAGGTGGTTGTCCACAAGCACTCCCAAATCCCTTTCAATATCTGATACACCTAGATTTGCTCCATTAAAATTATAAATTGAATGGCTATTTTTCCTTCCCAGATGCATAACCTTACATTTATTTGTATTAAATCTCAGCTGCCATTTAGATGCCCAATTGTATGTAAATCCCCATGGAGGGAAAGCACATCATTATCTGATTTAATTACCTTGCACAACTTTGTGTCATCAGCGAAAATGGAGACCCCACACTGCAATCCTACCTCTAAGTCATTAATAAATATGTTAAAAAGGAGAGGACCTAATACTGAACCCTGAGAAACCCCACTTACCACATTAGTCCAATCGGAGTATGTTCCATTTACAACAACCCTTTGCTTCCTGTCTTTTAGCCAGCTCTCAATCCATAAACAGATATTTACGGCAATTTCTGTATCCCTTAGTTTGCCCAATAGTCTCCCATGTGGCACTGTATCAAAAGCTTTTGCAAAATCCAAAAAGACTACATCCACTGAGTTGACTTGATCCAGGTTCCTACTAACCTCCTCATAGAAACTAATTAGATTTGTTTGACATGACCTATCCCTCATAAATCCATGTTAACTCCTGGATTTATGAGGGATAGGTCCTCATCCTCCTTCCTCAACCCCCCTATCCTCAACCCCCCTCCTCAACCTCAAACCCCCTCCCCAACCTCAACCCCCCTCCTCAACCTCCCTCCTCATCAACCCCCCTCCTCATCCTCAACCCCCCTCCTCATCCTCAACCTCCCTCCTCATCCTCAACCCCCTCCTCAACCTCCCTCCTCATCCTCCCTCCTCAACCCCCCCATCCTCAACCTCCCTCCTCAACCCCCCTATCCTCAACCCCCTCCTCAACCTCCCTCCTCAAACCCCCTCCTCAACCCCCATCCTCAAACCCCCTCAACCCCCCTCCTCTACCCCATCCTCATCCTCCCTCCTCAACCCCCCTCCTCAACCTCAACCCCCCTATCCTCAACCCCCCTCCGCATTCTAACCCCCCCTCCTCATTTTAAACCCCCCTCCTCAACCTAAACCCCCCTCCTCCTCAACCTAAACCCTCCTTAATACCTCACCCGGAGCAGAAGCAGGTAAGTGAGGGGGAGGTATTTAGGGGGGGGGTTAGGTTGAGGAGGGGGGTTTAGGTTGAGGAGGAGGGGGGTTTAGGTTGAGGAGGGGGGGTTAGAATGCAGAGGGGGTTTATAGTGAGGAGGGAGGTTGAGGATGAGGAGGGGGGAGGGAATATCGGCGTATAACACGCACCTATCACTTGCCCCCTATTTTCAGGGAGAAAAAGTGCGTGTTATACGCCGATATATACGGTACTTAAAAATATTTTAGAGTTAGTTTTACTCTCTTTTGCAACTATCTTTTCATTTTCTATTTTAGCCAGTCTAATCGTGCTTTTGCAAGCCTTGTTGATTTCCTTGTACTCCCGTAAAGCAGTCTCTGTCCCTCTTTTTTGTATAATTTAAATGCCTGTTTTTTACTACGTATCTTGATATATAAATCATTGTTAAGCCACATTGGATGTGATTTACTCCTACTTTAATTTTCACATGGTATATGGTGATAGGTATGTATATTATGTAAGAATTTGAATGTTGCCCATATATATTCTGTGCTTTTACCTGTCAAGTCTTTGTTCCAGTCTATATTATGTATTTCAGACTGTTAAAATCTACCCTTTTCAAATTAAGAGCTTTTGTTGCCTCTTACAGTTCTGTTTTTTTTTTAGACTGTGTTGTGATTGCCATATTTCAATATTTGATCCCAATTCAATATTTTTTGTGATGACTAAATCTAAGATGGCCCCATTTCTAGTAGGCTCTTGTACAACCTGGGCCAGATAATGATCCCTGAGTGTACTCAAGAACCCTTCGCTGAACTGCTTTGCTCATTTATGCAGTTTATTTCAGGGTAGTTAACATCTCCCATTTTTCAAACTTGCCCATGCTTAGCTGCATTTCCAACCTGTAACAATAATCGTAGTTCCTCACTTACAAAAATATTTTGGGTTTATAGCATACTCCCACCAATATTCTCTTATAATTTGCTCCTCCGTTATTTAACTCTACCCACAAGGACTCAACATTATCACTAGTTCCACCATAAATATCTTCTCTGACTATAGGCTTAAATTCGGGCTTAACATAGAGACAAATCCCTCCCCCTCTTTTACCATTACCCCTATCTTTCCTAAATAGGTTATAATCATCCAGATTAACAGTCCAGTCATGAGATTCATCCTGCCACTTTTCAGTAATATCTTTTAAATTCCATTTTTAATTATCTGCTAATAATTCTAACTCTCCCAGTTTTCCTGGCAAGCTTCTGGCATTAGCAAGCATACATCTTATGTTATGAGTCTGTAGTTTTGAAGTGCCTGCCACGGTACTTGAGTTACTTAGTAATACCTCCCTATTGACTATACTAACTCTCCCATCATCTCCTCCCCCATGACTAGTTATTTTTGTTCCGTACCTACTCTATACATTCTACCCCATTACATTCATATTGTACACCCCCCACCTACTAGTTTAAAAATTCCTAGCCGTTCTACCATCCTTTTCCTTAGCACACCAGCTCCCTCATCATTAATTATTCTTAAGTCTGAACTTTGTATTTGCTTTGATTCCATACTTTATAACCGCATGGAATTCCCTCGTACCAATCCTTTTATATATGCAGTTCTTGTACTACTTCCATGGAGGCTGTTCATTTCTATTAACTCCACTTTTTAGTAAATAATTACAAATTTGCTGATTTTATTTCCCTACCGAGATTTATCTATTTGCTCTGAAAAATTCAATCAGCTCTCTGTACACTATAAATGACTTTATCATTGGACTTCAATAGTTGGGCCATTGGACTTCAATAGTTGGGCCATATGCAGTTTGGCTGCCATGACCTAAATAAACAGTTAATGTAACTAAATAATCTTTTGTTTTCATTTGTTTTTAACACAAATTTATTGAAGAAAAACTTACTTTTCCGAGATTAAAGCATTACTTTGCATTGTAATATCTCTTGCTGTGTTAATTGGAGAGCATAATAGGTTTGTCAAGCAATCTTATTAAGGACCACTGGAGTACACATACATGAGGTTTTAATTTGTTTATATAGGCCTCCAGTTCATGGCTCTCATAGTTAAAAATCAGAGTGATGTTTACTTGCAAATCACTACATAGCTATGACGGCACCCACCTAAATCTAGCCTCCAAAAAATATCATCCGAGAGCCCCAAATATCCCTATGATCGTAAGCCCTGAATGCCTGTTCAATAATTATTTCACCAAAAACTATCACATGCCTGTCTTTACAATGTGTGATCTCACTGAGGTTAACTTGAAAGTCTTTCCAAGTGCCCTAAATATTAAAAAAATCCTATGGGTACTTGGCCTTAGCCTAAATGCTTCTAATATGTTGCTATCCACAAGCTAACACTTTAATTGTGTTGGATTTGAGGCTTCTCAAATCCAGCACAACTAAGGAGTTGATAGCGCTTTCCCATGAGGCAGGGGATCTCCCATCAATACCTGCTACCGACTATGACAGCAGGGTTGCCTTGGGATTCCCCCTTCCTATCTGCTACCTAAATTGAGTCAGAGGATCCCCTAGGATTCCCTCTTCCTACCTGCTATGAACCTGGGGATTCCTCATATTCCCCCTTGCTCCTGCTACCTAATATGGGCCAGGGGAACCCCCAAGATTCCATCTTCCTACCTGCAATTTATTTAATTATAACTATGGTGGTCAGTCATATGCTGCGCTATATTGGTCGGTAAACCTATAATGAATGGTTGGCAATACATATCACACCAACAAAACTTGCAAAATAATATAATATAATAATCCCCTATTAAATACATAATAACTTTTACAAAAATCTTAAAAATAAAAATATATAATTACAAGAAAAAATAAATGATAGAATTACAAGAAAAATAATAAAATAAAAAATAAAAACTACTGAAAATAAAAAAAGTTAAACATGTGGGGGGAGGGTCCTACTTACCTGTTACTAGATTACAATGTCCCTCTTCTTTTTTGCTTGAAGACCCTTGATTCTTATCTTCAGCCCACGGAAAGTTTCTCTGCCTAAAAAAAAGCACTGCTCTAAAAATAAAATAAATCAATGTAACTAATGGTGCTCCCCCACCAACTAACATCTTTGTGACCTAGCCTTATATACTATTTATATGGCTTTTGATTGTCTCAAATATGTGTCTATAATATGTTAGCCAACTGGAATCCAGTATTTTAATTTATCCTATACAATTTCTGATTGGCTAGAAACTAATCAATCGGAATGCAAATCTTTTTTTAATAATTTTTATTTTATTTTATTATTTCATTTGTTTAATGGGGTTTTTGCTAGGGATTGTGTGGGATGGGACAATAGAGTCCATGTAGTTTGGGTGCCATAGGTTCAATAAGCACCCCCATGGTAACAGGTTAATTTTTGGTGTCATGGGGGTCCATAAGCACACCCATGGTTATAGAGTAGATAACCATGGGGTCCCTAGGGTATATGATCCATTATTCCTTTTATAGAGAGACCGGATGCTGGAATATTAGATTACAATAGCTTTGTCTGTAGGTGGTAACTTTGTTTACAGCAGTATACCAAATAAGATGAAATAACATGTATATATTTTATTTGAAAAATACAGCTCTTTTTCATTATTTCCTCTGAGAGTTGTAAATCAATTTAATGGTTCATTTTATGCTGTGATGATCGTGAATGCACATCCATTTGCTCTCAAGTATTGTTAAACTGTAATTGTAAATTAAATCGTGGTTTGAATTAATCAGGAAGCAAAATGGGTCGCTTTTGTCTTTTGTTAAAATAACTAAATATTAAGCATTAGTAAGGAGTGATCGCCTATGATATAATATGTATAGAGTAGGTAGTCAATCCCTAGATTTTGGCAGCGAGTAAAGGACACATTTAGATGAAAACAATGTTTACTTTTTCTAATAAGCTAATATACACAAGGCGGTTGCTGTAATATAAAATTGATTTAACTGTACAATTGCTCAGAGGGAAGTAATAAACCTATACAATACAATTACTGAACAAATAACTTATTTTAAAACCGTTTTCTAAGAGGAATAAAACTTAGTATAAGCATGCTAGTCACTCATCTTCTCTAGCAGTAGGAAACAATGCGACTGTGAGGAATGTGAGACCCTCTTCACTCAGCTAATTTTTGAATTTTCTATATGTTTTCAGAATTAGGTGAATACAGTATATTAAGTATTATGATATAAAGTGGATAATATTATGGGACTAGAAGAGGCTGATGTTTCCTTTATGCTCTGTGGGTTTTTGTGGTGGTGGTGGTGGTGGTGGGGGTGCCTATATGTCAAAGTAGTTTGTTTTCCAGCAAAGGGGATCCTTGGGACTGCTGTGAATCTCCCACAGTTAGTGCCAAATGGAATTACCGATGGGCCTCCTGGTTAGCTTGTTCTTATCTGAGGGGTATGGGAATGTTTTATTGTGTTTCACTGTACAGAAAATGTGTGTGTCATTCAATACAAAACTGGTTGATCATGAAACGTGTCCACGCTGTACTTCTTGTTCTGTAAGGATCATTCACCAAATATTATAGCTCATGTAATCAACTTCATCCTCCAGAACCCTGAGAACTATGGATCCTGCCGGCAGCTTCAGCTCAATGGTGTAAAGGGGCATGTGGATTGTAGGTCTCAGACAGGTCAACACTAGCGTAAACCCATTTAAATCCAAATTGTCACATAACTGCCAGATACGCAAAACATAGTTTATTTGAGGTAATGTGAAAAATACATTTCGATTCAAAGACCTATTTTATATTGCTTGAGAGGAAACAATACTTTTATCGTATAAAAAACCTTTATACAATAAGCAAACAATAAAAGGTATACATAATGAACCCCGGGTAAGAAAAAAAATGTATAATTTAATAGTTATCACTGGCAATTGCAATACAGAAGAAGCAAAATAACTTTATTGTAGATATTATTTCTGTCTAAGGGATCACTGGAAAGGTAAACCTATGCAGATTTTTTATTTTATATTTTCAGGAGTGGATTTAAATTTAAAGGATCACTTATTTGTTAAAGAAGGAAGAGAGTGTAAAGTTATTTTAGAGATAACTGTAGTATTGTAAAAATGCCATATGCTTCTGAAGTATATAGCAAAATAACATTAGCAGGTATGCAACAGAGAAACATAAAAGCATTTTTTTTAGAGAAAATGTTATATTTAGGTGACTCTAATTGTGACAAAGGGGCTTCTATAAATATGATGTTTCAGAGGTCTTTTAATTTTTGATTTACGGAAGCTGACGTGGTGGTAAACCTGTACAAAGCCCGATTGTGGTGGTGGTGGGTGGGGTACATGACAAGCAGGATTTGTAGGTTTACTTCAGACTTACAACTTGTGATCATGTGTAGGGGAGGGGAAATGTTGTTAGGTGCTAAAAGCTTATGTTAAAGGACCACTGAAATAATTGTAAGTGCATCTCACATGGCGCGAAGGAGCACAAACATTTTAAAATGATTTATATTTTTTAATTACACTAAAAACAACTATTACATCTTAACATGTTTAATCTTAGTTTACATGCAGTCTATACTGTCCATTATCTGTGGCATTTGTAATCAGCAAATGGTGTATATGTAGCCTATTGTAGGAGTGTCGCAAAATGTTTTAGGCTCTGTAGGGGAAAGCTATGATTGACAGCACAGCTACCCCCTGGAATCAGGTTACACTGCATTGATCAGTTAACTCACAGGTGCTGTTTCCTATTTTAGGTGAGTACTGGTGTTCCAGATGTGTACAGATAGATGTGGTAATTGGTTTATTTTTGTTTGTTGATACTTTACTCCCTCTCTTCTACTCTAGAGTAGGTCAGTGAACTTGTTAGTATACAGAGGAGAAGTGGGTTCAGTGCACAAAGCCATAAATAGGCTACTGGTTAAGGCTGTTTGTCATGTATGAGATACTGAGCTGGTCTGAAAGCATAGCTCAAATACCAGAGGGACAAGAGTGCAGAACCAGAATTTTCTGCTGGTTAGAAAAAATAAACCCATTACTAGGTCTGTCTTTGGTAAATGTAAATTGCATATCATGAAGAGCTCATAGGAATAATGTAAGCTCCATATTAAGATACCAGTATAAATGTGACATGGAAATAATATTGATTAGTGTTGCAATACATATCAAAATAAGTCTTGTCAACATCTTAAAAATATATAGAAAGATGTGAATATATGTGTAATTATAACTGTTTTTTATTAGGTACTAAGCATGAACTCTGTTTAAGGGTGTGAGTTTACACTTCAGTGGTTTGAACTTGTATTTGGCAGAGATATTGTCAAATTCTGAAGAACCACAATGTGCCCTTCAAACTGGAAATATAAACAGTTCAACAAAAACCTTTCCATTTACTTCAATATGGGAAACACACCTGCAACCTGATTGGTTGCAGTAGACTGGTAGAACTGAGCCTCCAAGGCTTTAGAATTAAAGCCACATGTGGATGGACTTGCGCACACATAGTCACAGATTTTATTTTATTTAATTTTTGGTTGCAAAATGTACATACAGTATTTCAAAAATTCAAAAAGTATTTCAACATGTTTTTATAAGATCTTTACAGGGAAGTAGTTCAAGTTGTACTCAGTTAATTTGCCCTTTAAGCATCCATTGAGGTAGCAAATCATCTTCCATTCTTAAAAATATAAGCAAATTAGTATACAAAATATTACCGTGTAATTTTGCAGACAAACAGCTGGAATAATTGAATAATTGAAAATGATTATAATAGGAATTCTAAATATGAATTGTATTAATGATCAATGCCTAACTAAAATTACCAGCTCCTCTTCCTAGAGTATTAAGGTTTTCCTTTAAAACCTGCCCACTTAGCAAAACTTGACTTCTGGATATAGTAAAGCTGCTGCTGTTAGTATGAGATTGCTTTTAAACTGTGCCCCCTGTTTTACCCGAATTTCTTGCAAGCACAGTAAGGCTTGTGGAGTGGACAAGTCTACACAAATTTTTAAGGGAGTATTTTCTAGTGGCTGATCCCAGTGGATTAATTCTCCAGATTGGAAAAGGAGGGGAAGTGAAAGGCCCTGGTAGGTATCCTTTGTTCATCTCGCTATTCAGGAGTTTTCTCACCACCTCAGGTTCCTTATTAGCTGTAAATTATCGCTATCAATCCTGGTGGGGAATCCTTCAGAAAAGCCTGTGGTGGGATAGGAAACAAAGTGGGGGAAAGGATGTTTTGAAAGGAGAGTTGTGAATGCTGGGAGGTTGAAGACTGATTGTCATGTTTGATTGATTGCTAAGAGGGTCTTGCATGGGCTTTATGGCAGAGTGAGCATACTTGAAGCAGGCTGCAACCGCTGAAATAGCAGCCTCTCATGTTAAAATTATTGCATATATCTGTTGCTCCTAAACAATTAGCATAATGTCCAAGCCAATCTTTGGAAGGCAGTAGTGATAGTGAGGCATCAAGGAGTGAGATAGTAGGGTTAGTGTTAGATTGCTGGGGCTGAGTTCTGATGTTAAGGCAGAATATAGAATTGTAGAGAGGTGACTGGCAGTGCTGGCAAACCGGAGATGCCTGCAAAGTGGCAACAAAATAGGTTGTGATCTAGTGAAGCCAATTAACAGTAAAATTAAATTGTCTTAGATCTGTGGCAGCATTGACTACGATAGATCATAGTATGTATAGCAACCATAGAGATAAGCAAGATAAACTATGAGGTGTAAATAGTCAACCAGTTCTTGACAGCGTTGGGGTATGCAGAGCACGTAACATCTCTATAGATGCCTTAAGGAGAGGATGCATTTGGTTACTGTCCGCTTGCAATTTTATCTTGGGTCCTTGGATTTAATTCTAAACGAGACGTCGCTGAGCAAGGAGACCAGGTTTACTTCTGTCCCTTCTATGTTGCACTTCCTCCTGTGCGCAGGGACAAAGTGTGCAGGCATGATGACTGGAGGGATCTGGAGTGGCAGAAAATCTGAACTGTATTGACCAAGGTTGCAAGGTCTGTAATCATCCACTGTAGTTTGGCAAATTGTTTATTAGTTTGGTTAGATGTCTGAGTTTGAGGAGGAATAGCTTCTTGTAGGGATTGGGAATGCCCCAAGCTTTCCTGGATGAGTGGTGGGATCATTCACTGTTGTGGTGATTGATGGCTTCCAGCTGTAGAGGGGGGTCTACCAGGTGATGATGCAGGAACTGATGGGACGCTTTTGGCCTTGGAAATGTTTAAATCCGCCATGAGCATCCTGCAAGAAAGGTTAAGATAGGAGGGGAAATATGGATATGGAAAGACTTTGAGGTATTAGAGTGACTTTCAATTTGGGGCGATTTCGATGCTCCCTAGATGAGAGTGGTCAGCGACTATCGTAGGTGGCATATAGATGTTGAGATAAGTATGATGCATGGTTGTGGACTTGTTGTGGTATGAAGTGATAAGTGCTTAGTGGTTTAGGTAGATATCATGACTGATTTCTGTGCCAGCGTGGGACTCCGCATGAGCAACCCTGTTATTTGAGACCTTATCCCATGGGGTTGCTAATATCAAAGGCTATTACAATGGACATGAGAAGTAATGGGGGCGGGGGGGGCTTGTGAAGGTGGATCTTTTGTGCTGTTTAAAATAGGAAGAATAAAGTGAAGTCTGTCCAAGGGTGTGTACTATGTCTTATATCATGTGCTATCCTAAATAAAGGGATTAATATTCACTTGGCAGTGACTGGGTTGAGCGTGTAAGCCTGATATTCTGGTTCTCCATGAATGATGTTCGTGAACTGGCAAGCTGGGCACTGAGTTCACACAAAACCTCACCACTTAGGGGTGTCCTGTAAGCTGAATGCAGTAGATTGTGGGGTGTACCTAATCCCCTCGCCCTGTTTTGTGACAGTAGAAATGTAACTCTGCTAACTTTGCAAATAGTTTAGAATTAAATGAGGAGTGTGTGGAGTTGCAAGTGAGTAGGAGGACGGGAGGAGTGGCGACTTGGTCAAGCTGAGGGTTGTGAACCCTAAGAGAAGGTTTGTCATAGAGAGGTTTAATAAGTTGAGTTTAGAGAGTGATATTACAAGTAGAAAAAGTGGGAGGTGGAGGACTGAGGATGCCGTCTTAGGTGGGACAAGAAATGGAAATGAGCAGTGCTGGTCATGGCGCCTTATTTATGATGCAGAGTGCAGCCATATATGTATGATATACTCAGAGATGTTGGTTATAACACACACATATTTGTAGTGGTCTGGTTCTGCCTAGGGCAGCACATGTTCAGGGGGCAGTTTGTCTGGAGATGCCGGTGCAGTCCTATAGAATAATGGTTGCATAGGCACAGAAATGCCTGTTTGTAGTGGCATTTTTGTCTCTACATATACCCAACATTTTCTGATATACATAAATACTAATAAATCTATGATTTTGGATATAACAAGGGTATAGGAGGAGTAATGTGTGCGGAACGTCAGTGTGCTCCGGTGATTGGGGGTTGAGAGAAGATAAGACTGAATGGGTCTAGGACAGCATAGAACCTAAATATGTCCATGGACATATATGGTATATTGATATAGCACGTAAATAGTACATTTGTGTTCACATGTAAAAGTCTAAAACAAGTTAAAAAAAACTTGTTTCACGATCAGAATTCTGGGAAATAATATTATACTGCATTCTGGGAACCTTGGCAGGAACATATATAAATACATAGAACATAGGATTTAATAAAGGTAAGGCGTGGATTATCTTATAGAAAGCAGGGACGCAAGAACAAGAGTTCATGATTTCAAGTTGGATGGTGGAAGATAGAATATAAATGTACAGAAAAAGTACTTAATACACTGAGCAGCCGTCTAATGTAAGTGGTAAGGACAAATACAGTTAAAAAAATTAAAGCATACCTGGAATAAGTATATTGCTATGCGGAGAACTAATTAAGCGAAACTCTTTTGGTAGATAAATCAGAAGATAATCCTGTATTTTTAGGTGTCTAGTGGTCCTGTAGTTAGGATTCAGTGCTTTCACCACTGTAACCTGGGTTCAGTTCCACGTCAGGAAACCAAGAGGTCACACCAACCTGAAGCCAAGCAGGTTTTGGGCTTGGTCAGTACTTGGATGGGAGAGCAACTAGGAATACCAGGAGCTGTATACTGTGGCCCACTGGAGAAGGAACTGGCAAACATACTCTAGTATCTTTGCCATGAATACCAAGGGGATCAGCATGACCATGGACATAAAGATGTCCTGGTGTGTTACGGTACATGAAGTCACAGAGAGTCGCAAACAAATGAACAAAGCAAAAAACAAAAAAAAGTTTAAAAAATAAGAACAATCTTGTAAAAATTAGATTAATGTACAAAGAAGAGCAACGTTTAAATGTAGGAAATGACCCCTCATTATAATAAATCGCAAATTTAACAGACCATTTTACATTCCTAAACATTGAACTTGAGGGGATGTGATAATACACTTGAATAGAAAATCACGACAGTCAGGTGAACGGATACATTTAAAAACATTCTTTATTTGGCAAAAGTTAAAACTAAAGATCAAAGAATAGTTGAAATGGAAGGAAATAGAGGGATGTATTAACATTCTTCCAAAATCTAAATTAGTCAGTCTTAATTCTACTCTGTGATCCAAATAAAAACAAACCTGTGGAAGTCATAAAACTACATAGATACAATTATATTTTATTATAGTGAGTGAGTAGCAAGAGATTGTTCATTTTTAGGTGCAGCTCAAGGGATGTCTCCCGTCTGGAAGACTCAGCTTGTAGTTTTTCCCTAAAACCCCTCACACTGAACTGTATGGTAAGCGGTCATCTAGGCTGCTTTGCATTAAAAAATCTGTAAGCTCAAACAACAAATCGTCAGCTCGCCATTCTTGCTTTCGCATAAACATACAGTAATATCAGCTTAGTTTAAACTGCTTAGGTTAAATTGCCTAAAGATAATAATACACCAACTCTGCATTCTGACTTATGGAGTTGTGTGTGAAAAGAGTTATTTAACTGTAGCCAATCCGCCCTTAGTGGCTTTTCATAGATAGGTGGGTTCTGTAGAACTTCCTTATTTATAATGTCAGGCTTTTTCCAATTAACTATTTCATGTCTACTCTTTTAGGTACGATTGTATTGGATATAAACATTTATCTTCAAGTCAGTGGTGGATCTAGTGAATGGAGAGCCCAGGGCAAAAAAGAAAAAATAATTCTGGGCCCCCTCAATGCCAACTCATTTAGTGCCGCTTTCTTTTTGTGCTGGGCCCCCCTTTGTACCAACTCACACAGTGCCCCTCCGCAAGACCCCTTCCCATAACAGCTTATTTCTTTTAGACCCCTTCCCATAATAGTTCCCCATCTCAAGACCTTTTTTTATATCTGTTCCCCTCTCTAAGACCGCTTCCCATAGCTGCTCTCCTCCCCAAGATTTATACGACATTCATTCACATTCTCCAATGCGATTTAAATAATACAATTCACTGTTTGTGACACAGAATACCATCCTAAACTTGCATCTAAGAATGAATGTATACAGAACATTTTATCAAAAAGCACAATAAAAGCAGTTATTGTACCCCAGTTGGACATCAGTAACCAGAATAATCACTCCATCTAAATATTCATAGGAAATTTCAAAAACATCCAGGAGAGAATTAACATTTGTAACGAAGTTGATCACATGCTTTAACACTAAAGATACTCAATATCAAAATGATATACTAGGTCCCTGGGTTACAGACTACCCTACTTACAGATGACACACACTTAAATACAGGCTCGTAAGATCTAAGCATCCTGACAAGAAGGCCATCTTTTATAATGTTCATCAAGCTCTGCTGATATCATACTCATTGAATACATGTATTTAATTTTCCTCAAGACTTCTTCAAGAGCAGGGGCAGTTGCCATCCAGTTTTTGCCAAGGACGCTTTTGGAGGCTAAAAAAATATCTGGTTTGGCAGAAATTGAGCTTCATTTGAGAGACCCGAAATAGAGAGACCTAATTGGGCTTCCTCTTGCGTTTGAGGAGCCCGGACTCCCCACAACTAAAATGGCATAAGAAGAACTTGCCACATTTTATTGTGATCTACACAGTCAAAGGCATTAGAATAGTCTATGAAGCGAAAGTAAATGCTTTTTCTGGAACTCTTGCTTTCTCTGTAATCCATCGGACATTGTCAATTTGATCCATTGTGCCTCTTCCTCAGTGGAACCTGGCTTGCACATTTGGTCGTTCCCAGTCCAAATATTGAAGGAGCCAAGCTTGTAAGATCTTTAGCATTACCTTGCTTGTATGTAAAATAAGTGCAATTGTTCCATAATATGAGCACTCTTTGGCACTGGCTTTTTTTCAGATTGGGATGTAGACAGACCATTTCCAGTCTATTGGCCACTGTTACATTTTCCAAATTTGTTGGTATAAGACAAGCAACACTTTCACAGTATCATTTTGTAGGATTTTGAAAAATGCAACTGGTATTCCATCAACTCCTGCAGCCATGTTATCAGCAAGGCTTCCTAGGCCGCATCTCACTTCTCTCTCAAAGATGTCTGGCTCCAGGTCTTCACTGCTATTAAGATCCTTCCTGTATAGATATTTAGTGTATTCCTGCCATCTCTTCTTTATCTGATCTGCTTCTGTTAAGGCCCTTCCATTTTTGTCTTTTATTGCGCCCACTTTGCCATGAAAGGTTCCTTTAAGATCCCCAATTTTCTTAAAGCGATCTTCTGACTTTTCCATTCTGTTATTTTCTTCTATCACTTTACATCGCTCATTAAAGAAGGTTTCCTTGCCTTTTCTTGCTATCCTATGGAATTCTGCATTCAGTTGGACACATCTTTTTATTTCTTCACTACCTTTTGCTTTCCTTTTTTACTGGGCTACTTTCAAAGCCTCATCAGATAGCCAGTTTGACTTCTTACACTTATTTCTTTTAGGGATATTCTTTGTTGCTGTTTCCTGGATAATGTTGCAAACTTCGGTCCAAAGTTCTTCCGGTATTTTATCTTCCATGTCCAGTCCCTTAAATCTATTCTTCACCTCCACTTTATATTAATAGGGGCTATTTTTTTTTTTGTATCTTCTCGTTCTGATGATTTTTCCTCTTTTTTTCAGTTTAATTCTGAACTTTGCAATAAGAAGCTCATGGTCTGAGCCTCGGGCAGCTCCAGGTCTTGTTTTTGCTGACGGTATAGATCTCCTCCATCATTGACTACAAAGTATAGTCAATCTGATTTCTACTGTTTGATCACTAGAGTGGTATTTTTAGTCCCTATGTAATTAGCATTGCATTATAATAGCAGTGGTCAAAAATAAATAATATTGCCAATGCTGAGAAATTGGAGTCAGTGAGACGATTTAGAATTGTTCACTTCACACCAAGGGAAAACAAGTAATGCATTTCATAAATGATTGATATTCACATAAGGGAATAGTAAATTAGGAAACAGACAAGACTTTTGTCTGAGTTTATGTCTCCTGTCAATCTTTACAGCACTGGCAAATTCCCAATAAGGACCTATCCTCTTTTTATACAAGTTTTCAGATTTGGACTGATTTTCCCTGAAGGTCTCATTAAAATAATGACTAAAGAGCAAAAGGGAGAATTGAAACAGAGCAGGCATACTTTTGTTTGTGTGTAAAAAAAAAAAAGAAAGAAAGGACTATGCTGTAGTATTGTTCTGAGATGAAGAAGCAGGAATGAAAAAAAACTACTCAGAATCAAATATCTAAAAACAAGATTATTGCACCTAAAGCTATTAGAGATGTGACCAACTACCCTATCCTGTGTTTTGATGATGACCATACATCTTAGAAAGAAAATGAAAAAAAACAGATCTTGGTTTGATTTGTAACAATGATCAAAACTAATAAAATCTGTGTGACTAAAGCGGCAGGGATATTCTGTGGTTTAGATGCACTAAACTCTTGTCTTGCACCCAATTTCCATTAAAATTTCCATTAAAATGTGCTTTGCATGGTATTCACAGAAGTTTAAGGTCAGGAAACATAACATTAACACAAAAACAAAGTATATAATCATATTGGAATGGAAAATTAACTATTTTGTATGTATGATTAGTTCATGAGTAGCTTTTTTTATAAATAATAATGTAATCACATAAAACACAGTTTCTTTTTTTTATTTATTATATATTATACTGGGGTTGTACATGGATAAGTTGTGCCAAGGATGATAAGCATTAGCAAATCTACTTAATAATAAAATAGTAACACTTATTTTTGAGATAAGTACAATGCCATGTGTTAAAGTTGTTTTAACATTGTGGTTTTCATTGTGTACTCTACCACTGTATGTAATATTGTGTACGCTACCCCTGTATAGCGCTACAGAATATGTTGGCATTGTACAAATAAAGCATAATGATAATAATCATTTAAAAGTACATGAAATATGATAATGATTTTAGATTACTGTAACGGAGCTGGAACACGCAGTCCAATATCTCCGCTGGTATACGGTAAAATATCCAAGAGGCACTACAGTTTCACCATTCCCGACCTCCCATATTGGACGACACACAATTTGGGAGTCAAATGAATACTGACTTTATTTTGTTATGTGCAGAAATATTTATACACATCTCTTCCCACAGGCAATCCACATCCACCATAGTTGGCCACACAATACACATAGAGAGAACAATAGGTGGTCACACCTCCCTGGCAACTTGATATAATCAGACATTGATTAAATCAGCCATCTTTGTTCTTATCTGAGAATGAAAACACTTTATACAATCGACTCCCTTATCTCTGAAGTCTCTGTAATAGGATTATCTATTATGCCAAGGTCTGCAATAGTCTGGCTAATATTCTGCAGAGCATAAACCAACATACATATAACAGTAGGATCATATTTTAACCAATAATTAAATAACCATAAAACAGGGTAAAACAGTGATGGGTTCCGTTACAATTACAATAATAACTATTTTTGGGGGAGACTGTATTTCATGGACAAACATAGTGGAAGCTCAATATTTCTTCAACATTTAATCTTGAAATAGTCAACTGGAGCTCCATTCCCATTCAATTTACACATTGGAAACAGGATGTAAAATCGTTCACACCAAAAATCCCACCAGGAGGACTTAGTAATGTCCACAAATGGAAGATAGCTTCCTTCAGTCCTCTTTGTCAGCAGCAGCAGCCCTTCACGTGCTGTGGTTCACCTGGAGTGGCGCCACTCCAGATGAAGCAGAAATGCGAAACCGGTTGAGTAATTAAACAGTTCCACCTGTGACAACCAAAGCAGGAAACAGAACCACAGCACGTGAAGGGCTGCTGACCTGTGGAGATACAGACACAGAGGACTGAAGGAAGTTATCTTCCATTTGTGGACATTACCAAACCTAATGTAAGCTTTTTATATTATTTTTTTTTACTATGTATTAAAACTTTATTGACCATACCTTTCTCTCCCTGATGACTGCATGCATAAAGCTGTCTGCACACATAACCCTGCACAAGGAGAGCGGTGACAGGATCTGAGGGCCTGAATAACCTGACATAAATGTAAGGAGATTACCTACTTTTTAAAGAACTTTCCTCATTTGCAAAACTTGCTACATCTTTTCTCCTTGTCTATTTTTCAGCACTAAGGAAAAAGAAACTGAAGATAAGCGCCAAGTATCTAAAGACACAATATAAATACAGGGAGTGCAGAATTATTAGGCAAATGAGTATTTTGACCACATCATCCACTTTATGCATGTTGTCTTACTCCAAGCTGTATAGGCTCGAAAGCCTACTACCAATTAAGCATATTAGGTGATGTGCATCTCTGTAATGAGAAGGGGTGTGGTCTAATGACATCAATACCCTATATCAGGTGTGCATAATTATTAGGCAACTTCCTTTCCTTTGGCAAAATGGGTCAAAAGAAGGACTTGACAGGCTCAGAAAAGTCAAAAATAGTGAGATATCTTGCAGAGGGATGCAGCACTCTTAAAATTGCAAAGCTTCTGAAGCGTGATCATCGAACAATCAAGCGTTTCATTCAAAATAGTCAACAGGGTTGCAAGAAGCGTGTGGAAAAACCAAGGCGCAAAATAACTGCCGATGAACTGAGAAAAGTCAAGCGTGCAGCTGCCATGATGCCACTTGCCACCAGTTTGGCCATATTTCAGAGCTGCAACATCACTGGAGTGCCCAAAAGCACAAGGTGTGCAATACTCAGAGACATGGCCAAGGTAAGAAAGGCTGAAAGACGACCACCACTGAACAAGACACACAAGCTGAAACGTCAAGACTGGGCCAAGAAATATCTCAAGACTGATTTTTCTAAGGTTTTATGGACTGATGAAATGAGAGTGAGTCTTGATGGGCCAGATGGATGGGCCGGTGGCTGGATTGGTAAAGGGCAGAGAGCTCCAGTCCGACTCAGACGCCAGCAAGGTGGAGGTGGAGTACTGGTTTGGGCTGGTATCATCAAAGATGAGCTTGTGGGGCCTTTTCGGGTTGAGGATGGAGTCAAGCTCAACTCCCAGTCCTACTGCCAGTTCCTGGAAGACACCTTCTTCAAGCAGTGGTACAGGAAGAAGTCTGCATCCTTCAAGAAAAACATGATTTTCATGCAGGACAATGCTCCATCACACGCGTCCAAGTACTCCACAGCGTGGCTGGCAAGAAAGGGTATAAAAGAAGAAAATCTAATGACATGGCCTCCTTGTTCACCTGATCTGAACCCCATTGAGAACCTGTGGTCCATCATCAAATGTGAGATTTACAAGGAGGGAAAACAGTACACCTCTCTGAACAGTGTCTGGGAGGCTGTGGTTGCTGCTGCACGCAATGTTGATGGTGAACAGATCAAAACACTGACAGAATCCATGGATGGTAGGCTTTTGAGTGTCCTTGCAAAGAAAGGTGGCTATATTGGTCACTGATTTGTTTTTGTTTTGTTTTTGAATGTCAGAAATGTATATTTGTGAATGTTGAGATGTTATATTGGTGACACTGGTAAAAATAAATAATTGAAATGGGTATATATTTGTTTTTTGTTAAGTTGCCTAATAATTATGCACAGTAATAGTCACCTGCACACACAGATATCCCCCTAAAATAGCTAAAACTAAAAACAAACTAAAAACTACTTCCAAAAATATTCAGCTTTGATATTAATGAGTTTTTTGGGTTCATTGAGAACATGGTTGTTGTTCAATAATAAAATTAATCCTCAAAAATACAACTTGCCTAATAATTCTGCACTCCCTGTATATATATATATATATATATATATATATATATATATATATATATATATAGCAATTGTTTCACATATGGTGGGCTAAGAGTGCTAGAAGCCCTCCACCTTACAAAGTACAGTAGTACAAATAAGGAAAAGTACATTAGTGATTCTATTTGAATGTTAAGTGACCTGGTTTGTAACAAATCCATCCATTGCTATGCCTAAAACTGTGAAATACAGTAAGCATATGCTTAAAAGGAGTTTAATGTGGTTTGGATTGACAGAGTAAGGGTGCATTATGTGGTGTCATTTGCATGTCCTGCCCAGTTTTCCCAGAGTGCAGTGCATATACAGTATTTCTGAGAAATTTTAGGAGGAAATACATTTTTATTAACTTATATATATATATATATATTATTTTTTTTGTTTGTTTTTTTTGTTTAAATAGTGGGCTCAGTATCATGCACTCTTAAAGAACTGTTAAAATGTACTATTTTGAAGAACTAGACTTGAAAATCTGAAAAATGTTTTTAGAATGAAAAATAAATGAATACAGTCTAATTTATTACCTTTTATATGCCAGTATCCTATTGCATCTTGCATTTGTTCAGCTTCCAGGGGTGGAATGAGATCTTGAATTTCCCACTGCATTTATTAGGTCTAATAAAATGTTTATTAGTTTACAGGATTGCACCATCCTCAGAAATGAACAGGATCAGCAGATTGAAAAATCAGATCTTTACAGTAATGAAAAATTAAAGATGCAATATAAAGGCTTAGTTTATTTTTTTCCTTTGTTATAACATTTTGCCCATTATCTAGTATCTTAATCAAAGAAACCTTTAGAAAACACCATGACTATAATGGCCTTTAAGTAATGATGCATTTCTATTCTTTAAATAATATTTACAATTATTTCTTAAACTACTGCATTTCTTACTCGTTTGGTAAAGTTTGTAATATAAAACATTTTTATATTGACAATAATCTTGAATCCCACAGTGCATAATTAAAACATGCTTCTATCTGTGTGTAATGCAATCAGCTGATAATATGTTGTTATCTATAAAAATATACACAACTCTATTCATACAATATTACTGCTGATCATTAAACGGCAGAAGCCGATCATGAGGATGTGCACACAACCAACTGCAACCGATCAATTCATGACTTCTTCGCAATCCCACAGCAAAGATTGATGTTCTTGATGATCAGGATAGTTGTCTCGTTGTCAGACTGCGCTTTGCGAGCAGATAGAAAGATTTGTTGAGCAAATTAACTGCATTGTAGCAAGAACACCACGAACAATGCTAAATATTGAACTTGTACATCATTTTCTTCCACTAAGCTGCCACAACTCTTTTCCCAGAACAATTGTTATTAAGTCGATCAGGCTAAGAATGAACAGCAGAACGGCATGTAGTGTGTTATTAGGAAACCAGCAAATGTAAACCTCATTTTTCCCTCTGCAAAAACATCTAATAAGCACTGCCGGGTTATAATTGTATTGCATTGTTGTTTGTTCTCTCATCTAAAAGGCATTAACCATTCTACATAAACAAAAATATAGTTAGCGTGAGACTTTTTCTGATAGTTGCTTTTGAAAGTTAGTATTCCTCCTCTACTAAATTAGTATTGCAATTTGACCTTTCTACAATATATTTAAATTGCCTTTAATGGTAGTGTTACAACTACAATCATTTGTACTAACAGATTGCTGTAAAACTTTATCCATTTCGATAGGTGCAAAATAAAGGTTTGATTTAAGCCACTTCCAAGGCACTTTTCGATACTTGGAGAAAGAGTGGGGCATATTAATGCTTACATTGTTAAAAGCATTTAAAAAAACCATGTGCAGCATGGACAGCAGATAGACAGTGTGGTGGTGAGTCAGTAAGATGGGGAAAGGTTGGCATGAGTATCTGGAGCCATGCAGACTGCAGTTCATCCAATAGGTGCTAAAGAGTGCGTAGTGGAGGATCCATACAGCCAAGATGGTGATTGAGGTGGTCCCACAGATTCTCGATGGTGTCCAGGGAATTTGGAGGCCAGGGAAGTACTTTGAAGTCTTTGTCATCCTCCTCCAAACACTCTTGGCCAATTCTGGCAGTATGACATGTTGCATTGTCGTGCTGGAAGATCCCATCCGCTCCAGGGAAAACAGTCAACATGTATGGGCGTACTTGATCTGCAATGATATATAGGTAACCCAATCTGTTGAGAATGGACCCAGAAGATGCCAAGAAAACATTCCCCAGACCATAACGCTGCCACCACGAGCTTGTGTTCTTCCAACAATGGTTGCAGAGTGTTTGTTCTCTGAGGTTTTACACCTGACACGCCAACGTCTGTCCAGTCAATGAAGCAGAAAACTGACTCATCACATAAGGCAACCCTTTGCCAATCAGAAGAGTTTCAATTTCGCTGCTGTCATGCAAATTGAAGCCGTTTCTGATGATAAATCCTGGCCAGCATGGATGCAGTGACCAGCATCCATGCTGACCAGGGTTGGAGCCCCATACGCAACACGGTTCACTGTACTGTCATTCTAGACACACATCTGGTAGCCCCCTGGTTCATTTGGATGGTGAGTGGCTCAGCTGTAGCTTGTCGGTTGGCCCTCACACACCTTCGCTGCTGATGTTCACCTCTGACATCATAGCTCCATAGCTTCCACGCCGTTTATTTGCAAAGGTGCCATTTGTTCAGTCACGTTACACTTTAACCACAGCTGGAAGCAAACAACTCACAAACTGCGCTGCTTATCTATGGGACCACCTCAAACTGCCACCCTTGGTTCGAAGGCCAATGATAAATAGCTTGTTTTACACATGGCAGCGATGGTTGATTTATTTGCAGAATGCCTACATATCACTTTTCCAGCTGGTTGCTGGAGGGGTTTATGCTCCTATAGGACAGGCTTGCATTTACTGATGAGAGCTGTCTTCTTTCAGAGCATGTTCAGGGAAGGGGATGTGCCAAATTCCAAACATTAATCAATTAACAAGTCCCTCAGAAATTCTCCCTGCGCCCGCCCTCTTACCTCCACTGCTCAGTATCTAGTACATGTGCTTATCTATATTCTCTAAAAGAGATACTGTCACGCCGACAGAAAGCTAATTTCATTTAAAAATTGTCTCAGTGAATCATTCCTGAGATATCCAGCATTGATTGTGTGGTTCCTTTATACTAATGTTTGGCTCAGTATGCTAAATCGTATGCTAAATTTGTTTGCCCCCACAGAGACAGACAAGGAGATAGGATTATCACAGGAATGGTTCACATTAGAATCAAATGTCTAGTGCAATGTTTAGCTAGTTTTCCATCATCTTGAAGAATAGCTAAAACAACTGGATTTTGGGATGCCAGGGTCACTTTAACTCTTTTTGATACATTATTATATTCTCCGACTAATTTTTCAGCTGCTCTTTGAAACAATTGTTTAATATATTTACTGTTCATTGGATTTTTTGTCTTAAACAGATGGTGGATTTGTAAGTATAAAACATCCAAACATGGTGTGTTAGTATTAATATATGTATATATATATATATATACTGAAATATACAGCTTTGTATGATAATAGCAATATTGTTTATTATTTTGAAATTTTAGATAGACCAACATACTTGCCAATATTTTAAAATTTGTATAAACTGATTAATTCTGAGATTATTTATTCTTTCAAATATATTTGCTCGTATAAATCTTTTTTAATCCTTTGTCATGTCTCTCAGTATCTCAACCTTTTTCGCAGTATTTGCAAAGGCCTATTCAGTTGTCCAAATCGCAATTACATGGGTGGGTAATGGAGCCCGTAAAAGTTACTGATATTTACCGGTAATTGGTTACATTTTGCTACTCGCAATGCATTTGTGAGTTACAGGCTCAAAATCCCTCCAGTTGTCAAAAAATTAACTCAGTCCTATCTCCTCCTTTAAAGTTTCAAGCTCGTAAATGTTACCAGTGCTAAAGACACAAAATCCATATTCAATTCCAACAATTAAACAAGCCTATAATTGCCTTCAAACCCGTAAATGGCAAATGTATCAAACAATTCTATTAGTACTAGTGGGTTAAACACCTGTTTGCAACACTGCAAAAGCAAATAAACACACAATACTGTACTTAAAAATGCTGGGAAAGCAATGAAAGGCATTATAATTACACAACAGTCTCAAGCTCACAAATCTGCAAAAAAAAATAATCAATTCCCTCCTGATCCCAGACAGCGGCGACCTGACTTCTCCCTGGATCAATACTGCCTCTCTTATTATCCATGATAACCCTGAATTCCCTTTTTAATTAGAAATAAATCCAATCCCCTTTTAAAGTTATCTATCGAATCCGCTGTCACCACCTCCTCTGGTAGAGAATTCCACAGATTAACCACCCTTACTGTGAAGAAACCTTTTCTTTCTTTAAGGTGGAATCTTTTTACTTCTAACCTCAAGGGATGTCCTCTTGTCAGTTGAAAACCTCTTGGCACAAAAAGCTCCCTTGACAAATCTTTATACTGACCATGGATGTATTTATATAGGGTAATCATATCCCCTCGTAGATGCCTTTTTTCTTGAGAAAATAAATTTAATTTGGTTAGTCTTTCTTCATAACTTAGCCCCTCCATTCCCCTGATTAGTTTAGTTGCCCTCCTCTGTACCTTTTCCAGGTCTAAAATGTCCTTTTTATGAAGTGGTGCCCAAAATTGTACTCCATATTCCAAATGAGGGCGTACTAGAGATTTGTATAGTGGCAGAATTATATTTGCTTCCCTTGCTTCTATACCCTTCTTAATACATCCTAATATTTTATTTGCCCTTGCGGCTGCTGCTTGGCTTTTAGCACTGTTACCTAGGTGGTTGTCCACAAGCACTCCCAAATCCCTTTCAATATCTGATACACCTTGATTTGCTTTATTAAGATTATAAATTGCATGGCTATTTTTCCTTCCCAGATGCATAACTTTACATTTATTTGTATTAAATCTCATCTACTATTTAGATGACCATTCCTCAATTTTATGTAAATCCCTTTGGAGGGAAAGCACATCACTATCTGATTTAATCACCTTGCACAACTTTGTGTCATCTGCGAAAATGGAGACACCACACTCCAATCCTAGCTCTAAGTCATTAATAAATATGTTAAAAAGGAGAGGACCTAATGCTAAACCCTGAGGAATCCCACTTACCACATTAGTCCAATCGGAGTATGTTAAATTTACAACAACCCTTTGTTTCCTGTCTTTTAGCCAGCTCTCAATCCATGAGCAGATATTTACTGCAACTCCTGTATCTCTTAGTTTGCACAATAGTCTCCCATGTGACATTGTATCAAAAGCCTTTGCAAAATCCAAAAAGACTACATCCACTGAGTTGCCTTGATCGAGGTTCCTACTAACCTCCTCATAGAAACTAATTAGATTTGTTTGACATGACCTATCCCTCATAAATCCATGTTGACTCCTACTTATAATCCTGTTTAAATAGACATATTCTTGTATATTATCCCTTAAAAAGCCTTTTAAAAGCTTCCCCACTACAGAAGTGAGGCTCACTGGTCTATAATTTCCCGGATTTGCTCTTGCTCCCTTTTTAAATATAGATATCACATCAGCTTTTCTCCAGTCATCTGATAGAGTCCCTTTGTTGAGTGAATCTTGAAAAATTAAATATAATGATTTGGATATTACAGAACCCAGCATATTATAGCATAGTCCTACTAATATTCTTTTGGAATTTGCTGCTCCGCTGTTTAACTCTACCCACAAACATTCAGCTTTATCACTAGCTCCACCATAAATATCTTCTCTGACTATAGGCTTAAATTCAGGCTTAACATATAGACAAATACCTCCTCATTGTTTACCATTGTCTCTATCTTTCATAAATAGGTTATAACCATCCAGATTAACAGTCCAGTCATGAGATTCATCCCACCATGTTTCGTTAATGCCTATTAAATCCCATTTTTCATTAATTGCTAATAATTCTAACTCTCCCATTTTTACTGGCACGCTTCTGGCATTAGCAAGCATACACCTTATGTTATGAGTCTGTGCTTTTGAAGTGCCTGCCACTGTACTTGAATTTACTATTGACTCTTTCTAAATTGTAACTTACAGGCTTGCTTAATTGATCAGGATCATGCCCTGAAATCCTATATACGGGCACATGGTTTGCGCGTGGTGCCTGTGAGCATGTAATTGCAGCCTTGAGTCAATTAAATACATCTGTAAATGTAGCACATTTTTAACTCGCAGACATACGGGCTATGTGAAGGCAATTACGGGCTTGGAGTTAAATAGGGGCCAAAGTAATTTCTATCTTACTATGAGTTGCAGTTGGAAGAAAATGAAATGTCCCAATTACGTCACTGCCTCTCTAAAATTAATGCAAATGGCACAAGAAATATTATTCCAGTCAGTGAACCAAGAGGTCACACCACTCTAAAGCCATGCAGGGCTGGGCCTGGTTAGTACTTGTATGGGAGCCCACCTAGGAATATCAGGAGTTGTATGCTGTGGCCCACTGGAGAAGCAACTGGCAACCTCCTCCAGTATCTCTGCCGTGGTTGGCCAGATTCTCTGTCAGTATTTCAACATAGTGTGTTACGGTGCATGAGGTCACGGAAAGTCAGATACCACTGAAAGACACAAACATACACACAGACACAAAGGACCACTGCAGTTCAAGATTTATTTATTTTTTGTTAAGTAGCTGTGTATGGGTGAGTCTTTATATTTATAAGTGGAGGGATCGGAGTGGTAGAAGAGAACAGGTTGAAGTCCAGAGCTTTTGTTTGATAATATAAGAAATTGCCACAGCCCTTCTTTCCCCTCCAGTGGCCCAGAAGCAGACACCTTACAAAGCAACCCTATCTCTCCAACAATTTAAACATCTCTCTCACATACACAACTTCCACCGATGGATCATGGATCCCTCCAGGCATCAAAATTATTTTTTTCTAATTAAAAACTAGCTTTATGACTTTTTTTACTGACTAATTATGTTCTTAGACGTAAAGTTTTCAGACATATATATATTTTTTATTATGTCATACTTCTTTATGTAGCTTTTGATGTTTGGGCAGCTGATGAGAGAGACTAGAACCCAATAGAAGAAAAATACATAACAGGGGGAATTTACTAAGATTATTATTATATTTTATTTGTAACAAGCTAACATATTCTGTAGCTCTACAATGAAAAATATAGTATTAAACATGGCGAAAATTGGAGGGCCCTGTTTTTGAGTTTAAAATATTACATACATAGAGCGTTTTCCAAAGCGCCAACACAAGATTGAAAACTGTCAAACTTACAAACTAAAGGAAGTGGGAGAGGCAGAAACCTCTGTAAGAAATACAGATAAGAGTTGGAAGAATTAGGAAGAGAGAGAAAGTAAGAGAATGAAAGTGATAGATAACAGTAATTCAGGGAAATTATACCATGTCATGTGCACTACATATTAATAAAACAGATACCTAACTTAAGGACACTACACTTGTCCGTTAATATCAGCCCTCCCTCCTCCTCCAACCCCTTGAGCTTTGGAGTGAAGGGCACATTAACCCCATTGTGATCCCTTTTGAGGCCTCTTAAAGGTATATGCAAGTGAACTGGGTTATGATTGCATCTGATAGAGGAGAATTAGTAGTGTATGATTACATTTATTTGCATGCACTTTTTTTTTGCTTTGCAGGTGATGTTTACACCCAAAGGATTGATCTAGGCTCCTGAGAGGGTTCATTTTTATAAAAGTGTACCCTGTCCATGTGAGCATGCCCAGCTTTTGCAGCCAATCAGCAATGCTGTATGCAGCCAGCTAGATGTGGCTCCTACATTGGGTCCTTATATCAACATTCAAGTAAAAATGCTTGAGCGGTTACACGGTTGTTCTTTAGACATACACCCTCTCCTTGATAAATTCTGACAAATAATAATCGTACTGAAACCAAACATTACAGCTTCTTCCTATTCTAATTTGTATTTTTAGGCGCATGAGCAATTATGCTTGATTTATGGTCCTGCAATGACCTGCAACGTTTTCTGTTCTGTGTGAGTGCATGTGTCTCTGTGTGAGTAAGTGCATGCAATTCACTGGGGCTGGGAGAGATCTCAGGGCCAATTCACTGGGGCTGGTAGAGGTGATAGGACATTTCACTGGGGCTGGGAGAGTTCACAGGGGCAATTTACTGGGGGTGGGGCAGATGATGGGGTAAAACCCTGGGGCTGGGGGTTACAGGGAGAAATCACTGGGGGAAGCTTCACATGGAATGCTGCTAAAACAATCAGTGAATAAAGGGACACAGACTTTGATCTGGGTATTACAGAAATCAAAAGGAAAATTGCAGCTCAATTCACCGACCAAAAAGATACAATGTATTATGTATGCTAATTTTCCCTGAGATTTTCAGGGGATGTCATCATTGATAGAAAACAGTTTGTAAATGCAAGAAATTTAGCAAACTTTAGGGTAACTGTTTAAATGTTTATTTTGGTATTTTTTCATGCAAACAATTTTTTTCATACACTACTATTTCTCCTCTATCGGATGCATTCACAATCCAGCTGACTTGCATACACTTTTAAGCATAACCATGGGGGCCCTAATGAACCTCCAGTGTAATCCAAAGTCTAACCATGGAGGCTTAGGATCGCATAAAACTTTAGTATGCCCATGGTTAGGTGCTTTACTCTATGAATCATTTATTAAGTCCGTTCAGCTCCTTTGCTAACCAGTATGCAGTAGGCAGCTCAGTAATGCAGTATGTGTGATGACAGCTAAACATACGGTTTTACAGCATGATACATTCTCGCACAAAGTACAGTTCATCAGTGTTATGGGAAATCCTTTGCAGCTTGGAATTGGATCACTGCTCTGGCATTCACTTCTTATAACACCCAGGACTTGTGTTTTACATCGTCTTTCAGCTAATTGGAAAGAAACAGCATGAGTAATTGTAGGATTTTTTCACATTAACCATTTAATGTTTCAAACTAATCAGCAAGTTCAGCAATAGGGAGACAAACCATGAATTTAATTGTTTATAATAAATGATTATGTTGTACCGGACCTATTTTATCATCTCTATTAGGATAAAATGGTAGGCAGGACTGATTACTGAAGGAAATATTCAAAACAAAAGTGAAAGCAAAACATATTATTTTTTTTTAAAAGAATCATATTATTTTAAAAATATGTCATTTAAAAAAACACAAAATAAGCAGGAAACAGTTTTGACAGGTCTGCTCCTTAGACAACCTTTAACTTGAGTCTGCTTTTATACGTTCAAAGAAGGATGAGAGAAGTCCAATATTTTAAACTTCCCTCTACCATTAGTCATTTTACATATAGGTTATTGATGAATATATCTGCATTAAAATGTACTTGTGACAGTTGGTCCCTGTGGCATTGCTACTTCGCATATTCTGGTCCTATGGACCTGTGTTTGGAGATTGACAAGGTGGTAATTTGACTTTCTTCTAATTAGTGGCACTATAATGATATCTAAATATGATTGCTGTTCAGTTTAAACCTTAAACTTTTATATAGTTGACTTAATAAGAGAAAACCCTTCACAGTTTAGATGAAAAAGAACAATCATATATAGAGATGTCGCGAATAGTTCGCCGGCGGACTGTTCCCGGTGAACATAATAGTTCGCCGGCGAACTGCGAACATATGCAATATTCGACCCGCCCCCTATACTTTATCATTGAGCAAACTTTGACCCTGCAACTCACAGTCAGCGGACAGATTCCTGCCAATCAGCATCATACCCTGCCTTCCAGACCCTTCTAACTCATGGACAGCAGCCATTTTGGAATCATAACTAACTTGCAGTCTTACTGAGAGGAGGCTGAGTGTAGGTGATACTGCATCAATAGGGAAAACCATAGCTAGGCTACTGTACACAGTGTGCTATACAGTCCTGAAGGACTCTTTTGATCTCTGCTGGAAGGACACCCCTGTGTCTCTTTCCCCCCTTATCATCATCCTCCCCTCACCTTAGCACCCAACCCTAACACCCCTCACACTTATCCATAAAACCCATCAACCTAACATCTAACCCTAACACCCCTCACACTTATCCCTAAGACCTAACACCCCTCACACTTATTCCTAACATGCCTCACCCTAACACCCCTTACACTTATCCTTAACACCCCTCACCCTAACACCTAACCCTAACACCCCTCACACTTATCCCTAACACCCCTAACCCTAACACCCCTCACACTTATCCCTAACACCTAACCCTAACATCCCTCACCCTAACACCTAACCCTAACACCCCTTACACTTATCCCTAACACCCCTCACCCTAACACCTAACCCTAACACCCCTCACACTTATCCCTAACACCCCTCACCCTAACCCTAACACCCCTCACACTTATCCCTAACACCTAACCCTAACATCCCTCACCCTAACACCTAACCCTAACACCCCGCACACTTATCCCTAACACCCCTTACCCTAACCCTAACACCCCTCACACTTATCCCTAACACCCCTCACCCTAACCCTAACACCCCTCACACTTATCCCTAACACCTAACCCTAACATCCCTCACCCTAACACCTAACCCTAACACCCCTCACACTTATCCCTAACACCCCTTACCCTCACCCTAACACCCCTCACACTTATCCCTAACACATAACCCTAACATCTCTCACCCTAACACCTAACCCTAACACCCCTCACACTTATCCCTAACACCCCTCACCCTAATCCTAACACCCCTCACACTTATCACTAACACCTAACCCTAACATCCCTCACCCTAACACCTAACCCTAACACCCCTCACACTTATCCCTAACACCTAACCATAACATCCCTCACCCTAACACCTAACCCTAACACCCCTCACACTTATCCCTAACACCCCTCACCCTAACACCCCTCACACTTATCCCTAACACCTAACCCTAACATCCCTCACCCTAACACCTATCACCCCTCACACTTATCCCTAACACCCCTCACTCTAGCCCTAACACCCCTCACACTTATCCCTAACACCTAACCCTAACATCCCTCACCCTAACACCCCTTACACTTATCCCTAACACCCCTCACCCTAACACCTAACCCTAACACCCCTCACACTTATCCCTAACACCCCTCACCCTAACACCTAACCCTAATACCCCCTTACACTTATCCCTAACACCCCTTACCCTAACACCCCTCACACTTATCCCTGTGTCTCTTTCCCCCCTTATCATCAAGGGAGGGGGGGATGATGAGGGAGGGGGGAAGAGACACAGGGGAGGATGGTGAGGGAGGGGGGAAACAGACAAAGGGGAGGATGATGAGGGAGGGGGTAAAGAGATACAGGGGAGGGTGATGAGGAAGGGGGGAAAGAGACACAGGGGAGGATGATGAGGGAGGGGGGGAAGAGACACAGGGGAAGATGATGAGGGAGGGGGAAAAGAGACACAGGGGAGGATGATGAGGGTGGGGGGAAAAGAGACACAGGGAAGGATGCTGATGGAGGGGAGAAAAGACACAGGGGAGGATGATGATGGAGGGGGTAAAGAGATACAGGGGAGGATGATGAGGGAGGTGGGAGAATGATGCGGGAGGGGGGATGAGACACAGGGGAGGGTGATGAGGAAGGGGGGAAAGAGACACAGGGGAGGATGATGAGGGAGGGGGGGAAGAGACACAGGGGAAGATGATGAGGGAGGGGGAAAAGAGACACAGGGGAGGATGATGAGGGAGGGGGGAAAGAGACACAGGGGAGGATGATGAGGGAGGGGGGAAGAGACACAGGGGAGGATGATGAGGGAGGGGGAAAGAGACACAGGGGAGGATGATGATGGAGGGGGGAAGAGACACAGGGGAGGATAATCAGGGAGGGGGTAAAGAGATGCAGGGGAGGATGATGATGGAGGGGGATGTTAGGTTATTTATGCCCTTTATGGATTAAAACCAGACTCTGCATCAACTATGTAATTTTCCGTGGGAGTTTTGACATGGATCCCCCTCCGGCATGCCACAGTCCAGGTGTTAGTCGCCTTAAAACAACTTTTCCATCACTATTGTGGCAGAAAGAGTCCCTGTAGGTTTTAAAATCCGCCTGCCTATTGAAGTCTATGGCGGTTCGCCGGGTTCGCTGGTTCGCGAACATTTGCGGCGGTTCACGTTTGCGAACCGAAAATGTTATGTTCGCGACATCACTAATCATACATGTTAAATTACCCTTGATGAAATATCTTTGTGTTTTAAATATCCTTGTGTAAAGGTAAAAAAAAAAAAAAAAGGAAAAATAAACTCTGCTCTAATCACGTTAGGCTATAATAAAAATCAGCCCGCTAGCACATTTAGCAGTTTATGATGGTGTCACTGTCATATGACTCAACATGCTTTTTATCTCACTAGAGGGGTGTGACGCCTCAGCATTAGTGGGAACTATCCCTTCTCACCATTTTAATGACTCAATAAAAGTTATAATTTAGTAATTGTTTTCTCAGCTTTTAATATTCCTAATTGAATGGACCTATTTAGTTGATCCCTCTTATCAGCTATGTTTTGATAGTATTTCCATTTCAGGGATATGTTTTGAAAAAATGTTATATGTATTATATATGTATACAGTATGTAATATATAGTAGAGGCAATTGAATAACAACCAATAAATACTTCATTTTTTTAAATTAGTAAGGCAATATGCACACAGAGCCCAGTTATGAATTATTTTTACATTAGCATTAATTTCTGCAGACAATAATGACATTTAATAAAGTCAACTGACTGCTTATTTATTTTCTTCAATGAAGACATATATTTAGTAGGATCTGTGAGCACTCACTGGCTCAAAAACTTGTGTAAACCAATTATTATTATCTTATAGGATTTTCTTCTTGCGTTAAAACATAACTGTCACCACCTGCCTTTAGCTTACAGCAATTCCTATATGTTTTCAATTTGGGGTTATCTCGGTGCCCAGTCTAGGTAGTCAGTTCATTAACAACCAGTCCTCATGATACAGGGACACAGGAAAGCAATACTCCCCCCAGTGGTGAAGAGCAGAGTGCTTCATAACAATTCCCTCAGAATGAAACACACACTTCAAGTTATGTATATTCAACTGACCACCATTTATTGATCTGACATAGCATACATGGACCAATCACAAGAGGTTTATTAATCTTCCCACCTGGCCACTTACAGTTATGTCAGGATTATTAATTAACCACTGGGGTTTAAGAGTCTGCATTTGCTGTAATTAGAGTGCCATTGTTTTCCTTTTTATCTTGCCCTTTCTAATCTACAAAGTCAGGGCCATAACGTCTAGGGAGAGGTTGGTTAAATACATTATTGTTAACGAGTTGTCAGGAAGTCTTCACCACAAGAAGTTTAGTATTGTAGCTGGTAGACAAAGTGTCTATATATCTCCTGGCTAATTACTGCCCCTCAAAACATAACTGGACTCCCTTCACCCCAGAGCCCCTGGTGATATCCTCTATCACACGCCCTGAGGAAAATGCTGCATGGGTATATATATATATATAACATGCCTGCATATCACCTGTACATCAATAAAGAGTCCTGCTGTTAAGGCCAAATACACACAATGCTCTGTATAATACACACACACTGTCCTGTGCAAATAACATCATGTAGTGACCCCAGCATTAATTGTGGCCTACATTACATAGCAACATCATGTCGTATTCCTTACCAAGCCCCATGTCCATTGCAATATGGGCTAGGGTTATAAATATTCCATTGTCCAATAATAATGGGGGCCCTCCTGGGCATGTCAATAACCTTTATTGTGAAAGTTATAAAAAAAAGCATAGTTGTAATTTATTGAATTTCTTCCACCATCAGACCCTAGTGCAAAACCACACTAAAAAGGGGAACCAATGTAGTTTATTGGTCTGAACACCATTTGAGAGACTATATCACAGAGATCTAAATAGGAGCAGATACCTACCAACAGGCCTGCTAACCTGTCTAAAAGTGTTCTGTGTTAATTAGCACAGACAAATAATCAGGGGATTTCACTAGTTGTTACTGAGCTTAGGTATTAATAGTGCATAAGTTTGTATGTAATACTAATGGATCTCATATTACAAAACTTATCACCCCCGGAATAGGGGCTGTTGTTCCTTAATTTATTGAACCTCATAGCTGCTCCAGTATCAAGATCAGCATGTCTCAAGTGTCTTTGCCCACTCTGGATATAGGAAATGAATGCAATATATATTAACCCCAGATACACTAACTGAATCTAGCAATATCTGAATCCTGAATCTGCATTCCTACCGTTCTCACATCCTTTGTGCCCCGTTGACCCAATACCTTTACGACTTCTTCCACCTTTTCTTCTTCAGTAACACCAATCCTATCTCATCTATTTAAGCTTTTACCTAACACTGATATATTTCAATCCTGTTTTAAACAAGCACTATATATATATATTTATACATGTACATTCCTATACATTCCTATATTAGAAACCTTCTCCTTATGCAGCTTCTCTCTAATGCTTCTACCTTGAACTCACTTTAGCCCCCAGATTATTAGCACTATGGATACTCTTACAGCTTAAAGGTGCATAGAAATCATATTTTTCTTTGTTGCTTCTGAAAGAGGGGTTAATGGGGTTTAAATAAAGGTTTCTGAGCATAAAAACTAATTTAGAAGTGTAACTTTTTCTTGGTGAAAATGAAATCTACAGGCCAGTGTATGCTTTTTTGCAGTTCCTCTTAGTTTCAATCAAGTTTTAACAGGGTTTTGCTTAATATTTATAAAGCCACTTTGTAAAGGATCTGAATGTAGAAATGGAACAAAGAGATTTGGATAAATGCTTGAAATATAATACATAATACTAGACCTAACCTCAAAGCATTGCATAGCATGTAGGTAGTTGCATAGAGTACACATTATACACCCTAATTACCCAAACATTATCATGCATGGTGGTCATGTCCAGTGACCCAGAGAATCTAGAACTATTATGCTTATTGGCCATTTAAAAAAAAAAAAAAAACATAACATAGCTTCAAAATGGAAATCACCAGCCTTGCTGGAAAAGCTAAGAATCACTATTACCTTAAAAATTGGGCACCTTGATTAAACTGAGAAATAGTGTAACATGCTCCCGCTGCAATTCTCACACGGACAGGAGACACTCCTCTCAACTCCATTCCTTTCCCCACACTTTTTTTGGACTTTATACTTTTTTTTTAATGTATTGTATATAACTATTTATATGACTGTAAAATCAACATTTTTGTATGGCAGTGTGTAACAGTCTGTGCAGTTGTATAACTCTTCCATAATAAATAAAGTCCATGTCCCTGTAATACACATTTACTGTTCCAATTTATTGACCTTCAGCAGCTTCTCAATAGTCACTGACACTGCACTCACCAAGGTAATGAACAATCTAATTATTACAGTAGGAAATTACCAAGATGAAGGGCTTGTTTCCCTTACTTATTCTTTTTGATCTCTTATAGACGATTTACTCCTTGTGACAATGCTATCAGTTGGTTCATATCCTCCCTATCTCCTTATTCATGTTCTACTTCTTTAAAGGTATATGCAAAGTGAGGTGGGTTATGAATGTATCCTGTAGAATGCATCATAACCCACCTAGCAAAAAATGTTTGCATGAAAAAAAATTTGCAGAAAAGAAAAAAATGTGCTGGGGGTGATGTAGATACCCCTAGCAACTGAGATTTGCATATTGGATATCAAATTTTTTATGAGATATCTAATATGCAGCACATGTGCATGCTGATTGGCTAAAGGAAAGAAAAGTGTCTGAAATCATGTGACTTGCCACAGTAGGGCAGACTTCAGGTGCTAACTGAGCATGTCTGCACAATCCCCAGGCCAAAAAGAAACATTGTATACGTTATGCTAATTTTCCCTGGGATTTTCAGGGGTTGTCAACATTGAGAGAAAACAGTTTGCGAAAGCAAGAAATTCACCAAACTTCAGGCTAACGGTTTAACTGTTTACATGCAAACAATTTTTTTAAGATACTATAAACTCTCCTCTATCAGATGCATTGATAACCCAGCTCACTTTCATATACCTTTAATGACTCATTTTGTACAATCTTCTTAGAGGCACTATGACCTTCAGCAGGGACACTAAATAACTCAGCCTTGGGTCCCCTTTCTATTTTCCGTGTGTAATCTTCCCTTGTATGCCATTTTGTGTTCCAGAACCACTTCTTTGCTGACCTCACTCAAACTTCACAAGACTTTCCCCCTCTCTATTATTCAAGCCCCCCAACTGTATTACTGTAATAACTGTTTTCTCAACAGATAGGATCCAAGTTCAGGATATTATTTGAGGTTGGCTGAAATTAAAGGGACTCTGTCACCCCAACAGGAAGCTGATTTCATTTTAAAGAGCCTTTAAAACCGGCTGTACATTAAATAATATCTGAAATATTTAGAATTGATTTTGCAGTTGCTGTATGCTAATGCGCTACTCAGAGAGCTTTTTAATGGTGAGAGAGGGGTCTAACTGACAGATAACATTGCAGGCCACTACAATGACAGACAAGCAGACTGTAATCATAATTTTCACATAAAGCATCTAACTAGTACTCATTTGCATATAATTACAAATACAACAACATGGAATTTACCAGGACTGGTTCATGGATAATATAATGTATAGACAATGTTTCTGTGCATTTTAAAAATAACCTAAAAAACCTTTTTGGGTGAAAATGACCCTTTAAGAGTTTGTGAGGATAACTTCTTTTCCCAACTACTTTTCCTTGTGAAATGATGTTAGCAGGTTGTACATCTTGGCACGTTGACAGGACAAATTAAAGGACAACTGCAGTTCAAGAAAAAAGGCATTTGCTTATCAAGTATTAACAGTATTAGCAACCATAAAAACATTTTGTGGGGGAAAATAAGAATTTTTGAACACTCTGCTTACGAGTAAAATAATCCATTTTGTGTTGGTTACATCACATCCTGAGAGCTAGATGATTAGGGGTGTGCTTGTAGTTATCAGTGTAGGGAGGAGGGAACAGGCAGAAGTCCAGAGCTTTTATTTGATAGCTGGATACCTAACCCTTCCTCCTCACTCTCTAAGAAGCAACCACAGCTGTCTAGAAAAGTAAATGCCCCTGTCCCACACAACTTCTGCCAGTGTACCATGGATCCATCCAGGGTCCTGCAGAGCATATTTTTCTAATTAAAAAACAGCTGTATGACACATTTTCTGTTTTATTATGCTCTTAGACTTAACATTTTCAAACATATATATTTTTTTTTTTCATTGTGTATTGAGCCTTTCGGGAGATCCGGGGTCAGAAATGGAGCCTGTAACTTATTTTGCAATTCAATTGGCTTCCATTTGCAGGCTCTGATCGAGTTACGGGCTCCGAGCTGTGATTCATTGTGATCCATTGCAATTGTTCAAATCGCAAATTAATGTCCCTCCAAGCCTTAGATCTTTCACGACCGCAAAACTTCTGACCGCTAAAATCGCAAATTGCTATTCAATTGCTCTGATACCACCTCACTAACCACTCCGTCAAGCCCGCAAATGGCAAAAGTCAAGCCAGAAGTTACTGGTACCAAGGAGGTCTCGCAAAGGGCTTAATGACATGTCCGTAGAACTTTAAAAGCTAATAAAAAAAATCAATACTGTACTTATATTAAAAGTTAAAATTATGTTAGGTCTTAGAATGAATAGCACAGCATTTTCAAGCATGCAAAATTGGCCACAAAAAAATACTGTATTTCATGTTTAATTTCCATGTTATATCGATCCTGGCAATCAATGTGGTAATACTTATTGTGGAATCTGCATGTAATAGAATATGATATTTATGGATTTATCAATATTGCATTATATCTGGAATGTGAGTCCAATCATAAGCCTGTAGGACTTTGAAATCAAACCTCCATTTTTCATTAAAGTCCTACATGATCGCTGACGCAAGGCCGTAACTCGTGGTTAGAAACAGCCAATGGGATGTGGGTCCAATTGTGACTCGTGGTTCAAGCCTATAGGACTTTAATGAAAAATGGAGGTTGGATTTCAAAGTCATACAGGCTTGAACCACGAGTCACGATCGGACCCACATTACATTGGCTGTTTCTAACCGTGAGTTACGGCCTTGCGTCAGCGATCATGTTCAAGCCCGCAAATGCTACTTTTGATAGCATGATTTGCGATGTACGCTATCGGTCCTTGACTTGCGGCCCTGGCCAATTGAATAGCACATTAAATTGCAGCCGCTGTGGGCTCACAGACGTAACTCCTACTCCGATCGAGTTCCGGCTGGAGAATTGAATGAGTCTCAAAGTGTTTAGGGCTTAACTAGATAGAACAGGACGGCAAAGAGGCAAAAACAGAATAGCAAAATGACAAACAAAAACAAAAAATACATAGTAATATATATACACATCTCACATACACCAGTCACAGCCCCATGCAAGCCTTTGCCCGTTCATGCATACCAAACACCAATCAGCTGCCACCCAATTTCTTATCAGCAGGATAGATTTCAATTAGAGAGTAAAGGATATGTTTGTGTTACTTCCACGGTTCATAATGATGTATTGATAATGAGGCATTCTTCCATCACTTTTCTTGCTTGTTTTTTCATATCCTGGTCAATGAATCAAATTAATTACTATACTTATGGTCTTTGAGACAAGACATCACTATTTTACAGTCACTTTTATCTCTTCTTGGGTGACCTCTTGCTAGATTAACATAGCTAAACAGAAATGCTTCTGATTTCTGCTTCTGCCACACCACCCACACCTGAAACTATTCCCACAGTGAACAACACTAGTAAACAAACATCCTAAATCTGCTTCCTTGTGGTTACACTTGACTCTGCTCTATTAGTTTGCCCCATACTCAGTCCTTCACCAAATCTTATTGCTGGAAATTTATGGAACATCATTCCTTTTTCCACACAGAACATCTCCCTTCACATTGTTCATCTGTGCATGTCTTTACCAGCTTAGATAATAGCATTTAAAATTCTGTCTCTAATATTCAAAGCCCTTAACAACAACTGACTTCCCTACATCTTACCTCTTGTCTTCCAATAAACCTCAAACTTCCCCCATTGTTCTGTCAATAATCCTCCATCAACATTTCTTTACACTCCTCATTACATCAGCTCCCTTCCCTGTCCAACTAATGAATAACCTTCTAACTTTTCACATCTTCCTACCTATGTAACCTTCACTTCTTTCCTGAATTCCATGTCTGCTCCTCTCCAGGTCTCTGCCTCTTAAATACCCTTTAGATTTTAAGTAGCGAGTTTCCATTCTAGTAAGGTGCTATGGAATAAAACACTTTTTACAAGACTCAAAGCTCAAAACGGGGCCCTCCATTTTCTACAGTTGTTAATATTTGTATAATGTTGTATATTTCCATGTTCTTAACCCCTGTACAGCTCTACAGAATATGTTGGCGCGATACAAATAAAAGATAATAATTATAATATTAATAATTGCAAGACATGCCCTACTGCTGTTCTGTGAGATAGCTGCTTTGTGCAGACTGGCTCCCCCTTAATGTTCACAGCTTCTAATCATTCCTGTTCAGTGAAACATACCATTCATTTACTACTCCAATATCTGCAACTGCTTCATGCATTACAGACTGCAGCAAAGTTAAAGGCATTTTTAAACTTCATGGATTATGAATTCATCTCATAAAAGAGAAACAGTAGTGTATAAAAACATGTTGTTGCAGAAAAAATACCAAAATAAACATTATTAAACTTACTCAAATTTTTGCTAAATATCTTGATTTTGCTTGCAGTTTATTTTGAGAGTTATCAACCCTTGAAATCCATGCTAAAATTAGCATGTAATTCATAATTTGTTTTGGCCAACCACAGGCAGCTAATACAATGTTTCAATCAGTGATGGCAGTTTGTGCAGCAAGTTATCATGGGATGAGTAGTCCAATGCACAAGGAAGCATGAAGGAGCCAGGGCCGTATCTAGCTTTTTGGAGCCCTTAGGCAGTGAAATGGAGGAGCCCCCCATGGACCCATTTTTGCCTTCTTTGTATGTGTAAGTTCCCTTTCCTGTTGTAACTGTCTCATTCTTAGTGATTACCCCCTAGTAGCCAGTCTATGAACTGCAACATTTCATTTTTTTAAGCCAGGAACCATTTATTTAAGAGGTGGCGCCCCTCACAGGGAAGCGCCCCTTGGCGGCTGCCTAATTGGCCTAATGGGTAATCCGGCCATGGGAGGAGCCCAGACATTGCTCTGTAGATTACTGCTCAAAAGAGCATGGCCTTTTCTTCATACACTAGTATCTATGTATGTTTCAGTCTTATATTCTTTGCCTCCTTCCCTTTCCTTTGGAAAGCACTTAAGAAATAAAAGATAATAATTTGAAAGAATCTTTCTAGTGTTTACTAAACACACTTCTTTAGCTAAATTTAGCAAATGGATTAACTTGGAATCTGGATGCTTACAAGGTAGAGATATTAGATAATCTGGTGATATGCATCACAGGAATATATTGTTTGTTAAAGTAAATATTTATTTCCAAAAGGTTTTATAATTTAACAATTCTGCCACATGCCGCTCCTAAAACATTTTTTTTAATAAGTTTAATTTTTATCAATATAATCTAACTGGAGTTCCCTGGTGGTCTAGTGTTTAGGATTTGGTTCTTTCACCGCTGCAACCTGGGTTTGATTCCAGACAGGGAACCAAGATGACAGGGTCGCTACCAGATGCCTGGCAAAAAGCAGAGGTGATATCTATATTTAAGAGAGCAAGAGCAAATCTAGGGATTTATAGACCAGTGAGCTTCACTTCTGTAGTGGGAAAGCTTGTAGAGAGTTAATAAAGGATAATATACAAGAATATGACTATTTGAACATGGATGTATGAGTGATAGGTCATGTCAAACAAACCTAATGAGTTTCCATGAAGAGATTAGTAGGAACCTGGATCAAGGCAACTCAGTGGATGTAGCCTTTTTGGAATTTGCAAAGGCTTTTGATACAGTGCCACATGGTAGATTATTGTGCAAACTAAGGGATACAGGAATTGCAGTAAATATCTGCTCATGGATTGAGAGCTGGCTAAAAGACAGGAAGCAAAGGGTTTTGGTAAATGGAACATACTCTCATTTGATTAATGTGTTATTAGGTCCTCTCCTTTTAAAAATGTAATATTAATGACTTAGAAGTAGGACTGGAAAGTAGTGTCTACATTTTTGCTGATGACACGAAGTTCTGCAAGGTAATCAAATCACATAATGATGTACTTTCCCACCAAAGAGATATACATAACTTAGAGGACTGGGCATCTAAATGGAGCAAATCTAGGGGTATCTGATAATGAAAGGGATTTGGGAGTGCTTGTAGACCACCACCTAGGTAACAGAGCTCAATGCCAAGCAGCAGCTGCAAGGGCAAATGAAATATCATCATATATTAAGACGCATATAGAAGTAAGGGGAGCAAATATAATTCTGCCACTATACAAATCCCTAGTACCCCCTCATTTGGAATATGGATGACAATTTTGGGCACCACTTCATAAAAAGGACATTTTGGTGCTTGAAAAGGTACATAGAAGGGCTACAAATCTAATAAGGGGAATGGAGAAAGACTAACCAAATTAAACTTATTTTCTCTAGAAAAAAGATGTCTAAAATGTGATATGATTACATTATATATATATCCAGGGTCAGTATAAAGCTTTGTCAAGTGAGCTTTTTATGCCAAGAGGTTTTCAACTGACAAGAGGACATCCTTTGAGGTTAGAGGTAAAAAGATTCCACCTTAAAAAAAGAAAAGTGTTCTGTGTTCTTCACAGTAAGGGTGGTTCATCTGTGCTAGCGGATTTGATAGATAACTTTAAAAATGGATTGGATATATTTTTAATTAAAAAGGGCATTCACGGTTATTCTGGTTATTTAGAAAGAGTATTGATCCAGGGAGCAATCTAATCGCCAGTATCTGGGGTCAGGAAGGAATATTTTTTTCCCTTTTGAGACAATTGGCAAAGTTTCACTTGCATATTGCAGATCAGAGAAGATCTTAAAAGGTTGAACTTAGTGGACTGAAAGTCTTTTTTCAACCTCAATTCCTACGTAACTATGTAACTATGTAGGTCACATTACCCAGAAGCCAAGCAGGGTTGGACCTGGTCAGTCCTTGAATGTGAGACCAACCAGAAATACCAGGAGCTGTATGCTGTGGGCCACTGGAGAAGGAACCCACTCAAATTTCTCGGCCATGAATACCAATTGGATCAGCATGATCATGGACATAAAGATGTGCCTGGTATGTTAGGTTCCATGAGGTCACTGAGAATCAGACATGACTGAATGATACACAAACAAATCTAACTGGTTCAAGATAACATCTTAATGCAAATGTATGCATCTTTTGTTTAATCATTATGTCATGTGACACTGTAGAAGTATTTCTAAAACTACAATGCCAGGTTTGCAAGGTTTACAGCCCTAGTAAATAACCCCAATGTGTAAATCCGTAGCCCTTAACGGAGCCCACTACACTTATGGCTATAAAATTGGCCTCTTAAACTATGTAACTATGTAGGTCACACCACCCGGATGCCAAGCAGGGTTGGGCCTGGTCAGTCCTTGGATGTCAGACCACCTAGGAATATCAGGAGCTGTAGTCCTAGGTGGTCTCACATTCGAGGACTGACCAGGCCCAACCCTTGATAAAGAGATTTAGGTATTACACTAATAGCCACATTTAATTCCAAGCCCGTAGCGGCAACAGTACACTTGCAAAGCCTGCAGGCTTGAAATTCGCCATAGTTACAGAGCTATTACATTCAACCATGCTGCGACCAACAGGCAGTAGACACAACCTGTAAACCCTGGCCGAGATGTGATCCAATTGCGGTATAACGTAGTGCGACACAGGCCTCTCAGTCAATAGAAAGTGGTCTAGCCACACATGATTGACAGAGGGAGATTATAAATAGAATTTCCTATACAATTGGCGTCTTTTGGCAGCCTCCCAACGGCTACTTAGTGATGGGCTTGAAAAATAAATGTGGGCCTCGCAGGGTTAATTGTCACTATTTTATTTTCAAGCACGTTCGGAGCCTTTCCCCCCTCTACTTTGCCTTTGATGCTCATTGCAAGCCTCTCTCCCCCTTCACATAGTACCCAGTTTCTCTCAGCATCTATCCCCACACAGCACTCAACCATTCTCAGCACCCACCTCACAGAACTTATCTCCCTATGGTCGGCTGTCATTCAGGCCTTGCACTTTCTCATCTCTTCCCTGATACACATCCCGACATGCAGACCTGCTCCACACTTCCACCACTTGTAGCTTCAGGAGAAATGCTCTTCAGAAAAAAACCCCAAGGAGGGTTCAGGCACCTTGCACCACCTGCACCACTGGTAGCTTCGCCTCTGGACCAAAGCCTTTATTCCATGGCTCCAGTAAAAATTGAGCCAGGTGAAGTTCTCTTGTAAATCGACACCAAACTTTCACATCACACGCCTAAATCTAACCTCTGAGAAATGGCATCCGAGTGCTCTGAATGTCCCTAATTAGGCACGTGTGCCTGTCCCATAACACTTTTCACATGCCTCCCATTACGATATCCAATATTGCTTTTGTTCCTTATTATTTTGCAGGGTATGATCTCCATTGTGAAAACTGCTTTTATATATGAAGTTTCAAAACTAAAAACACATTTTAGTGAGTGTGTGTTTCCGACTCTCCGTGACCTTATGGACCACAATGTTGATTCACTTTGTATTCATAACACAAATACTGGAGTGGGTTGCCAGTTCCTTCTCCAGTGGGCCACAGCATACAGCTCCTGGTATTCCTAGGTGATCTCCCCTCCAAGTACTGACCAGGCCCAACTCTATATGGCTTGAGGGTGGTGTGACCTCTTTGTTCCATGACTGGAAACAAACCAGATCACAGCAGTTAAAGCACCAAATTCAAACCACTGGATGACCAGGAAACCCATGAGTGTGTGATATCCATGCAAAATATGTAATTCAATGCTAAGACGTTAAGTAATGCTGCTCCTTCAGAAATGCTAATGAAAAAACATAAAATAAACACTTTTAGAAATATCCAGCTGTTTTTGTTTATTACATTTTTTGTAAACTTTAGAAAAAATGAAAGTATGTGTAATTACTAGCCAGTGAGTCTATTATTTTCTCTAAACAAGAGTACAATTAATTTAAATAACACCAGAATATGTTAAATATGCAAGATAAGTCAATATATATTTTTAACAAATACAAAAACACACAGACCACATTTAAGCATTCCATAAATACATCATGGGTTTGATTTCTAACCTGTACTGTTTTCTCTTTATTAGTAACTTCATCATTTGTTGTCAATAAAAGCGTAAGTTTTAAGAAAATACACTTTTCTTGTCAGAGTTCAGTTGAGGTAAAATGGGACACTATTTTTCGATTTGGCATTAGGTTGTGTGTTTTTACACCGAATGGTTATATTTTGTTATTATTCTTTAAGAGTTGAAAAACAACACTTCCACGCTATGTATTTTGTTTAGTTCTTGCACTAATATGTCTCCGACCTGAGTTATTTCAGAACGATCGGTTCAACATAGGAAAATAAAATCTTAATTCATCAGTTTTGTCATAATGATGCATCCAAGTGTATACAATACAATATCCAAAGTATCACTTCCACCTCTCAGTACGATAGATGTTCTTCACCATGGATTATACTGTAATAGTCTTATGAAAGATTCAGAGATCAGTCAATCTAGAATGAAGAATATATGAGAGAACACAAACTCATATGATGTATCATTAGATGTTTACTGACTTCCTCGGGGTGATAATACAATGGCTCAATATAATTAATACTAGCGGCTTTCCCGTCAAAAATGACAGCGATAAAATTTGAAGCTTGGCAATGCTGTTTGCCGCACAATGTGATATTCTGTCCCCTCTGAGCACCTTCGACGCTCATCTGTCTCTTTCCAGCATCTCCCCCTGTCCCTTCTCTGTGTTTTTCTCCTCTATGTATCTGCTGAATGTTTGTGTGGCGCGTGCTGACTGTCGTTTGTTTTATTTTCAAAGTCCCGTGTGCCTGGCGTTGTTCGTCTGTGTCCCGCGTGCCTGGAGTTGCTGGTGTAAGTGTTACTGTCTTTTGCGTTGTGTATTTTCTAAGTTCTGTGTTCTCTGAATTTTTACGCTTTTCAGACGCCATTTTTTCTCTCGCTTCAGCGATTTTCGATTGTTCAAAAAGGCAAAATATGCCTCAAATTAACTTGCAGCCTCACTCACAGGCTCGCTGGCTCTACCCTGTGCTTTGTGTGAGTGTGTTAGCGAATTTGAGGTATATTTGTGTGTTTTCGTCGTCTTTTCCAGTTCAGTGGTTTGGCCATTAAAGATGTATTTTTTTTGCGAATTCGTGTCTCAATGGCTCGCCTTGCTTCGTGAGGCTCGCAATCGTGACGGCAACTCGCAGTTTGACAACTATTATATGCGATATAGATACCTAAAGGCACTCACACCATGAAAGCTTGAATCGCCCACTAGTGGGCGGTAGGGACCAGGTTCAGTACCATTGCTGTAGATTTATATTAATAATAGAGACAAGTTATAATTGTAATATTTATTATATGCATTAATAAATACCAACACTGCCACAAACTTATAGAGCAAAGCTTTTTCTCTATATGTGCCAATGTAATTTGTTCAAATTCTACAGAAGCACTATTTGGTTCATGATAAAATGGTGTCAATTCTCATCCAATAGATATCATGTATATCCTTTTTGGACCTCAATATATACCTAAAGATCAAGCATTATAAATCTCAACACGTATGGGAAATATTTCCAAAATGAATGACCACACCCTTGGGCTCCTGCTGGGCCTAAGATGGATCTAGTTAGTTCTTGTGAGACCTCAAAGAAATTACAACAACATTCTACATTTCTTCTACAAAATGTGTCCCCTGAGAGCAGTGCAGGAAGCTCCCTTGAGAAAACAGTAGAACTTGTGCTCGCTCCTATTTTCTGTATTATAGGAAAATTCACGTTTGTTAACAAGCAAAGAGGCTATGGGGCCACTTTGTACAATAGAGTAGATAATCTGCATTCTGAAGCAACTCATTTGAATAATCATACCACACATAGTTACATAGTCATTGAGGTTGAAACAAGGCTTTCATTCCATCAAGTGTAACCTTTTTAGATCTCATCTGATCCATGTAATATGCAAATTAATTGTTAATGTGTTCATTGATCCAGGGGAAGCAAACAGTAAAAAACCCAATTGAAAAATTTACATTTGTCTCATAAGGGAAAAAAGTAAAATTCCTTTCTGCCCCCAGATACTGGCAATTGGATTCGTCCCTGTATCAATACTCCCTCTCTAATTATCCAGGATAACAATGGAAGCCTTTTTTATTCAAAATACATCCAACTCCTTTTAAAAGTTATTGCCAACCTCTTCTGGATTTCTTCCTGCATTATTTGGTGATGGTAGTATAGCCCCATTATGTTGCATTGTCCTAACCACTGGTACCTCCCTTGTGTATACCGAAGAAAAGAACCTATTTAGCTCATCTGCCTTTTCCTGGTCAGTAATTATCAGACGGCCTGTGTCACATTGTAATGTTCCTATAGCTTCCTTCCTCGCCTTCTTCCCATTAATATATTTAAAAAAATATTTTATTGTTAGTCTTTATTTTTCAACTAATGTTTCATTTTCTATTTTAGCCAGTCTAATAGTCATTTTGCTGCCTTGTTGATTTCCTTGTACTTCTGTAAAGCAGACTCTGTCCCCTCTTGTTTGTATAATTTAAATGCCTGTTTACTCTGTAACTTGATCTCTGAATCATTGTTAAGCCACATTGGTTGTGATTTACTCCTTTTACTTTTATTTCCACATGGTATATGGTGATAAGTATGTATATTTAGTAAGGTTTTGAATGTTGTCCATTTATTGTCAGTATTGTTACCTGTCAGTTCTTTGTCACAGTCTATACTTTGTATTGCTGCCTTTAGAGCATTACAATTTGCCCTTTTAAAACTGAGCGTATGTGTTGCCCCTTTACAACTTTTTTTTAAATTCAATCTCAAATGAGACTGTGCTGTGATCACTGTTTCTCCAAGAGTTCCCATATTTCAACATTTGATAACATATCAATATTATTTGTAATAATACAACCGAAAACAGCTTCATTTCTAGCAGGCTCTTGTATAATCTGGGCCAGATAATTATCCCTAAGTGTACTCAAGAACCTGCTCCCCTTCGCTGAACTGCTGGTCTCATTCATCCAGTTTATTTCAGGGTACATATAATTAATAGAATTTGACCATGCTTAGCTGCATTATTAATCTGTAGCAACATTTCTAATTCCTCACATTCAGTTATGTTTGGGGGTCTATAGAATCTTCCTAGAAATATTCTTTTAGGATTTGATCCTCCACTGCTTAATTTAATTCACAAGGATTCAACATTATCACTTGTTCCACCATAAATATCTTCTCTGACATCAATACCTCCCTATTGTCTATAATAAACCTCCCCTTCCTCCTCCCCATGAGTAATGAATTCATCCCTTAAACCCTCTCCACTCTCTATCCCATTACTTCGATCTTGCCCCCCTCCTCCCCACCTACTAGTTTAAAAACTCCACATGTCTTACTACTATCCCCTAGAACACAAGCTCCCTCATCATTAAGGTGCAATCCATCCCTGCCCAATGCACTAAAACCCCCAAACCGTCCATGTCTTCTTTAACCACACATTAATCTCTTTAAGCTCTTTCTGCCTCCCTGAGCTAGCAAGTGGCACTGATAGTATCTCGGAAAATATTACCTTGGAGGTCCTTGTCTCAAGCACTTTACTTGGGATAACCGAGAGAAAAAAACAATTGTTCAAAAGAGGTGCCTTTTAATTTCCATTATTAAATTATAAAGCAATTTATCAAAATAATAAAAGTAAACAAAAATCTATATTGCATCCCAGGCATTTTATATTTATCACCAAGGCCCCTGGCCTCTGAGGGGCCCCGCATACATTCCTTGGCCTCTGCGGACCTCCCACAGGTCCCCTTTGTTCCCCTTCAGCCTCATGTGGCCCTTCACGGACCTCTGCGGCCTCCCTCAGTGCCCTGTAGCACCTGTTTTTTTGTTTTTCTTGGAATTCTGAACTGGAAGCAGATTTTTTAACTTGTTTTAGACATTCAAATGTGAACACAGATGTACTATTTATTTACTGTACTACTTTATGGTGGAGGGCTTCTATCTCTCTTTCGCCCACCATATATTAAATGATTGTTGTGGTGAACTACCTACACATAAGGTCCATAACACAAGCTGCGATCCCGCTCCATGCTGATGATAGCCAGCAAGCTTGAAACAGCTGTACATGGATAGGATTCTCAGCTGGTGTATACTCCAACCTTGGCTTTGCATAAAGGCTGTGTAATGCAGTTGGCATAAGCATATGGCGCTCATCTCCACCAGCGCAAGGAACGCCTTCAGCCACTTTGCGAGGGCCACAGTTGCAGCGAGCCCGCAGTTTCCCCTGTTGCATTACCAATGGATTTTGGCAAGCATGGCTGCTGAGCTATATATGTGATATATATCAATATATACATGAAAAAGAAAAGCACTGTAGTCCACAGTGATATCTTTCCTGTTGGGAAAACACCTCACTAAGAGTCTGTTATGGTATAAGAGGAAAAAATCACATGAAATTATGATAATGTTTTAGAAAACCCAAGTCCATATTAAGTCCTGTATTTTTAGTGTTGAAGAATGTGATCATCTGTAATTCAAATGATTTTCTCTCCTGGATGTTTTTAAATTTTCCTGAGTACTTTTAAGTTTTGGATGGAGTGGTCATTCTGGCTAAAATGGTGTCCCACTGGGTTACAATAACTGGTGTTTATAGGTGTGTATATAAACACCAGTTATTGTAGCCCAGTAGGTGTGTATATGTAATAACACTTAGATCGCACACAGGGGGACATCGTTTCACTAATTATGTGACTTCTGAAGGTAATTGGTTGCACCAGAGCTTTTTATGGGCTTCATAACAAATGGGTTGAATACATGCCAATTTTCTGTTTTCTATTTCTAAAAAATAGTTTTATGTATATATTTTTCTCATTTCACTTAACCAACTTAGACTATTGTGCTTTGATCCATCACATAAAATTCAGATTAACAAAACACTGAACTTAAGTCTGTCATGTAACAAAGTAGGTAAAAAGTCATGGGGGTGATTACTTTTGCAAGTCACTGTACATATATATTTATTCAAATATTTATTTTTTATATATTTTATACATATTTTAGATATATACTGCATGTGTTGATGTTGGAGGGGGTTCCAGAGGTGCAAAAGAAATTGGCCGGGGGGAGGGGGGGGGGTTGGCACCAGGGCCCCCCATGCACTAGCTCCGCCACTAATTCCAAGGACTAGGCAGTACATTATATCCTAAGTTAGTATGTTGTCGTTTTGAGAGGTAACCCTGGAAATAAAATAATGCATGAATTCTATTAATTTGAATATGAAATATTATTATTATTATTAGTACACATGCTCATAAGTATGCATAATGCCTAGAGCTTTGCTGTAAAACCTCACTAACATTCGGTGACTAGGTATGCGAAAGAAGCTCAAGTCTGGTTCTCATTCACTGTTAGTAATACAGTTGGTATATCTAAGAATGCTTCTTATGTTGGGTTCCATTACGCGTAGGAAAGACTCTTGTGGAAATTGATTACAAAAAGTATAGAAAAGCCTTAATGGAAGAGTTTGCTCAGAGAGATACTTTGTAATATATTGAGGTATGTTTAAGTTATTAAGGTGGATGTACGGCTAGAGCCAACAAAATAGGATAATTCCGTAAGTCACTGAAGAACAACTCCTTCCTAATTTGTTGGCTCTTTTGTTGGTAAGACTGATGGTAGACTAATAAACAGATATCATTATATGCTTTTAACAATCCAAACTGATATTGAAGATAATCTGTTGCATTCTCCAGTGGATTGATGGAACATATGTTTGTATTTGAAATACTCATGGACAGCCTCTCTAAGCCTATATTATATAATGGAGTACCTATACTAAGATATGGCATTTACTGGGACTCCTCAACACTTCACCCTTTAATACATATAAAAACATACTTTTTCAAACATGAGAAATTATTTTGGTGCTGTATCATAGAAATTCACTAAAATCATGCGTTCATTTTTGCCTTTGTCTTTTTTAGGACAGGCGGTTCAGTGATGAAATAGACAAGCTAACTGGATACAAGACCAAGTCTTTGTTGTGCATGCCCATATGGAACAGTGATGGTGAGATTATCGGTGTTGCTCAAGCCATCAACAAGACTCCTGGAGGTGCACCATTTACTGAAGATGATGAAAAGGTAGGACTAATTTATCAGATAACTAATTTATATTTTTACTGAATATGTTTTACAGTATCCATTGAATTTAGCTCTAGAAAATGTGGGTAGTCAATTAGGTCTCTCTCAATCATTGTGGTTTTACAAAATTGCGTTTTCAATTTTATTTCTTACAATATTTCTTGTTCACCTACTGCAATTACAGATGCTTTTTTTTATTATATTAATTTTGTATTTATATGTATAACATTTAAAAACAGGTAGAATACAGTATAGAAATTATGATAATGGTATCTACAGTATAGCTTGAAATTTTCATGTTGTACAGTTTTAAGCATAATTAAATAGACATTGATATTTTTTTCTTTGCTGCTTTATAAAGATGGTCTTGTTAATGTGTCTTATGTTTTCTTTTTCATATTAATGTCTCTGAGAAAAAAAAACAGATTTAGCCTGATATTTTTTCTTGACAAAAGCACATATTATAATATTTAAAATAAATAACACATCATAGAGCATTAATAAATGTTTGATTACCTTTACTTATTTTATTTTTTATTTTTTTTAATAAATATGTTAAATTAATTTCTTGGAAATCCTAAACAATGGGGTAAGTTGTTTTTATGCAAGAAGATTTTCTGTATAACAATAAATTATGTGTACTGTATATTATAGTTATCCATATGCTTATTTAGAACAAAAAAAACATATTTAGCAATGTCGTAAGTGCATTACAAACATGTGGGATTATTGTTTATCTTGTTAAAATGTGAGAAATTTTAAAAATATCCAGTGATGTAAAATTGGTTGAATGCTGCAAGGTACAGATACCCCACCATAAAATTCCACTATTTAAAGGCATATCTAAATTTTCTGGATTATGAATGCATCTGATAGAGGAGAATTAGTAGTGTATGAAAAAAATGTTTTGCATGAAATAATCCCAAAATAAACATTAATTAGGTTACCTTGAAGTTAACAAAATTCATTATGGTATTTGGCAGTTGCATTTGATGGTGTACGCCCCTAGAAAATCCTGGCTAAATTAGCATAAAATTCATATTTAGTTGTGCCCAATCAGAAACAGGTTAATACATTGTATCAATCTCCTCCTCAGTGGTTTCAGACATGCTCAGTACAAGAACTGAGGTTGTAAGGGCAGATCTCTGCCAGCATCTCTTTATGTGCTGTTCTCTGGTGTGGGCGGGGCCCAATAACATAGCAGACACTGAAGCAGGAAGCAGGTGGGCGGGTCACATTCCAGCTGGGACTTTGGACTAGTTGGTAACAGATATACAGATAATGAAGGTATGTGTTTTGGAGTGCAAGAGAAAGATTTGATAGTTGTAGAGAGATAAAATGGGCTGTGTATTGCCGAAGAATATCACGCTCTCCCACTGAAGAAGCCGGTGGCCGCTTGGAAGTGTCTTAGAGCCTTGGGATATTTGCTGCTTACCACTGCCTACCAGCTTGATGCTTACCTGCCATGAGGCTTTTATCTACATCTCCTACAGTACGTCTTTGGGAGATCCATTTTGGCCAATATTAAACCTTATTCAACATCTCCATGGTGTAGCACACATTGATCAAACCTACCCACATGCTTCTATGCAGGTTGATTTGTCCTACCACAATCAGAATTCCTTCAAAGTGAAGAGATTCAAATTATGTTGATTTCAAAATGAAGGTTTCAGATTCAGTTTAATTTCTTACGGCTTTTAAAAAAAAAAAACTTTAGCTTAGCACTTTAGCATCCTGGCGGTATTGTTCAAAATGAGATCTTGAGATAAAATGGCAATGGCAGTAATCACTGATCTAATTTGGATATTCTTGAGCAGAGTACAGAGAACCCTGGAAATAAATCACCTTTGTAGCATATTCAAAATAACCCTATCACCTCACTGAGTAGAACATACAGTGAAGTGTCATTAAGGGCTGAAGTGAGATAAATGCAAATCCCTTTCATTCCTTGCTATTGCCATTCCCACTGTTTCTTTTCTTCTGCAGCTCGTGTCATCACAGAGGGGTTTCAATGTTTAGCTCTTTAAGTCATACTGTGCCTTTGCACTTGTAAACCATTCTAGCCTACCTGCAAAACACACTGAATTGATTGCCATATTGAAAACGCACATTACACAAACTTGAGGCGTTCATTATATTTGAATGCACCTTTTATTAACTTTCTGTTAGAAACTAGTGTAGCTTTTGTTTGTGTTGCTGAATTAGTAAAATACTTGAATAGCCTGAAATGTAAAAAAGGTGTTATGTTAAGCTTACTCTTTATTTTAAAGGTATATGTAAGTTCCCCTGTTTTTCCCTCTCTCTAATCTAACACAGGCTGCTTATATCAGACACACACATTATATGGAGTCATTCTATACACATCCCATAGCTGCTTACATAGGCGCAGTGTACCTACCAATAGAAGCACTGCATTTGGGTATGAATTTTAACCCTTTACACACCTTCAAGCCAGTAGCAGCTCAATACAGAGATCTACAGATCAGTGTTTGGCTTCTCCTGCTTCCATCTGCAAGGGGACTAACTACACATTCCATGATTCCAAAATAAACATGAGTAAACTTACCTTGAAGTTAGCAAAATATCTTCTAATTTCTGCCAGTTAAATTTTAGAGTAAACACCACCTTGAAAATCTAGATTAGCATAACATTCATAATTTGTCTTGGCCAATGAGTAGCAAGCAGATGCAGTTGCAACATTTGTAGCAAAGTCTGAGAGTCCAGTGTACTGCACAGCATCATGGGATTTGTAGTCTGGCACATATCAATGTTAGAAGGTGCTATGTATTTTTCTATAGGGAGTCTCTCTGCAGCACATCCACAGTTGATTACCACATCAGCTGGTAGTCCATTCTGTGTATCTGCTGCTTTTTTTCTTTTCTTCTCTATCTCTCTCTGCTTCCCGAGCGCAGCATTTGTGCTCAGAGCTGTGACCCCGCCCAAGCCTGTAATTAGATGCTGCAGGCACATTGGCTGTACAGCCATTTGTAACAAACAGGTTTACATCCGTACTTTCATACCGTGCTGCTATAGGTTATTACATTTCCATGATGTAAGCATTCTGTGGGTGTGCCAATAAAGGATGTCACTCTGTTGCAAATAATACATGTTTTTCTGATAATCAGTGGCTGCTTGTTAGGGAACATTCAAAACTCAGGAAAACTTCTATATACATTAAATTAGGAAACCGTAGTGGGATCAACAGTGTGCTCATTGGCCAAGGGACGTATTAATCTAAAAACATAAAAATATAAAAAGGTTTTGGTTTATGACTGCTATATAGTAGTCCCCCTGACAGGTTAATAGATCCTACAATAATTATTGTAATTTTATAGAAGCTTTGATGGAGCTCTTTGAAGACACTGTCTTCCAGTCTGGCAGCTAGTGGGGACTGAAGTCAATAATTATACAGAAAAGTTATAAATTATTACAATTACATGATTTCACCACCTGATACTGTCAGATTTACGTCATTAGTAGTACTATATTTATCACAAATCCCTTTTGTTGAGATATTTATTTTATTAGCTCCAATTAATACTTTTTTTTTAATTCACCAGATAATCATCAGGTTGTAATAGACTCTTTGTTGTGAGTTAAGCTAAACTATGACTTTAGCTAAATTACTTAATATGAAGCAAATCACAAAAGGGAGAAACCTTTTTTCTATGTTCTCGCCCCCGTTTTTTTTTTCGTTCTTTGTTTCAAGTTTTCTCTTTACATGGAAATAGTGGCTAAAAATATTTTGGTCTAGTTTAGGGTGGATTGTTATATTTTCTTGATTCCATAAACATATGTAGCTTATTTTGAGCAGCATTGTGTGGCTCAAAGTAACTAGTTTATGGTTATATTTCTTTGATATTATGAAAATATTTACTTTATTTAAGACTATATATTCGTGGTTATTAAAATATGATTTCTTCACGAAGCAAAATTCTTCAGTAGATTTTAATCCTAATGCAAATTTACTGAAGCTGGAACTTGGTAGTGAATCTAAAAGTTTTAGGGCAAATTATTGAGTTATTTGATAGATATAATGATACAGTTTCATAATAATTATATGGTTGTGATTTTTTCCAGACTTATATAATATCTAATTCATTGCCTTGATGTATCTGATGAATTTAATTTACCTGATTTAATCTGAAAATGTGGACTAATTGGTACGGACAGCCTTCTATGAATTTAATTAACTTTTTATATGACGGATTTAAAGTGTTATCCTGTATGTGGATTAATAAAAGTTATATTGTAAAGTGTTGGGTTTATGACTTATATTGTTGATCATCATTATGATATACTAAGAGATTAATAGTAAATGTGTGGGTAAATTATTTGTCAAAATAAATATTCCAAGTAGAAAAAAGAAACATACATTTTCCAAAGTAGGATATCTGGGATACTCATAAGGCCATCCAGAGGCTCAATAAAGTCAAACAATAAGATAATTGGGCAGACCAGATCAGTGGTTCCTAAATTATTTCTTCTTAAGACCACTAAAAGATACTCATAGTCTTTGGAGTATAATGTGAGATCTTAAAATCAATTAAATCTAATATCCGAACATTCTGGCAGTACTAGTTTATGCATTTCTTTTTCATTAATATTTGTTGTATTCCCTGTTGTTTTGTGTACTACATGAATAAAAATATTATAATGAATGGAGATATTGAAAATAATTAGTGCTAGTCATGGCCATAGGAGATAAAATATATCTGGGGGAGATAATTCAACTCTACTGCCAGGACAGGGCAGATCTACTGCCGGTGCCGCCAGTGCAATGCACTGGGGCCCTGCTCTGGAGGGCTCCCGTTACTGCAGTGACCCTCAAAAATGTTGTTTTTATTCATTTGTTTAAATTCTCAATGACCCTGCCCCCATATAATTAAAAAAAAAATATATATATATATATATATATATATATATATATATATTTATATTTATTTATTTATATAAGTCTATATGCCCACTTTTTATGTATGTAAGTATTATGTATATAAATAAGACATATATGTTATACATACATAAGATAAGTGATGGGTCAAAGCTTTCAAATATATATATAATGTACAGTATGTCTACATGCCAACGTATGCATCTGTTCTGTGATTACTTCTGAACAGTAAGTGTGTTGTGTACTTGTGCAGTGATTAGTGGGCAGCGGAGAGGGTGTCTGCTTTTGCCTGTGTAAGGCTATATCAGTGTTTGACTTTTTGTGGTCTGCTTGCATCTGTTCTGTGATTCCTCCTGAACAGTAAGTGTGTGTCTGTGTGTACTTGTGCAGTGATTAGTGGGCAGCTGAGAGGGGGTGTGGTATTGCCTTTGTAAAAGTATATCAGTGTGTGACTTATGTGGTCTGCTTGCATCTGTTCTGTGATTTCTCCTGAACAGTAAGTGTGTGTACTTGTGCAGTGATTAGTGTGCAGCTGAGAGGGATTTTGCAATGGCTTTTTATACAGTGCCACATGGGAGACTATTGAGCAAACTAAGGGATACAGGAATTGTCATAAATATTTGCTTATGGATTGAGAGCTGGCTAAAATACAGGAAGCAAAGGATTGTTGTAAATGGAACATACTCTGATTGGACTAATGTGGTAAGTGGGGTTCCTCAGGGCTCAGTATTAGGTCCCCTCCTTTTTAACATATTTATTAATGACTTGGCAGTGGGATTGGAGTCTGGTGTCTCCAAGTTGTGCAAGGTAATTAAATCAGAAAATGTTGTACTTTCCCTCCAAAGGGATTTGCATAAATTAGAGGAATGGGCATCTAAGTGGCAGATGAGATTTAATATGAATAAATGTAACGTTATGCATCTGGGAAGGTAAAATAGCCATGCAATGTATGATCTTAATGGAGCAAATCTAGAGGTATCAGATATTGAAAGGGATTTGGGAGTGCTTGTGGACAACCACCTAGGTAACAGTGCTCAATGCCAAGCAGCAGCTGCAAAGGCAAATACAATATTAGCATGTATTAAGAAGGGTATGGAAGCAAGGGAAGCAAATATAATTCTCCCACTCTACAAATCCCTAGTACACCATCATTTGGAATATGGAGTACAATTTTGGGCACCACTACATAAAAAGGACATTTTAGAGCTGGAAAAAGTACAGAGAAGGGCAACAAAGCTAATAAGGGGAATGGAGGGGCTAAGTTATGAAGAAAGACTAATGAAATTAAACTTATTTACTCTAGAAAAAAAGGGGCTAAGAGGGGATATGATTACCTTATATAAATATATCTAGGGTCAATACAAGGCTTTGTCAAGTTAACTTTTTGTGCCAAGAGGTTTTCAACTGATAAGGGGACATCCTTTGAGATTAGAAGTAAAATGATTTCACCTGAAAGAAAGAAAGGGGTTCTTCACAGTAAGGGTGGTTAATCTGTGGAATTCTCTACCAGAGAAGGTGGTGACAGCGGATTCAATACAAACTTTAAAAAGGGATTGGATATATTTTTAAATAAAAGGGGCATTAAGGGCTATCCTGGATCAATAGAGAGGGAGTATTGATCCAGGGATGATTCCGATCGCCAGTATCTGTGGTTAGGAACATTTTTTATATTCTTTTCCCTGTTGAGACAATTGGCAAAGTTTCACTGTTTTTTTTCCCCCAAACTAAATTACTATGTAACATATATATACAGTGGATATAAAAAGTCTACACACCCCTGTTAAAATGTCAGGTTTTTGTGATGTAAAAAAATGAGACAACATTTCTGAACTTTTTCCACCTTTAATGTGACCTATAAACTGTACAACTCAATTGAAAAACAAACTGAAATCTTTTAGGTGGAGGGAAGAAAAAAAGGAAAGAAAAATAATGTGGTTGCATAAGTCTGCACACCCTCTTATAACTGGGGATGTAGTTGTGTTCAGAATTAAGAATCACATTCCAAATCGTGTTAAATAGGAGTCAGCATACACCTGCCATCATTTAAAGTGCCTCTGATTTACCCCAAATAAAGTTCAGCTGCTCAAGTTGGTCTTTCCTGAAATGTTCTTAGTCACATCCCACACCAAAAGTCATGGTCCACACAGAGCTTCCAAAGCATCAGAGGGATCTCATTGTTAAAAGGTATCAGCCAGGAGAAGGGTACAAAAGAATTTCCAAGGCATTAGATATACCATGGAGCACAGTGAAGACAGTCATCATCAAGTGGAGAAAATATGGCACAACAGTGACATTACCAAGAACTGGAGCTCCCTCCAAAATTGATGAAAAGACAAGAAGAAAACTGGTCTGGGAGGCTACCAAGAGGCCTACAGCAACATTAAAGGAGCTGCAGGAATATCTGGCAAGTACTGTCTGTGTGGTACATGTGACAACAATCTGCCGTATTCTTCGTATGTCTGGTCTATGGGGTAGAGTGGCAAGACAAAAGCCTTTTCTTACGAAGAAAAACATCAAAGCCAGGCTACATTTTGCAAGAACACATCTGAAGTCCCCAAAAGCATTTGGGAAAAGGTGTTATGGTCTGATGAAACCAAGGTTGAACTTTTTGGCCATAATTCCAAAAGATATGTTTGGCGCAAAAACAACACTGCACGTCACCAAAAGAACACCATACCCACAGTGAAGCATGGTGGTGGCAGCATCATGCTTTGGGGCTGTTTTTCTTCAGGTGGAACTGGGGCCATAGTTAAGATAGAGGGAATTATGGACAGTTCCAAATACCAGTCAATATTGGCACAAAACCTTCAGGCTTCTGCTAGATCATCTTTCAGCATGACAACGACCCAAAGCATACATTCAAATCAACAAAGGAATGGCTTCACCAGAAGAAGATTAAAGTTTTGGAATGGCCCAGCCAGAGCCCAGACCTGAATACGATTGAAAATCTGTGGGGTGATCTGAAGAGGGCTGTGCACAGGAGATGCCCTCACAATCTGACAGATTTGGAGTGTTTTTGCAAAGAAGGGTGGGCAAATCTTGCCAAGTCAAAATGTGCCATGCTGATAGACTCATACCCAAAAAGACTGAGTGCTGTAATAAAATCACAAGGTGCTTCAACAAAGTATTAGTTTAAGGGTGTGCAGACTTATGCAACCATATTATTTTATTTCAATATTTTTCCTTCCCTCTACCTAAAAGATTTCAGTTTGTTTTTCAATTGAGTTGTACAGTTTATAGGTCACATTAAAGGTGGGAAAAGTTCTGAAATGATTTATCTTTGTCTCATTTTTTTACAGCACAGAAATCTGACATTTTAACAGGGGTGTGTAGACTTTTTATATCCACTGTGTATATATATATATATACTGTATATATATATATATATATATATATATATATATATATATATATATATATATATTAGTATTATGTATATGTTTAAGACATATATATAAGGCATACATAAGATAAATTATGGGTTAAAGCTTACATGGGAAAGATATGCTTCTCCATGGTGCCAAATCTGGTAATGCATGATTAAGTTTAATTTTGCTCTTTTTTTGTGTCCCCTATTCATTTAATTTGTCCCCAATTTGTCCCGCCTCCCCCCTCAGTTCCTACACCCCTGCTGGTAATATAGTGTTAAGTGATATGCTATATTAGAACAACACTGCACTATAAAATTTAGCAGTATTTCATAAAAACAATAATTTCAGAAATGTTTATAGCATCAGCTGCGATATTATTTGCCCAATTTTCTTGTCTATTCTGTCATCGTTTTCTTTTCCATCTTCTGTATCTGTCTGCAGATCTAGATATGCATCAGTATCCTTTGCAGCAAATCTATTCCCTGCTCTCTTATCAGAGGTTTATAGGATAAAACCATAATGGAGCTGAGGGGCTATTAGCACAAGACACTCACTTGTGTTATTGATCCATGAATGACAAACACAGGAAGCTTCAGGGTTTGACATTTTCATGCTCAGGAGGAGAGTTTCTTGTCTATTACTTTCATCTGTGTTTGAGGAAAGATCAGTCATTGTATCAAAGTCACACAGGTGAGTGAACGATAAACCGAAGAAACCTCTGAGGCGATTTGGAACGTGGTAAAATAACGTTGGGACCAGCTTTACCCTATCAGCAAAGCCATCAAGGGCAAAGCCATCAAGGGCAAAGCCACCAAGGGCATATCCGTCTGCACAGAACTGGAGCCTGAGCACATTGCAAATTAAAATACATTTGTATTATATAATTCTGCTTTTGTACAATACATAGTGCCAATATATTTTTGAGGTCTGAATTAAATAAAACAAAAGGTTATATAACTTCTAATATATTTCTATATATTTCTAGTGCATTTGTGACACGACTAATAATATTAGTTTTTCTAAGTTCTTCTAAATATCCATGCATTGTACTAGCACATTTCTTTCTGAAATAATTATTGAGATACACTATGGATTATTGTGTGTTGTTATGGTAATTTGTGGCTCTGCTATGGTAGTTTGTGACACAGAATGCTGATTTGCTTCTGTTCTAGGAAAAAAAAAGATCTAGAAATCTAATTCAGTGTTATTGTTGTTCAATTTAAAAATGTAGTAAAATGATGGACCTTTATTGGACAGTTTTACATGGCTTCATTTCGTTTTCACCACTTATGAATTGTACGCCGTATCTAATTGCACCTGGGTGCACTATGTTATGTTTTGCCCTGTTATGCTAATTTGTCACTGGTATGGTCATTTGTCACTCTGGTATGGTAATTTGTCACTCTGGTATGGTCATTTGTCGCTCTGTTATAGCATTTGTCACTGGTATGGTAATTTGTTGCTCTGGTATGGTAATTTGTCGCTCTGTTATAGCATTTGTCACTGGTATGGTAATTTGTCGCTCTGGTATGGTAATTTGTCACTCTGGTATGGTCATTTGCAGCTCTGGTATGGTCATTTGTCGCTCTGTTATAGCATTTGTCACTGGTATGGTTATTTGTCGTTCTGGTATGGTAATTTGTCGCTCTGGTATGGTCATTTGTCGCTCTGTTATAGCATTTGTCACTGCTATGGTAATTTGTCATTCTGGTATGGTAATTTGTCACTCTGGTATGGTCATTTGTCGCTCTGTTATAGTATTTGTCACTGCTATGGTAATTTGTCGTTCTGGTATGGTAATTTGTCACTCTGGTATGGTCATTTGTCGCTCTGTTATAGCATTTGTCACTGCTATGGTAATTTGTCATTCTGGTATGGTAATTTGTCGCTCTGGTATGGTCATTTGTCGCTCTGTTATAGCATATGTCACTGCTATGGTAATTTGTCGTTCTGGTATGGTAATTTGTCGCTCTGGTATGGTCATTTTTCGCTCTGTTATAGCATTTGTCACTGCTATGGTAATTTGTCGTTCTGGTATGGTACTTGGTCGCTCTGATATGGTCATTTGTTGCTCTATTATAGCATTTGTCACTGGTATGGTCATTTGTCGTTCTGGTATGGTAATTTGTCACTCTGGTATGGTCATTTGTCGCTCTGGTATTGTCATTTGTCGCTCTTGTATGGTAATTTGTCACTCTGGTATTGTCATTTGTCGCTCTGGTATGGTCATTTGTCGCTCTGGTATTGTCATTTGTCGCTCTTCTATGGTCATTTGTCGCTCTGGTATTGTCATTTGTCGCACTTTTATGGTCATTTGTCACTCTGGTATTGTCATTTGACGCTCTTGTATTGTCATTTGTCGCTCTGGTATGGTCATTTGACGCTCTTGTATTGTCATTTGTCGCTCTGGTATGGTCATTTGTCGCTCTGGTATTGTCATTTGTCGCTCTGGTATGGTCATTTGTCGCTCTGGTATTGTCATTTGTCGCTCTTTTATGGTCATTTGTCACTCTGGTATTGTCATTTGACGCTCTGGTATGGTCATTTGTCGCTCTGGTATGGTCATTTGTCACTTTTGTATGGTCATTTGTCACTCTGGTATTGTCATTTGTCGCTCTGGTATGGTCATTTGTCGCTCTGGTATTGTCATTTGTCGCACTTTTATGGTCATTTGTCACTCTGGTATTGTCATTTGACGCTCTTGTATTGTCATTTGTCGCTCTGGTATGGTCATTTGTCGCTCTTGTATGGTCATTTGTCGCTCTGGTATGGTCATTTGTCGCTCTGGTATGGTCATTTGTCGCTCTGGTATGGTCATTTGTCGCTCTGGTATTGTCATTTGTCGCACTTTTATGGTCATTTGTCACTCTGGTATTGTCATTTGACGCTCTGGTATGGTCATTTGACGCTCTGGTATGGTCATTTGTCACTCTTGTATGGTCATTTGTCACTCTGGTATGGTCATTTGTCGCTCTGGTATGGTCATTTGTTGCTCTGTTATAGCAATTTGTCAGTCTGGTATGATAATTTGTCGCTCTGGTATGGTAATTTGTGACATAAAAGGCAGCTCTGTTTCTGTTATGTCAAAAAAAATCTATCCCAGTGTTTTTATACAATTCAAAGCTGTAGTACAATTGTGTGACTTTATGGTACATTATCACATGTCTTAAAGGAGCATCAGAGAGAATAATGCATCACAGTGTGTTTTTATTTTACAAATAATGGTTTCAGAGCACAAAACCATATTTACAAGTTTAGCTGCTCTTGGGGGTTGCATAATGTATGCTCTCGTCAATGCCTACAGCTAGATAATGAATTAATCATTTCTGAAGAGGACCAGGGTTCATTTGTTTAATTAATAACTAATTAGTATTACTATTAGCAGGGGTTCCGGTGGCTAGGTACGTGGCTAGGATTCAGTGCTTTCGCTGCTGCAACCTGGTTTTGATTCCAGTCAGGGAACCAAGTGGTCACAGCTCCCTGGAGCAAAGCGGGGGTTAAGCCTGGTCAGTACTTGAATACAAGGAGCTGTATGCTGTGGCCACTGGAGAAGGAGCTGGCAACCCACTGCAGTATCTCCAAGTAGATCAGCATGACCATGGACATAAAGATGTGCCTGGTGTGTTACGGTCTATGAGGTCACAAAGGGTTGGACTTGACTGAATGACGCCCAAAAAAATCCTATTAGCATTTGATGTAAAAAACAAAAACAATGCTTTACTTCATTGTCCAGTGCAGACAAGTAAGAAATTGTAGAACAGTGTTTTTTTGTATGTTATCAGAAATTATGAATGAAATTAATTTTGTATATGTTAGGTTAAAATACCGTATTGGTCCGAATATAAGCCACACCTTTTTTCCCGATTTTTGAGTTTGCTTGTTACGTGTGCGGCTTCTATTCGCGAACGTAAAATTACTGCCGATTTGAGCTATTGCGAGTTAAGGGTGCCGATTTGCTTCCTTGAGACTGCGGTGTTGAATGGCGATTTACGGTTTTAGTGATTCTAACGGCCTGTAACCTGCAAAAAAAGCTACAGTGCTAATTAGAAAGCCTGTTTCTTGCAATGGCTGATCACTTTGAGAGTCTTTTTCTCTCCAATTTTACGGGTGCGCCTTATATTTTAGTACTATCTTTTTTCTATTTTTTCCCCTTGAATTTTGCAGGTGCGGCTTATATGCGGGTGCGCCTTATATTCGGGTGCAGCTTATATTCGGACCAATACAGTAGTCACAATTATATATTTTTTTGCCATCCTAAAGGGTTAATTAAGCCAAGCTTAATTTTTTTTAATACATATTTTTCCGTGGACCACTTAAATGAAGTTAACAAAGGACTGGTTGACGCCTAAAATGATTTCAAATTCTTAAATGCCATTTAATTCAGTCACATTATACAGTGAAATGTGCAGATTTAGTTCTGTACAGGATCTCTAAGACAAGGATCATTACCAAGTGAGTGCGCCCACCATATATGCGCATGTTGACATCATAGTGTCTAGTTACCTTGACAACAATTGACGTTTGTGAGTGAATCTGTACACACTTAATTTGTGATCATTGCAATCTGAAATATGTGATAAAAATAAAAGGTGCATATTAAGTGATTCATTTTAACAAGAAAAAAAGAAATGCAGCTGATTTTTTAAATTATTTTCCATTCTTAATATATAAATATATTGGCAATACAATAAAATGGAATCCCTAACACATTCCCAGGTTTATAAAACCGATGGCTTTTGCATCAGTTCATTCATTCATTTATTCATTCATATATAGGAGATTCTCAACGGCTTTGAATTAGAAGAAACACAGACAGTGATACACTGCAGCAGCACAGCAGGACTGTTTGTGTGGGTGTTCATGTGTTTATCTATGTATCTGTCTGTGTTTTCACCGATCTGTCTACCTATGTTAGCAGCTATCTGTCTAGTATGTATTCGTCTGTCATATACCTCTATTATATATGTATATACAGTTGAGCTGAAAAGTTTGCATACCAATCTTAGTTACATACAGTAGTTACATAGGGCCTCATTCTATTAGCGGCCGCAGCCGTTGCGGGGCCGCAAGGACCGGCCGCAAGCTATTCTGCTATTCTATTCCCTTACGGCCAGGGACTCCGGCAGGCTTGCGGCTGGTGCCTTGCTATCTCTTGCGGCCGCTCGCGCCAGAGGAAAGCCTTTGATCTAAAACGGCCGCAAGAGTTTCGGCCGTAAGAAATTCCTATTTGCAATTCAATTGCTCCGGGAAACCTCTCTGCAAGGCTAAAAGCGAGCCGCAGCTTACTTGCAGGAAAGAGGTCCCGCTAGCACCAATTAAGCACATAAAATAGCTCAAATAAAGCCATCCTGCACTTTGAGAAGACTATAAAGGGATTTTAGGTGTTAGAAAAAATAGCACATAATTATCCTATACTCAAATCCGTAAAATATTTTATTTTTAATATCCGTAAAATATCCATGTAAAAAGTCCAGAGTGCTTGGAGCACCTCAGACCCGCCCACGCCGCAGCCGGAAAATAAACAGTTAATTTGAACTTGGGTTTGGGCTGATGTGCAAGCTTGAGAGTGGGTTCCTTTTAATCCTCATGTCCCCCAATATGATCCCTAGCATTTACAGAGCTGTACAGTGCAGGCTTGAATTTATTTTTGCGTTTTTAGATTTCTGAGCTTACGGCCGGTTCGAAGATATGCGGCCGGCCGTAAAAGGAGATCCTTGCGGGGCCGTATAATAGAATCGCGAGTTAACTGAACCCCCGCAAGGAATCGCAGCCTTACGGACGATTTACGGCCGCTAATTGAATGAGGCCCCAGTAATTAAGGTTGAAAAAAGACTTTCAGTCCATCAAGTTCAACCTTTTAAGATCTCCTCTGATCTGCAATATGCAGATTAAATATGAATCAATTAGTTGTTAAATAATTATTAATCAATATATATATATATAAGAAGAGAGACTTAGCCAGTTGTCTCAAAGAAAAAAAAAAGAAAAAAAAAGAATTACTTCCTGACCCTAGATACTGGCGATCGGATTTCTTCCTGGATCAATACTGTCTCTCTAATTATCCATGATAACCCTGAATTCCCTTTTTAATTAGAAATAAATCCAGTCCCCTTTTAAAGTTATCTATCGAATCCGCTGTCACCACCTCCTCTGGTAGAGATTTCCACAGATTAACCACTCTTACTGTGAAGAACCCTTTTCTTTCTTTAAGGTGGAATCTTTTTACTTCTAACCTCAAGCGATATCCTCTTGTCAGTTGAAAACCTCTTGGCACAAAAAGCTCCCTTGACAAATCCTTATACTGACCTTGGATGTATTTATATAAGGTATTCATATCTCCTCTTAGACGCCTTTTTTTCTAGAGAAAATAAGTTTAATTTGGTTAGTCTTTCTTCATAACTTAGCCCCTCCATTCCCCTTATTAGTTTTGTAGCCCTTCTCGGTACCTTTCCCAGCTCTAAAATGTCCTTTTTATGAAGTGGTGCCCAATATTGTCCTCCATATTCCAAATGAGGGCATACTAGGGATTTGTATAGTGGCAGAATTATATTTGCTTCCCTGGCTACTATACCCTTCTTAATACATGCTAATATTTTATTTGCTTTTGCAGCTGCTGCTTGGCTTTGAGCGCTGTTACCTAGGCGGTTGTCCACAAGTACTCCCAAATCCCTTTCAATATCTGATACCCCTAGATTTACTCCATTAAGATTATAAATTGCATGGCTATTTTTCCTTCCCAGATGCATAACTTTACATTTATTTGTATTAAATCTCATCTGCTATTTAGATGACCATTCCTCAATTTTATGTAAATCCCTTTGGAGAGAAAGCACATCACTATATGATTTAATTACCTTGCACAACTTTGTGTCATCAGCGAAAATGGAGACACCACACTCCAATCCTACCTCTAAGTCATTAATAAATATGTTAAAAAGGAGAGGACCTAATACTGAACCCTGAGGAACCCCACTTAACACATTAGTCCAATCGGAGTATGTTCCAATTACAATAACTCTTTGCTTCCTGTCTTTTAGCCAGCTCCCAATCCATGAGCAGATATTTACTGCAAATACTGTATCTTTTAGTTTGCACAATAGTCTCCCATGTGGCATGTGGCAAGTTGTTGTCGGGCATATTGTAACTGGGCTTTTTTGTGGCATTGGTGCAGTAGAGGCTTCTTTCTGGCAACTCTACCATGCAGCTCAGTTTTGTTCAAGTATTGTCGTATTGTACTCCTTGAAACAAACACACCATCTTTTTCCAAAGCAGCCTGTATTTTCTCCTGAGGTTACCGGTGAGTTTTTCTTTGTATTCCGAAGAATTCTCCTGGCAGTTGTGGCTGAAATCTTTCTCGGTCTACCTGACCTTGGCTTGGTTTCAAGAGATCCCCGAATTTTCCACTTCTTAATAAGAGATTGAACAGTGCTGACTTGTGTTTTCAAGGCTTTAGATATTTGGACTTAGCTACAATGAGTGCCGAAGGCGCTCATCGCAGGGTTGGAGATGAGCGCCACAGGAGGTGCTCATCCCAAGACACGCGGGACATAGCTGCAATGAGCGCCAAAGGCACTCATTGCAGGGGTTGAGATGAGCACTGCAGGCGCTCATCCCGAGACACACAGGACTTAGAAAAGAGCACCAAAGGCACTAATTTCGAGTCTCCTGGACTTAGCGACATCCCGTAGGACATAGGACCCGAAGCAAGTAGATGGTCTCACACACTCACACACACTCACACACAGCACAGGGGAGAGCCAGGAAACGGGTGAGTGAGGTTGCAAGTTAATTTGAGGAATACTTTGCCTTTTTTCACGATCGAAAATCGCAGAAACAAGAAAAAAAATGGCTGACGAAAAAACGTAAACAAGACGAAAACGAGGCAGAAGGACGTAAATACAAGCCCTAAGCACTAAGACTTATCGCAAACCATTAACACTTTATTCAAGGTAGTAACACTTAAACCAAGGCAGTAGGTCCCTAAACTACACAGGCCTACAAAGTACACAGGGGGAGAGGCTCGCAATGAGCGTCTAACGGGATCATTGCAAACAAGGAAAGGTGCAGCTTGGCAGAGGAGAGGCTTGCAATGAGCGTCAAAGGTGCTTAGAAGGGCCATATCCTCGCATTTTGTGCTAAACAGCATTGCCAGACTTAAAATTCAAATAATTTTTGACGGGCAAGTCTCTAGTATATATATTTATTGATGAGACTAGCTCCTTAACAAATACATATGTGAATCATGTTTAAGGCTTCATTTCTACACCAGTCCCTCTAGATTAGTGTGTTTAACTTATTTTGTACAGGAATCCTAAATATAAACATATACTGTTGCATTCTGAGCCATCATCCCTAATGGAGGAAGCCTTTATCATGACACATCATTGCATCACATGTCTGATGTTAAGGGATTTGTTTGTAGATAGAGTACCAACATTATTTTGTTGTAATGTTCTTGTTCTTTAGTAAAATTAATTATGACATCTAAGTCTAAGACAATCTATGTTGACTATATTAATATTTAACATTTAACTATTCTCCATTAAAGTGTCCATTTTTTGTGGTGTAGTCGTTCAGTTGTGTCTGACTTTCTGTGTCCTTATGGACCTCAGAAAGCCAGGCAAATCTTGTGTTTGGTTGTGCCTATCCATAAGGTTTTCTTGGCAAATATGCTTGGGTGTGTTGCCAGTTCCTTCTTCAGTGGACCGTGATTTGTCTGACCTCTCTATTATGACCCTTCCATCTTGGGTGACCCTACATGGTATATCTCACAGCTTTATTGAAGTACACAAGCCCCTTCACCACGACAAGGTTGCGATCCAGAAGGGGGAAGTGTCCATAGAATGTATTTAAAATATTTGGTAAGCTTAGAACGGGAACATCTAGCTATGTGATACTAGATATAAGTGGTGAGCCATGCATTAATCTATTGTATGTCAATGTCATGGAACAAAAAAATAAACTAACTATGGGCACCATTCAATTGTAAGTCGGAATTGCCTGTAATCTGACATTTTGGCTTCAGGTTACATTTTTCTAAACATTAAAAATGCATTAAATTGTCTCGTAAGTAGGATTTCAGGGAGCTTAATCATATGATCAGGCAATATTTAAGCAAGCCCATAATTCACTTCTTAGACACAGCCAAAAGAAAATGAGGCTGTCACCATGACGTCTGTAAAACATGGAGTTTATACTACAATTATTTCAGCAATGTAGGAATCAAAAAAACGAATTAAAGCAACTGTTCTAGTCCAATCGAGTTTCATGATATGTATTAACCCCTTGATTCCCAGGATAAATAAGTAATTGCAATTTGGCCAACTGAATGGGGCCCAATGTAAGGAGGCCAAAGTGTGCTGAAGTGACTCTTGTTCTGTTAGATTTTAGAATAGAAGGCTGTAACATGTTAGACATACAGTCCTTATCACACAGTGATATTCTCTATACTGCTCTGCTCACACTCACATTGGAAACATGGTGGTAGGAATCATAATATTAGATAATGAATCTAATATAATAATAATTACACCAGAAATATGATCCACAGACTCATTTTTCACAGTGTGAGTTAAAGTGGTATATGGATATGAATATATGGGTATGGAACTTGCCAAATCAGATTTGTTGGGTCTGCAGTCTGTATATATGGATATGTATTTTACCATTGTGTATATAGGGATATGTATCTTACCAAATCAGATTTGTTGAGTCTGCAGTCTGTATATATACAGATATGTATCTTACCATTGTGTATATACAGGATTGTATCTTACCAAATCAGATTTGTTGGGTCTGCAGTCTTTATATAAAGGGAAATGTATCTTACCATTGTGTATATAGGGATATGTATCTTACCAAATCAGATTGGTTGAGTCTGCAGTCTGTATATAAACGGATATGTATCTTACCATTGTGTATATACAGATATGTATCTTACCAAATCAGATTTGTTGGGTCTGCAGTCTGTATATATACAGATATGTATCTTACCATTGTGTATATACAGGATTGTATCTTACCATTGTGTATATACGGATATGTATCTTACCAAATCAGATTTGTTGGGTCTGCAGTCTGTATACATACGGATATGTATCTTACCATTGTGTATATACGGATATGTATCTTACCAAATCAGATTTGTTGGGTCTGCAGTCTGTATACATACAGATATGTATCTTACCATTGTGTATATACGGATATGTATCTTACCAAATCAGATTTGTTGAGTCTGCAGTCTGTATGTATACAGATATGTATCTTACCATTGTGTATATACGGATATGTATCTTACCATTGTGTATATACGGATATGTATCTTACCAAATCAGATTGGTTGGGTCTGCAGTCTGTATATATACAGATATGTATCTTACCATTGTGTATATACGGATATGTATCTTACCAAATCAGATTTGTTGAGTCTGCAGTCTGTATATATATAGATATGTATCTTACCATTGTGTATATACAGATATGTATCTTACGAAATCAGATTTGTTGAGTCTGCAGTCTGTATATATACAGATATGTATCTTACCATTGTGTATATACAGGATTGTATCTTACCAAATCAGATTTGTTGGGTCTGCAGTCTGTATATATACAGATATGTATCTTACCATTGTGTATATACGGATATGTATCTTACCAAATCAGATTTGTTGAGTCTGCAGTCTATATATATATACAGATATGTATCTTACCATTGTGCATATACGGATATGTATCTTACCAAATCAGATTGGTTGGGTTTGCAGTCTGTATATATACATATATGTATCTTACCATTGTGTATATACTGATATGTATCTTACCAAATCAGATTTGTTGAGTCTGCAGTCTGTATACATACGGATATGTATCTTACCATTGTGTATATACGGATATGTATCTTACCAAATCAGATTTGTTGAGTCTGCAGTCTGTATATATACAGATATGTATCTTACCAAATCAGATTTGTTGGGTCTGTAGTCTTCTATAGTTATGTAAAGAAACATCTCGGGCTATTTGACGACCTGCAGTAGCAGCAATTTATACCAGAATGTGGCTTTTTTAGAAAGATCAATAGCACAAAGAGCATAGATAATGATCAGTTTTAGCCATGTTAGTTTGCTTTTTTTTGTTTATTTGCGATCTTTCCCACTTCCCAAGTTTACATTTTGACAGTTATCTAAACAACTACTTTTGTTGCATATTATGTAAGTTGATTTTCTAAGGAAATCCTGATTATTTTTAATGTATATATTTATTTTATCCCTTTATAGATCTGCCCAATCCACAAGGCAATTAAACCCACACGTAAAAATGAGCCTATTGAGAATATAAGACCAGGCAAAAATATTGGTTTCAAGTTACATAGTAACCAAGTACAACTTGTGGTTATATTTTTGTTCTATATGATTTGTTAGTTTCTTAAAGAAACAAAGCAGCTGTTGAGGAAAGAAAAGAAAAACATCCAAGACACCCAGAAAAAGTATAACCAAGAGAACAGACATGGAATTAGTATTAGGTTTAGAGGTTTCAATACTTAGGGGATTTGAGAGAAGGAGAAACTTTGAAACGGTTCAGATTCTGTATCTGGAATCCAATTAATGTAAATCTTCTCTACATCAACACTGTAATAATAACTGAAAATGCACACAAAGTGAGGTAATTAATTAATTGCATTTCAGTTTCATCACCCAGAGATTTAAGAGGTCAGGAAACTGCAGAAATTCACCCAATATAAAGAAATGAATAAAAATAGATGCTAAACCGTATTGTGGCTTTTTTTGTGAGAAAATATAGTGTGACCAATGCAACAAAATGACTCTAGCCACTGTATTTTAAGTGTAATTGACAAATATGTTTATTAAAGGCAATGCTCACTGAATATCTAATTATAGCATTACTTACATAATCCCTATTACTTTTAATACAGTATATGTAATATATATGCAATTGCCATACACGGTGTCATGGTTCCCCTGTCTTCCCCTGTTTTCTTCTTATTTATACCCTAATCACATTGAAGATGAGATTTTCCACCATGCCACCATCTTACCTTTAGCTGACTGCACCAACCATAATTAGGAAGGAAAATGAGGGTAACAGAAAGCAAGGAAGAGAAATATAAAGCAAATTACCAAGCATGCGAGAGCATTAATTCCAGGTCTTATGCAATTTTTAAATATTTCCTTCAGAAATAAGAAAAACTCTTCTATTGTTTCTTTAGAGGGCTACTGTAGAAAGATCATTTGTTTGCAAACAGACCCTTCTGGGACAGCAGCAGAAAAAAAAAACAAAGCTCAATAAAGAAAACGGAACCCTGCATTAAAGAATAAACGCACATAAGAGTCAAATATTTAAAGCCTGTTTTCATTTTGTTGCTTCCTATAAGTCCATTATCAGTCTTATGGCAGTGGCTCTCTTCTGTGGTTAGTTCTGTGGAAACCTATCATCCATTCCAATTAACCCAAAAGTACAGGCCATGGCCCAAATACATTTTAAGTTAAAATTACCCAGGACATTATAACTACTCTACATGACTCTGAAAAATACCAAATTATTTTCAAAAGAAAGGAATCATTTGGGGCTATTTTTTGTTTTTGTTTCATATACACGTTTTAACTAAGGTTCATAGTAATGTGAATATACAAATTACAATTCACTTTCTTATAAGAAGCACCACATAGTAATAGTTTCTCAGCTTGTGGAATCCACCACTTTCGTCCTTTAGGGTCTCATATAGGGTGCCATAGGGTAAGTCCAGTGGTTTGAATTCAGTACTTCAATTCCAGTCCGGGAACCAAGAAGTCACACCACCTTGAAAACAAACAGGGTTGGGCCTGATCAGTTCTTTAATTGGAGACCAGCTAGGAATACAATGAGCTGTATGCTGTGGCCCACTGGAGATGGAACTGGCAATCCAGTATATCTGCCATGAAAACCAAATGGATTAGCATCACCATGGACATAAATTGAGCCTGGTGTGTTATGGTCCATGAGGTCATGGAGAGTCGGACATGTCTAAACAACAAATCAACACAGGGTGCCATGTTCACAGCTATGACATAAAGCCACACCCACAGTAAAAATGTTGCATAATTATTTGCTGCAAGCAGACAGTGACATGTTGTGTGTCTGAGCTTAGCGTGAAGTATTTTCATATTGAAGTAGCTATAGGTCACAGCACCCTGCATGAAAGATAATAGGAAGATAGGGGGAGGGTCCAAGTGAAGTGTACATTTTCTATTACAGTTACATTGAGGAGGAAACAATTAATTTAATTGTATTTAATACAGTAAGAGTTCATTTAATACATCAAAATGTAGTGATTGTTTTCCAACCCATTTAGCACTAAAAACGGTCTCTTATTTTAAACAAATTTGCGATGCACTGATTTGCATCAAAAATGTATAAGGATATTGGGCCATTTGCTGTCATAATAAATCATATTCTACTTTTGTCACAATGTCCTTTTATTGGAAGCCTGGATAATCTAACCATCACACTCTAATGCTATGATCATTTTCCACCCCCGCATCTCTATGCAAACTCCTGCAAATATTACATTACTCATGAATTTAAAATCCCGGGCACAGCCTGACTTCCACACTCCGTCCTATCTTTCTCACAAAGTAAGATCTGAAAATGTTGTAGTTGGCATTAACCATATATTTTTCTACAAGCATAAATATTCAAGAATTTGGTTTCGCTGAAAGAAATAATTTTATTTGATGGCGAAAAAATGTACCTTGAAAAAAAAAAAATATTGGTGCTTGCACTTTTTGATTTAGACTAAGCTATACTTCATTCCAGTGAAAAATAAACTGTTAATTGAAATAAAAGCACACAAAGATGATGTTGCAGTTTTAGCTAATCTATCACCAGCTGCTTATATCAGACACAAACATTACATGGAGTCAGTCTATACACATACACATGTATTTTATTTAAACAAATATTTTCCACACCCCCAGTGCTGCTTACATAGGCACCTGGTACCTACCAATAGAAACACTGAATTTGGATATGCATTTTAACAATTTACTAACCTTCAAACCAGCAGCAGCTCAATGCAGAGATCTACAGATCTGTGTCTGGCTCCTCCTGCTTCCTTCCACAGGGAGACTACACATCCCATAATTCCTTCCTGCGCAAACTGCCATCACTGATTGCTACAATGTAAAAGGACTGCGGCACACTAATGTTTACCCCAAGCCACGGGGTACTGTAAGTAACCCCCGCGGCAACTAACATTAACCCCTCCATGCTGCAGGGTCCCCAGAGGGTCCCCACATTAACCCTTGCAATTAAAAATTCTAATTTCTCTCCTATGCAGAAATAACCCACAATAAATAAATAATTAACCCCTGCCGAGGGGTACTATAAGTACCCCCCGGAACCTAAAATGAACCCCAGCAATCATGGGGGTCAATATAGAAATTAAACTCCTCAGTCCAATAGGGGTCTACATAGACCCCTAAATGACACTATTAACCCCTAGGTTAACCCCATAAGTGCCATGAGGGTCCTCCAGGACCCTCATGGCAAAGTCTAAGCACTACACAACACTATTAACCATAGCTATACTCCATTAACCCTAACTATTAGCCCTAACTATATAAAACGTATTGGCTGCCTGTGATTTGACAAAACAAATTATGCTTTTTATGCTAATGTTATCAGAGATATCCAGGGCTGTTAGCTAACAAAAGCAACTGCTTACAAACTCAAAAGATTTAGGATGTTAATGCTTATTTTAGTGTTTTTTCATGCAATTGTTTTTATACAGGCAGAAAAAAACATCCTACATAGCATTGTGCATTTAGCGTCAATAATAACAATAATTAATCTGTTAAAATACATGCAAACACACGGCAATAATAAGGCATCTATTTACAAATAAATAACAAAAATACATATTTAATTTGTGGGTTTGCATAGGCACCAACTGAAATGAAAGCTACCTGGTGCTCTCACCAATGCTACCTGGGTTTGATTCCAGTCAGAGAACCAAGAGGTCACTCACCCTGAGTCCATGCAGGGTTGAGTCTGGTCAGTCCTTGGATGGGTGACCACCTAGAAATACCAGGAGCTGTATGCTGTGGCCACTGGAGAAGGAACTGGCAACCCACTCCAGTATCTGCCATGAATACCAAGTGGAGCAGGATGGTGTGTTGTGGTCCATACGGTCACGGAGAGTCGGATACGACTGAACAACACAAACACACATTATGCATTATATTAATATACAGTTTTCTAATAAAATACAGTAAATAATTGTCATGGTAATTTAACAAAAATATTTGTAATCCAACATGAGATTATCTCTGGCACTTGAAACATCACTTATTCCTCAGCAATTTCTTTCACTTATTATATTGTTAGAGTAAAAAAAAAAAAACTGTTTTTTATTTCGGTATCTCACAAGGTTACCATGGTAATTTTGCAGATTTCACTTTGGTAAGACACACAGATGTAAATATTGTGATATATTATGCCATGACTTGAAGGCTCCTAGGAGGAACTGACAACCTATATTAATACATAATATTTTCTTTTGTTTTGGCTTTAGATACTTTTTAATTTTAGATAAACCCTTAAAGGCTCATTTTAAATTATGTCTCTATTTTTAAAATGAATATTTTTTTATATAAAAGAATCTTGCAGAGCTTTTTTTGTTACACTTCTTTTGCACTGTGCAACGGTTTCCTGCTTCTGACCCATCAGTTCCTTATTTTTCTTCTAATTACATGATCTGCTTGACAGCCAATCATATAAGACATCCAGGGATGTGGTTTTTCATCATGCACTTGCTTTTCTCATTATGTAACCTGTCTCCCATGTGATTGGCTGAGCAAATTATATGATTAGTGAGTGATAGGAGTAGTTGGTAGGGGAGGAAAAAAGCAAGGGAACATATATTTTGTTGTTGTGTTGTTCAGTTGTGTGTGACTCTCTGTGACCTCATGGATCGCATCACACCAGGAACATCTTTATGTCCATGGTCATGCTAATTCACTTGGCTTTCATGGCAGAGATACTGGAGTAGGTTGCCAGTTCCTTCTCCAGTGGGCCACAGCATATAGCTCCTGGTATTCCAAGGGGGTTTCTCATCCAAGTACTGACCAGGGTCAATCCTGCTTGGCTTCAGTGTGGTGGGACCACTTGGCTCTCTTGGCTTCAGGGTAATGTGACCTCTTTGGTTCCCTGACTGGAACTGAACCCAGGTCACACCTGTGAAAGAAATGAATCGTAACCACTGGGGAACCCAACAATTGTTTGGTATAAGACAATTATAAAGTAAGATAACAAGCCTTTATAATTATTCAATTCCAGTATACAATGATCCTTCTATTTTAAAATATTATCTTTAGATTACTATAAAGTAAAAAACTTTCCAGTGACCCTTTAATGTGAGTTCCCTTCAACTTCTTTTTAACAGTATTCACAGGCTAATGTACAAAGAGGTAGAGAAGGAGAGAACAGTTGATTGGAGGACTTGGATTGTGCATGTTATTTAATGGTGTCATCTATATACTTTCAGACTTTTTCAATCTGCAGTACTTTATCAGGGTTAGCAAACCTTTTTGGGCATAAATCTCACATTTTGTTATATGATTAACCGAATGGAGACTACAGGTTCTCAATCTCTTTGATGTTCACATAAGTGAAGCCGAAATGTACATAACTGTTTGAAAAGTTGGGTGTTTTGTACTCGATGGAAAAAACTTTTCCATTCTGCCTATGTCTATATTAAGAAAATTGTATTGTTTGTGTATATATTGTGACAAGTTACCAGTTTCCTCTTGGTTCGTGCCAAAGTTTCCAGCACTTAATGGAACACAATACAGGAGACTATAATACTTTTTTCAAGTTTTACTACAATTTTAGCAAGTGATACAATATAATAAACCAAAACAATCAAAGAAAGTAACAGGCCTAGCTTCCACCGCAGCACTACCTTTACTAATAGACAGCTCCCTTACTATCCAGCTCCCATCCAGCTAAACCTGACTGGAGCAAAAACAAAACAAACAGTACAATTGTTTGCTCGCAATCACTGCCTATAATCCACTCTGCTCCACTCACAGTCCACTCTGCTCCAAACAATCATAGACTCCAAGCTGCTTTCTCTCTATCTGTGTTTTTTCAGCTTCAGACACCGGCACACACACTTCTGTCTCCAACTCAAATACACTTTGCACACACTCCTTTGTGTGTGTGTCTCTTTCTTTAGCCGAAACCAGATGTACCCTTAGTCCACCAGCAGCCACACTCAAAACTCAAACTCCAGCAGTCTTAAATCTGTCTTACCCAGGTGTGTCTAAACAACTTCTCATGAAAGAGAGCTTTGCTAAGCAACGGGAGATGCCCAGGGACACGCTAGGAGTTCACAACAAAGTGTTTTGAGCGCCAAAAGTTAATAAAACCTATAAATAGGTTCTATTAACCCCAATTCTGTCTGGTTAATTGGTATTGGTTTGGTTTTTGCCGACCAGTAATTGGAAAATATGTTAAAAGATATAAATGCACACCAAAACACATCTGACAGTCCTAACCATTCCTATACGTGTTCCTGCAGCTCTATACAGTATCCTCTCTCAATACTAAACCTACTATTGGTGTTTACCAGCCTTCTTCTAAGTGAGGGTTATAAGAAAAGGGAGCCAGGTCAGGCCCCAGTGTTATATCTACTGATACTGGAATATACTTTTGGAGCTCTTTATGAGATTAAGCATTTACGCTACATTCCTGGATACCTTCCACTGGAGGACCCCCCTTGTGGAAACAATATTGAGCTCTCAAAAGCTCTTATTTTGGAGGTATTAGAATGTGAGTGAGCATTATTACCATATTTACTTTTTTGATTATTGCATTTTTTTTTAAACCAATATTTTGTTTATTAAAAGGCACATAATGGTACATCATTGCATGTTGCATGTTACAGTCACATACAAAGCTTTAGTTATCACACAATAGCAATTACGTCTTGTCAATTAGGTTGTAATGTATTGCTATCTATGCCTTTTAATTTTTAGAATTTTTAAGTATTTAACTAACAATAGGGAGAATTTTTGCATAATTTAAATTTTTTTAATTAGTATTTTATGATTTTGTTATCTAAATTTTAGGATAAACTTTGGTTATACAGTTTTGGTATTTTTTACTTTATATTCTGGGAGTCTTTATTTGATTTTGATTATCTTATATATGGATGCTATTGCCCTTTAGCGCATTTTATCTATTTGTGTATATATATATATATATATATTTATATATATATATATATATATATATATATATATATATATATATTTATATATTTAGTTTTATATATCTATCTATCTATCTATCTATATATATATATATATATATATATATGAGTGGACATATGGACATAGGAGCCAGAAAGATTGTCATATGAGCCATATAGGCTGTTTCTAGAAGCCTGGAAGTAAGCCCTATATATTGTTTTTTTTGCAAGTTAAAGGAATGCAAAGAGGAAACTGGTCCCACTTTCTTTAAATCTGTGTGAACTTCATATAACCTAATTAAAGCTGTGTCAACTTGGTACCATATTTTTTAATTATCTTTTAGATTTGATTGACTTCTTTAACTGTCAGGAAGTTTTTTGATACAATAAATAATATGTTTATTATAAAATATGAATGTTGTATTTTGTTAATATATTTATAGTATAGAATAAACAAAGGGAATTGAGGTGCTTAATAAAATGCCAGAGTTTTTTCTATGTTTTGAAGCATAAGGAGAATTTTATTGTAATGATCCCTTTTATTGGACAAACATTTTATTTAGAGTAACAAACTTTCGAGAGATGCAACTCACAATTTAAGTCAGAAGACATACTGAATAGATATTATAATGTGTGCCTTTTATACAAGTAAAGACTGATAAGAAAGATGGTAGGATATAGCAGGGATTATAAATAAGATCATTGATAAGTGGAAATATGTGTGGGGTAAATGCACAATGTTAGATGAGAAATAAAAACATAGAATAATAGATAAAAATAAAATATTTTATAAACATTTAGTTTTTGCCTAGCAGTTTGCCTACTTATAGCAAAGCACATACATACCTGAAGCCACAGGTGCCCGCATGAACACACATAAAGATACATCTATAAAAGTAAATAAATACTAGTAATCAAATTGTAAAGAGTTTATACACTTATCTAGCAGACTATTAAAAAAACTCTAGCATGTAATAAATATAATTCATGTATTTAAATAATTATTAAATAAAAAATATAAGTTTAATAAATATCACACACACATATACCACCTGATCTGTTATCGAACTGATCCACCAAGGATGAGGAACTGCGAACATATGCAATGTTCGATCTGCCCCCTATACTTTATCATTAAACAAACTTTGACCCTGTGTAACGGATCTACTGGCACCCCGACCGGGTACCTCCGTTGATGGATGCGTCCTAGCTTGCGTCGAGGCCTACAAGCACCGCACCGGACACCAAAACCACCACAGACTCCAAGGATAGTACATCAGGAACAAGCGTTCAGTAGTTACAGCTCAAGGGAGTATGCAGAAGCATAGCAATCCCCAGTATGATAGCGATCCCCTCAAATAACGAGAAGAGGCTACGTTTTGAAGGGTCAAGAGGAACTATTTATTAATGACAGGGAATCTCCTTTTTAAGCAATGGTGCCCTCTGAAGGGCTACACCCACATAATTATCACAACAGCCAATTATCTACATGGTTCAACCCCCACGTCTCCTCCCCTCAGATAACAGGTAACACAATTAAAACAGACACAATTTTAACCACATTCTGGATGTACCCCAAATACAGGGGGTACACCTTTAAGTCCCGCACCATTCAATATCTCTCACCCAGGGGAACAACATATACAAAAATGGCATGAATCAGACCAGGGGTTCAAAAGTTAGTAAAAGTATGTTTTTACACATAACACACAGACATTGCACATATCCCCCATACAATACACATATAGGACAATAGGTGAGTCACACCTCCCTGGCAACTTGGATACAATCAGACATTAATTAGATCATTCCTCTTTGTTCTTATCAGAGAATGAAAACACTTTGGAAAATGCAAGGATCCTTTACAACTTTCTTATCTCTTGAATCTCTGTAACAGGATTATCTATTAGCCTAGGTAAGCAAAAGTCTGGCTAATATTCTGAGCCAATATATTCTGTAGAACATCAACCAACATACATATAGTAGGATCATATAATAATCATAAAACAGTTTAAAACAGTGATGGGTTCCGCTACACACCTCCCCCGTGACCATAAGCCGGCATACACGGTCTGATCCCAATAGATCGGCCTGGGGATGTCCGGACAAAAGTATTTGTTGGTCAATTCTCTAGTTTGACAACCCATCAGCATTACTGCAATTCACATTTACTCACATTTCCCATATCCCCAGATAGCTGGGATCTGAGCGCACAAAACCACGGAATAGCGCTCAGATCCTCTTCACACAGTTCAATTGCCATGTAGCTAAAGTCTTTCCCATAGTCTTTCATTATATGAATGGGCTTCATGGCACAGTTATCTGGGGTATCATGGTTCACACAGGGCAAGTACAGAATGACCCCCCTGTATGTAAAGGGCCAGAATGAGTGACTTACACTCTGGTATGGCCGAACACTGGTTCCAAAGGGCAATATGTACCAGGGCCATAGTCGCAGGGCAGGAGGCTGGCAAACAGTCCTCTCCAAGCCAAAGTGGCGAAGGGCACTTCGTCACATATCTCTCCTTTGGGGGGAAGTCTAACCAGGTACCTGGATATTTTGCTGGGGTGATGGTGCAACACGCTGAGGGGACTTGAGGGGCAGAGGCCAGCGGCACTCTGCCCTGATGCCAGCTCTTCTGCTGGTATAACCTGCAGGACCTCCTGCTCTGTACAAGGGACAAAGGGAGGGCAGAGGCCGACTGCACTCTGCCCCGCTGTCAGCTCTTCTGCTGGGGTACTTGTGACATATTCCGGCTCAGTAGCCAGGGAAACGTGGGGGTCAGTGGGGGTTAACATTTCCTCTGTTAACCCTGGGGCCACATTAGAAGTTAGCTGGGGAGGGGAATTTGTACTTACCCCCTCCTCCGGTTGTCCCAGTGACGGTAGTTGGGGATCTGGACAAGCTGTGGGCGCAGAGACCACGGTCCCATCTGCGCCGTCTGGGAGATTGGTGTCTCCCCTGGTTAGGGTAAACTGTCGCTGGGGGGGAAGGACGACACCTTCTGCCCCCTGTGTTTCACACTGCCGCTGGGGGGGAAGGACGACACCTTTGGCCCCCTGGGGTACCCACTGCCGCTGTGGAGGAAGGTCGACATCTTCTGCTCCCTGGGGTTCACACTGCCGCTGGGGGGGAAGGACGACACCTTCTGCCCCCTGGGGTTCACACTGCCGCTGAGGGGGAAGGACGACACCTTCTGCCCCCTGGGATTCACACTGCCGCTGGGGGGAAAGGACGACACCTTCTGCCCCCTGGGGTTCACACTGCTGCTGGGGAGGAAGGATGACACCTTCTTCCCCCTGGGGTTCACACTGCTGCTGGGGAGGAAGGACGGCCCCTTCTGCTCCCTGGGGTACACACTGCCGCTGTGGGAGAAGGCCGACACCTTCAGCTCCCTGGGGTACACACTGCCGCTGGGGAGGAAGGACGACACCTTCAGCTCCCTGGGGTACACACTGCCGCTGGGGGGGAAGGCCGACATCTTCAGCTCCCTGGGGTACACACTGCCGCTGGGGAGGAAGGACGACACCTTCAGCTCCCTGTGGTACACACTGCCACTGGGCGGAAAGGACGACACCTTCTGCCCCCTGGGGTTCACACTGCCGCTGGGGAGGAAGGACGACACCTTCTGCCCCCTGGGGTTCACACTGCCGCTGGGGAGGAAGGACGGCCCCTTCTGCTCCCTGGGGTACACACTGCCGCTGGGGGGGAAGGCCGACACCTTCAGCTCCCTGGGGTACACACTGCCGCTGGGGGGGAAGGATGACACCTTCGGCCCCCTGGGGTACACACTGCCGCTGGGGAGGAAGGACGACACCTTCGGCTCCCTGGGGAACACACTGCCGCTGGGGAGGAAGGACGACACCTTCGGCTCCCTGGGGAACACACTGCCGCTGGGGAGGAAGGACAACACCTTCTGCCCCCTGGGGTTCACACTGCTGCTGGGGGGGAAGGACGACACCTTCTGCCCCCTGGGGTTCACACTGCCGCTGGAGGGGAAGGACGACACCTTCTGCCCTCTGTAGGGCCGGTAGAGAGACCTCGGTCCCATCTCTACCTGCCATCTGGAGGTCATCCCAGGACCAGTCAATGAAGTCTGGTTCTGCTTGTCGAGTAGGTTGGGGCTGCACAAGGCTGAGCAGGTGTTGGTAGTCCTGCTCCAGCTCCCACTCTCTCGTTACCAGGTGGGTCATGTCTTTGCTCACCTCGCCTTCGTCATCCCAGACATACATGCCCATCCGGTAGTCGTAGATGTCCCAAAACCTAGACCCCTCCGTGCTGCCAAGATCAATATCGTCCTCCAAGGCATCCCATAATAAACCCGGGCCATCATAATCATCCCCCTCCGGTAAGTCGTGTTCAGACGTCCAGGGGGTAAGTCGAACGGTATGCCACCAGAGGGCCTGGTATGCGTTGTCTAGCCAGAGCTCTCGCCATACCAGGGTTTCTAGTCTTGTCACCCACTCATCCAGGGGCTGCTCTCCCAATAGATACATCCGCATCGCCACACGCTTCTGTAGCCGCTGCTCATCACTGGGGAGACTCTCACCTCGCCGCCATTGGGCATCTTCCAGGGCATCATACCAGAGTTCCTTTCTGTCTGCATCCCTGTAGTCCGCGGCCGCCTCCTCCTCCTCATCATGAAACGCTGTCTGAAAACTAGCCGGTTCCATCCTGCTGTAGCCAGGGGCGCTGTACGGATACTAGCGTTGCCCTCAATTTGTAACTCCAAACGTTACTGGTGTCTCCGTGCTGCTTTTCCTCTTACTAGGACGCCATCCCACCACTACCAGCCAATGTAACAGATCTACTGGCCCCCCCGACCGGGTACCTCCGTTGATGGATGCGTCCTAGCTTGCGTCGAGGCCTACAAGCACCGCACCGGACACCAAAACCACCACAGACTCCAAGGATAGTACATCAGGAACAAGCGTTCAGTAGTTACAGCTCAAGGGAGTATGCAGAAGCATAGCAATCCCCAGTATGATAGCGATCCCCTCAAATAACGAGACGAGGCTACGTTTTGAAGGGTCAAGAGGAACTATTTATTAATGACAGGGAATCTCCTTTTTAAGCAATGGTGCCCTCTGAAGGGCTACACCCACATAATTATCACAACAGCCAATTATCTACATGTTTCAACCCCCACGTCTCCTCCCCTCAGATAACAGGTAACACAATTAAAACAGACACAATTTTAACCACATTCTGGATGTACCCCAAATACAGGGGGTACACCTTTAAGTCCCGCACCATTCAATATCTCTCACCCAGGGGAACAACATATACAAAAATGGCATGAATCAGACCAGGGGTTCAAAAGTTAGTAAAAGTATGTTTTTACACATAACACACAGACATTGCACATATCACCCATACAATACACATATAGGACAATAGGTGAGTCACACCTCCCTGGCAACTTGGATACAATCAGACATTAATTAGATCATTCCTCTTTGTTCTTATCAGAGAATGAAAACACTTTGGAAAATGCAAGGATCCTTTACAACTTTCTTATCTCTTGAATCTCTGTAACAGGATTATCTATTAGCCTAGGTAAGCAAAAGTCTGGCTAATATTCTGAGCCAATATATTCTGTAGAACATCAACCAACATACATATAGTAGGATCATATAATAATCATAAAACAGTTTAAAACAGTGATGGGTTCCGCTACACCCTGCACCTCACAGTCAGCAGGAACACATTCCAGCTAATCAGCATCATACCCTGCCTTCCAGACCCTTCAACCTCATGGACAGCAGCCATTTTGGAATCATAACTAACTTGCAGTCTTACTGAGAGGAGGCTGAGTGTAGGTGATACTAATTCAATAGGGAAAACCATAGCTAGGCTACTGTCCAATACAGTCCTGAAGGACTATTTTGATCTCTGCTGCAAGGACAGCACCCCAAAAAGCCCTTTTTAGGGCTATAACATCAGTCTGTTTTTTTGTTTTTTTCTGTCTAATCTAAGTTCATTTGCCTGCCTACTAGCCAGTGTGTGTGTCAGGCTCACAACTTATACTGTGCCCAGTGCAACCAATCCAATCTGGTGGTGTACCGGCAGTTTACTTTTAAAACCAAAACTTTTATTTTGTCTTATCTAAGTTCATTTGCCTGCCTACTAGCCAGTGTGTGTGTCAGGCTCACAACTGATACTGTGCCCAGTGCAAGCAATACAATCAGATGGTGTACCAGCAGTATACCTTTAAAAAACCCAAAATTGTATTTTGTTAAATCTAAATTAATTTGCCTGACAGCTATTCTGTGCGTGTCTCAGGCTCACAACTGATACTGTGCCCAGTGCAACCAATCCAATCTGGTGGTGTACCAGCAGTGTACATTTAAAAAACAAAACTTTTATTTTGTCTAATCTAAGTTCATTTGCCTGCCTACTAGCCAGTGTGTGTGTCAGGCTCACAACTGATACTGTGCCCAGTGCAACCAATCCAATCAGGTGGTGTACCAGCAGTGTACATTTAAAAAACCCAATATTGTATTTTGTTAAATCTAAGTTCATTTGCCTGACCGCTATTCTGTGTGTTTCTCAGGCTCACAACTGATACTGTGCCCAGTGCAACCAATCCAATCTGGTGGTGTACCAGCAGTCTACTTTTAAAAACCAAAACTTTTATTTTCTATAATCTAAGTTAATTTGCCTGCCTACTAGCCAGTGTGTGTGTCAGGCTCACAACTTATACTGTGCCCATTGCAATCAATCCAATCTGGTGGTGTACCAGAGCAGTCTACCTTTAAAAAAAAACAAATTGTATTTTGTTAAATCTAAGTTCATTTGCCTGACTGCTAGTCTGTGTGTGTCTCAGGCTCACAACTGATACTGTGCCCAGTGCAATCAATCCAATCTGGTGGTGTACCAGCAGTCTACTTTTAAAAACCAAGACTTTTATTTTCTATAATCTAAGTTCATTTGCCTGACAGCTAGTCTGTGCGTCTCTAAGGCTCACAACTGATACTGTGCCCAGTGCAACCAATCCAATCAGGTGGTGTACCAGCAGTCTACCTTTAAAAAACTCAAAATTGTATTTTGTTAAATTGAAGTTCATTTGCCTGACCGCTAGTCTGTGTGTGTCTCTCAGGCTCACAACTTATACTGTGCCCAGTGCAACCAATCCAATCTGGTGGTGTACCAGCAGTCTACATTTAAAAAAAAGCAACACTTAATTTAATTTCTCCCGGTTCTAAAAATCCAGGCCTTATACACGCCCCCTGATAGGTGATGCAACAAGTATTAAACTGATAAGAGTAGTACTAACAAACACGCCATTCCTATCTGGTGGCACCTTCGATTGCACGCGCCGTGCCCAAAAATTGAAGTGGGAGGACCAACCAAGCATCTTTTTCCATCTCCCGGTTTCAAAAATCCAGGCCTTATACACGCCCCCTGATAGGTGACGTAACAGGTATTAAACTGATAAGAGTAGTACTTACAAACACACCACTCCTATCTGGTGGCACCTTAGATTGCACGCGCCGTGCCCCAAAATTGAAGTGGGAGGACCAACCAAGCATCTTTTTCCATCTCCCTGTTCCAAAAATCCAGGCTTTATACACGTTCCCTGATAGGTGACGTAACAGGTATTAAACTGATAAGAGTAGTACTACTTAACAAACCTTATAATAATGCAGAGAGAGGCAACGCAGTGAGAGGAGTGTGAAGAAGAGGAGTCAGAGGAGGAAGGTGGCTTTGAGGAGGTGGAAGACCGAACACAGCAGGCGTCCCAGGGGGCTTGTTGTCACCTTTCGGGGACCCTTGGTGTTGTACGTGGCTGGGTGGAGGAAGAGACCTTCAATGACATCAGTGAGGACAAGGAACGGGACATGGCTAGCTTGGTATCCAACCTTGTGCAAATGGGGAGTTTGCGGTTGTGCAAATGGACTGTTTGCGGTTGTTTGCGGTGCGTTAAACGGGGAGTTTGGTCTGTCACTGTGAAGCAGGCCTAACCCTTACACTACCTGATCGATACAACATCATACCTGATGTTTTATAGCACGTTATTACAAACAATTTAGGAATGTTAGGTAATTTATGCCCTTTATGAATTAAAACCAGACTCTGCATCAACTATGTAATTTTCCGTGGGAGTTTTGACATGGATCCCCTTCCGGCATGCACACAGTCCAGGTGTTAGTCCCCTTAAAACAACTTTTCCATCACTATTGTGGCCAGAAAGAGTCCCTGTGGGTTTTAAAATCCACCTGCCCATTGAAGTCTATGGCGGTTCGCCGGTTCGCGACATCACTATTTAGCAGCATTAGACTAGATTCTTCTTACCTTCTTAACTATTATGTACTTTTTTCACACAAGGCTTCAAATTATTGCCTAATATTCTTGTTTAATAAATACTGAGAAATATAATTTGTTTGTTATGTCACATGGGGTTTGATTTATCTGATGTTAGGCTACAGATAGGCATAGATAAAGGTCAGATATACCATATATACTCAAATATAAGCCGACCAGAGTATAAGCTGAGGCACCGATTTTACCACAAAATACTGGGAAAATTTAGTGACTCGAGTATAAGCGGAGGGTGGGAAATGTGCTGCCCCCTGTGCCCCTCTTGTGCCCTCTGTGTCCCCCTCTTGTGTGCCAACTGTGCCCCTTTTTTGTGTCCCCCCTCTCCCTCACCTGTGTCTCTCCCCCCTCTCCTTCCCTTGTGTCTCTTCCCCTCTCCTTCCCTTGTGTCTCTTCCCCTCTCCTTCCCTTGTGTCTCTTCCCCTCCTCTCCCTCCCCTGTGTCTCTTCCTTTCCTCTCCCACTCCTGTGTCACTTCCCCCCTCCCCTGTGTCTCTTCCCCCCTCTCCCTTCCCTGTGTCTCTTCCCCCTCTCCATTCCCTGTGTCTCTTTCCCCCCTCTGCCTCGTGTCTCTTTCCCTCCCCCTCCCTTATCACCCTCCTGAACCACCCTCCTCAACCCCCTCCTCATTCTCAACCCCCCCTCCTTACCCTCCCTCCTCAACCCCTTCCTTATCCTTAACCCCCTTCCTCATCCTCAACCCCCCTCAACCACAAACCTCCCTTCTCAACCTCAACCCCCTCCTCAACCTCCCTCCTCATCCTCTCTCCTCAACCACCCTTCTCAACCTCAACCTCCCTCCTCAACCCCCCTCCTCATCCCCAATCCCCCTCCTCATCCTCAACCCCCCTCCGCAACCTCAACCTCCTCCTCATCCCCCCTCTTCAACCCTCCTCCTCAACCCCCCTCCTCATCCTCAACCGCCCTCCTCATCCTCAACCCCCTTACTCAACCTCAACCCCCCTCCTCATCCTCCCTCCTCAACCCCTCTCCTCAGCCCCCCTCCTCATCCTCAACCCCCCTCCTCATCCCCCCTCCTTAACCCCTCCTCAGTCCCCCTGCTCATCCGCAATCCCCCTCCTCATCCTCAACCCCCCTCCTCATCCTCAACCCTCTTCCTCAACCTGAACCCCCCTCCTCAACCCTCCTCCTCATCCCCTCTCCTCAACCCGCCCTCCTCATCCTCAACCCCCTTCCTCATCCTCAACCCCCCTCCTCATCCTTAAACCCCCTCCTCATCCTTAACCCCCCTCCTCATCCTTAACCCCCCTCCTCATCCTCAACCCCCCTCCTCAACCTCAACCCCCCTCCTCAACCTCAACCCCCCTCCTCAACCTCCATCGTCAACCCCCTTCCTCATCCTCCCTCCTCAACCCCCCTCCTCATCCTCAACCTCAACCCCCTCCTCAACCCTCCTCCTCATCCCCCCTCCTCATCCTTAACCCCCCTCCTCATCCTCAACCCCCCTCCTCATCCTCAACCCCCCTCCTCAACCTCAACCCCTTCCTCAATCTCCCTCTTCATCCTCCCTCCTCAACCCCCTCCTCATCCTCAACCCTCCTCATCATCCTCAACCCCCCTCCTCAACCCCCCTCCTCAACTTCCCTCCTCAACCTCCCTCCTCAACCCCCCTCCTCATCTTCAACCCCCCACTTCATCCTCAACCCCCCTCCTCAACCCCCTCCTAATCCTCAACACCCCTCCTCTGCTTCAATCCCCCTCCTCATCCTCAATCCCCCTCCTCATCCTCAATCCCCCTCCTCATCCTCAACCCTCTTCCTCAACCTCAACCCCCCTCCTCAACCCTCCTCCTCATCGCCCTCCTCATCCTCAACCCCCTTCCTCATCCTCAACCCCCCTCCTCATCCTCAACCCCCCTCCTCATCCTCAACCCCCCTCCTCATCCTCAACCCCCCTCCTCATCCTCAACGCCCGTCCTCATCCTCAACCCCCCCTCAACCTCAACCTCCCTCCTCAACCCCTTTCTAATTACCTCCCCCTCTCCCTTTCCCCTCACTTACCTTCCATCAGCAGTTGCTTCTCTGCACGTCTCCCGGCTGCGTCGTGACCCGGCCAATGCTAATGACGTGACGCGCTTGTGATGTCATGTCATTAGCATATGCCGGGTCCTGACGCAGCACCCGGAAGTCGCACAGAGGAGAGGAGGAGCAGCTGCTGATGGAAGGTAAGTTAGGGGAAAGGGAGAGGGGGAGGTAATTAGGAAGGGGTAAAGTGAGAAGGGGGGGGTTGAGGAGGAAGGATGAGGAGGGGGGTTGAGGATGAGGAGGGGGTTGAGGAGGGGAAGTGAGGAGGATGATAAGGGAGGGGGAGGGAAAGAGACACGAGGGAGAGAGGGGGAAAGAGGCACAGGAGAGGGAGAGGGGGGAAGAGACATGGGGGGGGGAGAGACACAGGGTGACTCGAGTATAAGCCGAGGGGACCCTTTTCAGCCTTAAAAAAAGGGCTGGAAAACTCGGCTTATACTCAAGTATATACGGTATGTTAATATGATTAGGAGATGCACTTACTTTTTTATTTTTTATTATTTATATGGTTTTAGGGTAAACCTTAAACGCACTGTGGAGTCATAGTTCTTGGAATTCTGAGCAGGACATAGTTTTTTCTTTACTTATTTTGGATGTCCAAATGGGAACAAAAATGTATATATTTTTTTAATGTACTCTTGGTCAAGTGCTTCTATCTATCTTTTGCCAACCATAAGACAAATGATGTTGTTATTAATAGCATTTCTATCAAATCTGTAGCATGAATTAGATACCACTAGTAAGATTGTTTTAGATTGAAACAGTGGCTGTCTCTGCCTTTTGTTTTAGAACAAATGTAGTACCTATCAAGGGTAGCAACTGTAAAGTAGGATGGGGAAATATTGGTCTGACCACGGGCTGTGTAGGCAACATTCCCCAGAGCCTAGAAAAGGAACTCCGCCTTCACTTAAAAAATGGTACTCATGCAACACGCCTTATAAGCATTTTTAGGACTAACCAGTCAAAACCTTTTAGTTTATGGGGGATATTTTATGTTTTGCCCATCGCCCAGCCTGCTGAGGGAGCACTTTTCACATGCACATTCTCTCCCTAAGGCAAAAAGGACCTGAGAGGTTAGTGGCAGCCACCTCCTAGGCTGAAACAGCACCAACTTATCACTAGCACTGGTGATGACTTTTAGATTTTGGTTTGGGCACATTTTATTTCTGTTCATTCCCACTTCTGGGAGCTTTAAGACCTACAGTGCAGAAGCAATATAACTACTTAGGTTATCAAGAATATATAGCAGGCTGAATAACTTTTGTTTATTGTTTTTTTATTGTGTTATTAAAGGAAAGTATGTGTTGAGAATTGCAAAGTAGCTTTTGAATATAGGTGTATTTTAATAATTGGTTTTGTAACAGTTAAATGGTTGTATTCTAGAATAAAGTCAATCAGACTGTTTTATGGAATATGGCACGCATTGAAATATATTGGTAAACACCTATAGTCCGAAATGCAGGTGCTAATTAGTCTTTGTTCTGTGATCAGTCCCAAAAAGGGTATCAGAAGGATTGTGGTATATTGGACTATGTTATCTCCATTGCAAATAAGAAAGTTATACAAGTTTATACATTACCATGTATAGGATTTTAGGGTAACACCTGTCTCATTTTAAGATCCCTTCTCAAAATAGTCTAAAGTACGGTAATCCCTTTTTGTATATTTGTTTTTTCTTTTTGGGAAGAGTTGGGATAGAGTTTGGATATAGACAGATATAGTAAGATATCTTAGGTAAAATATAAGAGGGGCATAGGTTTATGCCATAGAGTGACAGTCAGAAATAGTACAGAGAGATAGACCAGAAAAGACCTGACAACCGGGAAAGCCCATAAAAGACTACAATCCTTCTCTTTGCCTATTAGATAAACTATTTCTTCCTCATCATCACAAAGTTGTTGCCACCAATTACTGATAGCCTTCTCCCTGTTTGCATGTATATGCATATTATTCATATTACATGTGTGTATAATATTTTAAGCCTTGTGTTAATATATTTGTAATGATATATTTGTTCTTGTATATCTAGCATGAGGCATATGTCATTATTTGCAATACAAATAAATGTAGAAATAAGCCTAACTAAAATGTTCCTAGATCCTTACTGTGTAAAATGCTACATTGAACTGGCAGGTGACAAGTAAAACTGAAATACATGAAATTAGTATATATACCCATTTTTTTGTCATATTTAGACATCTTGCCACTTTCCTTCATTTACCCAGACCTATTACATTTGTTAAGAAATAATAGCTCTAAAAGCAAGGGAGCGTATTTATCAAACATTGTCTTCTCAATTCTTCTCAAACCTCAGTCTTTATAAGCTCACTAACTGCATTTGAAAGTATTCTGCAATATTTGCAAAACAGTCATTCTGCACAAACTTTAATAAAAGCAATAACTGAGGGCTGTTTACAGTGTTCCAGAACGATCAGTCCCTGGAGGGGCAATACCTCCACCCTCACTACCTGTCTTATTTATTTTGTTTTTCACTCACTGCAACTTTTATTTCAAGGTTCAGTGGCAGCTGTATATTTATCAGTAGTACTGTAATTTACCCTGTGCTGCATTAAAGAGCCACAATTAGTGATAACACCCGATAAATGTTATTAGTGCAGGTCTTGTGTTACAAATAGACAGTTTTTAGTCAAAGGATTGTTGACATTGATGAGGATGGTCTAGGATGTAGCTACACAGTAGCAGGTGCCTGTATCAATTGCAGCATACTTTTGGAAAACTCGGTGGCACGACTTTTGGGCGCATAAGACGTGCGCACCATCATCTGCGCACCATCAAATGCGCACACCAACAACGCGCCTGAGAAATGGAAGCAGCGTCACCATCGCGTCCCATGTCAACACCCGCCCGAGTCACAGACGTCTACATTCACTGACAGGTACAGAACTTGTGTGGGGATGTGTGGATGGGTTTGCGGATGGGCAGGGGATGGATGTGGGGATAGTTATGGGATGATGTGTATGTTCTTTCAATATGAAAAGCTTTATGTGTTACACCTACCTCCGCAGCCACTAATGGCTTGCCGATATACTTGGCTTGTCATACACATCCATCCCCTAACTATCCCCACATCCATCCCCCTGCCCATCTGCACATCTATCCCCATCAACAAACCCAGCTACTTACAGCAGCTGGGCCCCTCACTGAGAGCGATCTCCCCCCTTATCACGGGCGCCCTGTATTCAGGCGCAATTGTGTACCTGTTTCCATTTCTCCGGTGCGCTGTTGTTGGTGTGCGCTTTTGATGGCGCTCAGATGACTGCGCGCACATCTGGTGTACCCAAAGGTCGGTATGCCGTAAAACTCTTACTATCCCAGGATAATGTGTCCTAGTAAAATAATGCACATTCCTTTTGACTAATTCATTAGCAGTCATACATACTGCATTCCCATTCTCCAAAATATGCCAACTTGACCCCTTTTAAAACAATTTAGGCTGCCGTAGTATCTACCATTTTGGTTTCTAGTATACAGGTGGTAGTCGGGTTACATACAAGATACTTTCCTGAGAAAGACCCTCATTCAATTGCGATTTGGCCAATTGAATAGGGCTCTAAATAAGCACATAACATATTTTTTTAAAGAAGTTTTTAGTTAGTGAAAACCTTGCTTTTGGATAGATGTTTACTAACTAAAAACTTCTTTAAAACATATATGTTATGTGCTTATTTAGAGCCCTATTCAATTGACCAAATTGAATGAGGGCCATAGTCTTTAGGTCTTATTTGTATGTAACTTGGTTCCCTGAATAATAATAATATAATGGCTCATATGAGATAATAACACAGTGTAACACTGTAATAATAGTTAATAATAATAATAATAATACCCCTGTACTGTAATAGTAAATTGCAGAAACAATTGTTCCCTTTTCTTTTAATTCAAACAAACAGAACATAAAAACAAATTCATACAAAAGCCTTGGGTGCCTGTTCTTAAGTACGGGTCATTTGTAAGTCGAGTCGTCTGTAACCGGGGACCTCCTGTTATTTAATAACTTAAGTGCTCTTCTGAAGTACTGAATAGTCCCACATTTATAGTTTGCTCTCTAACTACTCTATAATGCAATACATGTTTTAAAATGTAAACTATAAATAATGCAGCATTTGATATATTAATTGTTACTATTTTCTTTACTGTGTACATCCATTACTTTGCTTTACTAAATTGTCACCAGTTCATGCTATTGTAAGTTTAATGTGATTATGGCAGCTTGCAATACAACTGAATTCATGCCTTATTTACGTGCTTCCCAGGTGACTAAAACAATATATCTGCAATATACAATACAGTGCCTTGCAAAAGTATTCACCCCCCTTGGCATTTTTCGTGTTTTGTTGCCTCACAACCTGGAATTAACATGGGTTGTCTGAGGATTTGCATCATTTAATTTACAGAACATGCCCACAACTTTGAAGAAGTTTTTTTTCTTATTATTTTTGTGAAGCAAACAACAAATAGGACAAAATAACAGAAAAAGTAAATGTACATAACTATTCACCCCCCCCCCCCCCCCCCACCCACCTGCTTTTGCAGCAATTACAGCTCCAAGTCGCTTTGGATAATTTTCAAAGTACTGCATGGCTGGCGATGTGTTACATGCTTCGGGCTCGTTTTGATCCTTTTTGAAGGCATTTACTTTTTTACGGCTGCCATTTTTTTTCCTTGCTTACCCATTTTCGATCTTTGAAAAACAGCAATTAAGCCTCAAATTAGCTTGCAACCTCACTCACAGGCTCCCTGGCTCCCCCTGTGAGCTTTGTGTGAGGTTTTAATTTTTTATAATTTGGTGTTTTTGGGGGGTCTTCTGAGTTACGTGATTGCAAACATATAGGATGTTAAATTCATAATTGTTTTCACAGTCTTGCTTGCCTCTCGATCATTGTTAAAGTCTGACGGGCTTCAACGCTGATCACGGCTCTGCATGTGTGGGTACAATCTCTTTCCATCCTCCATCACTGGAGCATCGTCGGGCAAAATACTTTCAGCAAAAAACAAAATGGCACGTTTTCAGTTTGCGAAAAGGCCTTTGGGAGACTCCCAAAATGTATGGAGGAAGGTGCTCTGGTCTGATAAAACTAAAATTTAACTTTTCGTCTATCAAAGAAAACGCTATGTCTGTCACAAACCCCAACACATCACATCACCCAAAGAACACCAGCAGCCGGGACTGGGAAATTGGGAAATTGTTTAGAGTTGAGGGAAAGATGGATGGTGCTAAATACAGGGATATTCTTGAGCAAAACCTGTGTGTGATTTGAGGCTAGGACAGAGGTTCACCTTCCAGCAGGACAATAACCCCAAACACACTGCTAAAGCAACACTTGGGTGGTTACACTTAAATGTGTTGGAATGGCCGAGTCACAGCCCAGACCTCAATCCAATAGAAAATCTGTGGTCAGACTTAAAGATTGCTGTTCACAAGCGCAAACCATCCAACTTGAAGAAGCTGGAGCAGTTTTGCAAGGAGGAATGGGCAAAAACCCCAGTGGTAAGATGTGGCAAGCTCATAGAGACTTATCCAAAGCTACTTGGAGCTGTGATTGCCGCAAAAGGTGGCTCTACAAAGTATTGACTTTAGGGGGCTGAATAGTTATGCACAGTGACTTTTTCTGTTATTTTATCCTCTTTTTTTTTGCTTGCTTCATAATAAAAAAAACATCTTCGAAGTTGTGGGCATGTTCTGTAAAGTAAATGATGCAAATCCTCAAACAATCCATGTTAATTCCAGGTTGTGAGGCAACAAAACATGAAAAATGCCAAGGGGGGGGGGGGGTGAATACTTTTGCAAGGTACTGTATATATAGAAAACATATATATATATATAGAGGCAGATTATTATTTTTACAGAGGGACGATCTGTCTGCATTAATATATAGTTCACATTTTGAAAGAGGAGTTGCAAAAGAGTTTATACCTGCTCTCTTTGTTTTATCCAATGAACAATATAAATTATTATTAATAAAAATTAGAGAGCACCTAAATTTAAACCAGTTAGTCAACGACTGCACTGTCTTTCCACATTGTCAGAATCAGCGTACAACAATATGTAGCAATAAACGTAAAAGGATGTTATTTGATGTATCCTCATTATGTATAAAGACGTTCAGGGAAGGATTCAAACAGTGTTCTTTCCCGAACAAAAATGTTTTGGAATTATTATTATTATCTTTCGTTCAAATCTATTCCGTAGCGCTGTACAGGGGTTGAGTACACGGCAAAAACAAAATTAACACCTTATAAAGAATGGAGGTCCTTGTTTTTGATCTTAGCATTAAATGTACATAGAGCTTGTTTCCAAGGCACTGACACAAGATTGAAAATTTGCAAACTCACAATATTGGAATCCTTCAATTTAACGGCAAATACAATAATGAAAACACATTTTCTTATGCTTTTCAGCCCCCTACCTGATGGTGATAACTGGTGACTTCAGTGCTGTTTAAAACGGCGGTTTCACAAAGAGAGTTTGCGACATAGGACTGCACATTGAATTTCTATCATTTGTAGTCAGATTAAAATATGTATCTTTTGAAACAATGTACTGTTGAATTAATTTTAAAACTGCCAAATGTAGCAGTTTCTCATATTTTAAAATAAGATACCATTCTGCAAATGTAATACTAATTAATGTTACATTTACAAATTGAGTATTGTTTTCCATGATCATTATCATCTGTATGAAAATTAATTATAATGTTATTTGGAATATCGGCTAATATAATTTAAGCTAAAAATATGCAATGCTTTCAGAACATTTCTAAAGATTTTGTGATGATCTAATTTTAAATGTGTGCCCTTTCTTTAAGTGACTGTCAAAGTATGTCCTTGTTATGAAAATGTTATTACAAACGGCAAGGAACTGAATTCCATGTTGAAATGAAGAAGATCCCATTACAAAAATATTAAAAGAAATTAGGTTATGAGCTAATGTTGTTGGTCCCTTCAGAGAATTGGGAAAGAGAAAATGAATAACTGATCTTTTGATAAAGAAATGTTCTTTATTTTAATAGTTTTTAATGTTACGGATTCTTTTGTTAAATATAAGCATGTAGCCTTGCATGATTAATGACAAATGTAAGTACAAATACAAGGTTGTAACACTTTGAAGGTTGTCCAATGTTGATGCTGTGCAGTCAATGCAAAGGGTTTGGAAAACTATGTAAAAGTTTACTATTATATTATTAATAGTATGTACTATAGCATTTATTTACTTGAAAAGTGTTTCCTTGCTTTATATATTTATATACCTTGGCCCCTATTTAATTGTCAAAATCGCAATTACAAAAGCCTGTAATGGAGCCCGTAAATGTTACTGACATGTAATTGGCTTCCTTTAGCTACTTGCATTCCATTTGTGAGGGACAGGCTCCAAATCACTGAGGTTGTCAAAAACGTAACACCGTCCTATCTACTCCTTTGCTGTTTCAAGCCCGCAAATGTTTCCAGTGCTAAAGACGCAAAATCAATATTCAATTACAACAATTCAACAAGCCAGCAATTGCCTTCAAACCTGTAAATGACAAATGTATAAAAAATTATATGAGTACTAGATAGGACACACAATTGACTTAAACACCTGTTCATAACACTGCAAAAGCAAATAAACACACACTACCGTACTTAAAAATTAAAGCAATTAAAGGCATACAAATTAATTGCACAACAGTCTCAAGCTCACAAATCTGCAATAAAACAATATTTATTTTACCTTTTATTTTTGTGTATTATATTGATCCCGCGAATCAACGAGTTAATACATATCATGGGACTGCTTGGACTAGATCAAAAGATGTATTCATTTTTATTGATATCTACATTTCTGGATTGGGAGTCTGATTGCAGATCAGACTTCTAAGCACTAATTAATTGTAGTTTAAATTCCATGTTTTACTGACGTCATGATGTAATCAAGCCCTGAAATGCTACGTACAGGTTCTTGGTTTACGTGTTGGTGCTGTGAACTTGTAATTACGGGCTTGAGTCAATTAAATACATCTGTAACAGCACCAAACTTCTAACCCACAGACATATGTCCTGTATGTAGGTAATTACGGGCTTGGAATTAAATGGGGGCCATAATCAGATAGACTTGTGACAGCATTTTTTTTAAACCCTGGTTCAGACAGCCTAGTTATCAGATGGTGTACAAACACATAATGGCTTTACGCATTAGTTATTCAATATCAAACACAAATTCATTGTTTAAATGGATGTTTTGGGAATTAAAAAGTACACATAAAAATAAAGATAATTGGAATTGGTTAGCTCTATGGAATATGTTGATGCGTTACAAATAAATGATAGAATAATAATAATAATAATTGGTTGTAATTAAAAAAATGTTGAAGTGCCTTAAAATTGATATAGAAGATTATAGCTATTGAATGCATAAATTAACTGCAAAAGTAGCCTTCTGAGGTGAGGACTTCATCAGCAGAAATTAATTAGCAGTGAATAGTTTAACAAATAAATGAAATAGGGTAATTGTTAGATATCTGTGTCACTGTTACAAATTTTTCAACTGGGCATGTTTAGTAGTACAACCATGCCAGAAACTCATCAGATATACCCCACACATTAAGAAATGATTTCATAGTATGAACAAGCGATCACCTGTATGCTGAGGGTACATGTTAGGAAAGCCATTTTCTCTATTTAGTGGCGTCATCCTGGGTAGTGAGAGTAGTATATTAAAGGATACACATTTTCGAATTAATAGTCTCTGGAATAAGCCCAATAACCTATCATATACTCACAAATCAGGTCATACAGCCAGTTAATACCATGACTCACCCAATCTAGAGCCAAAGCAGAGGAACTGTTCACAAGCTCGTCTCTCTGTATAACTTGTTTCTATTGCCCTTTTCCTCCTGTTTCCTCATTTTCTCCTGTTTCCGCAGTATCCAAGCTTTCCTTCTCTTTACTATCCCTTTCTAAGTTTTCTGTTTTAGGCAACTAATCTCTATTGTTAAAAAAACATCATTCCTTGGCTAGGAGCCCATGGATCTTTTGCATAGTAGAACTGGCGATTGTATTGTGCCATTTTTATTTTCCCTTTGACTCTGCCATTCTTTATTAAAATAAAGAATATTATCTGTTTTACATTTGTTACTTTGTTGACGGATAAATATTTACATCAGATAAGAAAGAATAGACCCATACTTTCTGCATTTAGCATTTGGCATTTTCTGCAAATACATAGACCTACATAGAACTTTCTAGAAAATAAAATTAAACAGATAATTGAGCATAAGGGTTTGTTCAAAATGTAAGCCACATTGTTTTTCTCTGACTGATTTCATTTGAGCATAATATGGATTGCAGTTCTGCATGAATATTGAGAGATAGGCTTTGGTTGATGAGGCATGACATTTTGTAGCTCTTCTACACTATGACCCCTATTCAATTGCAAGCCCGCAGTTTACTTTATACCAGCCATAAGTCTGTGGGCTTGAAATTTGCAACGGTTACAGAGCGTTTCTATTGATCAAGCCCTCAGCTACCTGGCCAAAAGCCTAAACCGTAAACCATGCAATCGTAAGTAGCATTTCAGAGCATGATCATGATCAATTAAGCAAGGCCGTAACTACCAATTTATAAACAGCCAATAGCAAATGAGACCGTCATCATTACGTCAGTAAAACACGGAGGTTAAATGTCAATCGATTAGCGGTTAGAAGTCCGATATACGGCCAGACTCGCAATCTGGCAATGTACAAAAAAATAAAAATGAATGACGATACTGTTCTAGACCATGTGGGTGGGCTGATATGTATTAACTCATTTGTGAGCTTGAGACTGTTGTGCAATGAATTATGTCTTGCATTTCTTTCCCCGTCTTTTTTAATCCCCTTGCAAGTCTTATCTGGTACTCTTAGGATTTTCCTCTATATTTGCCATGTACGGGTGTAAAAACATTTGCGGGCTTGAGGAATTGTAGCAAATGAATAGCGATTTGTGCTTGTAACATTTACGGGCTTGACAGATCAAAGGCTTAAGTTACGATTTTGACAACCGCAGGGATTTTCAGCCTGTAACCCACAGATCGCTTGCGGCTCGCTAAAGACGCCAATTAAATAGCAAATTAGTTTACAGGCTACATTACAGGCTCCAGTAACTTACAATTGCCCAGTTGAATAGGGGCCTATCTGTGCTGGATACAATTGAAAATAATACTTATTAAAGGATTACCTTAGTAGTCTTATAAAGGGCTTCCTAAAGAATAGTTAGATTGGGCTTATTAAACTTTTTTAAGTCATGCCCCAGACTCTATAAGCTCTAGATCTGAATAATGTTTTGTTAGTGTAGTGGAAGGTACCAAACTGAAAACCTTGTGAGACCACTCACACACGCATAGTGTAACATGAGCTGCTAGCAATGTACACAAACACACTTTCTTGTCACCTCTGAGTGACTACCACTCAATATACAATACATTACTCATGTGGTAGAGATACTGTATATAAGAAGCTCATACTGTCTGGGTGCATGATTAAAAAAATTGTAATTCATTGTATAAAAGCACAGTAAAAATATTCTTTAGAAGAACACTAAAGTGGTCCTTTAATAGTTTACATGAATCCTAATTATTTATATAAATATATAACAACCTGGATGCATGTTAAAATGCAAAATGCAATTATGCAGGTATTGGTAGTACTCTACAGTACATTTTACCAAAAAAAGTGTTTGGTCTGTAGTAGGAAAAAGACACAGACAGAGAGACAGCTGATTGATGTTTTTTTTAAAGCAGAGTGTATTCTAAAGAATACCATACCATCCAATGATTGCGAACTAACTATTGGAATGTTGGTTTTGTTTTTGCTCCACCTAGCTTTACCTAGATCGTATCAGGGCTATCTATCAGTAAAGGTAGGGCTTTGGTGAAAGCTAGGCCTCTTATTTTCTTGATTTATTTATTTATGACTTTTTTGATTTATTATTTTGTATCACTGACTAGTAACATTTTTAAAAGTATTAAAGCCTCAAATTTTATTTTCCTACATCAAAATTATTTGGGAATAAACAGATTGAAACCCACTTGACATGGATAGCTTTGGCCCATTTCTCTAGAATATATTGCAATACAAGAAGGCGGTCCATTTTGCATAGTTAAAGGGATATCTAAGTGAGCTGGATTAATACATTTCTGCACTCAGTAGGCAAAAAGCAGCTTATGTGTATGCAGCACATCTCATAAAAACATTTTATTTTTATTAATATCTAAAAATCCCTCTAATGATCATGTTGACAATAAGAAAAGTATTTTTTTGCAGAAAAACTCCCATTTGTAGTTTTTGTTTTTTTATCAACACATGTATTTACATCACTTGCGTCGAAAATGCTACAGATCTCTTCTATTTTGAAGCCTGATAAAATTGACCTGGTTTCTCAACACCATTGCTAGCAATGCAATGAATACCATGTATGTTGGTCATTTAATACTGTAGTCCAGATATTGATTTATACTACCTGAAGTATAACATAACTGCTTTTTCAGAAATAATAGCCTTAAGACTTTCTATGTTGGAACCCATCTATCTTAAATTATAGTTAAGTTCCTATGTTCTTTCATTCCATTGCTTTTCTAGAAAGACTTCACATTCCAACTTTAGACTCTAGCATTGATATTGCATATGATGTATGGAAAAACATAATTTTTTTTTGGTCTCTAGAAACAACTATGTGGGCTTGACACCGTTGAGGTGCTGCAAGATATGGGCTGCCATTGGATAATGCCGGCCTGAAGTTGTACATGGGCCAATTTCACGTTTGGATGGGGTTAATTGCAGTGCGAGTGCATTGTGTCAGTAGAGTTGTCATGACTTATCTGAGCAATTAACAAGGGTGACACCTGCATGAATTATCTGCTCCAGGGGAATATGCGCGTCAGATACACAATGCTTGAAAGTAATTGACTGTATTAAAAAAAAACAAAGCCGCACTGGTATTGATCACAGCACTCCAATGTATAAAAATAACACTGTCTGGGGATATCATTTCAGAATATAAAAAGTGTTTGAAATCTAATGAGAGGGGATGCCTTAGGGGAAGGTATATATCAAAGTGACTACTGTATAGACAAAAAAGTGTGACTTCTACCTGATTCAGGCATTTAAGAAGCACGTTTGAAACCAAGCTGACATACAGCTGTATAACTTATCTTGCGATTAGCGTCCTATAGTGGAAATAAGCAACAAATATATTTATGTACTAATAACTGTGTGTTACCAATTTCTAAAATACAAGTTGTAAATTTCCACATTAATAAAAGAAAAGTAAATAATAAAAATTATAAATGTTTTTCTCCATATTTAAACACCATTTTATTAACAAGAATTTAGAAACTCTTTTTTTCTTTATGTTGCTGACTTGGGCCCCCATTCAATTCCAAGCCCGTAGTTACCTTCATACATGCTGCACGTCTGCGGATTAGAAATTTGTTACAATTTCGGCTGTATTCAATCGACTCAAGCCCGCAATTACAGGGCTAAAGCCTAAAACCGTAAACCATGAACCTTCATGTAGCATTTCAGGGCATGATCATGATCAGCAAGCCCATAAGTTACAATTTAGACAGAACCAATAGTAAATGAGACCTTCATCATGACATCAGTAGAACATGGAGTTTAAACTACAATCGATTAGTGTTTGGTAGTCCGATTTGCGATCGTACTCGCAATCCAGAAATGTAGAAATCAATACAAATAAATAAACGGTTCTAGTCCATGTGGGTGGCCTGATATGTATTAACTCTTTGATTTCTGGGATCAATATAACACGGAAATAAAAGGTAAAAATATATATTTTTTAGTTTTTTAGCGCAGATTTAGGAGCTTGAGACTGTTGTTCAATTAATGCTAATGCTTTTCATTGCTTTCCCAGTACTTTAAAGTACAGTAGTGTGTTTGTATTTGCTTTTGCAGTGTTATGAACAGGTGTTTAACCCACTTGTAGGTCCTATCTAGTACTCATAGAAATATTTGATCCATTTGCCATTTACCGGTTTGAAGGAAATTGCGGGCCTGTTGAATTGTTGCAATTGAATATGGATTAGCACTAGTAACATTAGATTTGGAGTTATGTTTTTTACAACCACAGTGATTTTAATCCTGTAACTCACAAATGGATTGTAAGTAGCAAAAAATAGCCAAATGAATGTCAGTAACTTTTATGGGCTACATTACAGACTCCAGTTATTACAATTTGGCCAATTGAATGGGGGCCATGTTGTTGAGCCACAGTCTTTTATTGGCCAGTGCATGAGCCACAGGTGGGGGGGGGGGGGGGGGGGGGGACCTTTGCAGGGATTTTTGAGAAGATCTCAGTGAGTAAAAACAAGGCTTTTAAGCACTTGTTAATAAAATAATGTCTGATGTAAATAAACACTTTAGTGGTTTATTTTAATATTAAAACCAGGGAAAATTCCATTTCACTTTAAAAAAAATACAATGCTACCAATGATATGGCTTCCATTCCTGTGGGACTGTAATGGAGTCCATCAGAATCTGAATAACTAAACAATTATAACAACCTGGGATATTTACATGCATCTTTTCACCACTATTAATATGAGTTCAATTCTATGATTTATTTAAAATAAATGTTAAATTTACTTTACTAGGTGCTATGCGATCTGTGTTTTGTTCTAATAGGTTTTGAAATTGACTTGTTTTACTCCTTTTTTTCCCCTACTTATCTGCTTTACGTTTCCTTTGTCTTACTTCTGTATAACAATCATTCTCTTTCTTTAACATATCTCTCTCTCTATCCTCTTTTTCTTTTTTACTATGACTTGTATTTCTCCCAACATTATCTCCTTCCATATTTTTCCTACATCCTCTCCTCTTCTGTTTGTTATTTTACATATCTCCCACCTTCTTTGGCACCCAAGTCAGTGGGTAGACAAAATATTTTCACACTCATGTCTTCAATCCCAACTCAAATCCTATGGGAATAGAGAAAAAATCATTAGGTTTGTAGTGGAGGAGGATAGAGAGGACCTGTATTGAAAAACATGATAGAGTAAAAGTCAACAACAAATAAATAGAGAAGCAGATGGACATGTAGGTATAATAGTGGTTAAACCAGAAAAAAAGCAGAATCATACAGCCTTATTAAATTCCAGCCTCGTAGATAAGAGGCTTCTACTTAAGTCCTACATACTGCAAAATTTCTCAAAGTTACAACGCTATTAAATTAACCCTGCTGCGAGCAACGTGTGAGCTGAAGTGTACCCACATTAACCCCTTGCCGCAGGGTCCCCGATCGGCACAGATCAGGCCCCCGCTGCATTTAAAAGTTTTAAATTCCCCGCCACGGCTCCTTAGAGGCCCCACAGCAGACTATTAACAATCCCGGCCGCGGCACCTAAAATTAACCCCCCTCTATGCAGCAGGGGTCCAAGATCGGCAGCGATCGTGACCCTGCTGCATTTACATTTTTAAATTTCCTGCCTCGCGGGTCCTTAAAGGACCGTAAAGGTCCTGAAAGGACTCACGATAAAATATTAACCCCGGCCAACTAAAATTAACCCCATAACTCATGGGGGTCAATACAGACCCCCATAAGGCCTTAGTTAACCCTATAACTCATGGGGGTCAATACAGACCCTCATCCTCAACCTCCCTCCTCATCCTCAACCTTAGGGTGAGGGGAGAAGAGACACAGGGAAGGGAGAGGGGAGAAGAGACACGGAGAGAGAGGGGGGCACAAGAGGGACACAGGGGGTAGCACATTTCCCACCCTCGGCTTATACTCGAGTCACTCATTTTACCCAGTATTTTGTGGTAAAATGGGTGCCTCGGCTTATACTCCGGTCGGCTTATACTCGAGTATATACGGTACATAAACATAAATACTGTATACATATGTATATTATATTCCTATTGAAATCCAGAAACCCTCCATGTTGCTTTAACGGGACATTGAAAGCATTATTTTCTTTGTTGCACCTGAAAGAGGGTATTTGATAATGCACCACTTTATGTATTAATGTTTTTTTTTTTTTTAAATGAAGCTTTCAAAGCATAAAACATATTCAGTTATTTATCTGATCTTGCCCATGTAAGTCAGTGAGCAGTAGCATAGCTGTGTGAGTCATACTTGTCTGCAAGTGAAATCTACAGACATTCAATGATGACTTCAAGTCAGTTCCACTATATAGTAGCTCTTAGAGATCCAACCAGTAAGGACAAGCTGTAATATGTTTGAAGGTAACACAACCATATTTGCTATCTCGTGTCTTAATGAACCTCAAAAATTATCTACCATTAATCACTTGGGCTGAAGAATAAGGAACGTCTCAACACTTTCTATGGTGGATCTTACTGGGGCTCATGCTGCTCGCTTCGGGCCCCATCAAATTATTTTACACAAGCATTTACTGTGCAAGTATCCTGTCAAACTCAACAAGTCTATTTTTCAGGGCTGCGCAAAACCAACTCAAAATAGACTGTAATAACCAAATGTTTTTGAGTTACAATATGCAGTTCCATTGATTTTGAATCAAAACCCACACAAATCTAATTTTACAGTCTTTTTGCAAGTTACTAAAACTAACCCTACATAGTTTAGATCACAGCTTCATTGAGGTACCCAAGCCCCTTTACCACAACATGGTAGCGATCCAGAAGGGGAAAGAGACTTTCTGGTAATAAAAAAAAAAACATGTAAATCCAGCTAAGTAAAGCATGAACAGCACATATGTTGCATTTACAAAAAAGATGATGTGTGTGTCTGCATACATATGTTAACACCTCCACATAACAAATATAACAAAGATTCCAGTACTCAAGAGGTTAATACAAATCAGAAAACTCACACAGCCTATAACAGGTGCTGTAATGCACTGCCTATTAAAGAGCTAGCCAAATCCCAAATAGTCATCAATAGCAAGAATCCAGAGCACATCTGAGTACTGAGAGCAATTATGTATGTCACATCCATGGGAAGACATGTCATGTACATAATACTGTTGTATGTTATAGACTGGGTTGTGAGAACTGTCATCATGGGCAGCCTGGGGCCTTAACCTTCCTGGCGGTATGATTATGTCAGTATTTAGAATGTTAAAGCGGTACATTATAAAAAACTGATATAATCATAAAGCCTTTAGACACCATTACCCCTTTCCCCTCTTCGCCTCCCTTTTCCCTTATCCTCTTCCTTCTTTTGCATTTCCCCCCTCTCCCCCATTATCCGCCCCATCCATTTCTTCCCTTTTTTCCCTTATCTGTCCCTTTCCCCCCTTATCCTCCTCATTCCCCCTTATCCTCCTCACTCCCCTTATCCTCCTCATCCTCCTCATCCCCCCTCATTCTCCTCCCCCCATCCTCCTCCTTTTCCCCTCATCCCCATCCCCCTCATGCTCCTCTTTTCCCCCCCTCATCCTCCTCTTCCCCCCTCCTCCCCCTTAATTCCCCTCATCCTCATCCTCCTCTTCCCCCCTTCCCCATCATCCTCCTCTTCCCCCCTTCACCATCATCCTCCTCTTCCCCCCTTCCCCTCTCACCCTCCTCTTCCCCTCTCACCCTCCTCTTCCCCTCTCACCCTCCTCTTCCCCCCCTCCTCCTCCCTCCTCTTCCCTCCTTCCCCCCTCTCACCTCTTCTTATTAAACCCTGATCATTTCCTGCTGCTGATCGGAGCCCTGCAGCGTGTCTTATGCCTTTCTCTGGAACATCATGTCATTAGCATATCCCGATTCAGAGGGTAATAAGGAGAGGGAGGAAGGAGGAAGCTGGAAGGAGGAAGTGGGAAGGGGAAAGGAGGAAGGGGGAAGAGGAGGATGGGGAAGAAGATGATGGGAAGGAAGGAGGAGGAATGGTGTGCTGAGGGGGCCCAGGCAAACTCGATAACTGATAGTGCCTTAATGTGTGCCAGTAATCCATGCTGAAAGAGAACCTCAACTGAAATATTATATTATACTATATAGCACAGGCCATGGACGGAATTGCATTAGGGAGCATGTAAGGGACAGGGTGTTCTAGGCACAGAGACATATGAATATAGGCCAGATGATGACAGGGGGGTTCACATAGATGTTGGTGCATCTGTTGAGGAAGACCAGCAAGAGCAAAAAGAGGCAGAAGGAGCCCCAGGAAATATAACTCCATCAAGGGGAATCTTGGGTACACCTGTCCTGCTAAGTCCCACACAATTGCTGCTGCGCATGTGACAATATGTTATGTACTTCTCTGCCATGATAGGGGGGTGTTACTTTTATAGCAGCACTGCTGCAGAGACTGACAGCCCAGTGTCTCCTGTAGCAGACTACATTGAAACATAGAGCACCAGGGTTGCATTACAATGGTTCCCAGTTAACGGTGATGTTTGTATGAGCTTGGATTGGAATGAGTTCGTAGCTTCTACAAAAAAGCGCCCACAGTTATGTGCAGCTACGTATTGTAATTGAGCCCCAGGTCAGGGATACGCAAACTTGTTTTTGTATCAAGGATCCCTGATGCGGCAAAAACACATCAGAGGCCACTCATTAAAATTTCCTTGCTTCATTTTGTTTTATATGGCCCATCCTCCGGTGCTATTTGGCTATATATCTTAAGGCTGTCCTTTGCTTTGTGTGCAAATGCAATTCTGAAATCAAGCAAAGGACCTCATCTAATTCTCGGGCCCCTAAGCCGTTACAAGCCATTATTTTTATAGTACAGTGGCCCTTTAAGGAAAGTACACTGTATATACTGTAAATTGTAGATCGAATTTAAGACTTTTATGTAACATTTCAGTTAATATCCACATTATAATACACCAGGAACTAGCCAGATGTGGCATTTGCTTCCCATTTTTCAACTGCTACAGGGATTCCAGATTGTCTAATTGCTATTCTGCAAGGTGTTTTTTGGTACTTACATGGTATTATGTTACGTCTTGCACCTGGGCCTCATCATCTTTCTTGTTTGAACCCACTGAGTATATTGTGTGCGAGATTGTTTTGGGTTATTGCCTCGATGATCCACTTTATATTCTCAACTCTCCTTTTGAATTTCTCGTGTTCCAAGTGCCATTTCAAGAAAAGAACCCAGAAAGTCTCTAAAATACCTGCAGTTTGGGCTCCGTTCAAGAACCACTGTAGTCATATTTTCACAATTTACTATTTTGTAGAAATAATCTTAAAATAATGCAACATGTTTTTAGAGTGTAAAACATCATAAAACCTCTAATTTATTATCTTTTATATGCAGACTTTAAATACACAGGAAATATTTGCACAATTGGGACTGTGTCAGTTACATCTACCAGTGCAGAACTAAAGGGAAGTTCACACCCACCTGAGAAAATAACAGACAGTTGTAAGCATTTTACCCATAATCGTGTTTGGATATTCAAATACAATAGAAATCATTTAGAAATGATACTTACAGAGTATATGAGACGGTCAAGACATGTTAAAGTAGTATGAAAGAGCTTATACACTTATGGAAAATATCAGTTTATGAGATAAACTGTTGTTAAATGTAAAATAATCCCCTAAATGAGCCATAGCAAAGGCCTAGACATAAAAATCTATTCTCAGTATACTCAATTATTATAGGAAAGTGGATAACACCAATCTAGAGATCACTAAATCTGTGCATCTCTGATGGAATTTACCAGGACCAGGCAGAGAAAATCCAATGAAATAAAAATTAAATCTTGTTGCTGCTAAATATTAAGGGTTTCTACCATCAATTCATTTTAATACATTAAATGAGCAGGGCTGGCTTGTCTGATTACACATTGATGTGATGTGATTCAGACTGGATTTATTTCTAATTAAAAAGGGAATTCAGGGTTATCATGGATAATTAGAGAGGCAGTATTGATCCAGGGAGAAGTCCGGTCGCCGGTGTCTGGGACCAGGAGGGGATTGTTTTTTATTTTATATATATATATTTTTTTTTTATACAACTAATTAATTAATAGTTAATCCGCATATTACAGATCAGAGGAGATCCTAAAAGGTTGAACTTGATGGACTGAAAGTCTTTTTTCAACCTTAATTACTATGCAACTATGTAATCTAAGATCACCCAGCTAACTTAATCGGTGAGGAGTGATTGGGATGTCATGTTTCCTGGGGACAGTTCAGTTTATGTACCCTGCATATGCTGTAGGACGCACTTGGTAAGCTTGTGTGTGATAGACTGGAGTGCCCAAGCTTTATCTGTATTATTCTTGAGTACATTTGATCCCCCATTGGCTTGGCGTAGACTTGTTTAGAACTTGTGGAAGGGGTCGTTTGTGTTAATTATGTCTTTATATCAACCAATATCGTTTATATTGGTGCATTTGTATATTATCCTTTAGTCTATTAGTATCTAAGACATTAGTCTATTGGATATATTTATCAAATAAAGAAAACAGTAGAAGAGGAATGAACGGCATAAGTTGAGTTAAAACAAAGAGCTCCTATTGAAGAAATATTAAATGGAGATATGATATATAAATCCACATTTTCTAACCCCACTTATTATCCCTACTTTCATAAATATAACCCTACTAGCGAATTGCCCGTCAAAAAATGACGGCAATGAAATTGTAAGTGAGCTAAGGGTGTTTGGTGTATATAATGTGGCTGATGTAGCGTAGTTCGTTTTCTATGTCGTGCAAGTTTTTCGGAATATTTGTTTTCTATGTCGTGCAAGTTTTTCGTAATATCCGTAGCTGTTTGGTGGACTTTTTCGGAATATCCGTAGCTGTTTGGTGGTGTTTTGCGTGTTTAGGGTCCTTTAACCGCGTTTTCGTTTTGTTCGGCGGCTATTTTTTCTCTCGCTTAGGTGATTTTCGGGTCTCTAAACTCCGAAATTTGTGGTTAAATGGAGGTGTAACTTCACTTGCAGAGGTCCTCGGTGCCCCCCTTGCTGTGAGTAACCTTTTTATGTGTTTGTTGTTTGTATTTGTTGTGTTTGTAATGTTTTTGGTGTTGCGCGGGTTGCGTCCTTGTTTTCTAATCTCGTAGGTGTTTTTCGGCAAATCCGTAGGTATTTGGTGGTATTTTGCGTCTTTAGACTGCTGTAGCCTTGTTTTGTTTGTTTTTTGGCGGCCATTTTTTCTCTCGCTTAGAGAATTTTTTAGTGTCTAAACTGCTTTAATTTCAGTTAAATTGAGGTGAAACTTTAGTTTTCGAGGTCCTGGATGCTCCCTCTTGCTGTAGGTAAGCTTTTTATGTATTTGTTGTGTGTATTTGTTGGATTTTTGATTCTTTGATGTGCGCGTGTTGCGGTCGTTTTTTGCGAGGTCGTGATGGGTCGTAACCTGTCTCGTATTTTGTTTGCGTTACGAGGTAAAGTTTGCGAGGGTCGCAGTTGCTGGCAAGGAGCGCCTTCGGCTTTGCGAGGGCCGCGGCTCGCTTCACGAGCCCGCAAGCATTAGCAACAACTTGTATGCTCACAACTATATATGTGACGTGCCTCTAAAAATTGTATCTATGTCTAAGACTACATTTATCTTTTTTATTTGTCTTGTTATATCTGTGTTAGTAGTAACATATCAGCTTCATTATTCGGTGTATAGGTTGCTATCTCTGAACCATATTTCATTTGGTCTAGAGGAGACCAGTCTTCTTCCACCAACTACAGCCATCACAAACAAATCACTTAGATGGCTAAGTAAATGCAGAAAAGTCTCTTGTGAAATGTACCAGGAACTGAAAACTGAGACACCATTTTGCTTGGTATAGATAACATACTTCTCATAGTCCTGTAAGACATAGCATATACTGCTTCAAGTGGTTCTCCAATAAACTATTTCCACGTCAGCCATTGCAAAGAACTACCATATTTTTAGGCTATTAAGACTTTGCAATCTAGGTAGTGCACGCTTTCTTATAGCCATTTTCTTCATTGTATTTGACATCGGTGCTTTGAACATTATGTACTGTTTTAATTTCATTATATTCACTTGCAGAACTTTGCTCTCTAAGGATCATTATGTCTCACTCTCGATAACAATCAACTTTTCTAATTAAATCCTTCCTGACCTTCCATCTGGTTTGTCAATTTCAGTTGACCAATCTATTTTAAATCTATAACCACTCCGTTAAAACAAAAGAATACTGTAATTTGTGAATTGCTGTGGTTTACACTTAAAATGTCAGAACGCGCAGCTTCTTCACCACAGCAGCAGAGTTTTCTCCTGCGCAATGTGTGAATACACACATCAATATGATTTCTCCTTCAGTGAACTTTATAGCACCATTACGTTGTCGCAAGCCCGTAGTGTCTGCATTCTTAATCTGCACAATTATGCTGGTGTTGCAAGAGCAGCACAAGCTCTGAGGAGAGTGAATAATTCAACAGCCTGCAGTAAGCCTATATATATATATATATATATATATAGATTGTAAGTTTGTGAGTTTTTCATTTGTGTGTCCGTGTCTTGGAAACAAGCACTATGTACATTTGATTATATGCTCAAAAACAGGGCCCTCCATTCTTTAAGGTGTTAAGTTTGTTTTTTGCCATGTACTAACCACCTGTACAGCGCTACGGAATATGTTGGCGCGATATAAATAAAGATAATAATAATATATATATATATATATATATATATATATATATATATATATATATGTGCCAAAAAGCAGACCTCTAAACATAACCTGCATGTCTCCAGCATATACTACTCTATCTATAGGATACATGATAAAAATGCATAGTGTAAACACTGCATATACAGTAAACTCCGGATTATCCGGCACTCAAATAACCGGGACTCTCAAACAACTGGCACCTGCCTCTATTCCCCGGTTGACAAAAACTCTAACTTAATTGGCTTTATCCGGCACAATCGTCATCCACATTTATTTAAAAAAAAATCTTTTTTTTAGATTTAAATGACTCAGATTAGTTAGCAGTAGCTGTTTTATATACAGTTTTTAGGGGGTTTAAGGTTAGTTACTTATTGGGCAACAGGCAATCCCCATAGGAGCTGGATAACGGGGAGTTTACTGTATAGAGAAAACAATTTGTACGAATAGTATTGTATTTTAATGTATTTAAGTGACCAACCCCCGTTTGGATTGCTACCTTGTCGTGGTGAACCTCAAAGAAGCTGTGAACTATACTATGCAGGGTCACCCAAAGATGGGCAGGTCATAGCAGAGTGGTCACACAAATTGCGGTCCACTGGAGAAGGAACTGGCAACCCACTCCAGTATCTTTGCCGAGATAACCTTGTGGATAAACACTGCCAGAGACATAACAATAGATGTGCCTGGCGCACTGCAGTCTATAGGTTCACAAAGAGTTGGACAGAACTAAGCAACTTATCAACAACAACATGTGGCCAATAACAAACCATGTCTAGAATCAAATCTTACTGTTAATTGTGTAAAAACTAGCTTATGCTGCAAAATAAGTTGAATACTCATAACTATTACCGTATTTATCGGCGTATAACACGCACCGGCGTATAACACGCACCTCATTTTAAGAAGGACATTTCAGGAAAAAATAAATACATTTCAAATAAAGAACTTTGAAGCAAAATCCTCAACCTCAACCTCCCTCCTCATCCTCAACCCCCTCCTCAACCTCCCTCCTCATCCTCCCTCCTCAACCCCCCCATCCTCAACCCCCACGTCCACCCCCCTCCTCAACCCCCACGTCCACCCCCCTCCTCAACCCCCCCATCCTCAACCCCCACGTCCACCCCCCTCCTCAACCCCCCCATCCTCATCCTCCTTCCTCAAGCCCCCTATCCTCAACCCCCTCCTCAACCTCCCTCCTCATCCTCAACCTCCCTCCTCAACCTCCCTCCTCATCCTCAACCCCCTCCTCAACCTCCCTCCTCAACCCCCCCATCGTCAACCCCCACCTCCACCCCCCTCCTCAACCCCCCCTTCCTCATCCTCCTTCCTCAACCCCCCTCCTCAACCTCAACCCCCCTCCTCATCCTCAACCCCCTTCCTCATCCTCAACCTCCCTCCTCATCCTCAACCCCTCCTCAACCTCCCTCCTCATCCTCCCTCCTCAACTCCCCATCCTCAACCTCCCTCCTCAAACCTCCTCCTCAACCCCCCATCCTCAAACCCCCCTCAACCCCCCTCTTCTACCACCCATCCTCATAATCCTTCCTCAACCTCAACCCCCTCCTCCTCCCTCCTCAACCCCCCCATCCTCAACCCCCTCATCAACCTCCCTCCTCAACCCCCCCCCCTCCTCAACCCCCCCCATCCCAGTTTTTTACTGCTAATGCTGGTTTTAACTACTGTATTTCTGTTTTTTAAATAAAAATAGTCCATCTCTAAGGGCCATATTGAATTAGCTACTTGCAAATGCCTTGAACTCATACATTTGGCTTTGGGTGTTTATTTTTTATAAATGTTTATATGCATTCTATTGACTTAAGAATTCATTAGTGACAATAGGCAATATAGCAATATTAAGAGTGATTTTAAGTGTGTATAAATTTACGAATTGGATAATTAAATCGGGCCCTAACTCTGATAATTTGCTTAGGGTTCATTTTTGCCTATGAAGAGTTAGCTAAAATATCTCACTTTATGGTTTGATATTGTGCAACGGGAAGATACATTATGGAAAAAGTGTATCTAGGGAGGGTGTGAAGCAGCAACTGTGATCAGTTAACAGTTGTGACACTTTAGGTTAAAAACTTTAAAAAAAATACATAAGAAGTGTCAATGCTATAAGGATCTCTAGAGAACCAGCCATTGTACCGTCATGTCATAAGCTTTTCTTAAGAATATCCTCTATAATTATTCCTGGAAATTTACGTAATCAATATATTGACTATAAATGGTTAATCATGCCTGTGTAAGTAACCTCCGCTTAACATGCATTATTTAATGAGCCAGCTGCTTTGTTTGTTGACCCAATTGAAGGAATTGTAAATAATTTTGTTGATCAGTTGCCCAAACAATTTTCCGTGTATCTTATTTTCCTACTAATTCTTGTAGAGTTTATAATAAAATCAGTCAGGTAGTTTGATGCATTTATGGCCTTTACCAAAGAAAGCTGTTAATTATACCATTTTTATAGTGTAACTGTACCCTGGATATCATTCAGTAAGGGATGCATTTGAATCTTTTGTGCCGGCACTTACGCTGCAAGCACCATCACTCAGCATAAGCAGGTACTTACACGGCAAGTGCAGGCACTTACGCTGCTGTACCGTAACTTAGTAATCTTTCAATCACAATCAGTCCAAATTTCAGAGCTGCGCATAAGCACTTCAAACTAGTCTAAAAGCTTGTACTCCAAAAAATATAATGTAAAGCATGTAATTTGAGTCTGCATACATCTGTGAATATCAACTATTGCCAATAATAAACACCAACAAAACAATTAGCAACTTTAATGGTAACACAGACTTCAGTACTCAAGAGGTTAATATGTCAGGAAACCGGCATGGGCCACAACAGGTGTTCTAATGCATTGACTATTAAATAGCTAACCACAGCCCAAACAGCAGTCATTAACAGCATGGACTCAGAGCACATCAGAGTATTGACAGCGATCGTATATCACTTCCATGGGAAAGTATATAATGTACACAATACCTGTGTGTTTTAGACAACAGGGTGTGATAAATGTCACAATGGACAGTCTGAGCCCTTAACTGCTTAAGCGGTAATCCCGAACGTGACTCTGGGTTAATTTTCTCTTCCTAAAGCGGTAACCCCGAGCCACGCTCAGGATTACACACTTCCTCCCCATCCCCCTTCCTTTGTAAGCTGCTCATCCTTTCCCTGCAGCACGTCTTCTGGCAGTGTCCGGGAGTCCCAAGTGACATCACACGGACGTAACGTCAATAGCGACTTCCGGACACTGCCAGAGGACTTGCTGCAGGGGAAGGATGAGCATCTTACACAGTAACAGGATGGGGGAAGGGGAGGAAGGAGAGGGTAGGAAAGGAGAAGGGAGAGGGGGAAGGGGAGGAGAAGGGATAGGGAGAAGGGAAGGAGAATGGTGAGGTGTACGGGGAGGAAGGAGGGGTAGGGGAGAAGAAGGGAGAGGGGGGAGGTGAGGAGGAGGGAGAGGGGGAAGGAGAATGTGGAGGGGTAAGGAGAGGAAGGAGTTGGGCAGAGGAGGAGAAGGGAGAGAGTGAAGGGAGGAGAATGGAGAGGGTGAGGGATAAGGGGAGGAGACGAGGAGTGGTGTGCTGCAGGGGCTGGGGGGAGAGGGGCCACTACACTACCTAAAATAAATAAATGTAGGAGTGGGGGGGGGGGGGGTTGGAACAAGGTTGTGTGGCCATGTCAGTACCCCCAAGTGTACCGATTTAACACTCGTTGGGTACTGACATGGCCAGACTGCCAGGAGGGTTAAAGCAGGGGAAAGTCAGGCCTGTGAGCCATATAAGGCCCGCAAAATCATTTGGTCTGGCCCTGCCAAGGCAATCGCAGATGGGACTCAAAATTCAATAAATCTAGGACAGGAGTGGACAAGTTCTGTCGTGGAGGGCCACACACATGCCTGAATTTGATGATATCCTTGCTGCGCACAGGTGGGTCAATCACTTCCTCAGTCAAATCCAGGCTTGTGTGTGGACCTCCATGACCGAACTTGAGCACCCCTGATCTAGAAGATTTTTTCATATCAACAGAAATATAATTGAATCATAAGAATTAAGTAAATTTTGAGGCCCATGCAAGGAATGTCCATTACGGGACAGACAGGACACATATGAGTACACGACGAGACAGACATGCATGCTTCTTGTCGGCTGCACACGGCCAATCTACCTGTGTTGCGGTGACTCAGAGGACAGTTAGTGCCAGACAAGCTCGGAGTGTACACATTGTTAAAGTGTTAACGCACGCTGGAAAGTTATTAAAACTTAAGTGGTGTGACTACATCAACTTTTCTTTTCTTTGTAGTCGCCATTTGTAAGATGAGTGTTGATCTTTCCAAGAGCAATGGAAAAATTATCATTTTTGTTGAAGTCAAAGGCAAACCTGTGTGCCTAGTCTTGGCGACGTGATAGCAGTAATGAAATAAGCCAATCTGGAGTGTCCTTACAGCTCAAAACTAAACTCAATGAATTGGGAGTTTAAATGCACCTGGATAAAATCAATGCTCTTCAGCGGAGTTTGGAATCACAACAAGCCACTTTCACAAGGTCTCATTGTGACAGAGATAATGTTATTTAGACAAGGTATGTAGTGAGTGAGCTAATTGCAAAGAAGCTGAGCACTCATGTAGAAGGAGAGTTTGTGAAAAGGTGCATGGTGGCTGCTGCAGAGTTGTTAGCACCAGACAAAGTAAAATTGTTAATTTGTCTCGCAGAATTGTCTCAGATTGGATTACTGATTTAGCACGAAATATTGAAAAAAAATGAAGATTTCCAATTTTTTCTCTCTGGCTTGTGACGAGAGAACGGACATAACAAATACTACCCAACTGTGCGTTTTCATTTGTGGGATAACTGACGAGTTTGACATGCATGTGTTCATACATAATGTTGAAATATTCTGTATGCTAAAAACGTCTAAAATAATGCATGAACACGTTGGTCATATTAATTCAGGTGATATCTCAACAATCACACCTGTGTCATTGTTATGGCCTGTACTGCTCACATGAGAGAAAGCAAGCCTAAATATTTGATTATAATTTCACACTTAATACTTATTCCAGGTGTTTGCACCAATATGTGATTTAAGGTTAAATTAGTTTGATGCTAACATCATATTTAACATGGAAAGTATAATCACTTGGCCAACAACATTAATTTCTAATTATCGTAACATTATTCACATGTAAACATAAATTTACAGTAATCCATTGCATGAAGACGTAGAGGTTTCTAGACATATTTTACCATTATCCATGACTGACATAAAAATATGATTTTGCTGTTCATATTTTATCAATCTCGTGATGCAGATGAAATTTTAATATATGATTTCTACACATCCACTGTAAGTTAAAACTGGATGGGTATACTGAAATATAATATGTATACAAATATTAGATCATTATCTCAATCTAATGTATGTTAATTTCACATATCAGTAACCAAAAGAAACACATGGGCACATTTATTATGATATAATAGAAGATAAGTTTATTATATTCACAGGGCACAGTTAAATATAATACATTGTGCATTAATATTGTTGGGGATGGTGCAAATCATACCCAAGAGGACAAGTAGGCTTATAAAATATGTTGTCTTAAAGGTAATACTGTATAATAAAAATAATGCATAGCATCTACTAGAGTCACACCACAATAACTATAATTAGATGAATATAACTCTCAACATTGATCAATTTATATCATAGAAGTAACCAGTAACTAGCATAGCACTTACATTGCGTCTTCATCTGTTCAATGATACAGATGCAGTAACTGCTGGATTATGTAATCCAAGTCAATTACACACATATAGTGTGATATCAAAACCTTGAAAATAGTATGATACAATTCTGAAATGATCAGTGTATGGTCATATTAAAAAAAAACAGGAGGAGAAAAATCTAGCAAGATCTGTATGTACAGAACGGTGCCTTATACTATTACTGTAACAATAAACTGACTTACCTATTCATCTACAGGCAGTGCAAACCATTATGTATCTATTATGAGAAATTAGTTGTCATGTCCAACTGCAGATATTTTCCAATGATGTGGGATCTCCCATGGAATGCTTAGCTGTGACCACAATCAGAAGACCAGGAGTACTATCACTATTTCTATATTATATTGTTTAGCCTCATTGATATCACATGTTAAAGGTATACATGTGTTATCATATACTAACTGTGTTTGTTATGATATCATGAAGTCAAAACATGTAGACATGATTAACGCTGACAGACAAAAATCACCAGTTTTAATGGATTTTAATAAGATCAGGAAAGCCAATATGGTCTAAAATTGTTAAGCAGGATGACTCATGTATAAATGCTTGGTTTAATTAACATAGTGATGTAGGAATATGCAATTCCACTGCACATGTACATTGTTACATACTAAACACAACACCAATCAAGGTGCTTAAAACATGATATATATTTAAACTTGTGGCGTGTGAGATAATTCTTCTCAGTGATGTCATCAATAGAATGGCTGTATGAAAGCCATTGTATAGAGCTTTCTTACATTATTGGGAGCACTGCTTGCAGATGAACACACTGCGTTGATGGCTGTGAAATAATAATAAATATTAAATAAAAATGGTTTAACAGTAAAAAAATAAAATACTAAATAGAGACTTCAGTATCTCTTCTCATCTGCATTCCTCATTGACCATCAATTGGTGAAATGTTAACCATAACCATACATGTCCACAGATTATCATGAACTAGTTGCATGGTTACTATATATCATCATTACATAGTCCATGATCATCCACTCTCTAGAGTTACATTTTGACAAATAGATTTTTATTGAGGACTGTATTTGAGATGGATTAAATGCAATGAAGCCCCTATCTCCTCTGTCTAGTCACAGCCCCCCCCCCTCCCCCCCCAGGCTGAATCAGTTCATGGTGAGATGTGCCCACTCATCAGGCCAGTTTCCATATAAAACCAATTGTTGTTGTTGCTTAGTTGTTCAGTTGTGTCCAACTCTCCAAGACCCTGTGGATATGTGGATATGCACAATCGTTATGTCTCTGGTGGTGCTTATCCATAAGGTTTTCATGACAAACATACTGGATTGGGTTGCCAGTTCCTTATCCAGTGGATCGCAATGTCTCTGACCTTTCTACTATGATCTTCCCATCTTGGGTGACCCCACATGGTATAGCTCACAGCTTCATTGAGGTACACATGCCCCTTCAAGGTATCAATCCAGAAGGGGATACAACCAATTTGTTTAAGATAGATGTCTGCCTTTAAAGGACTACTGTAATGTGATAGCAAACTTTTCTTATTTGATTAATGGTAAAATGTTATAGAAAATATCACTGTTTTAAAATCTAAATTGAATATTTCACACTTTATATTTTTGAAACCTTGCAGATCATTGCTTGTCTCCACCCCTATGATGTAATGAGGGGTGGAGCCACTGAAGCTGCACATTTCTCTTAGATTTCCTGTCCATAATGAAACAGGGTCTTTTATTATTTGCAAATGTGCTTTGGGTGAGGGTAACATAATTTATAATTGACACCACCCCATATATTGGTACATGACGGCATCATTCATGATGTAATAGGTTATGAGCAAGCACTTGTGCAGTAGCAAAAAGCTAGGGACATTGGAGAGTTTGATGGCACACTTAACCACTCAGGTTGTGTCCAATTCCAGATTGTGATGATGTCACCACGTTCATTGTTGCGCGGATATAATGGATCACCAGGACACAAGTGCGTATGTACCAGTAACAAAAGGCCTTTTACATTTGTGAACAGTCAATAAAAACAAAATGACTTTTCAGTGGCTCCATCCCTTTAATGACATGACAGCAGTGGAGCCAAAGAATGATTCATCATCACTTTGTGCAGTATTTCAAGGATAGAATTAAAATATTTAATTCATATATTAAAAAAACGATATTTACTAAAAGATGAATATTGCTCAATAAAATAAATAGTTGCTATCACACTACAGTCTATTTTGTCCGACTCTCCGTGACCCTATAGACCCGCTGCATGGCAGGAACATCTATCATAATATGTTTGGTCATGCCTATACATAAGGTTAACTTGGCAATGATACTGTAGTAGGTTGTCAGTTCCTTCTTCAGTGGACCCCTATTTGTGTAACCTTTCTGCTATTACCTCATTTTGGGTGACCCTACATGCTATAGCTCACAGTATCATTGGAGTACACAAGCCCCTTTACCAAGACAAGGTAGAGATCCTGAAGAGGATGAAACCAAATAAAAACAGCTAAAACAGTTCAATTAAGTATTTTGAATAATTGCAGAAATGGTGGCAGCAGAATAATAAATTGGCAAAATAAAGGCAAAACAATAAAAACAGTGTATTTTCATGGATCTGTAATGTCACAGAATAATAAAATATAGGTAAGTGTACACATCAGACAAGACCTCTAATTACTTACAGTCTTTGAAATTATTTTCTTTTTTTCTAAATCTTAAAAACAGAACTGGGAAATCAGTTAGTGTGATGGTGATGAATTGTATGACGCTCAACCCTAATGAGGTCTTTACCGCACATTACTGTCCTGCCATCACTCCCACACACTTCACACCTGCACAATCCTCATACTCAGCCGGCGTGCAAACAAAAAGACCAGATACTTGTAGATATAAGAGGAAGGGAGAGAAATGATTGGTATTGTTGGGTGTAAAATGATAGTCTTTGTTAAAGGTACATGTGTTTTGCCAAAAATATATCATTGGACAAATGTGAACTAATTAAAGGGAAATTCTCTGTTTATGTTTTTGCATGTGTAAATGATTTTATCATGGCATGATTGTGGGAGTGTAATGTGTCAATATACTTTGTCATAAGAACCAGTTCTGTATGGCATGTGGCATTCAACAGGTATGGGTATGATCTATCATGAATATTACTTTTGTATAATGGCTTTAGTCCACTGCAGGTAATTGTTTCTATATTGTTGTTGAATAACTAAACATGATCATGGGCGAAACATTTTTTAGAATCCAAAAATAGGAAATCCTTCCGGTTTTCTGACTGCCAGCAGTGGAGGCCATCGGCCACTATTTGGCGCGGCTGAGAATTTAGTCAATTTCTTGTTAGTGTAAAGCTTATCATCTGCCACTACTCTAACCATAACCCCTCAACCCTAAACCATAAACCTATTCCCAACCCTAACCCTAAACAACAACCCTAAACCTAACCCTTAAATCTAACCGTAACGCTAGGAAATTTACTAAAATCTCGCTGCCACTGCTGGTGTGGTCCAAAAAAAGAAATATATATATATATTTATATAAATTAAAAAATAAACACAACCTTTATGTTTTGCTAAATTTATATGTGATTATTATTTACTCCATGGAGGTCACTTGCTCAGGTGTCTATTTATACAGTGGGGAAGTTGCAGTTACATCTAGAGAGCACAGATGTAACTGCAACTTCCCCACTGTATAAATAGATACTTTCTGTGTATACAAATTCTCCTCCCACATCAGGATGTTGAGCTGCTGGAGCCAGATTATATTATATCTGATTATATAATTTCTGACATTATAGTGTATCCTGCATACTGACTGTTGCATGAGTAATAACAAATAGCTGAACGCACAGTGGGGTCATATTCTATAGGGAAGGCAGTTATTAATAGCAATGTTTCCATGCACTCTGATTGCACTGACCAGTAAACCCATAACTGACCTTTTTAGGTGAGTCCAGCATTCCATGCCAACAGATATAGATTTGTTAAGAGGTTGTTTTTTTTCTTTTCTACACGGAGAGCACTGTGTGGAGCACTGGTTTGCCTTGTTCAAATTACAGCGAGGCAAGAGAGCAGAAACCTGAATTTTCTACCATAAGAAATTACAAACATTACAAGGTTGTGACCTTCAAATTGGAAATATAAGCAGTCTTACCATTCACTTGAATAGGACACACCCCTTCAACCTGATTGGCTGCAGTAATGCAAAAGCAAAGGAGCAGTCTCTTACACATGTAAACACAGAATTTCATTTGATTTCTCAGTTAAAATGCACATCTTTCAAAAATTCAAATGGATATCTACACGCTTTTTAGAGATCTATTGAGATTTGGGTCAAAAATGTGCTGAATTAAGTGGCCCTTTAACTATTAGAGCACAACTTTACTCTAATAAAAATGGTAATAATTTCAAGGTTTTATTTTTTATTATATTGTAGAAACCTGGAGTCCCAGTCAATTGAGGTTTTGGGAGATCCTGAGGCCCGTAAGTGAGGTCGCACTTGGTGTCTTTTTGCAGGCTAGGAACGACTTCCGAATAGGGGGCTTGAAAAAATGCAGATGATTAACGTCGCAACTTACAACCTCCAGAAGCCTTTGATCTTTCACTTTCGCAAGGCTAAAATAGGAAGTCGCTATTCAATTGCTCAATTTCCCCAAGCCCACAAATGTTTTCACACTGGTAAACGGCAAATGGAGGATAAAAACCATTGAGTGCTAGAGGGGACCTGCAAGGGGGTTAAACACATATTCGTAGCACCATAAATGCAAATAAAAAATCAATACTACACTGTAAATAATGCGGGAAGCGATGATAGACATTAGAATTAATTACACAACAGACTCAAGCTCGCAAATTGGCAGGAAATAAAAAATATTTGTATACGTTTTCACGTTTGCGAGCCTTGCAAAGCAAGGCGAGCTGTTTGCAACCTGTAGGGTCACAACTGCAAGCCTCGCAAAGCGAGATGAGCCGTTAATGCATAGAAGCCTTCTGAGCCCAGAGCACTTAGGCTCACTCATCGCACTGCGAACCTCGTGAAGCGAGGCAAGCTGTTGAGTCATTGAAACATGCAGGACTTCCTCATTCTAAGCCCCCCTCCTCACTTTACCCCTCTAATTACCTCCCCCTCTCCCTTTCCCCTAACTTATCTTCCATCAGCAGCTGCTCCTCCGCGCTCCTTCTGGCTGCGTCGGGACCCGGCATATGCTAATGAGGTGACATCACATGCGCATCACGTCTTTAGCATTGGCCGGCTCCCGACGCAGCCAGAAGGAGAGCGGAGGAGTAGCTGCTGATAAAAGGTAAGTGGATTGGGGGGGGGGTTAAGGATGAGGATGGGGGGTTGAGGTTGAGGAGGGGGGTTGAGGTTAAGGAGGGAAGTTGAGGAGGGGCGTTGAGGATGAGGAGGGAGGTTGAGGGGGGTTGAGGAGGGAGGTTGAGGAGGGGGTTGAGGATGAGGAGGGGGTTGAGGAGGGAAGTTGAGGATGTGGATGGGGGTTGAGGAGGGGGGTTGAGGATGAGGAGGGGGGATGAGGAGAGCGGTTGAGGAGGGAGGTTGAGGATGAGGGGGGTTGAGAATGAGGGGGGCTTAGGATGAGGGGGGTTGAGGAGGGAGGTTGAGGGGGGTTGAGGAGGGGAAGGGGGGTTGAGGAGGGTGGTTGAGGAGGGTGATAAGGGAGGGGGAGGGAAAGAGACACAGGGAAGGGAGGAGGAGGGAAAGAGACACATGGAAGGGAGGAGGAGGGAAAGAGACACATGGAAGGGAGAGGGGGAAGAGACACAGGGAAGGTAGAGGGGGGAAGAGATACAGGGGAGGGAGAGGGGGGGAAGAGACACAGGGAAGGTAGAGGGGGGAAGAGATACAGGGGAGGGAGAGGGGCGGAAGAGACACCGGAGGGAGAGAAGGGGAAGAGACACAGGGGAGGGAGAGGGGGGGAGACACAAGGGAGGAAGAGGTGGGAAGAAACACAGGGGAGCGAGGGGGAGTGGACACAAGAAAGGGGTACAGAGGGCACACTAGAGGGTGACACAGAGGGCACAAGAGGGACACAGGGGGCAGCACATTTCCCACCCTCGGCTTATACTCGAGTCACTCATTTTTCCCAGTATTTTGTTGTAAAATAGATGCCTCGGCTTATACTCGGGTTGGCTTATACTCGAGTATATACGGTAGATTCTTAGCTCTTCAGCATATTGATTGCTGCATATTACATATAAATAGGTAAAGTATATTAATTTATTAATTCATATTACTTTACTAATTCACTGTACTAAATAAATTGAATATTTTACACTGAACTTATATATCTGTTTACGTGATGAGCGCCAAAAGTGATCGTTGCAAAGCAGGAAACGTGAAGGACACAAGGGGAGAGGCTCGCAATGGGGCTCGCAATGAGCGCTGGAGGTCCTCAGAGGAGCAAAAGACTTACATCGTGTGGCAAACAGCATTGCCATGGCTTCAAATTTTATTGCCGTCAATTTTGAGGGGCAAGTACCTAGTAACATATAACAGTCAACCACTGAAATGCATTTAAAAGTAAAAGTCATATGTTTGTTTGTAGGGTGGATAAAAATAATAAAGACGGTATGCTTTTCCTCTGCCGTCCTGCGCCTTATCAGGGGCTGTGGTCCTTTAAGGGCCACTAAAATCCAGTGTTTATAGTATCACCTTTTTAAGGCCTAGAATTGATAATGGAACAATTATTTTTAGATAGTTAAAATGTAAACATACTTTAATTTTAAACTATTATACACATCTTTTTACAAGGGTTGGGGCTACAATTCCATTTTGTTTACCTGTGTGTTCAAGAGGAGGTAATCTATTAAAAATATTTAAGTTGCTTTAATTGAAGAAATGTTTGCAGTCTTAATAAATGTTAATAGCTTGCTTGATGGTCATTTTGGTACTTATGAATATGACACAGGCTTCATTCTAATCTGTATCGCAGAGAAGGTGGTTTAAGATTCTTGTACCAAGGCTATTGATTTAACCAATTCCTTTTCAAATACAACACTGGCATTTTTGAGCTTTAATAAACGAAATCAAGCATGGAGTGGTGGGCAGTCTCAAGGCAAAGTTCTGCCCGCCGGACGGAACAAACAGATGTGTGACAGTAAACCGTGGGACTAAATCATATTAGCAAAATGCTAAAATGTTATGAAGCTGTGCTATTTAAACTTTTTAAATATATTTTTGGAAAACAGTGAAAGATGAATAGCGGAACAAAACTACGTGCAATGACTCGAGATAAAATATTTGTTTACTGTAATATAATGCATTGGTTTGAAGCAACAGAGCTCTGCATTTTTTCCACATTTTAGGTACACGAAAAATCTGTTTTTTTCAGTTTATCAGAGTTCTTTAAATATCATAATTGCCAAATACATGACGCTCGTAATTTATTATAAAACGGACTTAAAAAACATAAAGTTGTTGGGTTCTGCAGGGCCCGCTGGTGGAGGCACCCCAGAAGCAGGTGAGTCAGCCGGATGTGGTGGAGTGGTGTATTGGGCAAACCTCTCATCTGTAATGGTGGGTGGGAGGCAGCCTCTCTTTGAAAGTGTTGCAGCATACAGTGGATATACAAAGTCTACACACCCCTGTTAAAATGTCAGGTTTATGTGCTGTAAAAAAATGAGACAAAGATAAATCATTTCAGAACTTTTTCCACCTTTAATGTGACCTATAAACTGTACATCTCAATTAAAAAACAAACTGAAATCTTTTAGGTAGAGGGAAGAAAACATCTAAAAATAAAATAATATGGTTGCATAAGTATGCACACCCTTAAACTAATACTTTGTTGAAGCACCTTTTGATTTTATTACAGAACTCAGTCTTTTTGGGTATGAGTCTATCAGCATGGCACATTTTGACTTGGCAAGATTTGCCCACTCTTCTTTGCAAAAACACTCTAAATCTGTCAGATTGCGAGGGCATCTCCTGTGCACAGCCCTCTTCAGATCACCCCACACAATCGGATTCAGGTCTGGGCTCTGGCTGGGCCATTCCAAAACTTTAATCTTCTTCTGGTGAAGCCATTTCTTTTTTGATTTGGATGTATGCTTTGGGTCGTTGTCATGCTGAAAGATGAAGTTACTCTTCATGTTCAGCTATCTAGCAGAAGCCTGAAGGTTTTGTGCCAATATTGACTGGTACTTGGAACTTTTCATAATTCCCTCTATCTTAGCTAAGGCCCCAGTTCCAGCTGAAGAAAAACAGCCCCAAAGCATGATGCTGCCACCACCATGCTTCACTGTGGGTATGGTGTTCTTTTGGTGATGTGCAGTGTTGTTTTTGCGGCAAACATATCTTTTGGAATTATGGCCAAAAAGTTCAACCTTGGTTTCATCAGACCATAACACCTTTTCCCACATGCTTTTTGGAGGCTTCAGATGTGATTTTGCAAAATGTAGCCTGGCTTGGATGTTTTTCTTCGTAAGAAAAGGCTTTCATCTTGCCACTCTACCCCATAGCCCAGATATATGAAGAATACGGGAGATTGTTGCCACATGTACCACACAGCCAGTACTTGCCAGATATTCCTGAAGCTCCTTTAATGTTGCTGTAGGCCTCTTGGTAGCCTCCCAGACCAGTTTTCTTCTCATCTTTTCATCAATTTTGGAGGGAGCTCCAGTTCTTGGTAATGTCACTGTTGTGCCATATTTTCTTCACTGTGTTCCATGGTATATCTAATGCCTTGGAAATTCTTTTGTACCCTTCTCCTGACTGATACCTTTTAACAATGAGATCCCTCTGATGCTTTGGAAGCTCTCTGTGGACCATGGCTTTTGCTGTGGGACGCGACTAAGAAAATTTCAGGAAAGACCAACTAGAGCAGCTGAACTTTATTTGGGGTTAATCAGAGGCACTTTAAATGATGGCAGGTGTATGCTGACTCCTTTTTAACACGATTTGGAATGTGATTGCTTGATTTTGAACACAGCTACATCCCCAGTTATAAGAGGGTGTGCAGACTTATGCAACCACATTATTTTTATTTTTTATTTTTCTTCCCTCCACCTAAAAGATTTTAGTTTGTTTTTCAATTGAGTTGTACAGTTTATAGGTCACATTAAAGGTGGCAAAAGTTCTGAAATGATTTATCTTTGTTAAGTCTGATCCACCTAATCTCCTAGGGCACCTCTCTCTGTATGATCTCCACATCCAGGACATGCCTACCCAACTCCTGTTGCTCTTGCTAAAGAGAGGGTAGCTTTAGGGGAGTGGGCTGTGCCACAAGCATGAAACTTCCTCTCTTAGGGGTGTTGGAGGTGCTGCAGGAGACAGTGGTGGTAGTAGGGATGGATGGACAGTGGCCTGAGACTCCTGGTCCATTTCCTGATGGTATTGCACCTCCCAATGAGAGCAGCTGGTAGGAGGGTAGATCTGTGACTAGTGCTGAAGGGTGAACTGGTCAGTGCAGCCCTGAGTCTAGGGAAAAACTGCTATCAATCACTGTCTTCTACAGAGCATGCATGGGACTCAGCAATCTGTTATTATTCATGCTGCAGCCAGTAGACAGGACACATTTTTTATGTAAACCTTTTAGATTGTAAGTTTGCAAGTTTTCAATCTTGAAAGATGCTATGAACACTAGATTCTAAGTGGAAAGACTGGGCTCTCCATTCTTCTGGAATGTGTTAAAATTGTTTTTGCCTTGTACTTAATCCATGTATCCATCCATTCAAGGTAATAAAATCAGATAATGATGTACTTTCCCTCCAAAGGGATTTGCATAAATTAGAGGAATGGGCATCTAAATGGCAGATTAGATTTAATATGAATAAATGTAAAGTTATGCTTCTGGGAAGGAAAAATAGCCATGCAATTTATAATTTTAATGGAGCAAATCTAGGTGTATCAGATATTGAAAGGGGATTTGGGAGTACTTGTGGACAAACACCTAGATAACAGTGCTCAAAGCCAAGCAGCAGCTGCAAAGGCAAATAAAATATTAGCATGCATTAAGAAGGGTATAGAAGCAAGGGAAGCAAATATAATTCTGCCACTATACAAATCTCTAGTACGCCCTCATTTGGAATATGGAGGACAATTTTGGGCACCACTTCATAAGGGTTATCCTGGTTAATTAGAGAGAGAGAGAGAGTATTGATCCAGGAAGGAATCCGATTACCAGTATCTGGGGTCAGGAAGGGATTTTGTTTTTCCCTTTTGGGATTGGCTAAGTTTCACTTTTTTTTTTTTCTATTAACAACTTATCCGCATATTGCAGATCAGAGGAGATCTTAAAAGGTGAAACTTTTTGGACTATAAGTATTTTTCAACTTCAACTTTGATTACTATGTTGACGCATTACAAATAAATGGCAACAACATAATACATTCAAATTTTTTATGTTATTGGCGTAATAAAAAAAAAATACAACTTTATATTTTTAGCTGTTATTATTGTAATAAAAAATAGATCATTTTAACATACAATCCTGTGCCCTTTCACACCACGAAGAGCGAGCACCTAAAGTGATGTAAATGGCCCTTTAACATAGAAAAAGTTTGATAGAAAATGTCCTGAGTCTTATGGCATTTGTGAGGAAAAATTGCCAGATGACAGCGTTAAAGAGTCTCAGTCACCCCAAATAAAGTTTTGTTAATAAGTTATTCTTAAAGGGCATGAAAACTAGCAATAGGCTCTACTAGCCATTTCTGAATAATTCCTGAGACAAAGAACATTGTTTCTTTCTGTTCATTATTCTTATGCAAATTAATGGCTTCCAAGTGCTTATTAGCTGATTTAATGTGTTTGTTAGAGTAACATCCAGTTTTACATCTCTTTGCAAAAGCAATGCCCCATAAGGAGATTTTGCAGTTAGATTCCCTCCCTCACTTTTATCAATCCATCTGAGCCAAAAATGATAAAACAGACACACATTATTGCTGAATATCTCAGGAATTTTTCATAGTAAATATAAAAGGCCAGTACAGTGTATAAACAGTGTTTACTGCTTGTTAAGGTGAAACTAACTTATTTTTGGCATGCCAGTAGAAAAAAGTATAGTTACCAAAATGTGCCCGAAGGGATGTACTACTATGTGCAAAGGATTTGTCTCACAGCATATTCCAGTGTTACAAAGCAATATAAATTATTATTATATGGAATTGGATATATTGTTATATACATAGGGCCTCATTCTATTAGCGGCCGTAGGAGATGCGGGGCCGCAAGGACCGGCCGCAAGCTATTCTATTCCCCTCCGGCCGGGGATTCCGGCAGGCTTGCGGCCGGCGCCTTGCTATCCCTTGCGGCCGCTCGCGCCGGAGGAAAGCCTTTCATCTAAAATGGCCGTAAAAGAATTGGCCGCAAGAAAATCCTATTTACAATTCAATTGCTCCGGGAACCCTCTCTGCAAGGCTAAAAGCGAGCCGCAGCTTACTTGCAGGAAAGAGGTACCGCTAGCACCAATTAAGCACAAAATATAGCCCAAATAAAGCCATCATGCACTCTGAGGAGACTATAAAGTGATTTTAGGTGTTAGCAAAAATAGCACAACATTCCCCTATACTTAAATCTGTAAATAAATTATTTTTTAATATACGTCAAATATCCATGTAAAAAGTCCAGAGTGCTTGGAGCACCTCAGACCCGGCCACGCTGCGGCCGGAAAATAAACAGTTAATGTCAACTCGGGTTTGGGCTGATGTGCAAGCTTGAGAGTGGGTTACTTTTAATCCTCATGTCCCCCAATATGATCCCTAGCATTTACAGAGCTTTACAGAGCTGTCTTCAATTTATTTTTGACTTTTAAGATTTCTGAGCTTACGGCCGGTAGCAAGATTTACGGCCGGCCTTAAGAGGAGATCGCAGCCTTGCGGCGGTTTTACAGCCGATAATAGAATGAGGCCCATAGTGACTTTTGAGCCTCATTCAATTGCAAACTCGTAATTACCTGTAACCCAACATTTTGGCTGCTGGATACATTTTTTACATACATTTAGATGCATTCAATTGTCACTAACCTGTAAATACAGGCTCACAGCCTCCACACACAAACCATGAACCCGTACGTAGCATTTCAGGGCATGACCATGATCAATTAAGCAAGCCCATAAGTTACTTTTTAGAAAGAGCCAATAGTAAACGAGACCATCATCATGACATCAGTAAAACATGGAGTTTAAATTACGATACATTTTTGTTTAGAAGTCAGATATGCAATCGCATTTGCAATCCAGAAATGTGGAAATCAATAAAAATCATTAAAGCAACGAACCTATATAGATATAACACTGAAATAAAAGTTAAAAAAATATATTTTTATTGCAGAGTTTGAGACTGTTGTGCAATTAATTCTAATGCCTTTCATTGCTTTCCCAATATTTTAAAGTACAGTGGTGTGTGTTTATTTGCTGCTGCACAGCTGAACACGTGTTTAACCCACCTGCGAGTCCTATCTAGTACTCATATCATTTTTTTTATACATTTGCCATTTATGGATTTGAAGGCAATTGTGGGCATGTTGCATCTTTGCAATTTAATATGGATTTTGCGTCTTTAGCACTGTTAACATTTGCGGGCTTGAAAAATCAATGGAGGCGATAGGACTGAGTTACATTTTTGAAAAGCTTGCAGTGCTTTAGAGCCAATTGGAATGCAAGTTGCTAAATGTATCCAATTGGATATCAGTAACATTTACTGGCTGCAATACGGGCTAATTGAATAGGGCTTATAGTAAAGAATGAGCTCAATCTGTAATAGAGTATAAATCTATCTAGAAAAAAGTTCATAGGAAGACATTTAAAGTTAATGAGGGTTTTTTGACGGTCACCACCCCTACTCAAAAAAACAGGATAGTAATTAGTAACCTAACATCTTAATTGAGAGGCCTGATGTCTCATGCCCAAAAAAGGCAAACAACTGGAGCCTCTTTAACTCCGGTACTTATGTCAGTGCAAAATAATTTAGGGGCCCCCTACCTTCAACTTCACTATACAAAGGGTCAATAATAATACCTCTGCCACTTCTTATTTACCCTGTATGTACAGTATGTAATCCTCACTGTCATGACACAGGGTTAACTTTCTGTCTGTGCACAGGGTTCCTTGCCACCCTTCACCAGCTGGTACAGATGGCATCATTTTGGTAGCCTTCCATTAAATCAGACTGCACCAAATAGGGCTTTGAACTTAACACACCCCACTGTTTTTTAATAATAGGCTTCAATTTTACTGCTGACAGTACTTACAGTACTGAAAAATATTTGTCCTTTTAACTTTCTTACTTAAAATAGTCTTTCAGTTCAGCTATTTCACCTTGGAGATGTGCTGCTAGAATAATCTTTGATACTGTTCTGATGGTCGGATAATCTCACTCCTCAAATTTATGTACCATATCTAAAGACGCTGAGTACAAAGTGTTGGATCACTAATAATCCTCTTTGTTCTATGAAGGTGACACAGTGGCAACTTTTTATAGTATTGAAAGGATGGAAACTGTCATAGAGTAATAATGTATTTCTATCAGTTAGTTTAGTATAAACATAAATACGAAACAGCAACTCTTTCAATAAGGCCTAAATGCGATTAAAGTTACCAGTGCAAAAAATAAACCCATGATCAATGTAGTCACCCCAAATATGCGAATAACGCTGAAATCCTAATATAAACATTTTCCTGATATAGTGACATATTATTACTATTTTTTATCGTTATTGTTTAGTCATTCAGTTGTGTCCGATTCTCTGTGACTTTATGGACCGCAGCAAGTCAGGCACATTTTGTCAGCTACAGTCCCTCTGAGCTCCTGCAAGTTCATATTCATTGCTTCAATTAAATCATTTATCCATCTCTGCCTCTGCTGTCACCTTCGACCATGTGCCCTTCAGTCTTTCACAGCATCAGGGTCTTCTCATGATATGGCCACCATGTTTAATCTTCAGCCTGATGAGCAAACCTTCCAATTAATAGTTTGGCTTGATTTCCTGCAGTATTGATTTATTGGATCTTCTTTCAGTCCAAGAGATTCTAAGCAGTTTTCTCCAACACCATAATTCAAAGGCGTTAGCTCACTGGCGCTAAGACTTTATTAGCTCTCACACCGGTATGTTACTACTGGGAATACTATAATTCTGACTATGTAGACATTTGTTAATAGTGTGATAGCTTTACCTTTTAATAGCTCTTCAGACTTACCATAGTTGTCCTCCCCAGAAGCAAAAGTCTTCTAATTTCATGGCTACATTCACCATCTGCAGATGTCACTGCCTCCACTTGCTGTTAGCCATGATCTTTATCTTTTTAATGGTGAATAACAGGTCAGCTTTTTCACTCGCTTCTTTCACCCTCATCAATAAGCCCTTTAAGTACCTTTTCACTTTGAGCCATCCGAGTAGTATCATCAGCATGTCTGAGGTTGTTGATTTTTCTCCCAGCAATATTGATTCCATTTTTGGCTTGGTCCAGCCCGGCCTTTTGCATTATGTACTCTGCGCATAATTTGAATAAATAAGGTGACAATATTCAGTCTTGTATACATTATTTCCTGTTCTTGAATCATTCTGTTGTTCCATGTTCTGTTCTGACTGTGGTTTCTTGGTCCACATACAGATTCATCAGGAGGCAGATGTGATGATCTGGTACACCCATCTCTTTAAGAATTTGCCACATTTTGTTATGATCCAAACAATCAAAGCTTTAGATGAGTCTATGAAGCATATGTAAATTTATTTCTGGAACTCTCTTGCTTTCTCTATTATCCAGATGGCATTGGCAATTTGATCTCTAGTACCTCTGACTCTCTGAAACCCAGCTTGCACATCTGGTAGTTCTCAGTCCATATATTGTTGGAGCCAAGCTTGCAGGATCTTAAAGGGCCACTTAGTTCAGCACAATTTTGGCCACACCACATTAAGGATCTCCTAAAACACATTGAAATACTTTTTCAATTCTTGAAATACATGCATTTTTCACTGAGATATTAAATAAATTAAATATGTGTCTATATTTGACACTGATTGCCCTCTGCCAGACTTGCTGCTACAGCTCCATGAGAACTAAAGGTTAACGTGTATATAATCAGTCTGTGTATTTGTGTAATAAAAAAATAGATAATTTTAACTTACAATCTTGTGCTCTTTTACACCATGAAGAGCACTTACTATGAGGTAAAGGGCCCTTTCAGCATTACCTTGGTGGCATGTCAGTCACTGGCTTTTATTAGGATACCAACTTGCCTTTTCCAGTCTTCTGGCCGTTATTGAATTTTCCAATTTTTGGGGGTTAATACAAGCAACACTTTCACATATTTTAGGATTTTGAACAGTTCAGCTGGGATTCCATCAACTCTTGCTGCCTTCTTATCAGCATCCTAGGGACCATCTCACTTCACTCTCCAAGATGTCTGGCTCCAGCTCAATGGACAAACTACTGAGTTTATCAATGATGTTAAGATTTCCATTACTGTATTTCACAGTTTTAGGCATAGCAACGGATGGATTTTTCACAAACCAGGACACTTACAGTGGATATAAAAAGTCTACACACTCCTGTCAAAATGTCAGGTTTCTGTGCTGTAAAAAAACAAGACAAAGATAAATAATTTCAGAACTTTTTCCACCTTTAATGTGACCTATAAATTGTACAACTCAATTGAAAAAACAAACTGAAATCTTTTAGGTGGAGGGAAGAAAAAAAAAAAAAGAAAACTAATGTGGTTGCATACGTCTGCACACCCTCTTATAACTGGGGATGTAGCTGTGTTCAGAATCAAGCAATCACATTCCAAATCGTGTTAAATAGGAGTCAGCATACACCTGCCATCATTTAAAGTGCCTCTGATTAACCCCAAATAAAGTTCAGCTGCTCTAGTTGGTCTTTCCTGAAATGTTCTTAGTCGCATCCCACTGCAAAAGCCATGGTCCACAGAGAGCTTCCAAATCATCAGAGGGATCTCATTGTTAAAAGGTAACAGTCAGGAGAAGGGTACAAAAGAATTTCCAAGGCATTAGATATACCATGGAACACAGTGGAGAAAATATGGCCTAATAGTGACATTACCAAGAACTAGAGCTCCCTCCAAAATTGATGAAAATACGAGAAAAAACTGGTCTGGGAGGCTACCAAGAGGCCTACAGCAACATTAGCTGCAGGAATATCTGGAAGTACTGTCTGTGTGGTACATGTGACAACAATCTCCCGTATTCTTCATATGTCTGGGCTATGGGGTACAGTGGCAAGACGAAAACCTTTTCATTCGAAGAAAAACATCCAAGCCAGGCTACATTTTGCAAAAACAGATCAGAAGTCTCCCAAAAGCATGTGGGAAAAGGTGTTATGGTCTGATGAAACCAAGGTTAAACTTTTTGGCCATAATTTCAAAAACAACACTGCTCATCTCCAAAAGAACACCATGCCCACAGTGAAGCATGGTGGTGGCAGCATCATGCTTTGGGGCTGTTTTTCTTCAGCTGGATCTGGGGCCTTAGTTAAGATAGACGGAATTTTGAACAGTTCCAAATACCAGTCAATATTGGCACAAAACCTTCAGGCTTCTGCTAGAAAGCTGAACATGAAGAGGAACTTCATCTTTCAGCATGACAACGACCCAAAGCATACATCCAAATCAACAAAGGAATGACTTCACCAGAAGAAGATTAAAGTTTTGGAATGCCCCAGCCAGAGCCCAGACCTGAATCCGATGGAAAATCTGTGGGGTGATCTGAAGATGGCTGTGCACAGGAGATGCCCTCACAATCTGACAGATTTGGAGTGTTTTTGCAAAGAAGAGTGGGCAAATCTTGCCAAGTCAAAATGTGCCATGCTGATAGACTAATACCCAAAAAGACTGAGTGCTGTAATAAAATCAAAAGGTGCTTCAACAAAGTATTAGTTTAAGGGTGTGCAGACTTATGCAACCATATTTTTTTATTTTTATATTTTTTCTTCCCTCTACCTAAAATATTTCAGTTTTTTTTTCAATTGAGTTGTACAGTTTATAGGTCACATTAAAGGTGTAAAAAGTCCTGAAATGATTTATCTTTGTCTCATTTTGTTACAGCACAGAAACCTGACATTTTAACAGGGGTGTGTAGACTTTGTGTATCCACTGTAATCACATTCAGCACTGTTTCACGGTAACTGCCGATCCTCAATGTGGTGTGAGTGCCTGGTTTGTGTGGTGGTTTTTGTAGAGAGTAGTTCAATACAGCAATTATTTCATATTTGATTGGCTAAGAGTGATAGAAGCCCTGCACCGTGTACAGTAGTACAAATAAGGAATAGTACATTAGTGATCCTAAAGAAAAAGAAACACCAAAAAAGATTCACATGAATGTGCAGCAATCATAAAACTTAAATGAAAAAAAAAGAAGAAAAAAAAGATGACAAAATATAAAAATATATTATTAGATCCATGAACAATTAGGCCCAAGAATCCTGAAAAGTTGGAAAAGGCCACTTCACCAGACCTAGAACACTTAATGTGCTGTCCTGTAGCAAATATGCTTGTGGACATTGCACATGTTGTTCCCATATGCATAAGGTTAAAGAAATGGAAGATAGATTTTGTAAAATTCATACGCTCCGAGAGTACTTTAATAGTAACACAACATCATGTATCTACTGTCTTGAATGCCCTGCCTCTTCTCCCTTCCTGTCATTTTATATTTCTATTTTTATTCGCTTTTGTAATTTTCTTAATTTTCATATTCTTCGTAAATTTCCTTGAACATTCCACAATTTATAATATTATATTTATGTTCTATTGTTACATTTTGTGCAGATGCTATTCCTTAAAATGAGTTCTAAATCGTAATTATACAAAAATTTTACCATGATCAAGTTGTCTTCACCCCTTTTTCATTTACTTACTCTATCACTCTTGATTTCCAAGAGTAATCTAAATTAAGCTACATATCCCCCTTAATCTTGTAATGCAATCATGTGCTACAAATCCTTCTTAATCATAATATCAATTATTATATACAATTTACATGTGCAAATTAGCATAATTTTACGTGTAGAATCATTCCATTTCATTTCATATACTGGTTCAATCTATTACATTAAAATTTGTGCATCCAAAAATTCCTTCCTTTTTCCTTTCTCTTCCATTCCTTTCCTTTAAAATCACCCTATAGTTGATTCAATCATAAGCTGGTGAACCTCTTATTAAAATTACGTGGCTTCAATATATTTAGATAAGAAAAAAAAAAGTAAAAGAAAACCATCATTAATACCCAAAATTCATAATAAGGTTAAAGTGCATTAAATACAAATAAAGTGCTGTGCAATTTCTTATGAGGAAAGTCAATATGCAATCTTAGACCCTTTAAATATTGCATCTAATCATAATTGCATGACTACAAAAAAACCCTATCTAAAACACCTATTTCCTTCCTTAATACTCCTAATACATAATAAAGTTTAAAGTGCATTCATTACAAAAAAGTGCTGAGCAATTTCTTAGGAGGAACGCAATATACAATCACAAACCCTTTAAACATTGTAATCCATCATTTTTGTGAGGAAATGGTAATATATCCTAAAAATAAAAGGGATAGTAGCGAGGAATTAGTAAAGTATTCCTCCCTTTTTTTTGGAAATCTAGCAATCCCACCAAATGACAATGAGGCAAAGACTCCCAAATATCCCATTTACTAAATAAATCTTCTCCCTCTTTAAGTGATGTGATTTTATACCATATAGAGTCTCTTAAAAATGAAAGTCCTATGGGAAAAGTCCACTTGTATGGTATTTCTTTTTCCCTCAGTTTCTGGGTAATAGGAAAAAATTGTCTTCTGGAAGTAGAAATGTCCGAAAATATTTTAATATTTGAATAGGGAGGATCAAAGGATGTTATTCCATAGCTAGCTTTTAATAGTTGATTTTTCAGTGGCAAATGATGGATTTTTACCATTACATCTCTAGGAAACTCTACCTCAATGTTTTTCGGCTTAGAGAGTCTATAGGCTGCATCGAACTTGAACTTTATATCCGTAAAATCAGGCACTAAATATGAAAAAAACTTGGTAAGATATAATCCCAGGTCCTCTTTGGGTATTTTTTCATCAATCCCTCGTATTTTCAAGTTATTAATTCTTGATCTATCTTCAAGGAAGTCCACCTTATTTTCCAATGCCTTTAATTTCCCCTCCATTGCTTTGATGTTTTCTTTGGAATAAGTTTGTTCCTTTTTAATTGTTTCACAAGTGTTCCCCAATTCTGCAATTTTGACTGTGTTTCCTTGTGTTGCCTTGATATTTAGAAGAATTTGATTTTTAAATTCATCCAAGAATTTGTTTTGAAACTTCTCTAGGATATTTTCCAGTTTTCCAACCGTGAGGATTTCCTCCTCTAAATTAACTGTATTTGTTTCCGAAGAGGTATCTACCGTATTATCTACATATGCCTCTGTAGATTTATCCCCTATTGGAGACGCCAAAAGGGATAACTCCATAGTTTTTTGCGCCATTTTAGGCAAAAAAAATAGTTTGGATTTAGGAGGAGATCTTATTTTATCTTTGTTTTTATTTTTCGGAGGCATTGTATGAAATTTACCTAGAATCAAGTTCCTGGAATATAATATAAGAGAAAAAAAGATATACCAAAAAAACAAACACACAAAGAGAAAAAAAAACATGCAAAAACAGAGGTAGTCCCAAATCCGCTTTACAGTAGATGTGGTCCTGATCACAAACTTTTATTTGGGGATATATATTTCTTTTATATATTTCTCTTTCTCTCTTCCCCCTCCGTGGTCCTGATCCAAGTCTTTAATTGGGAATATTTTGTCTTTTAAGTATATATGGTTTTATTTCACAATTATAGGTAATATAAAGGTTTGGAGCCAGGTCCCCTATTTTTAGGGATTAATTCCTTTAGTCGATTGGTGAAGTCCATTCCAGACCTTTATTCCTTAATTACTTTTAACCATATTAGTATTAACTCCTTTGAGATATGGGTCCGTAAGATTTTTCCCATTAATGTATAGCTTTTGCATAAGGTCTGTCAGGGAGCAATTAGATTGTATTATTACTCTCACTTTTCCCAGACCAAAGCCCCAATAATGGGTTTCATTCTTGAAGAGATTATAGACCCCACAAAATTATACTTCAGGTCCTTACTTGCTGAACTGGACCTTATATCCTTTATAGGACCTGTGTATATATTATGCCCGTTAATATCTTAGGGCCTTACAGAAAAGAGTCAGTGTTTATGTATAAAGAGTGCTCTATTAGAGCCTTACCAGACCTCATGGCCTCCAGGTGATATCAGCTAATAGCATATGTATATTAATAAGTAAACAACTTTCCAAACATACACATCTATTCATAAATCCTAGTCTATTGCTGTATTTTTTACAAAACAGATTTAGGGAAGAATGTAAGCTAGTGGGTCAAGTACTACTTATTTAACATCATGCTTATATTTCTGTGTTTCTGGAACGGTTTTATTTTTTGTAAAAGATTGGATTAATCCAAATAGAGCGGAAAGTTTCAGGAGCGCATTCCAATTTCTATATTTAGATAGAGTGAGCACTTCTATTTATGAACTGATATGTTCGTTCCTTCATACACTTTGGGTGATCTTTGAGTGCTAGAGTTCACTTGTAATGAACATAGTGATATTAAAGCAGCCTCTAAACATTCAAATTATCTTGTGATACAAGAAATGTCCTGCCAAGAAAACAGTGTATATAGTCTGATCACTTGGAAAAACAATGTGCCATTGACTTGCTTACGTCTATGGATAAGAAACCATTTGTTTATTAACAGCTCAAGTTGTTGTTCTGGAATGTTATCTTTAATGCATGCTACTGTTGTGTAGTCAAGGTTTCGATGGTGCATAACAAAAATATATATGGTGTCAGCTGAATATGATATTTGAAAATATTATTATTTTCTCTTAAGCTTAAAAATACTCATGATTTAACTCTAATAAACTTCTAGACTCAAGATGTTGAAATGTCGAAAAGGAAATGTTCAACTATGAATCAGATAATCATTAGATTCCAATATATTTACAAAATGGGACCTACTGTCAGTATAGTATAGTACAGTGCGTTGCAAAAGTATTCACCGCCTTGCTATTTTTAGTGTTTTGTTGCCTCACAACCAGGAATTAACATGTACTGTTTCAAGGATTTGTATCTTTTAATTTACAGAACATGTCTACAACTTTGAAGATTTTTTTTTTATTGTGAAGCAAACAACAAATAGGACAAAATAACAGAAAAAGTCATTGTGCATAACTATCACCCCCCTAAAGTCAATACTTTGTAGAGCCACCTTTTGCGGCAATCACAGCTCCAAGTCGCTTTGAAAAGTCTCAATGAGCTTGCCACATCTTAATGGGGTTTTTGCCCATTCCTCCTTGCAAAACTGCTCTAGCTCCTTCAGGTTGGATTGTTTGTGCTTGTGAACAGCAATCTTTAAGTCTGACCACAGATTTTCTATTGGATCGAGGTCTGGGCTGTGACTAGGCCATTCCAACACATTTACATGTTTCACCTTAAACCCCCCAAGTGTTGCTTTAGCAGTGTGTTTGGGGTCATTGTCCTGCTGGAAGGTGACCCTCCGTCCTAGCCTCAAATCATGCACAGAGTGGTACAGGTTTTGCTCAAGAATATCCCTGTATTTAGCACCATCCATCTTTCCCTCAACTCTGACCAGTTTCCCAGACCCAAATACAGGGATGGTATTCTTTTGGTGATGTGATATGTTGGGCTTGCGCCACACATAGCGTTTTCTTTGATGGCTGAAAAGTTCAATTTTAGTCTCATCAGACCAGAGCACCTTCCTCCATACATTTTGGGGGTCTCCCACAGGCCTTTTTGCAAACTCAAAACGTGCCATTTTGTTTTTTTCTAAAAGTAATGTCTTTCTTCTGGCAACTCTGCCATAAAGCCCAACTCTATGGAGCGTACAGCTTATTGTCGTCCTATGTACAGATACTCCAGTCTCTGCTGTTGCACTCTGCAGCTCCTCCAGGGTTACCTTAGGTCTCTGTGCTGCCTCTCTGATTTTTTTTTTTTTTTAATTAATTTAATTATTTTTTTATTATACGAAAAAACAAATTCAACAGTTGAAAAATCATCAATAATTTTTTTTTACAACAACAAGTACAAAAAAAACATACATTAAATATATTACCATTCATTCACTTTCAAACCTCATCCATCCCACCTACAATATTATTATTATCAAGTAAATCTTGTTTTTTGTCCCATAATTTCCATTTTAATGGGTCAGCATTAATATAACCTTTTTGTGTAAAATCTTTTTCCAATTGTCGGATGTGTTTTATTTTCCAAACTGTATCAGCAAAGATAGGGGCAGCCTTCACTTTCCAATTCGAGATTATTATATTTTTAGCTATTGAAAAAACTAAAATGGCGAAAGCTTTTTCCTCCATGCTGATAACATTTGGGAAAATATGAAGCAGACTACATTCTGCACTGAAAGGAAATTGACTTTCCACAATACCAGATAGAAAATTATAGCAAGTTTCCCAAAAAACCTTTAATTTCGGACATTCCCATAAAATATGTAATAAATGAGCGGTATTATCACAGTCTCTCCAGCACATTTTTTCCGAGGGGTTATGAGAAATGTGTGCAATTTTAATAGGTGTAAAATACCAATCATTGATTACTTTGAAAAATGTTTCTCTATATGTCGTTTGTTTAATAAACCTGTTTGTTAATTTTAAAGAAATATCCCAATCTTTGACTTCTAATGCTAAGTTTAAGGAGTTCTCCCATTGGCACATACCCTTGGTTTTAGATTGTTCTCCGAAGGATCTAGTAATATTAAAGCATTTTGATATTAGATGTTTTTTTTCCTGTTTGAGAATAATTTTTTCTATAGCATTAAGTTCTTTATTAATTTGTAAAGGAATGTTAACTTGGCGAGTTTCTAGTATATAGGCTTTGTACGTTAACCATCCCTTTACTGCGATATTGAACTTGTTTTTTATCTGGTCGAAGGAAGCAATAGTTCCCTCGACTATCGTATCTTTTACCCTCACCAGCCCTTTGCTGTTCCAATCGTTTATAATAGTTTCCATATCTATGTGTAAAATTGCTTTTAATGGTGTAATAAGGCTGTCCTCCGGGATCAGCTTATTTATCTTATTAATTCGTCTCCAATTTTTTTAAATTTCTTTTTATCCACCCTTGATCCAGTTATCAGATTCTTATAATGGAGATTTTCTTTAAATACCAAAGCTGATATGTGCCAATTTCGGATTAATGCTTGTTCTATTTGCATCCAAGGGAGTTTGTTTGCTGTTTCCAGCCACTTTAACCCTTGTACTATAACATTAGCTTCTTGATAGGGATATAATAAAGGATAGGAGATTCCTCCTTTTAAAAAGGGTCTTCCCATGGTTGTTTTTTTTAACCTTATATATTTAGAATGGTGTATGTAAAAATCGATCATACTTTGGAGTTTTTTTAGCCAATATTTAGGAAACTTAAATGGGATACATCTCAAAATATAAGTAATCCTTGGGAGAATCATCATTTTAACTACTGCAATTCTTCCCGAAAAGGAAAATCTATTTTTCTTCCAATTGGTTATAATATTCTGACACTTGACATATAAGTCTTTATAATTCTTATCTACCATTTCATGTAAATTAACCAGAAATACAATTCCAAGATGTTTAAAGGATTTTGAATTCCAATCGTAGGGGTATATAGAGCTAAGTTGAGACAATAAACTTGCTGTAAAATTAAAGAAAAGCGTTTCTGATTTCTTATAATTTAATTTATAATAGGAGACTTTGCTGTACCATTGAATCACTTTTGATAAATGGTAGAGTGATTCTTTTGGATGAGTAAGTGATAGTATCACATCGTCTGCATATAGGCTAATTTTATGCTCCCTCTCTCCCACCCTCATCCCATATATCTGAGGGCATGATCTAATAGCTTCCGCTAATTGTTCTATCATCAGCGCAAAAAGGGTGGGGGAGAGGGGGCAACCCTGTCTAGTTCCATTGGATATTTCAAATGCGTTTGTCCTACCTCCCCAACCCGTTATTTCTGCTGAGGGGGAACTATATAAGGCCCCAATCGCCTTAGCACCAAATTCTCCAAACCCAAATTTAGCTAACGTCAATCGCATGTAGTCCCACCCTACCCTGTCAAACGCTTTTTCGGCATCTAATGACAGAAATAGGGTGGGAGTACCTTTGGCCTTCGCTATTTCGCTTAAGTTCATAATTTTTCTAATATTTTCTGATCCTTGTCTACCTGCCACAAACCCCATTTGGTCTATAGCTATTAATTTTTCTATAAATTTCTGAATTCTACAAGATAAAATTTTCGCATATAGTTTAATGTCTGCATTCAATAATGAAATAGGTCTATAATTGGCACAGAGTTGTGGGTCTAACTTGGGTTTAGGAATCATTATAAGTGCAATTTTTTTGCCAAACACTGAGTTCAGTCTATAGTCATAACTTCCTATTGCAAAGCCCGGTATCTTAGTTTTTCCCCAGTGTGTTTCTTGAAGAAAAATTAAATCTGCCTTTTCTATTTTACAATGTCTATATACTGTTTTCCTTTTACTTGGAGAATTTAACCCTTTAACATTCCAACTTAAGATCTTTAGACCCATATACTTTAGTAGATTTATATTGATTCTCTTTATTATTTTTGTCATATTTATTTTTGGTTTTGGGACCATTAACTCCTTTGATCACATTCATACTAACTTTCATACCTACATTCATACTGTTGGAACAGATGAGGCTGTAATACAGCCTACCACCAATATTGTTCCGCAGGGATTCTGTCATTGTTCAGAAATGATTTGCGGTATCTTGTGAAGATGGCTGTGGCTTTTCCATATTTTTGTCAATTCTTTATCTATCTAAAACTACTTATTATTTCTATCATTCATCCTGTCGTTAGAGGAAAGGAGAGTGCGACGAGACAAGGAATATCTCTTATTATAAATATCTAAGCGTAATTACAGGATTGGTAAAAATTCAAAACTTTTTGTCCTTGTTTATTAATTCACTTTATTGATTATGTAAATTAGTTTATTACTCCTTCTCCTTTAAACTTCTTCCCTCCCCTTCTGCTTCCCCCTCCTCTCCCGCTCTCTCCTCTCCTCCAATCACCATTAAAAAAAGTCTGTACTGTTCGACTCTATCTTGGTGTTAATTTTTCCATAAATTCTTAATTGTTATACATCTCTTATAGTTTTAGCTAACTTAGACTATACTTTAGTTGGTATCTCTAAACCCTGTTCCATGTCCAACATTGGTTATCTATTCCGTTGCCAATCCTGCGTTGATAATTGCAATTTTACTACAGGATCTTTTGCTTCATCCATTTTCAAATTTAGGTTGTTCAGCAAAGCTTCTCCTTCTTCCGTGGAAATGATCTTGTGTCATGTAGTTCCTTGTAGGATTAATAATCCTACTGGAGAAGTCCATTTGTAAATGAAATTATGTTTCCTTAATGTTTGAGTTATCAAAGTAAATTCCTTCCTTTTATTCATTGTCGCTTTCGAAAGGTCTGAAAAAATTTGTATCATTTCGTATGGTGAGTCGAACTTCTTTATAGTATAACTAGCTTTAGAAATTGCTTCTTTTGTTGGTAAATGGTGCATTCTAACCATTACATCTCTAGGAGTCTTGTTTTGTAGGTATGTTGGTAATGGAATTCTATAAATTGTGTCAAATTTCTGGTCCTTTTGTGAGAAAGTAGGAATAATATTAGAAAACAATTCCCCAAGGAATGTGGGGAGCTCTTCTTTTTTTATTGTTTCTGATATTCCTCTAATGCGCAAATTATTTTTCCGTGATTTATCTTCCATTTTATTTATATGCTCGTTCAGTGTATTGATTCGTGTCAACATTTTAGATGATTGTTCCAATAACAAATTATGGTCCACAATTAGCTTATCAAATTTAGTTTCCAGATCTGCAGATCTTTTATTCACTTCCGTTATTAGTTTGGAATTTTCCATAATTTGAATCTTAATTTCTGCAAAAAATTCTGTTTGGAAATTTTTTAAGATCTCTTTCAATTTCCCTGTAGTGAGGAGATTATCTTCTTGAGTCTCAAGTTCTTTATTTGTTAGAGTTGCAGGGGGGCTGACTACACTTTGGTCCTGCCCTTCTTTCAGAATTTGTTTCTGCGCCATATTTGTAGATTTCTTAGGGGGAAAAAAGGAGGATGAATCAATAGTAGGGCTTTTCCGCCCTTTCGCTTTAGTTTTTGTAGCCATTTTATTTAATTTATATGGTGTGTTTATTCACCAAGTTTAAGTTCAACCTTCCCTCTTCTCCCTATATCACAATTAAGTTAGTGGTATTCACCAATATTGGCACTTGTCTGCCTTACTTGTCTCTGTTGGCATTTTAATACATATTATTGTGATTTAGTATAAGTGACCCCTTAGATACTTTAACAGGCCTTTCCAATCTGTTGTTCTCTTTAAGGAGTCGTAATTACTTCATAAGTCTATTCACCTGCTTCCTCTTGTCCATTTATTGGACTTTAGACTTTGCATAAAAGAAAAAAACAGCAATTTGTTACATTGCCTCCTTTTAGTCTTTTACTGCAGGTTTTGTGTGTTTTATTGCATTATTGTCCTTCTGTTGTATACAAAACATTGTCTTTCTTATGTTGCAGGGGAAATCAATACCATAACAGTTCTTAAATGTCCCTTTTACTTGTGTTGAGAGGCAGAGAAATTAAACAAAAAAAAGTTTTACTTAGTTCTCAGTAGACTCGTTTTCCTCCATTGCCTGGGATTCATGTTGTATGTTTGCTGATCGTGCACCCTGTACAATGTCGGTGCAATACCGATCCTGCTCCGTTCTCAGTCTTCCCCAAGCGTTTCTTTGCACTGTTAGTAGTGCTGGCGTTGCAGCTCTTTTATCGTCTTTACCTTGGCAGGTCCGTTCTCCTCGGTCTCCGGAGGAAGCTCTCCCTCTCAGCACTTCTAGTGCGGGCTACGGACTCTGCACAGTCTGGTTAGACGCCACGAGTCTTTCTGTCTGCCTCTCCTGTGCCTTCCGACGCCATCTTCACCCGCTCACAGCCGCACTGCGCGGCTAGCACGTCATTTCCAGAAACTCCGGAAACTCCGTATCAATGCTTTTTTCGAATGAGCTAGAAACAAAAGAGGAAGCGTCAATTATTGATACTGAAGGAATGGCCAAATTAATAACCAGAAAATTACACTACTCAATATTTATGCGCCTAACGAAAACCAAGGTAATTTTTTAAAAAAATAGGTAATTTAATAAGGAAATATGCACAAGGTCCGCTCATTATTGCTGGTGACTTTAATATGGTCCTCAATATAAATCTAGATAGATCTAAAAAATTGGTGGATAAAAATTTAAAAAGAGTTGGTAAGGTATCCCAATCATTTTTTGAATGGACTAATAAAAAACACTTATTTGACTCTTGGAGAGTTCAACATCCAAATCAAAAAGGATTTTCTTTTTATTCAAATCCACACAACACATTTTCACGGATTGATTTAATTTTAGTAGATTCTCGAATAAGAGATAAAATTTTATACACAGAAATAGGCAAGATCGCTATATCAGACCATGCCTACACTATAGCAATAATCAATATAAATAAAGTAAAATTAGATAGACCACAATGGAAAATGGATGACTCTTTATTAAAAATAGAAAAGAATAAAGAATATTTAAAGAAAGAAATAACACAATTTTTTTATATTAATAGTCATACTGTTCCATCCTTCTGCACGATTTGGAACACACAAAAAGCTTTTACACGAGGTTTGATTATCAAATTAAAGTCACAATTGATTAAACAAAGAGGAGCACCACTAAAAAAACTGTACATAGAGTTAAATAAATTAGAAACTAAATTTATTTTGGATGCACAACCACATATTATGATAGAAATTAAATCAATTCGAAATAAAATAAATAAAATTAATCAACTAAGATCTGATAGCGAATTATGGCGCTTTCAACAGATATATCACCATCAAAACAATAGAAATAGTAAACTACTAGCTACTCAAGTTAAAAATAAAAAGGAAAAAAATAGAATAACAAGTTTAAAACATAAAGGTAGGTACATCTCTTCACCAAAAGAAATTGGCCAAGCTTTTTTTGAATTTTACCAGAATTTGTATAATTTGGAAAAAGACACTAGTTTTTGCAAACCAGTGGTAGAAGATATTCAAACGTTCTTGGACGGTATTCAACTACCCAAATTAACTGAAAATGACAGAGAAGAACTTAATGGACCAATCACTACTCAAGAGGTTCTCCAAGTTATTAAACAATTGAAACCTTACACCACTCCAGGTCCAGATGGATATACTAACGGGTTTTACAAAGCATTTGACCAAATTTTAAGTCCACATTTAACAGATATGTTCAATGAAATCAAGAGGACAGGAGTAATCCCAAAGGAAATGATAAAAGTTGCACTTATAGTGCTGCCTCTCTGATTAATGCCCTCCTTGCCCAGTCCGTGAGTTTTGTTGGGCGGCAGGTTTGCTGTTGTGCCATGTTCTTTCCATTTGGTTATGATATAGTTGATGGTGCTCCTGGGGTTCATCAAAGATTTGGATATTTGTTTATAACCTAGCCTTGACTTGTACTACTCAACAACATTGTCCCTTACTTATTTGGAGAGTTCCTTGTTCTTCATGGCAGTATTTGGTTAGTGGTGCCTCTTGCTTAGGTGTTGCAGCCTCTGGGGCTATTTCAAAAAAGGTGTGTATATGTAATGACAGATCATGTGACACTTAGATTGCACACATGTGGACATCATGTCACTAATTATGTGACTTCTGAAGGTAATTGGCTGCATCAGAGCTTTTTATGGGCTTCATAACAAAGGGGGTGAATACATACTGTGACCAGGATGGCCATGTATAGCTGTGGTTTCTTGAGATAGAAACGGATACTTTCTGGTAATGCAGCAAATTGGTTTATTATGAAATAAGAAGAACTGGAGCAGTAACTCTGCTTAAATAATGAAAATAAACATCTACATAAACGCACTGACTGTGACACAGGAACGCCCTGACTATACCTGTGCAGCTTATCTGCAACAGGGACAAAACTCTACACCACGGTGTCTTCAGGACAGGGCTCCAACTCCATTGTACTCGTAAAGGAGTAATTTCATGGAAACAGCGCCACCTAGTGGCAAGGAGTAAGACAGTCTCTTATAAATTAGGTATTTCCACCTTGTGGCCAGGATACAAATAGTCTCTGATTATTGATAGATTGCCACCTTGTGGCCAGGACACAAATAGTCTCTGATTATGGTTATATTGCCATCTAGTGGCCAGGATACAAATAGTCTCTGATTATTGATAAATTGCCACCTCGTGGCCAGCACACAAATAGTCTCTGATTATGGTTATATTGCCACCTTGTGGCCAGGATACAAATCCTCTCTTGTATATCGGAAGACTTTTCCACGTTTCTAAATAAGTAGCCGCGGATGAAGCATAGGGCCCGCCCGTCTGTCCCTTATGCTTCACCCCAGGGACCCTTTGACTTTGCAGTATAAACATAATGCCTATGAACCGGTTAAACACTCAGCATCTTCCCTGGGGCATAATCAGTCTGGTACCTTCATACAGGGCCTCTGTCAGCTCCACACTTGCCTAGGCCTTTAAGGCAACTCTGCCTGGGGATCCTCAATATTCCCTTCACTTACTTGGTACCTTTGTGCTTTCACCTTCTGAGTCTGTAGTCTCTTTCAGCTCTATTCGTTCAGTCATTGCAAACAGCACACTCTTCTTACTGTTGTCCAAAACTCGCAGCCACAGTAAACCAAAAGTGATCTCTTTCCGGTTTGCTTCCCAAAGGTCAAACTGTAGATCCACAATGGACCAGCTTCAAGCTCCACTTTATGGCTGGATCTGGCAGCAGCACACAACCTGGCCAGAGTCTAAGCAGCCCCACCCCTCTCTCCATGTCTGCTTTTCAGGCTTTAAAAGGAAGTCGCACCTGCATTAGGAGTTCTTCAGAAGTTTAACTCCGTCACTCCTGTCAAGAACTCTTTACTCCACTTTACTTGGCACCATCCTCTAGGGGGCAAACGGTCACAATACGCACATGCCAATTTTCTGTTTTCTATTTCTAAAAAATAGTTTTATGTATGTATTTTTCTCATTTCACTTCACTAACTTAGACTATTGTGTTCTGATCCATCACATGAAATTCAGATTAACAAAACATTGAACATAATGAAATAGGTAAAAAGTCAAGGGGGTGAATACTTTTGCAAGGCACTGTATATATATATATATATATATATATATATATATATATATATATATATCATTAAACTTATTGTGGGCTGAAGAATAATGGATTAGGAGTCACGTATATAGTGTTTTTTTTATTTATTAAGAGCGTGAGAGTGCAATGTGGTCTCATTTGCCTGTCCCCACCTAGTTTCCTAGAGGTACATCAACTTTATATCTGAGAAACTTGATCAAGAAATAAGTTTATTAACTTATTTTTTAGTTTTTTAGACATTCAAATAGAATCACAAATGTATTATTAACTTTCTGTACTAAATATAAAATGGAATCTCAATAGAGAGAATTCTCTGCTATCTACAATGATTCATAGATTCGTAAACCAGGCTGGCGCTGAAAAAAAACAAATGTTCCAATGGTGGATTCAAAAAGGCCTTTTGAGGAATATTCATTGCTTCAAAGAAAGTAAAATAAAATACAACATGACAAACAATAAAATATTTAGTTACCTACAAATTAAACATTTGTTAAGTTCCATAGAACACCCAGAACAACCAACCATTGTCACATTTTGAAAACAACAAATACCCACAGTCTCCATAAACAAAGGGAATATTTTCAGCCATATATTACAAAGCAACGGCAACAGCAACAGAAAAAATAGCAACTTATAATGGTAGTAGTAATGCATCATGACAGAGACATCACTAAAGTATGTGCACAGAACATACTTAACACCTTATAGACTTTATAAGAACCCATCACCCATCACATCACCAAACTACTTCAGAGGATGGAACAAGATAAATAACTGCCTCCTAGATCTGCCACTTTCTCTGAGGCATAAATATGTAATGAACCTAACCGATTTTATATATGCATCTACTCGCATATATTTAACAACCAAATGGCAACAGAAAAATTTAGCCTATCAAATCCTTATTCATCAAATAAACCACCTTTAAAATTATAAAAATTAGCGATTACCCTAAAAGACAGTGTAGAAAAATTAAAAAGAAAAAAAAACTGGATGCCATGTCTGTACTCAACATATGCCAGCAACTAATGTCCTATCTATGCCAAAGTGGTGACATGGATGATCTACTTATGATAGAAGAAAGTATCAAAATCCAGCAAGACTACAACATATAAAATTTTTTGTTGATCGATAAAAAAAATGAAGTGAAGAACTGATATACATGCAGATCAGCAATTAAATGTTAATGTTGATCTACTTTATATATAAATGTGGATGACAATTTGTAATGATACAATGTAACATAGATGTTAAAAAAAATAAGAGGAAATGCAGAATGTTTATGAATGTTGTTTGTTTTCATTGGTGGGTCCATCATCTTTAGGACAAATCACAGTGTTGGTTTTGAGATGTCCCCCCCCCCCCCCCAGATTGTTCATATACACACACAGATATGTTTTTTCCACAAAAAATATTGAAGCTCATTGCAAGACTCTCCCACTCGCCGTGCTCATTGCGAACCTTTCCACTCGCCTACTGTACGGGCCTCTCATTGCAGGGTAACCTGCAAGTTTAGTGCTTGGGAATGCCAATGTGTCTCTTTCCACCATCTCTCCCCTGTCCCTTCCCGGGGTCTTTCTCCACTGTGTGTGTTCAGAATGTTTGCATGGCGCGCAGTGACTGCCGTTGGTTTTATTTTCAAAGTCCCGCGTACCTGGCTAGTTTTCGAGGTCCTGGATGCTCCCTCTTCCTGTAAGTAAGCTTTTGCTAACGCTTGCGGGCCCGAAGCGAGGGTCGCAGTTGCTGGCAAGGAGCGCCAAAGGCTCTCCTTGGCAGCAACTAAGACCCTCGCAAAATGTACGACTTTTTTGCAACTGCGACCCTAGCAAAATTTACGTCGTAACGCAAACAAAATACGAGACACGTTCCGACCCATTACAACCTCGCAAAATTCGGCCGCAACACGCGCACATGAAAACATCAAAAATACAACAAATACACACAACAAATACATAAAAAGCTTACTTACAGGAAGAGGGAGCACCCAGGACCTCGAAAACTAAAGTTACAACTCAATTTAAGTCAAATTAAAAGAGTTTAGACACTAAAAAATTCTCTAAGCGAGAGAAAAAATGGCCACCGAAACAAACGAAAACGAGGCTACAGCAGTCTAAAGACGCAAAACACCACCAAAACAAGGACGCAACCCGCGCAACCCCAAAAACATTACAGACACAATAAATACAAACAACAAACACATAAAAAGGTTACTCACAGCAAGGTGGGCACCGAGGACCTCTGCAAGTGAAGTAACACCTACATTTAACCACAAATTTCGGAGTTAAGAGACCAGAAAATCACCTAAGCGAGAGAAAAAATGGCCGCCGAACAAAACGAAAACGAGGCTCAAGGTCCCTAAACACGCAAAACACTACCAAACAGCTACGGATATTCCGAAAAACTCGCCCGACATAGAAAACGAACAACGCTACATCAGCCACATTATATACACCAAACACCCTTAGCTTACATAGTCACAGTCAACCTACCAATAGGAACATTGCATTTGGGTACATATTTTAACCCTTTACTAAACTTCAAGCCAACAGCAGCACAATTCATACATTTTACAGAGCAATTTCTGGGCTCCTTCATGCTTCCTTGTGCAGAGGACTACACATTTGATGATGCCTGCACAAACACCATCACACGTTGATACTATGTATTAGCTGCCAATGATTGGCCAAAATGAATTATGCATTTAATGCTAATTTTTTAACTCTGAAAATAAATCAAGAGACTTTGCAAACTTTAGAGTTCAATAATGTTTATTTTGGTACAAATGTTCTCATACACTACAGGAAACTTAAATATGCTTTCACAATCAAGAAAAATATATATTTTGTAGAAAATGGTCATTTTAAGGAATTGCAAAGCTCTTAAAAAGGAAAATAATATGATGTAATGGAACAAAATATGTGTTAACCAACAGTTAACTCTAACCACCACCATTATTTAAGCATATTGGAATTGTAATTAATAAAGTCATTATTAATTATATTATATTATGAGTAGTTTTCTGTGTTTGCATAATGTAATTTACCAAAGTATGTGTGATGCATGTGCCAAGGAATAAAGTATCTCTGTCTATCTATCTATCTATCTATCTATCTATCTATCTATCTATCTATCTATCTATCTATCTATCTATCTATCTATATTTCTATCTATGTCTCATGTTATCTATCTATCTCTCTGTCTGTCTATCTATCTATCTATCTATCTATCTATCTATATTTATATATATGTCTCATGATAGATCTATCTCTATCTATCTATCTGTATCTATCTATATTTCTATATATGTCTCATGTTATCTATCTATCTATCTATCTATCTATCTATCTATCTATCTATCTATCTATCTATCTATCTATGTCTCATGTTATCTATCTATCTCTCTGTCTGTCTATCTATCTATCTATCTATCTATCTATCTATCTATCTATCTATCTATCTATCTATCTATATTTATATCTATGTCTCATGATAGATCTATCTCTATCTATCTATCTGTATCTATCTATATTTCTATATATGTCTCATGTTATCTATCTATCTATCTATCTATCTATATTTATATCTATGTCTCATGTTATCTATCTATCTATCTATCTATCTATCTATCTATCTATCTATCTATCTATGTCTCATGTTATCTATGTCTCATGTTATCTATCTATCTATCTATCTATCTATCTATCTATCTATCTATCTATCTATCTATCTATCTATCTATCTATCTATATTTATATCTATGTCTCATGTTATCTATCTATCTATCTATCTATCTATCTATCTATCTATCTATCTATCTATCTATCTATCTATCTATGTCTCATGTTATCTATCTATCTATCTATATTTATATCTATGTCTCATGATAGATCTATCTATCTATCTATCTATCTAACACCATTTTCATATATTTATTTCCTACATGGATAAACAACTTCACAAAAATGTTTATTTCTGCCACATATTAATAAGCAACCTGATCTATTTCAAAGTTTATATATTACAATTACATTGTTAGACTAACAAACGCTGGTGGAACAATGTGGTAGTAGAGGCTAAGGAGTTTGTGCCTAGTGGCGCCCAATATGCAAATCTGGCGCTGATCTTACACATTTACATACTTACACTGCTTCATTTGAATACTGAGTAAGACTGCTATAAATCAGTAAAATTAATTTTAATAATAAACAAGACTTCTATAAATAAGACAAGAAGATCCGGTAACTTCTGAGCCTAAAACAATTGAATTGTACTATATTGTACATTTGATTTCAGCTCTCATTATATATGTCGTGTTCATACATATGTCATTACATAAATTGGTCAACTTGCGCAGTTTTTCAGTTTCCACTGACACCTTTGGAACCAATTAACAGTGTAAGTAGGGGCCTTACTTCGTTCTGCTTTACCAGTTCATTTCGGATCTATAATGTATTTTAAAGCTCTCGTACACACACATGGGTTTACAGCAGAGCGACTTTAAATGAATTAATTGTGCATTGCATTATTCGATAATAGCCCACTGTTTTATAGTGCCATCTGGTGGCGAGTAGCTATTATGTCATGACATTGCTTTAACATGTAATAATTGTTATAGTCAGAAATAATAATGCAGAACCAGGAAAACTAGACAATTATTAATGTTTATAGCAATATACAATTAATTCAAATGTTTATATATGTTTTGCATTGAGCATATTACAGATCATAGGAAATCTAAAAGTCTTTTTTCAATTTCAATTACTATGTAACTATGTGAAACACGAGGCAAACACGATTAAATATAAAAAAATAAACCTTTAAAGCACACATTTAATTGTGTTCTTTTTTTTCTGTGTGTGCAGCAAATTTAAAACTCATATGCTTTTATAGTATACTTTTAAAATACTATTTTTAAACATTACAGATATTTCTTTCACATAAAAGCTGACATTTCAAATGTTAAATAATATAAGTTTTCATCTGGTTGCAATCTGCCTTGGCAAATGTGTTAATTTCCTCTGATAAATGCTAAATGTTGGGTACAGCTCAGTCCCAAAATATATATTTTAACTTTACTGCATCAGAAACTCTCAGATCAGAATATACCAAATATAGGTCTAAGCTATAATGTGAGCAGCTGCATCTTCAGTAAGATTTTTTTAACCTTTGAAGCACTCTTTTTCAATCAAAAATACTGTATATAGTTGAGTATAAGCCGAGTTTTTTAATGCTGAAAAGACCCCCATGGCTTATACTGGAGTCACCCTGTTCCTGCTGCTCTCTGTGCATCTTCTGGCTGTGTCGGGACCCGCCATATGCTAATGACGTGAAGCGCATGTGATGTCACGTCATTAGCATATGCCGGGCAGACACAGCCGGAAGATGCGCAGAGAGCAGAAGGAGGTAAGAAGGTAAGAGATGGGAAAGGGGGGGGGGGGGGAATTGGAGCCGGGGGAAGGGATGAGGAGGGAGGATGAGGAGGATAAAAGGGGAAAGTGAGGGGGAGGGAAAGAGACACAAGGGAGAGGGAGGTAAAGAGACACAGGGGAGGGAGAGGGGGGAGGGACACAGGGGAGGGAGAGGGGGAAGAAACATCTTTATAGAGGGGGGGTAACAAGAGAGGGACAGAGATGGCACAAGAAGGGGACACTGGAGGAGAGACAGGACACACAAGAGGGACACAGGGGGCAGCACATTTCCCACCCTCAGCTTATACTTGAGTCACTCGTTTTCCCCAGTATTTTGTGGTAAAATAGGTGCCTCGGCTTATACTCGGGTCAGCTTATACGGTAATCTAGTCATGTTCTCTTTGCAGTGGTGCTAGACAAATGTGAGCCCCATTTTTTTTTTAAGTTACAGTTATCTGCATTAATGTTTAATGGATACGCAGTGCAGTCTTATTGTTTTCTCTGCCAGACTTGTGTGCTTGTACAATAAGACATTCTAGACATGTATGGAGACACATCAAGTGTACACAGCTTCTATATATTATTAAACATTATTACTTGTTCTGTTAAAGCTTATGGGACAGTAGAGCAAGACAACGTCCCCTAACAAGAAATCCTGTCCTTTTTTTGATTCTGGCGCTGTTTTCAAACGTATTTTTTAGTATGGCTCAGTGTTTCACGGTTTGCCCAGGGCATTGTGAGCTTAAACTACTAATTAGGTAGAGAGACAACAGTGCATTTCCTCAGGCAGCAGTTACAGTGGCTCCTTCTAAGACTGCACACTATCAGCCTTATTAAATTGTGATTCAGCAAATTGAATAGGGCTATATAAGCACATAGCATATTTTTTTACAGAAGTTTTTAGTTAGTGAAGACCTTGCTTTTGGATAGAAGTTCACTAACTAAAAACTTCTGTAAAAAAATATACTATGTGCTTATATAGAGCCCTATTCAATTGTCCGAATCGTATTTAAATGAGGCCATATGATTCCAAGAAATGTAACAAGTTCAACATTATTAAAAATATATTTGAAACCTCTCTTGTAGGTCTGTATATTGATTTGTATGTGATTCAGATATATTTGATACCATTTGAGGCAGATTGACTGAATATTAGGGTTCTCCCATCCAGAACTGTAGAAGTTGCAACTGGATAAAGTGAAGGTCATTTGGGCTGGCGATAAAGAGCCCCATCAACTCTGTATTCATTATGGGGTTTGGAAATAAGGATATATTTATCTTTGCTCACAGCACTGGTAGCAGTAAGTAGTATTTCATGACATACATGATACTAGAGCAGACCATCAAGTTCTACAAAACTAAAATCCATCAGGAGTAAGAGTTTTGTGATCACCTTTTTAGTTTAAAATACATACAAATAGTTTAATAAAATCAGCACATTTATGCTTTCATATCACCTGTCCTCTTTACTCATTTCAATCTCTCATATCTGGACTTGTTTGTATCTTTCCCGATATGAGTACTCCAGCAGTAGAAGCTGCAGCAAGGAGCTGCTAGATGGTGCTGCCGAAATTGCACACAGTTTGTAAGCACTGCTGAGATTGTACACAATTTCCAAGCTTACAGCATTACCCTAACCCTCTAACCCTAAAACTATGACATCGGCAGCAAAATCATGTCAGCGACACTGCTGCCGCCTGTGCTGGTGGTGTGCTTGAGTACTCATAACAGGAAAGGACCCTTGTTTCTATTATGTCCAAGATACATAAGCCTGGACATTTAAGAGTTAATGGTATATGAGCATTACTTTTCTTATGCGGAGCATGGTCTACATGTTGATGTTAATGGAGTTATATGTAATGATGGAAGAAAATATGTTGATGCTGACATTAAGCTGAACATTAACATTCAGCAAAAGAAGCCTCAAATAAACTATCTGAAATTACACATTTGAGTATTGTGACAAAGCTAGAAATATGGGAGAGTCCTGGAGGGCAAATATGTGAGCCTGAGGCTGGATAGAGACGTTTGCACAACTCAGCACTGCATGTGTTAAAAGCTCTGTTACATCATAATGAGGCTGGAGCTCTGAAAAGGCCTGGACAGTCTGTTGGAAAATGATTTGCAGCCCAGAGATAAGAGAGTCACAGCTGGGCAAAGAGGGTGGAACAGTGGAAATTTACAGACAGGGGAACTGCAGGTTGGAATCATTGGAGCTGAGAGCAAGAGTAGATAATCCAGCCGCAGAGCAAATAAGGTATTTGTACAATGTGGAATATCTGATGAACTTAAAGTTTGCACTGTTTACTATTTGTCAGTCTCATGATTAGTTAGTAGTGGATATGGATAGTTAAGGAAACTGACCTGAAGTTATAGGTAGTGCCCAGAAAGAGCTAGGCATTTTTATTTCTTGTTTTATTTGTTTTCTTACGGCTTATGTCAGCTGGCGAAGAAACATAACAAATTTGAAAAGCATTAAACGGGCCTCCTATGCAGGCTAAAAGGTGTAATAAGTCCAAAAATCACATTCCATGTGTAGCTGTCCCATGAAAAATTTCCCCAAGCCAATCACATTCTAAAATCCGAATACTACATATTGCCCTCTGAGTGCGTGTAAATCTTCATATTGTCCAAAAAATCCTGTGTGTACTCTGACGACCCACCCATTGAACCACAAAAATGCCTCTGAGAAGCAAATAAGCGAGAGATCTGACACTATAATCAACCTAGCACGGTAAATAATTTGGATATGAGGCTTGATTTCTTATATCCTTTCTTATATCCGACTAAGGGGTTAACTATGAATCCCTGCCAAAACTCACTGAATACAATGACCCCACTCATTCTCTCCAATACAAATTTTAAACCTAGGGATTTCTTCTCCCCATATGCTGAGGGAAGCCCTGGGGATTTCCTATTCTTACTTGCTGTGGGCGGGGACCACCACAACAACTCAAATTCAACCCCCCTTAAAGGACCTCCATGGCACCTAATATTAATCCCTAAGCCACAGAGGTCCTGTAAGGAACGCCACAGCAGGCTGAGCGCACATAATGTTGAGCTGAGAGCAATGGGTGGGAGAACAGCCTAGATGTGTGTCAACTACGTTGAAGGGCAGTTTTAGGAGAGCAGTTCTCTAGTAACAAAATAGGTTATGTTACTACCCTTTCAGGACACAAGATTATTATAGATATTTTTTTATTTTTTTATTTTTTTTTTATTTTATCAATTATTTTGTACATATAGAGAAGTGGAGCAGCTAATAACATATATGTAAATACCACATACAAGAGAGTGTAACAAATAATACAAGAACCTAATCTTATCGTCGCCGCATCCTTGGTAACTCTCGAGTTTTAAGTATGTTTTTAGAATCAACAGAAAACAACAACAACAACAACAACAACAAAAAAAAAAAAATCTTCCCTCTTTCCTCCTCTTTAACCCTTCTTCCTCCTCTCCTTTAGGGTTTGTCGTGGAAACACTATCAATGAAAGTATCATCATCATAACTTTTCTAACATATTGTCAAAAATTGGTCCCACAGCTGCCATTTTATTAAGCGAGTGGCCTTAGGGAAGTTATCTCTGGCGTTATCGCACCAGTCTAATCTCATCATTTCTCTGTTCTTTGAGATAGTAATCTCTAATTCTTTCCAAGAGGGTACTTGAGGCTGTTTCCAATATTTCACTAATAACCATTTAGCAACTAAACATATGTGTGAAATTAATAGTCTTTCCCCTAATGGGAAGTTTTCCAATTGCGAGTGTAATATAAACATTAACGGATTACAAGAGATTTGTTTACCAGTAAGAGTCGATAGTTCTTTGCTTACTTTCGTCCAAAATGTTTTGATTTTTTTACAGTCCCACCACATATGGATAGTTGTACCTGGTAGTCCACATTGTTTCCCGCATAAGCCATCTAAATTACTATATATTCTTTTAAGTTTATTGGGGACATAGTACCATCTATGGATTAATTTGATCATCATTTCATTATATGAGGAGTTAATTGATGAGTTCTTAATAATACCAAAAATTTTAGTCCAGTCTTCCTCTTTTATTATAGTTTTCAGGTCAGCTTCCCAGGCTAATATACCCAAACTCTTTTCCAAGGGAGTATTTTCGTCAATTATATTGCTAAATTTGGAAATTATATGTGACGATTCACCTTTAATTAGATATTCTTCCATTTTCCAGATTTTATTCATATTATTAATTTTATATCCTTGAAGAGTAAGGTATCTTTGTAGTCCTTCGTATTCTAACCACGTTATTTTATCTAGATTAAATTTTTCTTTAAGTCTTTTCAATTCCATTAGACTACCTTTTTCAAATAGATCTCCCACATTTCTAATATTATGTAGTTTTAATAAAGCTAAGAGTAATCCATTCGATTTATTATTAAGGAAGTCAATTGGTGCTGCCAAGGAAGGTGACTGTATCAATGCGAGTTTTATTTTATTATTGTGCCATATGTTAATAATATATTTAATATTAGTAGGTAATTCTGAACTCCCCTTCTGTTTATACTTAGTACTCCATAATATATTTTTTATTGGAGATCTTCCCGCTAGGGAGTCCTCTATTGTTAGCCATCTTGGAGTATCCTGTTTATAGTTATATCCAGCTGCTTGTGTAAGTATAATTTTTTTATTTAGTTCTTTGATAGAGGGAGAACTTAATCCCCCTTTCTCCAGTTTCTTGCAAATTATAATTTTTTTAATTCTTGTTTTTTTCCCCTGGTATATAAAGTCGTCTAATGTTTCTTGCATGATCTTTATGTAATAAGCCGGTATTTTACCCGGGAGGCATCTCATTATATATGTGATTTTTGGGAGTAAACTCATATTAACAGCATTTATTCTAGATAACCATGATATCTGCAGGGGTCTCCAATCATTCAACTGATTTCTTATTTTTTTCAGTATATCATTATAGTTATCTTTAAAGATATTTCTTATATGATCTGGGAATCTAACCCCTCAGATGTACTATATGAGAGGACTTCCAGCAGTAGGGGTATAAATTTACTAACCTATTTTTTTCCTCTAATGGAATATTATAGGTCAGTACTTCTGTTTTCTGTTGGTTAATTTTAAAATAGGAGAATTTACCATATTCTTCCAAGCTAGTCTGTAGTGCTCTACAGGAGTGTTCAGGATTTGTTATTGTCATTATTATATCATCAGCATATGCCATTATTTTGTATTCCTCTTGTCCTATTTTAATCCCTCTAATTTCTGTAGAGTCTCTAATCTTGATCAATAAAGGTTCAAGAAATAGGACAAAAAGCAATGGAGACAATGGACAGCCCTGACGCGTGCCGTTCGATATTAGGAATTTGTGAGAGCTGAATTGTGAAGATGAGATATGTGCTATAGTATTTAAATAGAGGGGTTTAATTGCTGACAAAGCGAAACTTTTCAAGCCAAAACTCTCCAAAACACTCTCTAGGAAATCCCACCTGACCCTGTCAAAGGCTTTCTCTGCATCTAATGACAGGGTCAGGGAGGAGATCCTTTTTCTTTTTATATAGTATAAGGTATCTAACAGACGTCTGGTATTATCTGACGCTTGTCTATTCGGAATGAATCCTGTTTGATCTAAATGTATTAAAGAAGGTATAATCTTGCTTAGTCTATTAGCTAAAATTTTAGAGTAGATTTTAATATCGACATTAATTAGGGAGATTGGGCGATAGTTTTTGTAGTCTTCGGGATTTTTTCCTTGTTTCAATATGTTAACTATTTTTATTTCCGTTAGCTCTGGAGGCATCCCTCCTTCTTGTTTTATCTCATTGAAGAGATTGCATAAAGTACAGTTTAATTCTTTACTAAGATATCGGTAAAATAAGTTATTAAATCCGTCTACCCCAGGTGTTTTATTTTTTTTATTTTTGGACACGATTTCCGTTATCTCTATACTTTCTATTGGTTTATTCAGAAAGCTAAGTTGAGCTTCCGATACTTTGGGGAACTTTATATTGTCTAGGTATTGTTTAATCTCTTCTATCCCTGGTTTAACCAATTGACGATCTTTCTCTAGATTATATAGATTACTATCATAATCCTGAAATACTAATCCTATCTTATCTGGATGGGATTGTAAAATGTTATTAGAATCTAGAATTTTTTCAATATTGTTTTTAATATACTGTTTTTTCAATTTGTTAGCCAGGAATTTACCGGATTTGCCCCCTTCGAAAAATTGTGTTTGTTGAAATTTCCATAATATTTTATCTGATTGAAGCTGGAGAATTTTTTGTATTTGGGTATTTATGTCTTTTATTACTTTACTATTTTCACTATTTAGTGTCTCCCTAAAGATATCTTTCATCTTGTTTAATTCCAAATACAGGTTCCTTAAAGACTTGCCTCTTAACCTTTTTACTTCGGCTGCTTTAGCAATAAATATACCCCTCATATATGCTTTATACGTACACCACAAGGTTATATCTGAGTTAACTGATGGCTTGTTAATTCTTAGAAATTCCAATGTTTCTTTTTTCAGGTATGCTACAAATTTCTCATCCTTCAAAAACCAAGAGTCCAATTTCCAACTGCTCTTTTTTCTTTGAATATTTGTATGTAGGTCTTGAATAATTAGTTCGTTTAAGGAGTGGTCTGACCATGGGGTAGGGCGGATGTTTATCTTTTTGATTACTTTTAAAGTTGGAAGGTCAGTTAATATATAATCTATTCTGGAGAATGAGTTATGTCTGTATGAGAAGTGGGTATTATTATAGATATTAACCAGCATAATTTTAATATTTTTTTTATTTGGATCCCTTAAACTTTGGGGTGATCTTACCCTGATGTTAGCATCATTATTCTTTTAATATCATTTTAAAACTGAACAAAATACTTTTTAGATATACTTTTGTGTGCTCTCCTTTTTGTTTGTTTAGTTTTATGATATAATATGATGGGTCTGAACTGCAATGTTCATGTGCAAGAATAAAAAACCACATGAATATGTCAGAGTTTGAAACGTGTAGCTATATAAACACAATGTTGTAATATTTACAGGGCCATTTATCTCACTATAAGTGCTCTTCATGGTGTGAAAGAGCACAATAGTGTATGCTAAATTTATATATTTTTTTTAATTACACTAACAGTTAAAAACTAAAGTTTTAAGTCTGTTTACATAAAAGTCTATCCTGCTTACTGGCTGTTTCATAAGCAATAACAGAGAGCTGAGTGCATGTGCATGCTGTGATGATTCTCTTTGCGAAGACAGTGATCCATGGAAGCTTTTCCGTGGACTCAGGTTACACTGCACTGACAGTTAACCCATAGCTGTCCTGTTTAGGTGAGTTCAGCATTTCATGTCTGCACAGGTAGATTTGTTAAGGTCTATTTGTTTTCTTTCGATCACTACATAAGCTGTAGCACCAGAGCTGGTCGGCAATGCTCAAATTCTAGAGAGGCAAGAGACCAGAAACCTGAATTTCCTGCCATAAGAAAAATACAAACAAGGTCTGTTCCCTTCATTCTGGAAATATAAGCAGACTTACCATTGACTTGAATAGAGGACACACCCCTGCAAACTGATTGGCTGCAGTATTGCAAAAGCAAATGGGAAGTATGTTATACATGTAAACACATATTTGAATTTAAATGTGATTTCTCAGTAAAAAATGCACATATTTTCTAAAATTCGAAAGTATTTCAAATGCGTTTTGGAGATTTTTACTTAATTGTGCTGAATTAAGTGGCCCTTTAGATTTGCATTGCTATAAGAATTACAGTGTTTCTGGGATCTGACTTACAATTTCATACTTGCATTTGCTTAACAAACTCCTTAGGACCCTGGAAAATCTCCTAAGCTAAGTAATCAAGCACTTTGCCTGGCTTATAAAAGGGTTTATTTTACTTTGGAGAAGTGTTACACATGCTGCTGCCGGGGACTTTACTTTGCCCTGCGTGGAATTTTGTGACACTGGGAGAGGGAAGTGCCTACATGTCCACATTTTATAGACTTGCTACCAGGGGGGCCTGTATTCTCCTGGATCCTGAATACTCTGTTCTGCGGTCAGGTCCAACTGGCTAATAAAAGGAAGTTTAACTAGCAGTGCTCTAAAGCTAGTCTGTTTTCTGTTTTGTCTCTAACATAAGTTGAATGGTGTAACCCTAGTCATAGTGCATGCAGTCAACTCAAGGACAGGGATGATAATAATACAATGTTTACAAATATACCTAATTTCTACACTTTCTGACTTTTCTATGCAAAATGTATCATGTGTTCATTATTTTTCATTGTTTTACTTTGTTAAAAATCATATTAAACTAATTGAATCTCATGCCACATGTTCTTTTTCTACGAGATTTTGATCGGCAACAAACAGTATTTTGACCACACTGTGTGCAAAAGAGATAATTAGCAGAACTTGGAAATCTGGTGTTTTTGAAAACTATACTAAAGCATTTCCCTTTACACACTGAACTTTCTACAAGGGATGTTGTGGATTTTAAAATTGGTATATTATATTTCCCAGAATTCTGTTTCACTTTCTTGTAGAAGTGTTTCAGCATGAGCTCCTGTGGAGAGTTCAAAAGTTTCCATATATAGAAATTAGGCTAAAATGTGTTTCTTATCAGCGGAATAAAAGGGGAGTCTAAATGAACATGTGGATTAATTAAATGAGAATCCGAAAGTATAAGCAGATCAGTACTAACGGTCTGTGGTTTAAACTCATTAAATAATGTCATGGCTTGCATTCCAATTGGAATACTGTACTTCTTGTATGTATCATGATATATAGGTTATACGTACTATAAAACATGTCATAAATTCTTCTTTCTGAATAGTTTACTTTATTGCAACGTTCCTGGCGTGGTTAGTGTAAGTGTTACTGTTTGCGCCGTTGTGTATTTTCTAAGTTCTGCGTGCCTGGCGTTGCAGAGCCTTGTTTTCATCCTGTTTCAGGGATGGATTGCACCTTAATGATGAGGGAGCTTTTGTGCTAGGGGATAGGATGGTAAAATGGCTGGGTGAGTTTTTAAACTTGTAGGTGGGGGGGAGGGACTATATAGAAGTATTGGGGTAAAAAGAGTAGAGAGGGAAAAGGGATGAATTAGTTACCCATGGGGGAGGAGAAGGGGGGAGGTTTACAATAGACAGTAGGGAGGTATTAATAGGGGCCACAAATACAGTGGCAAGCACAACGGAAGAGCCATAGCAACATAAAGTGTATGCTTCATAATGCAATAAATTTTCCTTGGAAAATGGGCGAGCTATAATTATTAGCAGTACAGGAAAAATGGGGCTTAATAGGCATTACCGAGACATGGTGGGAAGAATCTCATGACTGGACTGTTAATCTGGATGGTTATAACCTATTTAGGAAAAATAGGGGAAATGGTAAAAGAGGAGGAGGAATCTGTCTGTATGTTAAGCCTGAATTTAAGCCTATAGTCAGAGAAGATATTTATGCTGGAACTAACGGCAACATTGAATCTTTTTGGATTGAGCTAAATAGTGGAGGAGCTTATTCTAAACGCATAATGGTGGGAGTATGCTATAAACCCCCAAATATAGCTGAAAGTGAGGAAATACAGTTATTGTTACAGATTGGAAATGCAGCTAAGCATGGGCAAGTTCTAATAATGGGAGACCTTAATTACCCTGAAATAAGCAGGTTCTTGAGTACACTCAGGCATCATTATCTGGCCCAGGTAATACAAGAACCTACTAGAAATGGGGCCATCTTGGATTTAGTCATCACAAGTAATTTGATATAATATCAAATGTTAAAATAGGGGAACCCTTTGGGAACAGTGATCACAACACAGTCTCATTTGAGATTGAATACAAAAAACAGAGTTGTAAGGGGCCAACAAAAACTCTAAATTTTAAAAGGGCTAACTTTAATAGGCTAAGGGCAGCAATATTACATATAGACTGGGATAAAGAACTTACAGGGAAAAATACTGAAAATAAATGGACAACATTCAAATCCTTACTAAATAAACATACTCATCGGCATGTACCATGTGTAAATAAAATGAATAGGAGTAAATCACATCCCATGTGGCTTAACAAGGACTTAAAGATCATGATAAGGAAAAAGAAACATGCATTTAAATTATACAATAAGGAGGGAACAGAGGCAGCTTTATTAGACTATAAGGCTTGCAAAAGGGCTATAAGACTGGCTAAAATAGAAAATGAGAAGTCAGTTGCAATGGAAAGTAAGACTAACCGTAAAATATTTTTAAAATATATTAATGGGAAGAAGGCCAGGAAGGAAGCTATAGGAACATTACAATGTGACACAGGCCATCTGATAGTTAGTGACCAGGATAAGGCAGATGAGATAAATAGGTTCTTTTCATCGGTATACACAAGGGAGGTACCAGTGGTTGGGTTACTGCAAGATAATGAGGCTACATTACCGTTACTAAATAATTGGTTAGCGCAGGAAGAAATCCAAAAGAGACTGGAGAAAATAAATGTTAAGGAAGCCCCGGGTCCTGATGGAATACATCCACAGGTACTGAGGGAGCTGGATTCTGTAATAGCCAAACCATTATATCTAATCTTTCAAGACTCACTCACCACAGGGTCTCTACCAGATGACTGGAGAAAAGCAGAGGTGATACCTATATTTAAGAAGGAAGCAAGAGCAAATCCGGGGAATTATAGACCAGTGAGCCTCACATCTGTAGTTGGGAAGCTTTTAGAAGGAATATGTCTATTTGAACAAGATCATAGGTAGCAGTCAACACAGATTTATGAAGGATAGATCATGTCAGACCAATCTAATTAGTTTCTATGAGGAGGTTAGTAGGAACTTGGATGAGGGCAACTCAGTGGATATAGTCTTTTTGGATTTTGCGAAGGCTTTTGATACAGTGCCTCATGGGATACTTTTGATCAAACCAAGGGATACAGGAATTGCAGTAAATATCTGCTCATGGATCGAGAGCTGGCTAAAAGACAGGAAGCAAAGGGTTGTTGTAAATGGAACATACTCCGATTAGACTAATGTGGTAAGTGGGGTTCCTCAAGGTTCAGTATAAGGTCCTCTCCTTTTTAACATATTTATTAATGATGTAGAAGTAGGATTCGAAAGTAGTGTCTCCATTTTTGCTGATGACACTAAGTTGTGCAATGTAATTAAATCAGATAATGATGTACTTTCCCTACAGAGGGATTTGCATAAATTAGAGAAATGGGCGGCTAAATGGCAGATGAGATTTAATACAAAAAAATGTCAGGTTATGCATTCGGGAAGGAAAAATAGCCATGCAATTTATAATCTTAATGGAGCAAATCTAGGGGTATCAGATATTGAAAGGGATTTGGGAGTACTTGTGGACAACCACCTAGGTAGCAGCGCTCAAAGCCAAGCAGCAGCTGCAAAGGCAAGTAAAATATAAGCATGTATTAAGAAGGATATAGAAGCAAGGGAAGCAAATATAATTCTGCCTCTATACAAATCTCTAGTACGCCCTCATTTTGAATATGGAGTACAATTTTGGGCACCACTTCATAAAAAGGACATTTTAGAGGTGGAAAAAGTAAAGAGAAGGGAAAGAAAACTAATAAGGGGAATGGAGGGGCTAAGTTATGAAGAAAGACTAACCAAATTAAACTTATGTTCGCTAGAACAAAGGCGTCTACGAGGGGATATGATTACCTTATTTAAATACATCCAGGATCATTATAAGGCCTTGTCAAGTGAACTTTTTGTAGCAAGAGATTATCAACTGACAAGAGGACATCCTTTGAGGTTAGTGGAAAAAAGATTTCACCTTAAACAAAGAAAAGGGTGAATTCGATAGACAACTTCAAAAAGGGGTTAGATATATTTCTGAATAAAGAGGGCATCATTCAAGGTTATCCTAGATAACTAGCGAAGGAATATTGATCCAGGGAGAAATTTGATTGCCAGTCTCTGGGGTCAGGAAGGAATTTTGCTTCCCCCCCCGCCCCCCCTTATGAGACAATTGGCAAAGTTTCAATGGGGCTTTTTTTCTGTTTGCCTTCCTCTAGATCATTTAACAATTAATAACAAATAGTCCACATATTAAAAAGATCAAGAGAGAACTAAAAAGGTTTAACTTGATGGACTAACTCTTTATTCATCCTCAAATACTATACTATTAATAATTAATTAACAACTAATTATTTAATAACTAATCCTCATATTGCAGATCAGAGGAGATCTTAAAAGGTTGAACTTGATGGACTGAAAGTCTTTATTCAACCTTAATTACTATGTAACTATGTAACTATGTTTTTCATGTTTTTAGAGTTACTCGCTGCATGCTTCAACTGCTCCCCTCGCAGTGCAATGAGCCCCTTCGGCGCTCAATGTAGCTCAAGTCTTTTGCGGCTGCTTCGCCTTGCTATGCGAGGCTCGCATGTGTGACTGCTCTGCTTGCTGCAATGAGAGCATTCGGCGCTCCTTGCAGCCTAGGTGCTGCAAAGCTACTTCGCCTCACTTTGTGAGGTTCGCATGTGTGATGCTTTGCAAGGCTTGTGGTTGCGCCCTCGGTTTGCGAGGGATGTAACTGCGTTACCAACATTGCAAACGTCCCCAACACTGTTAACTATTATAGTGATTTCAAAGTGCTATCCAGCAGTAAAAAGTAGACATTTAGTCTCTGACTTGGTATTATAGGCCAAAAAGCCAAATATGTATCAGTGACTGAGAAATATATTCTAATAATCCAAGTCCAAATACTCTTATACTTCCAGTGTTTCACTGGTGTGTTTATGTTTTACTTGTTAAATATGAATAGAGATGATGGCAATACTATATTGAACGCATACCCAATACAACCTCATTCAGTAGCCATTGGTCCAGCCTAAATGTTGGATTAGTTGGTTGTTTTTTTAACAGCTCGCACCCCTTCATGAAGCCACAGAGCTACAGTATCCACTTTCCTTTCACAGTAAAAGACGTGGGTCAAAACCTTAAGCTCAACTCAAGGAGACAATAAAGTTAGGATGACAAAAAAATATTTTTCTTTTCATAGCAGTAGAAAGTGCCATTCAAAATATTCTCATTAATCTTATAGCAGCTTTAATTTGGTAGAAAATATGACCATACAAAACTCTTTGCAAACACACTCCACTGTTTAAAGTTCATATATGTATGTTATGATAGCAATTATTCAAAATTTGCATGGATTCGAGTGACCGACTCATAATTATAATGGCAGATATGTACTAGCTTTTTATTTAAGATGTCATTTCATTTGTAAGTACAGTGCGTTGGGACCTGGGAATGTTTGAATTCCTTTGTCAGACACTTTTGTTCAATGTGTTTACAAGTGCTCCCTCCACACCTTATCATCATTAATCTTCTAAAATACATACAATGGTGTAGTTACATAAGATTCTTGCCAGACAGACGCTTGAAGTATGTAAGAAAGTCTAAGGAAGACTTTGTGAATTGCTTAGGGCATTGGCCTTAATCGTCCTTCAAGTTCTAAGGAGAGTTTTGTTGTTCTTTATTCAGTGATCCTATAGACTGCAGCACACAGTCTATAGGATCACTGCGCTGGCCCATAAGGTTTTCTTGGCAAATATACTGGAGTGGGATGCCAGTTCCTTCTCCAGAGGACAGCAACTTGTCTAACCACTGTGATATGAGCTGTCCTTCTTGGATGACACTACATGGTTTAGTTCACAGATTCATTTAAGCACACAAGCTCCTTCACCATGACAAGGTAGCAATCCTGAAGGGGGAGACGAGTTTAGTTGCTTCTAAATCATGCCCATCTTTGACCTATGGTCAACGAATTCCAGGAAAGCTTTTCTCTTGACACATTCCATTTTAAATCGCCTAAGGCATCATCTGGAGAGCAACTGAATGGATGTTGATGGCTTTATCTGCACATCAAGTTTTGTCTTCAACTTCTTCTTGTCTTAATACCACAATTATTGTTGCTTAGCATTTCATTGAAGGTTGTTATCATGGCTACATTCCAAGCTCTCAAATCATATACCCACAGAACATGCTCAAATGGAAATAATCTATAAAATCTAATAAACTGATGCTAAGTCAATTAATATATCACATTAATTAAGTCAATAAATACGATCTCCAACAAAGTCCGTTTGAGACATGGCAGGAAATTATCTTAGATTTCCTGCCATGTCATTGACGTGAGAGAGTCCCAACACACCTGCTTTTGTAAGTAGAGACCATCATCATGCATCTGGGACCAGGAGGAATTTCAGTATATTATATTTCGACATTCTATTAATGCAAGTAGAGTTTTATCTCTAATACATCTATTGGCATTTTTATGGGTGTGCTCATTTTTTTGTCTCTGCTTTTTGTCTCTACATTATTATCTGCCATCGGAGAGAAGAGGTGCTGTGTGAGAAGACCAGTGGGCAAACTATACACCTATATAAAAGGTTCCCAGTGTGTGTCATTCAGTTGTGTCTGACTCTTTGTCAAAAGCGCTCATTAAGAGCCCCTCCCCACTCTCTGAGCCCTGTTTTTTCCACCCCCTCTCCCTTACATGTGTCTGTTTCCCCCTCTCCCTGCCCTGTGTTTTTTACCCTTATTTCCCTCCCGTGTCTCTTTCCACCCTCTCCCCCTTCTCCCTCCCCTATTGTCTTTCTCCTCTCTCCCTGATCAAGACTTGCGTGCCTCGTGTTGAGCGCCTAACTACCCTTTTTTCTATGTCTTGCAGGCCTTGCGATGAGTGCCTAAGTCTTTCTGCCTTCGGCCTCGTTTTGAGCCTTTTTCCAAACAATTACGGGTTTACCGTCGCCATTTTTCCCCTCGCTTAGTAGATTTCTGATCTCCTAAAAACACCAATTAAGATTCAAATTAGCTTGCAACCTCACTCACAGGCTCTCCGCCTCTCTCCCTGTGCTGTGTGTAAGGGTGTAAGTTAATTTTTTAATTCATTTGCGTCTTTTGGCGGTCTTTCGACGGCCTCCGAGTTACAGGCTTTAAAAAAATGGCGGCTGTTAAAGTCGCATTTTTTTAAAAGTATTGTGTGCCTTGCGCTCATCGTGTGCCTTGCAATGAGCGCCTTCAGCGCTTATTGCCAGCCTTTTTAAAAGTCTGGCCTTCATCGGTTATTTTGAGCCTGGCAATGAGCGCTAAAGGCTCTCATTGCCAGCCTTTTTCAAAGTCTTGCAGGCCTCACGATGATCTCCTTTGGCGCTCATTGTGGGACTGTCAATGAGCTCATTTGGCGCTCATTGCAGCCCCCATCATTTCAAAGTTGTGCGGGCCTCGCAATGAGCGTCTTTGACGCTCATTGTGCATGTACGATACTGTAACTTTTAACATAGTGTTACCGACAAACTCGCAATTACGACAACTATTATATGTGATAAGTGAAATATTTTTAAAAGTTGATGATACTTTGGTAACAGTTTTATACAATATGTTCCTTGGTAGTCATCTTAATGTAATAAATCTACAGTATGCTTATTCATTTATTTTTTGGCTAAACATGACCTACTTCATGCCCTAATCATGTCAATTGTGGCACAAATTTGCTATACCTTACCTATCACAGTAAAGGGTGTATACCTCAAGAATGATTTTGTTCATAAGAAATTATTGATACAGTCTATGTTTAGCTTTAAATGCTTAAATAAAAAACAAAGTTTTGGGATCACAGGTCTACTTTAAAGCCAGAACCTCGGAACAACATAGTGAAACAGCCATTCCATACATCTTATTTCTGTTTCAGTGCTACAACAAGTCTCCTATTTAGCAACTGTTTAATGTTTCCCTCAAATATTTGTTTGTGTATCTAATTTAACCTGCGGCAGAAAGTGTCCTCTTCTTTACAATAAGCGCAAACAAATTCAGAGCCCCAAAGGAGCTGATAATACTCTGTTAATCAAAGCTGTCACTTTCCTCATACAATGCGAGCTTGCTGCGTGCTGTTTGTTTATAAGCATCTAAGCAATTTTTTACTGCGCTACCTCCAGATAAATTGTTGCAGGTTGCTACAGGCTAGATATTACCAAATAAAACAAATACAGCTTGTTGTAGTTCCTTAAAGAGATACTATCACCCCTAAACACACAAACACATTAAAGTAAATTAGCTATCAAAATATTTTTTTTGAAAGAAACTTTAATGATAAGATATTGTAGGCAGAAATTATAGTTATAAATGAATACCGAAGCACCATTTTAATTATGCATTTAAAATAGTGTGCTTTAAATATTCCAACATTATTTTGGCATGAAAAATATTATATACATATACAGTTGTACTAAAAAGTTTGCATACTTTGGCAGAAATGGTGAAATGTTGGCATTTATTTTGAACATATGATTGATCATGCAACAAATGTATTTTATTGAAGGATAGTGATCATTAGGAGCCATTTATTATCACATAGTTGTTTAACTTCTTTTTGAATCATAATGATAACATAAATCACCCTAATGGCATGATCAAAAGTTTACATACCCTTGAATGTTTGGCCTTGTTACTGATGTACAAGATGACACACACAGGTTAAAATGGCAATTAAAGGTTAATTTCCCACACCTGCTGCTTTTTAAATTGCAAATAATGTCTGTGTATAAATAGTCAATGATAGCCTCACGTGGATGCACTGAGCAGGCTAGATACTGAGCAATGGGGAGCAGAAAAGAACTGTCAAAAGTCCTGTGTAACAAGGTAATGGAACTTCATAAAGATGGAAAAGGATATAAAAAATATCCAAAGCCTTGAAAATGCTAGTCAGTACTGTTTAATCACTTATTAGTGGATATATCACTTAGAAGTGGAACATTTTGGGATCTTTTGATACCAAGCCAAGGTCAGATAGACCAAGAAAGATTTCCACCACAACTGCAAGAAGAATTGCTCGAAATACAAAGAAAAACCCACAGGTAACCTCAGGAGAAATACAGGCTGCTCTGGAAAAAGACGTGGTGGTTGTTTCAAGGAGCACAAAATGACAATACTTGAACAAATATGATCTGCTTGGTCGAGTTGCCAGAAAGAAGCCTTTACTACGCCAATGCCACAAAAAAGCCTGTTACAATATACCGGACAGCACCTCGACACACCTCACAGCTTCTGGCACACTGTAATTTGGAGTGACAAAGCCAAAATAGTCCTTTTCTGGTCACAACTATAAGTGCTGTGTTTGAAGAGGGGTCAATAAGGCCTATAGTGAAAAGAATACCATCCCCACTGTGAAGCATGGTGGTGGCTCACTGATGTTTTGGTGGTGTGTGAGCTCTAAAGGCACGGGGACTCTTGTTAAAATTGATGGCAATATGAATGCAGCATGTTATCAGAAAATACTGGTAGACACTTTGCATTCTTTTGCACAAAGGCTGCTCATGGGACGCTCTTGGAATTTCCAGCATGACAATGACCCTAAGCACAAGGCCAAGTTGACCCTCCAGTGGTTAAAGCAGAAAAAGGTGACAGTTCTGGAGTGGACATCACAGTCTCCTGACCTTAGTATCATTGAGCCACTCTGGGAAGATCTCAAATATGCGGTTCATGCAAGACGACCAAAGACTTTGCATGACCTGGAGGCATTTTGCCAAGACGGATGGGCAGCTATACCACCTGCAAGAATTAGGGTCCTCATAGACAACTATTACAATAGACTTTACACTGTCATTGATGCTAAAGCGGGCAATACACAGTATTAAGAACTAAGGCTAGGGGTATGCAAACTTTTGAATAGGGTAATTTCATTTTTTTTTGTTGCCATGTTTTGTTTTATGATTGTGCCATTCTGTTATGCCCTACAGTTGAATATGAATCCCATAAGAAATAAAAGAAATGTGTTTTGCCTGTTTTCTTTTAAAATGTTACATATATTATCAATTCGCCAAGGGTATGTAAACTTTTGAGCACAACTGTGTGTATATATATATATATATATATATATATATATATATATATATATATATAAATATATATATATATATATATATATATATATATATATATATATATATATATATATATATATTTACATAGTTACATAGTAATTGAGGTTGAATAAATACTTTTAGTCCATCAAATTCAACCTTTTTATATCTCCTCTGATCTGCAGTATGCGGTTCAATTATTAATTGGTAATTGATCCAGAGGAAGACAAACAGAGAAAAAGAAAAATAAATGAAACTTTGCCAATTGTCTCAACAGGGAGAAAGAAAAAAAAAAAACTTCTTGATCCCAGATACTGGTGATAGGATTCCTCCCTGGATCGATACTCCCTCTCTAATTAACCAGTAAAACCCTGAATCCACTTTTTATTTAAACGTATATCAAATTTACTGTCACTACTCCTTTGGTGGAGAATTCCACAGATTAACCACCCTTACTGTGAAGAACCCTTTTCTTTCTTTAAAGTGGAATATTTTAACTTCTAACCTCAAAGGATGTCCTCTTGTCAGTTGAAAACCTCTTGGTACAAAAAAGTTCACTTGACAAAGCCATGTATTGACCCTGGATATATTTATATAAGGTAATCATATCTCCTCTTAGATGCCTAAAAATTGTCCTCCATATTCCAAATGAGGGCGTACTAGGGATTTGTATAGTGGCAGAATTATATTTGCTTCTCTTGCTTCTATACCCTTCTTAATACATGCTAATATTTTATTTGCCTTTGCAGCTGCTGCTTGGCATTGAGCCCTGTTACCTAGGTCGTTGTCCACAAATTCCTGTCAATATATGATACCCCCTAGAATTGCTTCATTAAGATTATAAATTTTATGGTTATTTTTCCATCCCAGAGCATAACTACATGTATTCATATTAAATATCATCTGCCATTTAGTTGCCCATTTCTCTTAATTTATGCAAATCCTTTTGGAGGGAAAGTACATAATTTCTTCAGTGTTAAGTAGTAAGTGTACATCCTGTATAACAGTGTAAATTTGCTGTCAACACACAGCCATTAATGTCCAAACCTTTGGCAACAAAAGTGAGTACACCCCTAAGAGGAAATGTCCAAATTGGGCCCAAAGTGTCAATATTTTGTGTGGCCACCAATATTTTCCAGCAGTGCCTTAACCCTCATGGGCATGGAGTTCACCAGAGCTTCACAGCTTGCCACTGTAGCCCTCTTGACATCACGGAGCTGGTGGATGTTAGAGACCTTGCACTCCCCCACCTTCCATTTGAGGATGCCCCATAGATGCTCAATAAAGTTTAGATCTGGAGACATGCTTGGCCAGTCCATCACCTTTATCTTCAGCTTCTTTAGCAAGGCAGTGGTCATCTTGGAAAGACGTTTGGGGTTGTTATCATGTTGGCATACTGCCCTGCGGCCCAGTCTCTGAAGGGAGGGGATCATGTTCTGCTTCAGTATGTCACAGTATATGTTGGCATTTATGGTTCTCTCAATGAACTGTAGCTCCTCAGTGCCAGCAGCACTCGTGCAGGCCCAGACCATGACACTCCCATCACCAGGCTTGACTGTAGGCAAGACACATTTGTCTTTGTACTCCTCACCTGGTTGCCGCCACACACGCTTGGCACACTCTCAACCAAATAAGTTTATCTTGGTCTCATCAGATCACAGGACATGGTTCCAGTAATTCATGTCCTTAGTCTGCTGGTCTTCAGCAAACTGTTTCTGGGTTTTCTTGTGCATCATCTTTATATGGTCTGAGCACTGACAGGCTGACCCCTCATGCGTTCAACCTCTGCAGTAAGGCTGGCAGCACTCATACATCTATTTCCCAAAGACAACCTCTAGATATGATGCTGAGCATGTGCACTCAACTTCTTTGGTTGACCATGGCAAAACCTTTTTTTAGCGGAACCTCTCCTGTAAAACCGCTGTATGGTCTTGCCCACCACGCTGCAGCTCAGTTTCAGGGTCTTGGCAATCTTCTTATATCCTAGGCAACAATTCTTTTTTTCAGATCCTCAGAGAGTTCTTTGCCATGAGGTGCCATGTTGAACTTCCAGTGACCAGTATGAGAGAGTGTGAGAGCGATAACATCAAATTTAACACACCTGCTCCCAATTCACATCTGAGTCCTTGTAACACTAACGAGTCACATGACACCAGGGAGGGAAAATGGCTAATTGGGCCCAATTTGGACATTTCAACTTAGGGGTATACTCACTTTTGTTGCCAACGGTTTTGACATTAGTGGCTGTGTGTTATTTTGAGGGGACAGCAAGTTTACACTGTTATACAGGATGTACACTTACTACTTTACATTGTAGCAGAGGGTAATTTCTTCAGTGTTGTCGCATAAAAAAAAATATTTAAATATTTACAAAAAAATTGAGGGGTGTACTCACTTTTGTGAGATACTGTGTATATGTATATATAACTAATATACTTCTAGGTAGTAGTATAGGACACATTTCTCTTGGTGGCAAAGTAGCACTTATATCCTGAGAAGTTTTTGGACAGGAATGTGGTAAAGACCCAATGTGCTTTACGGAAAAGTAATATTGATCTGGGTGGCACTTTTTTCACACCTCATTGACTGAGTCACTAGTTCCTCCATTAACCTGTAGAGTTGCATTTTGAGCTTCAATACCTGGGATCAAGAGTTATAACAATCTACTTTTTTTTCTATGGAGTGCATGGGTCAAGTATTTCATATTAGCTCTATCTAGAATATATGTGTTTATGAAGAATTTTGTGTTTTATTGAACATGTTACCTCTTGCGGTTTCAATATATATTATCTAGAAAGTCTCAGTTGTGCATTTTATTTTTCACTTTTTTGTCTAAGAAAATTTATAATTTTATATTTTGGTGTTTTAAAATGGTGAAAAAAGAATAAGCAGTGGTAGTGGTAGTGTACTCAGTGTAGATGTCACCAAAGAGACTACAAGCATGTAAAGGCAGCTTTGGAAGTGTTTAAACCAGTGATTTTTGGATCTGCATATGACATTGATATTGGATTTAGGTTTTTATACTTCCCTTATTAGATCCTGACACACTGTCAGATAATTGTTATTATATTAAAGCACCTCTATTCAATTGAGCAATTGTAAGTTACTGGTAAGGCCTCTATTCAATTGAGCAATTGTAAGTTACTGGTGCCCATAATGGAGCCCGTATTGGCATCTTTTCACTAGCTGCAAATGATATGCGGGTTAGAAGCTCAAAATCCCTGCGATTGTTAAAATCATAACTCCGACCCAGCCAAGCCTTTGATCTTTCAAGCCTGTAAATGTTACAGTCACACATCTCTATTCAATTGCTACAATTCCTAAAGCTCGCAAATGTTTTCACACCCATAAATGGCAAATGTAGAAGATAATCCTACGGGTACCAGATAGGACTCGCAAGAGGGTTAAACACCTGTTCATAGCCCTGTAGATGCAAATAAAAAATCACTACTGCACTTTAAAAGACGGGTAAAGTGATGAAATACATTAGAATTATTCGCACAACAGTCTCAAACTCGCAAATCTGCAATTACAAATATATTTTTTTATGTTTCATTTCCGTGTCATATCACGGACACTGGATGCCACAAACAGGTGTTATACTCCTTGCGAGTCCTATCTGGTACCCATAGGATTATCTTCTACATTTGCCATTTATGGGTGTTAAAACATTTGCGGGCTTTAGGAATTCTAGCAATTGAATAGTGATGTGTGATTGTAATATTTACAGGCTTGAGAGATCAAAGGCTTAGCTGGGTCGGAGTTACGATTTTCATCAAGGAGTTAATACATTTGAGGCCACCCACATGGACTAGAACAGTATCGTTATTCATTTTTATTATTTTGTACATTTCCGGATTGCAAGTCTGATCGCATATCGGACCTCTAAACGCTAAGTGATTGATGTTTAACCTCCATGTTTTACTGACATAATGCTGGCGGTCACATTTACTATTGGCTGTTTCTAAATCAGTAGGTACGGCCTTGCTTAATTGATCATGATCACGCTCTGCAATCTGCTACTTACGATTGCATGGTTTGCGGTTTTGGCTTCCTGCCAGTAAATTGCTGGCTTGCTCAATTGAATCGCTTTTTTTAGAGCACTGGGCTGACTTCTCACTTTGGTACAATCTCTACAGTAGGGATGGATTGCACCTTAATGATGAGGGAGCTTTTGTGCTAGGGGATAGGATGGTAGAAAGGCTGGAGGAGTTTTAAACTAGTAGGTGCGGGGGGGCTGGGAACTAGATATAAGTAATGGGGTAGAAAGTATAGAGGGTATAAGGGATGAATTAACAACTCATTGCGGAGGAGATGTGGGGAGGGGTAGTATAGTCAATAGTGAAGTAGTACTAAGTAACTCAAGTACAGTGGCAGGCACTTCAGAACTACAGACTCATAACATAAGGTGTATGCTTGCTAATGCCAGAAGCATGCCAGGAAAAATAGGAGAGTTAGAATTATTAGGAATTAAGGAAAAATGGGATTTAATAGGCATTACCGAAACGTGGTGGGATGAATCTCATGACTGGACAGTTAATCTGGATGGTTATAACCTATTTAGGAAATATAGTAAATGGTAAATGAGGAGGAGGGATTTGTCTGTAGGTTAAGCCTGAATTTAAGCCTATTTTCAGAGAAGATATTTATGGTGCACCTAGTGATAAGATTGAATGTTTGTGGGTAGAGTTAAATAGCGGAGTAACAAATTCCAAAAGAATATTAGTAGGAGTATGCTATAAACCCCCAAATATAGCTGAACGTGAGGAAATACACTTATTGTTACAGATTTGAAATGCAGCTAAGCATGGACAAGTTCTAATAATATGAGATTTTAATTACCTTGAAATAAACTGGATAAATGAGACCAGCAGTTAAGCTAAGGGGAGCAGGTTCTTGAGTACACTCAGGGATCATTATCTGGTCCAGGTTATACAAGAACCTACTAGAAATGAAGCTATCTTAGAATTAATCATCACAAATAATATTGATATAGTATCAAATGTTGGAATAGGGCAACCTTTGGGAAACAGTGATCACATCACAGTCTCATTTGAGATTAAATTAAAAAAACAAAATTTTAAGGGGCCAACGAAAACTCTTCATTTTAAAAGGGCAGATTTTAACAGTCTAAGTGCAGAAATACAAAGTTTAGACTGGGACAGAGAACTGGCAGGTAAAAATACTGAACATAAATGGACAACATTTAAATCCTTACTAAATATACATACACATCGGCATATACCGTGTGGGAATAAAAGTAAAAGGAGTAAATCCATCCAATGTGGCTTAACAATGATTTAAAGATCAAGATACGGAGTAAAAAACAGGCATTTAAATTATACAAACAAGAGGGGACAGAGACTTCTTTACAAGAATACAAGGAAATCAACAAGGCTTGCAAAAGCGCGATTAGGCTGGCTAAAATAGAAAATGAAAAATGAATTGCAAAAGATATTATATTAATGGGGAGAAGGCAAGGAAGGAAGCTATAGGAACATTACAATGTGACACAGGCCGTCTGATAATTAGAGACCAGGAAAAGGCAGATGAGATAAAAAGGTTCTTTTCTTCGGTATACACAAGGGAGGTACCACTAGTTGGGTCACTGCAAGATAATTGGGCTACACTACCTTTGCCAAATAATTGGTTAACACAAGAAGTAATCAAAAGGAGGTTGGAAAAAATAAATGTTTATAAAGCCCCGGGTCCTGATGGAATACATCCAAGGGGACTGAGTGAACTGGGTTCTGTAATAGCCAAACCATTATATCTAATCTTTCAAGACTCACTCACTACAGGGTCTCTACCAGATGACTGGAGAAAAGCTGATGTGATACCTATATTTAAAAAGGGAGCAAGAGCAAATCCGGGGAATTATAGACCAGTGAGCCTGTAGAGGGGAATCTTTTAGAAGGGTTAATAAGGGATAATATACAATAATATATCTATTTGAACAGGATTATAAGTAAGAGTCACCATGGATTTATGAGGGATAGGTCATGCCAAACAAATCTAATTAGTTTCTATGAGAAGGTTAGTAAGAACCTGGATCAAGTCAACTCAGTGGATGTAGTCTTTTTGGATTTTGCAAAGGTTTTTGATACAGTGCCACATGGGAGACTATTGTGCAAACTAAGAGATACAGGAATTGCAGTAAATATCTGCTCATGGATTAAGAGCTGGCTAAAAGACAGGAAGCAAAGGGTTATTGTAAATGGAACATACTCCGATTGGACTAATGTGGTAAGTATTAGCTCCTCTCATTTTTAACATATTTATTAATGACTTAGAGGTAGGATTGTAGTGTGGTGTCTCCATTTTCGCTGATGACACAAAGTTGTGCAAGGTAATTAAATCAAATAATGATGTGCTTTCCCTCCAAATTAATTTACCAAAAATTGGGGAATGGGCATCTAAATGGCAAATGAGATTTAATACGAAAAAATTTACAGTTATGCATCTGGGAAGGAAACATAGCCATGCAATTTATAATCTTAATGGAGGAAATCTAGGTGTATCAGATAGTGAAAGGGATTTGGGAGTACTTGTGGACAACCACCTAGCTAACAGTTCTCAATGCTAAGCAGCAGCTGCAAAGGCAAATAAAATATTAGCATATATTTAGAAGGGTATAGAAGCAAGGGAAGCAAATATAATTCTGCCACTATACAAATCCCTAGTATGCCCTCATTTGGAATATGGAGGACAATTTTGGGCACCGCTTCATAAAAAGGACATTTTAGAGCTGGAAAAAGTACAGAGAAGGGCAACAAAACTAATAAGGGGAATGGAGGGGCTAAGTTATGAAGAAAGACTAACCAAATTAAACTTATTTTCTCTAGAAAAAAGGCATCTAAGAGGAGATATGATTACCTTATATAAATACATCAAGGGTCAGTATAAAGATTTGTCAAGGGAGGTTTTTGTGCCAAGAGGTTTTCAACTGACAAGAGGACATCCCTTGAGGTTAGAAGTAAAAAGATTCCACCTTAAAGAAAGAAAAGGGTTCTTCACAGTAAGGGGGGTTAATCTGTGGAATTCTCTACCAGAGGAGGTGGTGACAGTGGATTCGATAGATAACTTTAAAAGGGGACTGGATTTATTTCTAATTAAAAAGGGAATTCAGGGTTATCATGGATAATTAGAGAGACAGTATTGATCCAGGGAGACATTCGATCGCCAGTATCTGGGGTCAGGAAGGAAAAAAAAAAATTCTTGAGACGATTGGCTAAGTCTTGCTTGTTTTTTTTTTTCTGTTTGCCTTCCTCTGTATTAATTAATGATTAAAAAAATAAAATAAATTGATTAATAATTAATTAACAACTAATTAATAGTTAATCCGTATATTGCAGATCAGAGGAGATCTTCAAAGGTTGAACTTGATGGACTAAAAGTCTTTTTTCAATCTTAAATACTATGGCCCTCATTCTATTATCGGCCGTAGGAGATACGGGGCCGCAAGGACCAGCCGCAAGCTATTTGCTTATTCTATTCCCTTCTGGCCGGGGACTCCGGCAGGCTTGCGGCCGGCGCCTTGCTATCCCTTGCGGCCGCACGCGCCAGAGGAAAGCCTTTGATCTTAAACGGCCGCAAGAGTTTCGGCCGCAAGAAAATCCTGGTTGCTATTCAATTGCTCCGGGAACCCTGTCTGCAAGGCTAAACCCGAACCGCAGCTTACTTGCAGCAAAAAGGTCCCGCAGGCACACAAATAAGCACATAATAAAGCCATAATAAAGCCATCCTGCACTCTGAGGAGACTATAAAGTGATTGTAGGTGTTAGCATTCATAGCACAACATTCCCTACACGCAAATACGTAAATAATTTTTTTTATGTCACATATCCATGTAAAAAGTCCAGAGGGCTTTGAGCACCTCAGACCCGCCCACGCTGCGGCCGGAAAATAAACAGTTAATTAAATCTCGGATTTGGGCTGATGTGCAAGCTTGAGAGGGGGTTGCTATTAATCCTTGTGTCCCCCATTATGATCCCTAGCATTTACAGAGCATTACTGTGACGAGATCAGTCTCGTCAATGCGAATTGGAGAAGCTTAGAGGCCCACATTCTGCCTTTTGACTACGGCCCATGTTGACTTTCCACCTACAAAGACATACAAAGCCATGCTCCATTTTGTCAGAAAGGACTGTGATCTAACTTTTGAACCACTGGACCAATTTGTATCATTTTGACACATGTTTGTATTTGGAGTATGCTGATTCTGAAAATGTATGTTTTATGTGAATGTGATGCATACTTTTAAAGTTATGAAAAATGTGTAGATATGTGTTACAGATTCTGACCATCCCCCATTAGGTAAACACAGGGTGTCGCCAGGACTTGAACAAAGGGCCAGTGTATGGGGTTTCCCAGGGGCATAGACAAGGAGCAAACAGGAAGTGTCCATGAGGACAGTCTTGGTGAGAATGAGCATGGTAGCCATGCCTGAGGGGTGGCCCATGGGAGGAGTCTCATGGTTCCTACCCTGTCTGATTGGCCATAGGTAATTAGGGGCCGACCTAAGGTAGTGACTGCCCCTACGGTGTATGTGGAAATGGTTTGTTTTATATATGTCTTGGTTTTTAATAAAGAAGAGAGTTCTCTGCTTGACCCTCAACCACAGAGCGTGTGTCGCGTGCTTGGGGGAATGGGTGTCCTGCAGTAGCTGTCCCTATAGCACTGGACGGGCGGATCGGCTAAAAAGGCCTGGGCGCCCCCTTCTTTGTGTGGGGGTACCGTTACACTGGTGGCAGCGGTGGGATTGTTCCCACAGCCAGAAGGACAGCTACAGGAGACACCATTCTGTGGATTTACAAGTTGGGGGCAACGCATGTCCCAGTACAGCGACCCTAAAAGCAGCAGAATGGAACCAGCAGTGCTATACGAGGATGAGGACCTGGATGGCCGGGATGCATTAAGGAAAGGCATCTGGTACCAGGCCCTGGATAATGTACAATACCAGCAGGGTGAGAGTCTCCCCAGTGAAGAGCAGCGGTTGCAGAAGCAAGTGGCCCTGCGCATGCCCTTCCTGGGAGAGCAGCCCCTTGAGGAATGGGTGGAGGAACTAAAGCTCCGTGCATGGCAGGAGCTATGGCTGGAGGATGCCTACCAGGCCCTCTGGTGGTATGTGGCACAGTATACACCCTGGAAAGCCGAGCATGACAAGCCAGAGGGAGAGGAGTTTGGTGGTCCTGGCTTGTTATGGGAGTCATTTGCAGAGCCTGACTTCGGGAGCCCTGCGCAGACCAGACTTGAGGATATTTTCTATGAGAGGGAAGCTAGGCATGACTGGGATGACCCCCATGAGGTAGAGCAAGACCTTGTTCACCTAGCAACCCTGGAGTGGGAACTGGAGAAGGACTACCGAGATCTCTTCCATTCCATTGGGAAGGCTCAGCATTACAACAAGGTGAGAGACCCAGATCCAGACCCCTTCAGATGGGAAGATATTGTAGAGATTTATTGGGAGGAATCACAGGCGGCCGGTGGAGATGGGACCGAGGTCTCTCCACCGGCCCTACAGGGATGCTGGGTGGCTAGCCCAGATCCCCAGCGCCAGTGTGAAGTGCAGGGAGTGGAGAGCATTGTCTCCCCTCCCCAGCGGAAGCGTACCTTGCAAGGAGAGGAGAGCAGCGTCCTCCCTCCCCAGCGTCAGGGTGAGCTGCAGGGAATTGAAAGCCCTGTCTCCATTCCACAGCGACAGAGTGATATGCATGGAATTGGGAGCCCCGTCTCCATTCCCCAGCGTCAGGGTGAGCTGCAGGGAATTGAGAGCTCAGACTCCATTCTCCAGCAACAGGCTGAGCTACCAGGGGCAGAGACGGTCGGTCCTGTCCCCCAGCAACAGGGCTGTTTAGCCAAAGGGGAGACCGTCGGTCTCCCCACCCTACAACCAGGCCCCAAACAGGCTACTTCCGTGGTAGCGCTGGCACTAGGGCAGAGTACCGCTGGTCTCTGCCCACTCAGCAACCCACCAAGGCAGCTTACCAGTGCCCAGCACAGCCGTGGTGAGGCACCTGGACATGGACAAGTTTCTCCTCTACCCAGGTGTAGTAACCAGTTATTGTGGGTGGGCTGTACTGCTGATTGTGTTTTGTGGGTGGCCTTCCAGACTAACCCGGAATCTGACCGGCAGGAGGTCAGATATCCTGTTAGTCTGTTTGGAAAGGGGGAGAGATGTGACGAGATCAGTCTCGTCAATGCGAATTGGAGAAGCTTAGAGGCCCACATTCTGCCTTTTGACTACGGCCCATGTTGACTTTCCACCTACAAAGACATACAAAGCCATGCTCCATTTTGTCAGAAAGGACTGTGATCTAACTTTTGAACCACTGGACCAATTTGTATCATTTTGACACATGTTTGTATTTGGAGTATGCTGATTCTGAAAATGTATGTTTTATGTGAATGTGATGCATACTTTTAAAGTTATGAAAAATGTGAAGATATGTGTTACAGATTCTGACCATCCCCCATTAGGTAAACACAGGGTGTCGCCAGGACTTGAACAAAGGGCCAGTGTATGGGGTTTCCCAGGGGCATAGACAAGGAGCAAACAGGAAGTGTCCATGAGGACAGTCTTGGTGAGAATGAGCATGGTAGCCATGCCTGAGGGGTGGCCCATGGGAGGAGTCTCATGGTTCCTACCCTGTCTGATTGGCCATAGGTAATTAGGGGCCGACCTAAGGTAGTGACTGCCCCTACGGTGTATGTGGAAATGGTTTGTTTTATATATGTCTTGGTTTTTAATAAAGAAGAGAGTTCTCTGCTTGACCCTCAACCACAGAGCGTGTGTCGCGTGCTTGGGGGAATGGGTGTCCTGCAGTAGCTGTCCCTATAGCACTGGACGGGCGGATCGGCTAAAAAGGCCTGGGCGCCCCCTTCTATGTTGGGGGGTACCGTTACAATTACAGTGCCGTCTTGAATTTATTTTTTAAGTTTTCTGAGCTTACGGCCGGTTGCAAGATATGCGGCCGGCTATAAGGTGGATATCCTTGCGGCGCCGTCTATTTGAATTGCAAGGTAACGGGAGCCCCGCAAGGAATCGCAGCTTTGCGTCCGATAATAGAATGAGGGCCTATGTAACTATACTATGTAATTATGTAACTGTAGCAAATTTCAAGCCCGCAGACTTACGGCCTGTATAATGTAAACTTCGGGCCTGCATTTGAATAGGAACCTATGAATGATATATTTAAGTGGTAAATATCTACTCATTATTAACCTTTAACTTTCTTTTCATGTCTCTTCTTCAACTTATCCCTCGTTTGCTTTTTCCCCCTGAGGACTGGCAGACAATGTCCTCAAGAACCAGCACTTGTCCCATGACCAGCTGTTGAGAAGCACTATAGGAATAGGATCTTACATTTCTTAATAGTTTTTTTTAGAATGGTGATACTAAATGTACAATCATAAAACTTTGTTTTTTGTGTTGTTCATTTACAAATGCTTAATTATCCATATCTATTTGGTGTTGTACTATTACTGGAAAAATGTACACACTCCTATACATACTTTATAGTTTCCCTCTCCAGATATACTGCTCCTATACATACTTTATAGTTTCCCTCTCCAGATATACTGCCTCCCTGACACAAATCCCCTCTCACTTCGTTTTCCATTCCAACCTTCTTCTATTCCATCCTGTCCATATTATTTCTGTTCTTCCCCTCTCAATGCCCATTTTCTTATGTCATTTCTTCTTCATTATATTCCCCCAAATAGTTAATTTCATCAGTTCATTAACTCTTCATTTTATATCTCTCTTATCTCACTTTTATTCTTTTCCCCCACTTTATTACATTATCCCATATAGATAAATTTCTTAATTATTTGCCTTGCTTATTTCCTGGCTTATTTTTTTCCATAATATCTTCTCCTAGTGTAATCAATTTCTCCTTTCATATCCTCCTTACATACCTCCCATACCAGCAAGTGGCAGCAAGTTGGTTATTTTGAATGGCCGCTCTCATATCCCCATTTTGGAAGTGATGGTTATTGTGTTAAGTTAAGTTGAGTAGCAATGTGATTATGCATTGTTTTATACGATATTGCATTATCTTGATCAATCAGTAAGCAGCTAACTGATAACGTTACAAGAAAACAATTCTATTCCTTTTAAAATAGCCAGGTAATAGTGTTCCTTCATATTCACCATTCACTTGAGGACTGAATGTGAGTAATTCAGGCATTCTTCTGTATTACACTTGAACAGTTCTCAGAACGCATTTGTGCACACTGGTTGTAAATCGATATAAAACTGAGCAATTGCTTATTATTTATTTAATCATGAATTATTACAATGTATGCATTATTACATGATATAGAGCTTTAATAGTCATTTCATGACCTATTTACATTATGTTAATTTGTACTCCTTTCAACACTCCATCTTGGAAATCATCAATCACTAGAAATAGTTGGTGTATATGGGTGCTGAATGCTTTTTGGCATTTTTTTCATGAACAGAGTAATGTAAATAAATGTAAAGTTATTATTATTATTATCGTTTATTTGTAACGCGCCAACATATTCCGTAGCGCTAAGTTATGCATCTGGAAAGGGAAATAGCCATGCAATATATAATCTTAATGGAGTAAATCTAGGGGTATCAGATATTGAAAGGGATTTGGGAGTGCTTGTGGACAACCACCTAGGTAACAGTGCTCAATGCCAAGCAGCAGCTGCAAAGGCAAATAAAATATTAGCATGTATTATTATTATTATTATTATTATCGTTTATTTATACCGCGCCAACATATTCCGTAGCGCTGTACATAAGATACGTTCAAGACAAAGATACATACAAATTTACACATAGTAAAACAAGGAGGGCCCTGTCTTTGAGAGCCCTGTCTTTGAGTTTGGAATCCAGTGTCCATGGTGCTTTCCCTAAAACACCTTGTGGGATTGAAACTCGCAGACTTACATCCTAAAAGTATTGTGTGAGGAAAAGGAGGGAGAGAGATTTGAGAGAGTGTTAGGGTGGAAGGTGATACGCTTCTTTAAAGAGATGTGTTTTTAGAGAGGATTTGAATGTTTTGAGGCTGGAGGATAATCTGGTGGAGCGAGGCAAAGATTTCCAGAGAATAGGGGCAGCACGAGAAAAGTCCTGAAGGCGAGAGTGAGAGGAGGTGACAAGAGTTGTGGAAAGAAGAAGGTCATTAGCAGAGCGAAGAGGGCGTGTGGGGGAGTATTTGGAGATGAGACCAGAAATGTATGGGGGAGTGCTCTTGTTGAGGGCTTTGAAAGTTAGGGTCAGGATTTTAAATTTTATTCTGGAGGCTATGGGAAGCCAGTGGAGAGATTGACAGAGAGGTGATGCCGACACTGAACGTTGTGTACGGAAGACGAGTCTAGCAGAGGCATTCATAATGGATTGAAGTAGAGATAGTAGGGTGGTGGGGAGGCCAGCAAGAAGCGAGTTGCAGTAGTCCAGTCGAGAGATGATGAGAGAGTGTATAAGGATTTTAGTTGTGTCTTGTGTAAGAAAGTGGCGAATTCTGGAGATGTTTTTTAGATGGAGAAGACAAGATTTAGTTAGTGATTGTATGTGAGGGATGAAGGACAGGGCGGGGTCCAATAGAACCCCATGACAACGGGCTTGGGAGGAGGGGGTGATGATGTCATTATTGACAGTGAGAGAGATGTGAGGAATTGACGCTGTGGGAGAGGGAGGGAAGATTAGGAGTTCAGTTTTAGACATGTTGAGTTTGAGATGGTGGGTGGACATCGAAGAGGATATACTAGAGAGGCAGTTGGAGACATGTGTTAGAAGAGAGGGGGATAGATCTGGTGCTGAGAGGTAGATTTGGGTGTCATCTGCGTAGAGATGATATTGCAGCCCAAAAGAGTTTATAAGGGTACCAAGTGAGGAAGTGTAGATGGAGAAGAGGAGCGGGCCTAGGACAGATCCTTGGGGTACGCCAACAGACAGGGGGTAGGTAGAAGAAGAGGTGTCAGAGAAGGAGAGACTGAATGATCGATGTTGTAGATATGATGAGAACCACGAGAGAGCAGTGTCTCGAATACCGAGGGAGGAGAGGATATGGAGTAGAAGTGGATGGTCAACAGTGTCAAAGGCAGCAGAGAGATCTAGAAGAAGGAGAATAGAAAAGTGACTTTTTGACTTGGCAGTAAGCAGGTCATTGGTGACTTTAGTGAGAGCTGTCTCAGTGGAGTGTTGGGGCCGAAAGCCAGATTGGAAGGTGTCAAGAAGGGAGTTAGAGGAAATAAAGCTGGTAAGGCGGGTATAGAGGAGCCGCTCGAGCAGTTTGGAAGCCAGAGGAAGTGGAGAAATAGGGCGGTAGTTAGAAGCAATGTCAGAGTCAGATGAGTACTTTTTGAGTACTTTTTGAGTATTAAGAAGGGTTTAGAAGCAAGGGAAGCAAACTTAATTTCTGCCACTATACAAATCTCTAGTACGCCCTCATTTGGAATATGGAGGACAATTTTGGGCACCACTTCATACAAATTTAATTTTAGTGCTGGAAAAAGTACAGAGAAGGGCTACAAAACTAATAAGGGGAATGGAGGGGCTAAGTTATGAAGAAAGACTAACCAAATTAAACTTATTTTCTCTAGAAAAGAAGGCATCTAAGAGGGGATATGATTACCTTATATAAATACATCCAGGGTCAGTATAAAGATTTTTCAAATGAAAGTTTTGTGCCAAGAGGTTTTCAACTGACAAGGGGTCAGAAGGGGAAAAAAAGGAAAGGGTTCTTCAAAGTAAGGGTGGTTAGTTAATCTGTGGAATTCTAAAGCAAAGGAGGTGGTGACAGCGCATTCGATAGATAACTTTTAAAAGGCATTAGATATATTTTTAATAAAAAGGGCATTCAGGGTTATCCTGGATAATTAGGGATGGAGTATTGATCCAGGGAGGAATCCGATCGCGGTATCTGGGGTCAGGAAGGAATTTTATTTTTCCCCCTTTTGAGATAATTGGCAAAGTTTAAATTAGTTTTTTTCTGTCTTCCTTCCTCTGGGTCAATTAAGAAATAATCTGCATGTTGCAGATCAGAGGAGATCTAAAAAGGGTGAACTTCATGGACTAAAAGTATTTTTTTCAATCATATTTACTATGAAACTATGTAACTAGATATGTGCATTGTGTGTGCTCCATAGGGTGATAAATAATTCATTAGTTTGCCTTCCTTCTCTTTAAAAACAAAATTTGTCCTATTTACACTAATAGTTGATTCTGACATTATGTTGAATGGTTATATTCTGTCTTTATATCCTTTTCTCATGAGTGTTTGTATTCTACAATGTAAAAGTAATTGCCAGTTGCAGGTTGAGTTTGCAGTATGACAGAATACTAAATGATATGGCACTAAATGATAAGCTCCAATTAGCACTGTTCAGAGAATGCCTAGAACTACATTCTGACCCTTTTGTATTTGTCGTTACTGTTGTGACAACAATTTCTTAATTCACATCTCTTGTCACTATTTGCGCCGTCACATGCTTATAACGTCAAGGACATTGGTGGCTTGTTTCCGGATGTTTTCATATTGAGGAATCTTGTTCACATCACTCTTCACAGGCATTCCTGTTTATTTACAATTAGGGTCTATGCAATGCCCATCTTGGCATTCTATATCTGGCAAAAATGTCACGCCTTTGCCTGTTTTTTGTTGTTTTTTTTTAATCAGAAACTGGATCATAAACTGCTCCAGCTAATGAAATTACTCTGAACTATCACATTAAAGGAGAACCAAATGTCGGAAAAATGTGCTGTTTTAGAAACATAAATACCATATTCTGTCTTATAATATTTCACTGATGTATTTAATTACCGTATATACTCGAGTATAAGCCAACTTTTTCAGCACATTTTTTATGCTGAAAAAGCCCCCTCGGCTTATACTCGAGTGTGGGTCCCACTTACCTCTTCTCCGGTGCAGTGCAGTGTTCCTCCTCCTCCCTCCTCTTCCCCATCCTCCTCCTCCCTCCTTCCCCCTTCCTACTTCCTCATTCCCCCTTCCTCCTTCCTCATTCCTCCCCCTCACCTGTTCTTATAAGCCTCTGATCAGCTGCTGCTGCTGCTGATCAGAGCGCCACAGCACGTCTTATGCCTATCTCTGGAACCGGCATATGCTAATGATGTGACGTCACAATCGCATAACGTCATTAGCATATGCAGGTTCCAGAGAAAGGCATAATACACGCTGCAGGGCTCCGATCAGCAGCAGGAGATGATCGGAGGCTACAGAGAAGAGATGAGAGGGGGGAAGGAGGGAGGATAAGGAGGGAAGAGGGGGGAGGGGGGAAGAGGAGGGGAAGAGGATGGTGAGCGAAGGAGGGTGAGGGGAGGAAGTTGAGAGGGGAAGGGGGCGGAAGGGGAGGGTTAGGTGGGAAGGGGAAGAGGAGGATGAGGGGGGAAAGGAGGAGGATGAGGGGGGAGGAGGATAAAAGGGGCTTAGGGCTCATAATATATGCTGTGGTTGGCCCTATTTTCCACTTACACATCTAGTTTACTGTTTTTCTTTGAAATAAATATTCAAAAACATTTAACCTACTGATGCCTCAATTTTATTGGTATCTATTCTTATTTTTGAAATTTATCAGTAGCTGCTGCATTTCCCACCCTAGGCTTATACTCAAGTCAATACTTTTTCCCATTTTTTTGTGGTAAAATTAGGTGTCTCGGCTTATATTCGGGTTGGCTTATACAAGAATATATACAGTAGTTAATATTTGTTGTGTTTAGTTAACAAAGCTTTTAAAATAAGCACACATTGGTATTTGGAAATCTCAAACAACAAGCTGAAAGCTAAATATCAGTATTAAACTTACTTTCAGAATTGTATACAGAACGAGATCCCTAATGCAAAAATCTATATATTTCTTTGACAACGAAAAAGCATGGCTAAAGAAGAAAAGAAAAATGTAAGTACTTAAATGGTTTAAAAATTGACTTTTAACTGAACAGAAAAAAACTAGCTACACAACGCTTCTGACTTCTTCCCATTAGATATCTAATGCAAGCACCCAAAAAGTTTGTGTTCTCTCAAGGGTGATCTAGAACAAGCAATATGAGTGGACTGTGATACTAATGCACATTCAAAATCCAAATATATCAAAATTGTACTTAAGAGATATTGTAGCAACTCTTGTTATGATGTTTTATCTTATTACCATAAGAATTATAGTACTCTATCATTTTCACTATAATCTATTGTTAAATTGCCATTTAATTCACTATAAGTGCTCTTCATGGTGTGAAAGAGCACGAGATTCTATTTACATTTTTTTTTATTACAACAGTTAAAAATCTGCAGTCTTAAGTGTTTACAAACACACTCCTGACGTTCCAACAGGTTCCAACACCGGCCGGTGTAGACTTCACAAGCACAAAGATTTATGTTTTTCTCTGAACTTCAGGAATGTAGCAGGAGATTTTAACCCCAACTGTCATTTTCAGCTGAATCCACCAGTCCTTTCCCTGCACAAATGAATTTGTGAAAGGTTAACTCTCTGTCTGCTTATGCTCTCTGCACCCAGCTGTTGTTGTGGCTTTGTCTGGGGAAATGTCAGAGTCTCATGTAAAGAGAGATTTCATTTGAAAAATGTCTCTGTGAAAAAAGAACGTATTGAAAAAAATCAAAAAGTGTTTCAACATGGTATTATGATAAGTTTACAGTGGTGCTCTTTACGTTGTACTGAATTAACTGGCCTTTTGAGGAAAATTACAATATTTGAATTGATAAATAAGCATATTTTTGTGATTCTTTAGTACAATTTAAAACCCAGACATGCCTGTATTTGATGATATCAAGTCAATCACTTTCTTAGTCATCCTGATTGACTCACCTGTGCACAGAAAGGATATCTTCAAATTCAGGCCTGTGTGTGCCCCCCCAGGACCGAACATGTGCACCCCTGGTTTAGGATAATTGTTTGTGAACATTATTCACACTTATTAGGAACTGAATACGGGAAATATGTACATTTTGCTATACTATACTATATAATGATAAAAGTTAAATAGATATATAGTTTAATCTCTATCCAAGATGCCTACAATTTATAGTATTTTATTCAAAATCTCAAATCATAATCATATTTAGTTTTGTGTAATCCTTTCAATGTATTTATGCAAAGGCTGCCATATTATATTTTTCCATTTCATTCAAATCCCTCTTAATAACTTGTCAATTTTCTACAATAATCTTGATTAAGCCTGACTTTTTCCATGATGAAGTATCTATCTTTTAGTATTTTGCACAATTTTGCTTTCTCATCATCTAGAGATAAGTTAGTAACTGTTTCTGATTATTATTAAGAGAGTGTAAATAAATCCTTGCGTAATTGTAAAATCAAAAATTTATGAAATTAGATTTATACATTTTCACCATTGTTTTGGACAATCCTACAATAAATGGGGCACATTTTGTTCATTTCCATAACCTCTCAAACTTTCATCATTGCCCTTTTTGAATCTTTGCTTTAATACCCATTACTCAATGTTTTACAGTGTTGTTTTATCGAATGAGAACAATGTGAAGGTTTATTTTAATTTAGAGGCTAAGTTCTACTCTTTTTTATTAAGTATATATCATTAATAATCTTTCCCATTTAAGTAAGTTTGTATATACACTAAGGCCCTCATTCAATTGCAATTTGGCCAATTGAATAGGGGTCTAAATAAGCACATAACATATATTTTTTAAAGAAGTTTTTAGTTAGTAAGCATCTATCCAAAAGCAAGGTCTTCACTAACTAAAAACTTCTTTAAAAAAAATATCTATGTGCTTATTTAGACCCCTATTCAATTGGCCAAATCGCAATTGAATGAGGGCCTAAGGTAGCAGGCAACATATTTACTATAAAAATGCAAACTTAAGGTCTTTCCACCAACGTTTATTGCAACAATAAAAAGTTTCATATAACATTAATAAAAAACCCACTGAAGTCACCATTTGCACATTTTGCCATCAGACTGAGGGTGAAATATCATGTTTAAAAGCTGTTTAATTTTTTTAAGTAATGAAGAATTGCATATTGTAATTTTTAGTTGTTGCTTGGGTAGCTCTGAAGTCCTTCAGCAAAAATCCACATATAAAATAAGATTAAGGCTGTAAATATCACACTGTCTGTATATTAGCGTTATTTCTGTAAGCACTACTTATAATGCACAGATGCAGTAAAATGGGCGAAAACTTTAAAAAAAATGTATTGTCGGTCTTCCCTTTTTATTTTTTGCATTAATATATTTGTATTTACTTTTTCTATGAAAACACTAGAACTCTCTTATTTGTCTTGTATATTTTCTATTTTATTTTATAAAAAATAGAAATCACTACTTATATATAAAAATACAGATCTTTAGCAACATTTATAAAACTGTGTTCGAGTCCACTATTTTTAATACTGAGTTTCTCAATAAGCAACATGCCCATTACAACAAGTGTTAAACACCAATTAATAATACTTTTTCACCCCCATCTGACATAAGGCAACTTTGCTGTCCCCTTAAATTCATATTAAGTATTTTCTAATCTATTCTACACAACCATATTTTGTAAAGAGAGTAATTGTAATAAATGTGTTCAGTTCTTACATTTCCTATAAATGACAATGCCATTCATAAATCAAGCAGAGTGCAACTATCTAAATATACGGTCAAGGAGATATAATTTAAGGAACGTTTACAAAGGCTATTGTATTCTTTCACATAGTGAGGGGTTACTAATTTTGTGTAACACATTTCATCAGGACCTTGATGTACTTACTAAATGAGAAATACTAGGAGGGAAGTCAAGAATAAAAAACATTAGTTAAGTGTGTTCATTTAAGGAATGTGAAAAAAATTCACATTGTTTGAATTGTTTTCTTCTTTAAAAAGGTTTTAAATATCACAAATGCAAATTAAATGAAAATGAGTGACCTGAAATCTAATAACTTTTTTTATTTAGTTTTATTTAAAACAATAACAGAAGCTGGGATATCATTCATATTTATGAGAGAAATTGATAACAGTCCATTTTATTCATTATATTAAACTAGCCATTTGCCCATCAAAAATGAAGGGGCAATAACATTGTAAGCCATGGCAATGCTGTTTGACACACAATGTAAAGCTTTTTGTACTCTGAGGACCTTTGGCGTTCATTGCGAGCCTCGCGCTAAGCGCCTTTGGCACTCATCGCGTGGCTCTCAATGAGCGCCGTCGGCGCTCATAGCAAGCCGCTCAATTTGAAGCTATGGCAATGTAAAGCTTTTTATACTCTGAGGACCTTCGGTGTTCATTGTGAGCCTTGCTCTGAGTGCCTTTGGCCTTCGGCGCTCATAGCAATCCCCTTGTCTCGTTTACTTTTGTTCCTGTGAGCACCTTGTGCTCTCCTAACAAACCCAGATATATATGTCGATTTGTTTTGTATAATTATTGATTAATTATTTACTTAATAAAATAATATACTTTACCTATTTGTAATTGATATATTCAGCAATGAATAACCTGAAGAGCTAAGTACCGTATTTATCTGCATATAACACGCACCGGCGTATAACACACATCTCATTTTAAGAAGGGAATTTCAGGGGGGAAAAAAAATTCAAATAAAGAACCACCCGGTATATGCTAATGACGTGGCGCGCTGGCGCACATGTGACGTCACCGGGTCAAGGAGCGGAGCGGAGGCCGTAGCTGAAGCAGGTAAGTGAGGGGGAGGTATTTAGGGAGGTTTAGGTTGAGAAGGGAGGGGGGTTTAGGTTGAGGAGGGGGGGTTAGAATGCAGAGGGGGTTTAGAGTGAGGAGGGAGGTTGAGGATGAGGAGGGGGGAGGGAATATCGGCGTATAACATGCACCTATCATTTGCCCCCTATTTTCAGGGAGAAAAAGTGCGTGTTATACGCCGATAAATACGGTATCTATTTCTATTTTCCTGCAACATACAATGTACATTTGGCCTGTTGCTGCTGTGAGGAGAAAGTGTCATCAATGTCTCAGCTATGCATTAGAAATATGGTGGGTGCGCGAGGGCAAACCGTTGCTTCAGTTGTGTAAATCTGCATTTGAGATTTGTAGTGTTAGTGTTGTAAAATGGCGTCGTTTGTGCTACGCGGGTGTGGACCATTTTCTGTGCTGGCTAAATGTGTATTTTACTACCTCGTACATACCTGGCAAAAGTCGGTCGTGTCTGGCATTGTTTTGCGCATTTCGAGGTCGTGTAAACTCGTTTTAATTTTTTTCCTCGCTTAGGCGATTTAAAATTGTGTAAAGTCATTAAATTGTACTTTAATTAGCGTGCAACCTTAGTGGCAGATGTCCTGGGTGTCCCGCCATGCTCTGTGTATTTTTTTGTTGTATTTTGTATTGTTTTGTGTTGTACCTGAATATACACATTTCATCTGTTAACCTCGTATTTTTGCGACCTCGTATTATTTTTTTCCTAAGTTCCGCAGGTCGTAATTAAAAGCCGTACATCCTTGTCAGTGTTTTATGAGCTTTGGGGTCGTTGAGCCTCGTTTTAATTTTTTATCGCTCCATTTTTTTTATCGCTTAGCCGATTTCGAAGTGCCGAAACTGTCTAAAATCGACTTTAATTTGCGTGCAACCTCACCCCTAGAGGTCCTGGCTGTCCCCCCGTGCTGTGTGGGATGTCTTTGTATATATTTTTTTTAATTTTCATTGTTTTTTGTGTTTTTTGCTGTTTGCTTTTCGTCCGTTAAGTTCGTATTTTTGTGATCTCGTATTAATTTTTTTTTCTAACTCCCATGCCTCGTATTTTCTTTTCTGTAAGTAATTTCCTCTTTACGCGATAGTCGTATTGTTTTTCTTCTAAGTCTAGTGGCGTGTTTTTTTTTTTGCAAAGTCGTGCTTTTCTGGGGTTTATTTGTTAGGCTGCATAGAGCCTCCACCTCTGCAAATGCAGCCCTTCGCTTTGCGAGGGTCCACATTTGCGGCCTACAATGTAGCCAAAGTTGGAGCCATCACCTCCACAAATGGGGCCCCTCGCTTTGCGAGTGTCCGCATTTGCGGCCCGATCTGCGTCCCTCGCTTCACGAGGTACACAGTTCTGCGAGCTCGCTTCGCGAGCTCACAAAGCGTGACGACAATTTGCAGTTTGACAACTAGAATATGTGATGCTAAATTTAACATAAAATAGCCTATCATGCTTTTTGAAGATTTATGAGACTGTCAATGTTATCTAGTAATTTATAGCATACTTATTTACAAAATTGCACTGGACACACTCACATAAATAAATAAGTAAATTGCAGTAGTTATGAATTCATACAATTAAATATAAATCAATATAACTAAACATATTCAAAATTTCTTATGAGATTCTTGAAACTTGTCAGATCTAGTGGAATAAATGCCATCACTGAATTATACTCAGCCGAAGTGGGAGATATGGATTTCATTCTGTAGTATTTTAGAAAAGAAAAGAAATATACACTATCACCCTGTCACTCATGGGGGTCAATATAGACCCCCATAAGCCCTTCATTAACCCTGTCACTCATTAGGGTCAATACAGGCCCCATAAGCACTTCATTAACCCTGTCACTCATGGGGGTCAATACAGGCCCCCATAAGCACTTCAATAACCAGGTCACTCATGGGGGTAAATATAGACCCCCATAAGCCCTTTATTAACCCTGTCACTCATGGGGGTCAATGCAGACCCCCATAAGCACTTAATTAACCCCCTCACTCATGGGGGTCAATACAGACCCACATAAACCCCTAATTAATCCTGTCATTCATGGGGGTCAATATAGAGCCCCATAAGCCCTTCATTAACCCAGTCACTCATGGGGGTCAATACAGACCCCCATAAGCACTTCATTAACCCCCTCACTCATGGGGGTCTATATGATATACAGTATATGTATATGTGTATATATATATAAATTAGGCTCTAATGCTATGTGTGAAATGTAATGTTTTGACTCTTCTAATCTAAAAATGTAGAGAGAATGTAGGCTCAGCTTTAAACAAAAAATTACAAATATGTTCCACAGAAACTCAGTTTGCACTCTTTTAGTGGAAAACAGCAAGATAGATGCAAAAAAAAGAAGAATATCCAATAAAGAAACATTCCAAAGAAAAACCAACAAATAAGTAAATCCAAATAAAAGAAAATAAGAATAGGGGCCCCATTCCAGTTTTTTTACATAGCTGTGCAAAAAGGATATTTTTAACTGGGGGTGCTTTTTGGAGCAATCACTTCCATTAGCAACTAGGCATGAGGCCCTATTAAATTTGAAACCTGCAGTATTCATGGTACAGCCGCAAGGCCTGCTTGAAATTTGAGTTACAGAGCGATTAAATTAGACAAGCCTGTGTCCGACATCCAAATCTGTAAACCATGCTTCCGCATGTTACATTTGTGGGCATGAACATGATCAATCAGTCAAACCTGTGGTTACAGGTTTAGTTGGAGCCAATAGTAAAAGAGATCGTTATCATTACGTCCCAAAAAAATGTACGTTACATTTCAAGAACTTACAGGTTTGAAGTACGAGTTGCGATTGGGCCAGCATTCCAGAAATAATGCAATATGAAAAAAATCAATAAACATAATATTCTGGTCCATGCAAGTTCTATTATATGTATTAACACATAGATTCCCGGGATCGATATAACGTGGAAATTAAACATAAAATTATTTTTTTTTATTGCTGATTTGCGGCCTTTAGAATAGTGTTCTATTAATATTAATACCTTTATCAATTTCCCTTTAATTGAACGCTTGTGTGTCTTTGGGGAATCACTGCAATTTAATAGCGATGTGCGATAGTAACATTTACGGGCTTGACAGATCAAATGCATTACTGGCACAGAGTTTAGATTTTGACAGCCCATAGAGTTTTTCCACCTGTAACCCGCAGATCGTTTGCGAGTAGCTAAAAGAGGCCAATTTAATAGCCGTAACTTTTGCGGGCTTCTTTACAGGCTATGGGAACTCAAAATCGCTGAATTTAATAGGGCCCATGGTGAACTAGCACTCTGATTTTCAAGCTGCTCAATAGCCCTGGGAAGTAATGGAGAGTCGAACTTAACATTAAGGTACAGTTCACAAAATAGTCTGTTTCCCTCCCAAACTCTTACTGTGTTACTTCCTTCCAATCAAACCAACCAAGTCTAGGAGTTGGTGGGTTTACTATATTGTGTAGGAGAGCATCCAATTAGGAAAGGCCTGATCCCAGTGGTTGGGCAAAGACTAAGGAAAGGCAGGCCTAAGCTTTATACTAGAGAGGTTAGCCAACCCAGACACACTCAGGAGGACACGAGACTGTTCTTAAGCACAGGCCCAAAACTATACTCATGAGTAGTTTTCCCTGCTCATTTGTGACATCCGTGCCCGTACGAGTATCCTTCATGGTGTCAGGGATGTGAGGCCAGTCCATAGGGTAAATTGAAGTAGCCAGGTACATCCGTTAGAGGAAGACCAAGGATATGAGGAGGAGGATGATGGGTTATGTGATCAGTCGAGGAAGCTGCAGGTCCATCAGCCACCAGGATGGAATTCAACCCCACTGTCCCCTCCTCCTACAAATAGATTATCTGTCTGGGATCTCCTACTTGTCTCATCCACCACCACCCTAAACTGCTCCTCCACCTCCAGCATGGTGGATGCCAGAGACCACGCTGGCTTAGACCCAACAAAGAATCTATCATGAGATGAGAAAGCATCATATACAAGTGGAGACCTACTGTATCTGGCCAGGCTGGTAGAAATTCAGAACAACCAGAGCACACTCATACAACTGAATATGGATATACAACAAAGGGATCTGGCAAGTACAACAGCCGCCGCAACTCCAGAGCAGGCCCCAAGTCACCATCAGCCTTGCTAGTCTCCCTCTGCTTTGACACCTGCACCAACTATGCCTCTACTTGCTCCAATAACTATGCCTCTACTCTCCTTTAATGCTTCTTAAATACAGTCCACAGTGAATATTTATTGGTGAAAATGTTACCTTCCTCATGCCTGTCTACAGATTAGATGATCATGGCCTATGTGATGGTCATATATAGTAACCATGTGTGTGGCTAGCCACCATCACGAAGGCTATGGTCGTAGCCATCATCACATAGGCCATGATCATCTTATCTGTGAAAATGTATGGTTATGGTAAACATTTCAGCAATTGATGGTCACTGAGGAATGCAGTTGAGAAGAGATGATGTTGTCCTTTTTTAGTAACTAGTCAATTGCCTGTCACAAATGAAAGGGTAATATTTGATTTTTCTCTCTCCCCACCTCCTGTGTCTCTTCCCCCTCTTCCTCCCCTGTGTCTCTTTCCCCTCTCGCTCCCCTGTGTCTTTTTCACCCTCTCCCTCCCATGTGTCTTGTTTCCACTCTCCCTCCCCTGTGTCTCTTTCCCCCTCCTTCCCTTGTGTCTCTTTGCCCCCTCTCCCTCCCCTGTGTCTCTTCCCCCCTCTTCCTCCCCTGTGTATCTTCCCCCCTCTCCCTCTCCTATGTCTCTTCCTCTCCCTCTCCTGTGTCTCTTCCTCTCCTCTCCCGCCCCTGTGTTTCTTCCCCCTCTCCCTTCCCTGTGTCGCTTCTCCCCTCTCCCTCCCCTGTGTCTCCCCCTTTGTCTCTTTGCCCTACCCCGGCATGCAATCTCTCTTCCCTCCTGTATCTTCCCTACCTCTTTTCCCCTCCTTCTCTCCCCTCCTTCTCTCTTCTTCCCTCTCCCTTGTCAGCCACTGTGTCCCCTTAAATTCATATTAAGTATTTTCTAATCTATTCTACACAACCATATTTTGTAAAGAGAGTAATTGTAATTAATGTGTTATATTCTTACATTTTCTGTAAATGACAATGCCATTCATAAATCAAGCAGAGTGCAATTATCTAAATATAAGGTCAAGGAGATATTATTTAAGGAGCGTTTACAAAGAATATTGTATCCTTTCACATAGTGAGGGATTAATAGTTTTTTGTAACACATTCCATCAGGACCTTGATGTACTTACTAAATGAGAAATACTAGGAAGGAGGTCAAGAATAAAAAACATTAGTTAAATGTGTCCATTTAAGGAATGTGAAAAAATTCCACATTGTTTGAATTATTTTCTTCTTTAAAAAGGAAACATGTTTTAAATATCACAAATGAAAATTAAACGAAAATGAGTGACCTGACATCTAGTAACTTTGGTGCTCATTGCAAGCCTCGCCATACGCTACTCACAACTTTCGGTGCCCATTGCGGGCCTCGCTATGCGGATGTGCAGCCTGCAAACTTTGCGAGCGTTACACACAAATACCCCAGTACGACAACTATATTAGTGATTTATTTTTTTTAAATTAATAGACATATATTGTTTTCTTTATTTCAGGCAAATTTCACATTTATTAAGGGAAGTTTATTCATCTGCAAGCCGTGCTACCAAATTATGTATGTAAACTATATACAGAGGCTTTCATATAGAGTTTCTATTGGTGACATCACCCCAGCAGAATCTCAAAATCCATAAATAAACACATATGTCCTGTTTTAGGCACCATCACTAATTTTACATTTAATTTGTACCAATAGACATTTTGCTGTGGAATTTAAAAGTTCTACAATACTATTGCCTTCATTCAATTGCAAAAATTACAGAGTGATTCAATTGATCAAGCCTGCAGCTACCAGGCCAAAAGCCTAAACCGTAAACCATGCACCCATAAGTAGAATTTCAGGGCATGATCATGATTAAGTAAGCAAGGCCATAACTACCGATTTAGAAACAGCCAAAAGTAAATGAGACCGTCATCATGACGTCAGTAAAACATGGAGATTAAACGTCAATCAATTAGCATTTTGAAGTCCGATATGCGATGGGACTCGCAATCCGCCAATGTATAAAACAATAAAAATAAAAGGTGATATTGTTCTAGTTCATGTTGGTGGCCTGATATGTATTAACTCCTTGATTACCGATATTGATATAACACGGAAATGAAACATAAAAAAAAATGCAGATTTGCGAACTTGAGACTGTTGTGCAATTAATTATAATATCCTTCTTCACTTTCCCTGTCTTTTAAAGTGCAGTATTGATTTATATTTGCAATTAAAGCCCCAGGTCCTGGTGGAATACATTCAAGGGTACTGAGAGAACTTGGCTTTGCAATAGCAAAACCATTATATCTAATTTTTCAAGATTCACTCAACACAGGGTCTCTATTAGATGGCTGGAGAAAGACAGAGATGATACCTATATTTAAGAAGGGAGCAAGAGCAATTCTGGGGAATTATAGACCAGTGATCTCACTTCGGTAGTGGGAAAGCTTTTAGAAGGGTTAATAAGGAATAATATACAAGAATATGTCTATTCAAACAGGATTATAAGTTGGAGCCAACATGGATAGGTCATGTGAAACAAACCTGATTAGTTTCTATGAGGAGGTTAATAGGAACTTGGATCAAGGCAACTCAGTGGATGTAGTCTATTTGGATTTTGCAAATACTTTGGATACAGTGCCACATGGGAGACTATTGAGCAAACTATGTGTAACGGATCTCCTGGCACCCCGACCGGGTACCTCCGTTGATAGACGCGTCCTAGTTTGCGTCGAGGCCTACAAGCACTGCACCGGACACCAAAACCACCACAGACTCCAAGGATAGTACATCAGGAACAAGCGTTCAGTAGTTACAGCTCAAGGGAGTATGCAAAAGCATAGCAATCCCCAGTATGATAGCGATCCCCTCCAATAACGCGACGAGACTACGTTTTGAAGGGTCAAGAAGAACTAACTTTTAATGACAGGGAATCTCCTTTTATGCAATGGTGCCCTCTGAAGGGCTACACCCACATAATTATCACAACAGCCAATTATATACATGGTTCAACCCCCACGTCTCCTCCCCTCAGATAACAGGTAACACAATTAAAACAGACACAATTTTAACCACATTCTGGATGTACCCCAAATACATGGGGTACACCTTTAAGTCCCGCACCATTCAATATCTCTCACCCAGGGGAACAACATATACAAAAATGGCATGAATCAGACCAGGGGTTCAAAAGTTAGTAAAAGTATGTTTTTACACATAACACACAGACATTGCACATATCCCCCATACAATACACATATAGGACAATAGGTGAGTCACACCTCCCTGGCAACTTGGATACAATCAGACATTAATTAGATCATTCTTCTTTGTTCTTATCAGAGAATGAAAACACTTTGGAAAATGCAAGGATCCTTTACAACTTTCTTATCTCTTGAATCTCTGTAACAGGATTATCTATTAGCCTAGGTCTGCAAAAGTCTGGCTAATATTCTGAGCCAATATATTCTGTAGAACATCAACCAACATACATATAGTAGGATCATATTTTAACCATAATAATCATAAAACAGTTTAAAACAGTGATGGGTTCTGCTACACACCTCCCCCGTGACCATAAGCCGGCATACACGGTCTGATCCCAACGGATCGGCCTGGGGATGTCCGGACAAAAGTATTTGTTGGTCAATTCTCTAGTTTGACAACCCATCAGCATTACTGCAATTCACATTTACTCACATTTCCCATATCCCCAGATAGCTGGGATCTGAGCGCACAAAACCACCGAATAGCGCTCAGATCCTCTTCACACAGTTCAATTGCCATGTAGCTAAAGTCTTTCCCATAGTCTTTCATTATATGAATGGGCTTCATGGCACAGTTATCTGGGGAATCATGGTTCACACAGGGCAAGTACAGAATGACCCCCCTGTATGTAAAGGGCCAGAATGAGTGACTTACACTCTGGTATGGCCGAACACTGGTTCCAAAGGGCAATATGTACCAGGGCCATAGTCGCAGGGCAGGAGGCTGGCAAACAGTCCTCTCCAAGCCAAAGTGGCGAAGGGCACTTCGTCACACATCTCTCCTTTGGGGGGAAGTCTAACCAGGTACCTGGATATTTTGCTGTGGTGATGGGGCAACACGCTGAGGGGACTTGAGGGGCAGAGGCCAGCGGCACTCTGCCCTGATGCCAGCTCTTCTGCTGGTATAACCTGCAGGACATCCTGCTCTGTACAAGGGACAAAGGGAGGGCAGAGGCCGACTGCACTCTGCCCCGCTGTCAGCTCTTCTGCTGGGGTACTTGGGACATATTCCGGCTCAGTAGCCAGGGAAACATGGGGGTCAGTGGGGGTTAACATTTCCTCTGTTAACCCTGGGGCCACATTAGAAGTTAGCTGGGGAGGGGAATTTGTACTTACCCCCTCCTCCGGTTGTCCCAGTGACGGTAGTTGGGGATCTGGACAAGCTGTGGGCGCAGAGACCACGGTCCCATCTGCGCTGTCTGGGAGATTGGTGTCTCCCCTGGTTAGGGTAAACTGTCGCTGGGGGGGAAGGACGACACCTTCTGCCCCCTGTGTTTCACACTGCCGCTGGGGGGGAAGGACGACACCTTTGGCCCCCTGGGGTACCCACTGCCGCTGTGGAGGAAGGTCGACACCTTCTGCTCCCTGGGGTACACACTGCCGCTTGGGGGGAAGGACGACACCTTCTGCCCCCTGGGGTTCACACTGCCGCTGAGGGGGAAGGACGACACCTTCTGCCCCCTGGGGTTCACACTGCCGCTGGGGGGAAAGGACGACACCTTCTGCCCCCTGGGGTTCACACTGCCGCTGGGAAGGAAGGACGACACCTTCTGCCCCCTGGGGTTCACACTGCCGCTGGGGGGGGAGGGACGACACCTTCTGCCCCCTGGGGTTCACACTGCCACTGAGGGGGAAGGACGACACCTTCAGCTCCCTGGGGTACACACTGCCGCTGGGGAGGAAGGACGACACCTACAGCTCCCTGGGGAACACACTGCCGCTGGGGAGGAAGGACGACACCTTCAGCTCCCTTGGGTACACACTGCCGCTGGGGAGGAAGGACGACACCTTCGGCCCCCTGGGGTACACACTGCTGCTGGGGAGGAAGGACGACACCTTCAGCTCCCTGGGGTACACACTGCTGCTGGGGGGGAAGGATGACACCTTCGGCCCCCTGAGGTACACACTGCCGCTGGGGAGGAAGGACGACACCTTCGGCTCCCTGGGGAACACACTGCCGCTGGGGAGGAAGGACAACACCTTCGGCTCCCTGGGGAACACACTGGCGCTGGGGGGGAAGGACGACACCTTCGGCCCCCTGGGGTACACACTGCTGCTGGGGAGGAAGGACGACACCTTCAGCTCCCTGGGGTACACACTGTCGCTGGGGAGGGGAATTAGTTGGAGTATTCCACGTGGAGCGGTTTCTGTTTCTGGGACAGTCTCTCTGCATGTGACCCTGCTGGTTACACGTGTGGCACCTGATGTACCGTGCAGGGGTTTGGTAGTTCCCACCACCCGGACGCAGTGCTGGGGGGGGGTTAATGGTGGGAGGTGGGCTAGCAGCTCCCAAGATGGACTGCTCCCGTGCCCGCTGCTTTTCCATTATGAATTTGTGGACATCTGTCATTAACCATTCCAAGGTTTTCATGGGAAGCGTACCTGGGAAAAAGGCCAGTCTGCTTTGGAGTTCTCTTCCAAACTCATTCTGTGGGGTAATACGAGGTACTGTAACCATGAGTTCCTTTCTGTCTGCATCCCTGTAGTCCGCGGCCGCCTCCTCCTCCTCATGATGGAACGCTGTCTGAAAACTAGCCGGTTCCATCCTGCTGTAGCCAGGGGCGCTGTACGGATACTAGCGTTGCCCTCAATTTGTAACTCCAAACGTTACCGGTGTCTCCGTGCTGCTTTTCCTCTTACTAGGAAGCCATCCCACCACTGCCAGCCAATGTAACGGATCTCCTGGCACCCCGACCGGGTACCTCTGTTGATAGACGCGTCCTAGTTTGCGTCGAGGCCTACAAGCACTGCACCGGACACCAAAACCACCACAGACTCCAAGGATAGTACATCAGGAACAAGCGTTCAGTAGTTACAGCTCAAGGGAGTATGCAAAAGCATAGCAATCCCCAGTATGATAGTGATCCCCTCCAATAACGCGACGAGACTACGTTTTGAAGGGTCAAGAAGAACTAACTTTTAATGACAGGGAATCTCCTTTTATGCAATGGTGCCCTCTGAAGGGCTACACCCACATAATTATCACAACAGCCAATTATATACATGGTTCAACCCCCACGTCTCCTCCCCTCAGATAACAGGTAACACAATTAAAACAGACACAATTTTAACCACATTCTGGATGTACCCCAAATACAGGGGGTACACCTTTAAGTCCCGCACCATTCAATATCTCTCACCCAGGGGAACAACATATACAAAAATGGCATGAATCAGACCAGGGGTTCAAAAGTTAGTAAAAGTATGTTTTTACACATAACACACAGACATTGCACATATCCCCCATACAATACACATATAGGACAATAGGTGAGTCACACCTCCCTGGCAACTTGGATACAATCAGACATTAATTAGATCATTCTTCTTTGTTCTTATCAGAGAATGAAAACACTTTGGAAAATGCAAGGATCCTTTACAACTTTCTTATCTCTTGAATCTCTGTAACAGGATTATCTATTAGCCTAGGTCTGCAAAAGTCTGGCTAATATTCTGAGCCAATATATTCTGTAGAACATCAACCAACATACATATAGTAGGATCATATTTTAACCATAATAATCATAAAACAGTTTAAAACAGTGATGGGTTCCGCTACACTATGGGATACAGGAATTGCCATAAATATTTGCTTATGGGTTGAGAGCTGGCTCAAAGACAGGAATTAAAGGGTTGTGGTTAATGAAACATACTCGGATTGGACTAATGTGGTAAGTGGGGTTCCTCTCGGTTCAGTATTAGGTCCCCTCCTTAACATATTTCTTAATGACTTAGAAGTGGGATTGGAGTGTGGTGTCTCCTTTTTTTGCTGATGACACAAGGTTGTGCAAGGTAATTAAATCAGAAAATAATGTACTTTCCCTCCAAATGGATTTGCATAAATTAGAGGAAAGGGCATCTAAGTGGCAGATGAGATTTAATACGAATAAATGTAAAGTATGCACCTGGGAAGGAAAAATAGCCATGCAATTTCAAAATCTTAATGGAGCAAATCTAGGGGTATCAGATTTTGAAAGGTATTTGGGAGTACTTGTGGACAACCGCCTAGGTAACAGTGCTCAATGCCAAGCAGCATCTGCAAAGGCGAGTAAAATATTAGCATGTATTAAGAAGGGTATAGTCACAAGTGAAGCAAATATAATTCTCTCACTATACAAATCCCTAGTACACCCTCATTTGGAATATGGAGTACAATGTTGGGCACCACTACATAAAAAGGACATTTTAGAGCTGGAAAAGCTGGAGGATGGCAACAAAACTAATAAGGGGAATAGAGGGGCTAGGTTATGAAGAAAGACTAACCAAATTAAACTTATTTTCTCTAGAAATTGTAGATTTTCTCTATAACGTATTGCAGATCAGAGAAGATCTAAAAAGGTTGAACTTGATGAACTAATGTCTTTTTTCAACCTAAATTAGTATGTAACTATGTAACCCTGTATACCTATAACATGAAATATCAATGTGGCTAAACAATATCAAAGAGATAGTGATATCACTCCTGGCCTTCTGATTGTACCTACATCTATGCATTCCTTGTAAGATCCCACATTATAAATATCTGCAATAGGTCATGATAGCTCATTTTCTCATGATTTCTCATGACAGATTACATCATTGTTTGCACTGCTTGTAGATGAACATCAGATTAGTGAGTTTATTGTTACAGAAACAGTATAAAGCACGGTACTGTAATACAGATCTTGCTAGAGTTTTCTCCTATGTTTTTTTTAAATATGCTGTGTCATACTATTTCTAAGGTTTCAAAATCACACTATTTGTGTGTAATTGATTTGGATTACATAATCTAGGAATGATTGCATCTATCTCAGTGATCAGATTAAAGCACAATGTAAGTGTTATGTGCATTGATGTTTACTTCTGTTATAGGAAGTGATGAATTATGAGATTTATATTCATCTACTTATCATTATTTTGATGTAATGACCATGTATGACTTTAATAGATGCTACGCCTTAACAAAATGCATTATAATTATACTGTGTTGCCTTTAAGCCAATATATAACATTGTATACAGCTTCTTATTCTTCTGGATAGCTTTTACAGCACACCAATGATATTAATGCATGGTCTGCTACATTTAAGACTGTGATCTGCAGATATAATAACCTATATATTCTTGTTATACCAAAACCCACGTGTCTATGTTTTTCTAATAGTTACTGATTTGTGACAATAACATATGTAACGGAACCCATCACTGTTTTACCCTGTTTTATGATTATTATGGTTAAAATATGATCCTACTATATGTATGTTGGTTGATGCTCTGCAGAATATTGTCCCAGACATTTGCAGCTACTTGGCATGGGAGATAATCCTGTTACAGCGACTCCGCATAAGATAAAGGACGTCTATTGTATACAGTGTTTTCATTCTCAGATAAGAACAAAGAAGTGTAATTGAATCAATGTCTGATTGTATCAAAGTTGCCAGGGAGGTGTGACCCACCTATTGTTCTCTTTATGTGTATTGTGCGGCCAAATATGGGCATGTGTATTACCTGTGGCCAAAGAGATGTATATATATTTCTGTAAAGGTAAATAAAGTGAGTATTCATTTGACTCCCAAATTGTGTGTCGTCCAATATGGGAGGTCGGGAATGGTGAAACTGTAGTGCCTCTTGGGTATTTTACCGTATACCAGCGGAGATATTGGACTGCGTTTTCCAGCTCCGTTAATGATCTGATATCTAGATCCATATCATATTTCAGTACACCCATCCTGTGTATACTGGATGTGTATAAATCATATATTAAGAAACCATCTGCAAGAAGAGTTTAATAAAATATCAGTAACAACTTAATCACATGAATATATCAAATATGGATGATGGTAAAATATGTCTGGACACCTATTTTTCCATGCATTTTATTACTGTAATCTTATGTTTCAATGTCAGAAATGAATGTTGTTATGGCCACGTGATTACAATTTCTATGTTAAAAATCATGTTAACAGCATAATTTAATATCAAATCACAGATTGGTGCAAACAGCACCTGAAATAGGCATTAAGTGGGACATCATAATCACATTTTTATACTGTAAGTTTTTGAGTTTTCAATCTTGCAAGGTGCTTTGGAGAAAGCCATTTGGACCCTGGATTCTAAGCTCAAAGGCAGGGCTCTCCACCATTTGCAATGTGTTAATACTGATATTGTTTTGCCTTGATTTTAACCCATGTATAGCGCTAAGGAATATGCTGGCGCATTACAAATAAATTATGATGGTAATAATAATATTTAGCATAATTTCCTATCAAAAACTTGTTCATGTGAACAGTACAGGACATAACAATGGCATAGGTGTGGCTGTTATATGTCACCTTAATTAACGAGAACAAAGTGTTTTCATGCATTATTTTATATGTTGTCAGCACAGATTTCTGTCAGCACAGATTTCTACATTATGCGTGTAAAAGTTATTTGTGGAGGTAATACTACTAAATCGTTTCATCATAACAGTATTGTTCTGGATCACCATTCCACTTAATAATCCACATGTTATTTTCAAAATATTTTAAAACACAAACACTAGAGTGAACTTAACATAAAATGTATCATAAGCTTACATTTATTCGTATAAAATCTCATCTGCCATTTAATTGCCCATTTCTCTAATTTATGCAGATCCCTTTGGAGAGAAAGTACATCATTTTCTGATTTAGTTACCTTGCACAACTTTATGTCATCAGCCAAACTGGAGACAATACTTTCCAGTCCTACCTCTAAGTCATTAATTAATATGTTAAAAAGGAGTGGACCTAATACTGAACCCAGAGAAACCCCACTTGCCACATTAGTCCAATCCAAGTATGTTCCATTTACAACAACCCTTTGCTTCCTGTCTTTTAGCCAGCTCTCAATCCATGAGCAGATATTTACTGCAACTCCTGTATTCCTTAGTTGCCTTGATCCAAGTCCTTACTAACCACTTCATAGAAACACATTAGTTTTGTTTGACATAGTTACATAGTTACATAGGGCCTCATTCTATTATCGGCCATAGGAGATGCAGGGCCGCAAGGACTGGCCGCATGCTATTTGCCTATTCTATTCCCTTCCGGCCGGGGATTCCGGCAGGCTTGCGGCCGGCGCCTTGTTATCTCTTGCGGCTGCATGCGCCGGAGGAAAGCCTTTGATCTTAAACGGCCGCAAGAGTTTCAGCCGCATGAAAATCCTGGTTGCTATTCAATTGCTCCGCAAACCCTCTCTGCAAGACTAAAACCGAGCCGCAGCTTACTTGCAGCAAAAAGGTCCCGCAGGCACACAATTAAGCACATAACAAAGCCATAATAAAGCCATCCTGCACTCTGAGGAGACTATAAAGTGATTGTAGGTGTTAGCATTAATAGCACAACATTCCCCTACACTAAAATCCGTAAATAAATGTTATTTTAATTTATGTCAAATATCTGTGGAAAAAGTCCAGAGGGCTTGGAGCACCTCAGACCCGCCCCCGCTGCGGCCTGAAAATAAACAGTTAATGTAATCTCGGATTTGGGCTGATGTGCAAGCTTGAGAGGGGGTCCCCCGTTATGATCCCTAGCATTTACAGAGCTTTACAGTGCCGTCTTGAATTTATTTTTGCTTTTAAAGATTTCTGAGCTTACGGCCGGTTGCAAGATATACGGCCAGCCATAAGGGGATAATTGAATTGCAAGGTAACGGGAGCCCCAGAAGGAATCGCAGCTTTGAGGCCGATTTACGGCCGATAATAGAATGAGGCCCATAGTATTTAAGGTTGAAAAAAGACTTTCAGTCCATCACGTTCAACCTTTTAAGATCTCCTCTGATCTGCAATATTTGGATTAACTATTAATTAATTAGTTGTATAAAAAATGTTGATTCCTACTTATAATCTTGTTTAAATAGACATATTCTTGTATACTATCCCTTATTAATGCTTCTAAAAGCTTCCCAACTACAGATGTGAGGCTTACAGGTCTATAATTTCCCGGATTTTCTCTTACTCTCTTCTTAAATATAGGGCCCAGTTCCCTCAGTACCATTGGATGTATTCCATCAGGACCTGGGCCTTTATTAACATTTATTTTTTCCAACCTCTTTTGGATTTATTTCTGCTTTAACCAATTATTAGTTGAATTAGTGTGGCCCCATTTTGTTGCAGTTGCCCAACCACTGTACTTGTGTATACCAAAGAAAATAACCTATTTAGCTCATCTGCCTGTTCCTGGTCACTAATTTTCAGACTGCCTGTGTCACATTGTAATGTTCCTATAGCCTCCTTCCTGGCCTTCTTCCCATTAATATATTTAAAAAATATTTTAGGGTTAGTCTTACTCTCCTTTGCAACTAACTTTTTCGCCAGTCTAATAGCCCTTTTGCAAGCCTTGTTGATTTCCTTGTAATCACGTAAAGCAGTCTCTGTCCCCTCTTTTTTGTATAATTTAAATGCCTTTTATTTCCACATGGTATTTGGTGATAAGTATAGTTTATTTAGTAAGGATTTGAACGTTGTCCATTTATGTTCACTATTTTTACCTGTCAGTTCTCTGTCCCAGTCTATACTTTATATTGCTGCCCTTAGACAGATACAATCTGCCCTTAGTTTTTGTTGGCCCCTTACAGTTTTTTTTATTTTTATTTAATCTCAAATGAAACTGTGTTGTGATCACTATTTCCCAAAGGTTGCCCTATTTCAACATTTGATACTATATAAATATTTTTTGTGATGACTAAATCCAAGATAGCCTCATTTCTAGTAGGTTCTTGTATAACCTGGGCCAGATAATGATCTCTGAGTGTTCTCAAGAACCTGCTCCCCTTAGCTGAACTGCTGGTCTCATTCATCCAGTTTATTTCAGGGTAGTTAAAATCTCCCATTATTAGAACTTGCCCGTGCTTAGCTGCATTTCCAATCTTTAACAATAATTGCATTTCCTCACTTTCAATTATATTTTGGATTTTATAGCATATTCCAACCAATATTCTTTTAGAATTTGATCCTCTGCTATTTAACTCTACCCACAAACATTGAACATTATTATCCTTTATTTGTAACGCCCCAACATATTCCGTATCGCTATGCAGGAGTTAGGTACAAGTATAAACAATTTTCAGTTATTGAGCTTTCAATCAAATATCTCTAAAGACCTTACAAGATTGATATCTCTCAAACTTACATTCTAAATTGTGTGGGTGAGAGTGATAGATGCATAGTGAATGAAGAGGCTAAAAATGCTGGGCTTTTTTGAATAGATTCATTTAAAGAGATTTTTAAGTATTTGAGGCAGGAAGTAGAGCGAGGTAAGGAGTTCCAAAGAATAAGGCAGGACAAGAAAAATGTTAAAGGCAGGAGTGAGAAGAGGTGATGAGAGAGGAGGAAAGAAGAAGGTCATTAGCAGAGCAAAGAGGGCGGATGGGAGTGTATTTTGGGATGAGAGCAGAGATGTAGGAGGGTGCACTATTGTGTAATGCTTTATATGTTAGGGTCATGGTTTTGAATTTTATTCTCGAGGCTATCGAAAGCCAGTGGAGTGCCTGACAGAAAGGTGCTGCACACTAATCGTTTAGTATGGTAGATGAGTCTAGCGGATGCATTCAAAATGGATTTGAGTTTAGACAGACGGATGATAGGAAGGCCAGCAAGGAGAGAGTGAATAAGAATTCTAGTTGTGGCTTGTGTATGGTAGTGGCATACTTTGGATATGTCTTTTTATCTGAAAGTGAAAAGATTTTGTGAGTGATTGAATGTGAGGAATGAAAGAGAGGGAAGTGTCCAGTAGGACCCCAAGACAGCGTGTCTGGGTGGTGGTAGTGATGATGGCATTGTTGACAGTGAGAGATAAGTGAGATGTGGGAGCTGAGGAAGAGGGTGGAAAGATAAGGAGCTCTGTCTTAGACATGTTGAGTTTGAATTGACGGGCAGACATCCATGAGGATATGCTCAAGAGGCAATTGGTAACATGAGCAAGCAGAGAGGGGGATAGTTTGGGTTCAGAGATGTAGATTTTGGTGTCATTGGCATATAAATGGTACTAAAATTAAAAAAATGTAATTACAGCTCCAAGGGAGGATGTATAGGGGGGGGCCTAGGACTGAGCCTTGAGGTAGAGGGGGAGGAGATGAAGAGTTTGATGGGGGTGGCTGTGTTATAGGGAGCAGATAGAGTCAGCCGGACAATTGATAACCATAAGTTGTATAGGTTGATTCTGTGACCATTTTAGGTAATCTCTTAAAAAGGTTATTAAAGAAATCTTGAAGCTCTGAGAACTTGGCTAGAGTCTGACAAAATGAGGTGGGTAACTTAATTTTTTTATGTTTTAGAGCATATATATTCTTTGTTTTAGAGCAGCAAGTTTTTTTTTAGGTGGAGGCCTTTTCCGTGGGCGGAAAATAATGGTCAAGGCTCTTCAATCAAGCAAAGAGAAAGATTTCTTCAAGCTTCATGAATGTGCCGCTTTATTGTAGGGACCCTATCACCATAGGATTAATATTTGGTACATTGAGAGTCCTTATGGACCCTTATTATTATATTTTACATTACCATACTAAAGATTACTATGGGGACTATATGGATCCCCATGTTGTTAAATTGCCCCCCTCTCCACAGCACAATGGGTGAGGGAAGTGGACCTCATGTCCCACCTGATATTCCGGGTGAAAACTTGGTAGCTTGTCATAGATGATTTTATTTTATTTTTTAGAACTGCTATGGAGACTCCTGAGATTCAGATTTGGCGTCTCCTACAGGTGTACCTTAGACAGGCTAAGAGAGCTAGAGAGCTGCACCCAAAACTCCCTGGGTGTACTCAGTACATTTTACAAAATTCATTTTTGCGGGAGTTATGCTCTGCAAATTTGCTTTCTAAGACTCACTTAGCTATAAGTCAGCCTTCTGGGAGTTTTTATGGGACCCATGGAATAGAGCTTTACATCCTTAACATGTCTGTATTCCTTATATCTCTCCTCTAATCTCCAAGTATACCTCAAACCACTCCCTTCTTTCTTCTCAGTACCTGCTCCTTTCATCCTTACAAGTAACTTCCTCTTGCACTTGCCTTATATATAATTTTATAGCTTCTGAGTGACTCAAATATGTGTAAATCTTATTTCAACCAATCAGTGTAGAGTATATTTGAATTATTGCTGCGCCATTTCTTAGTGGTTACAAGTCTAACCAATCAGAAAGCATGGACTGCAAACTATTTTAAGCAATTCTGATAGGTTGAAATATAAACTGATAAGAATAGGGTTTTTGACTTGCTATAGAAAGGGACAATCAGAAAAGAGAATGTTATCAACCAGATTGCATTTTTCAGGATACATGTGTGATGTGATAGCTCAAATGTGCTTTACAAGTGAACATCACTCTATTTTTTTCTTGTAGGAGCCATTGAATAGAGTCATTTTTCCAGACTTTATGTTAATTTAAAGCCATTAAAAAAATGCTCAAGAAGAGAGAACCTAGAGTTCTTCCAAAATCTAACTGTAGCATTTGGATTATTTATACTGCAGGTAATTTATAATCAGTAGTATAAATGCTGTGATTCACAAAAGCATTATTTACATAACTACTTTGACCCCACAGACTACCTTAGCAATGTCATCATTCCACAAGGGCTGTAGCTGTTGTGTACACACTGTGAGTCTAATGTCTTTTGGCTTCCAATCCTCATGCTTTTTCACAAGTGAGTTATGTGTAGAGATTTATTCACCTAACAGTCAACACTTAGAGGTCTGATCAGGTCGAAGAAAACAGCTAGAACATAAATACTGTGAACTTCTGTGTTTTTAGTTATCAATCTGCATGTTTTTTTAGAGATGTGTTATGAACAAAACTATTTTGACTGTTTTGCCTATAGATAGAGTAATTTACAATAGCAAAGTGTTTTTCCTGTTATCATGACAATATTGGAACTAGCTAAATCAAGTGTAAGGAGACAACCTGAAGGCGCATTATCAAGACAGACGAAGATAGTCCCGGGTGTCTATTTAATGTAGAGTGACCCCCTGACCGACTACATGTTATTATGACATGATAAGTAGCTCCTCAAAAAGGCTCTCTTATATATGTGGGAACTTTTTTTGTGCAAGCTATGTATCCATCCCAATATGTTCCCCTACAAACATTCCCATAAACTAGGGCACACATACTCAGCCTCTTCTCCCAGTGTCCCAGACACTATTGTCTTCACACAGCCTGCTGGAAAGAGACACTGAGCCTTCAGAGCTGCAGAAAAAAACACCCCCCTCTCTTCATCTATCTATATAAACCCCTTTCCATGGCAGAGAAAGGAGAAAAAAAAGCCAGGGGACCTCCATGGCATTTAATTTAGGATCTCTATGGCATCTACTATAAATGTATATTCCACTGAGGCCCTTACATAGCATCTAAGTCTGAGATATATACCTCTGTGGCACTTATCATGATGTTATATGTCATCCATGGCACCTTTTATGAATCTATAAAAAAACTTCTTGGCATTTAAAATTAGACCCCAGTCCAATATGGCTCCCAATAATCCTAATATGCCATGGAGGTCAAATATATATATAAATATATTTATTGACAAAGGCAGTCTGGAGTACGGAAGAGTTGTAGAGGGCAGATATGTCAGCCCCAGGATGAATAGATCAGTTTTTCCAGTTCAGTCCTGAAGGAGTTAACTGCACCAAACCAATTAACTGCACCTGAGGCTGCAGCAAGGCTATTTAAACCTCAGGAATACCTGCCCGGTGGGAGAGCTTTAGTTTGAGAGAGAATGTGAACACATTAAGTGTTGGAGTTGAGAGACACCAGTCCAGAGAGAGGCTGCATTTAGACTATGCACCAGCACTTTTGAACAGGGAACTTAACCTACAGCGCTGCCTTAAAGGAACTCATTGCATACAAAGGCAGAGAGATGACTTTACAGCAACCAGCCCTTACTACAGCCGGCTAAAGACAAGGTACCAGGGAAGGGACTGTATATTGAAGTATATATTTCTTACTGAAGTGTAAACATTGCTTATCAAGGGTCCCTGGGTGGAGAGCACTTGGAGAGATGGGAGGGCCAGTGCTCTACCCACGGTATTGGTTGGTGACAGTGGAACAGTGTCCTGTAGAAAAAAAGAGACTGAAACAGTGTATGTCAAGAATATACTTCTTTATTATTTTTCAGATTTTTTTCCCTGAGACAGACAAGCTGCCCAGGCATAGAGAGGGTGTTCCTGCAAGTGAGTAAGGACGTACATGTAGATGTTTATTTAAATCAGTTGTTTTGTTAACTTGTTTTTTGCTTTTTCTGGCAAAACAAATACTGTCAGTACTTCACCTTTGCTACCTCTGGGCAGTTATTTCAAAGCTAGAAGAAGCTCCTGTACAGCCATTTTTGCCACAATATATATATATATATATATATATATATATATATATATATATATATATATATAAAATTAAATATATAAATATATATATATATATATATATATATACAATGAAATATATATATATATATATATATATACAGTCAGGTCCATAAATATTGGGACATGGACACAATTCTAACCTTTTTGGATCTATACACCACCACAATGGATTTGAAATTAAAGAAACAACATGTGCTTTAACTGCAGACTTTCAGCTTTAATTTGAGGGTATTTACATCCAAGTCAGGTGAACGGTGTAGGAATTACAACAGTTTGTATATGTGCCTCCCACTGTTTAAGGGACCAAAAGTAATGGGACAGATTAACAGTCATAAATCAAACTTTCACTTTTTAATACTTGGTTGCAAATCCTTTGCAGTCAATTACAGCCTGAAGTCTGGAACGCATAGACATCACTAGACGCTGGGTTTCATCCCTGGTGATGCTCTGCCAGGCCTCTACTGCAACTGTCTTCAGTTCCTGCTTGTTCTTGGGGCCTTTTCCTTCAGTTTTGTCTTCAGCAAGTGAAATGCATGCTCAATCGGATTCAGGTCAGGTGATTGACTTGGCCATTGCATAACATTCCACTTCTTTCCCTTAAAAAACTCTTTGGTTGCTTTTGCAGTATGCTTCGGGTCATTGTCCATCGGCACTGTGAAGCACCGTCCAATGAGTTCTGAAGCATTTGGCTGAATATGAGCAGATAATATTGCCCGAAACACTTCAGAATTCATCCCGCTGCTTTTGTCAGCAGTCACATCATCAATAAATAATAGAGAACCAGTTCCATTGGCAGCCATACATACCCACGCCATGACACTACCACCACCATGCTTCACTGATAAGGTGGTATGCTTTGGATCATGAGCAGTTCCTTTCCTTCTCCATACTCTTCTCTTCCCATCACTCTGGTATAAGTTGATCTTGGTCTCATCTGTCCATAGGATGTTGTTCCAGAACTGTGAAGGCTTTTTTGGATGTTGTTTGGCAAACTCTAATCTGGCCTTCCTGTTTTTGAGGCTCACCAATGGTTTACATCTTGTGGTGAACCCTCTGTATTCACTCTGGTGAAGTCTTCTCTTGATTGTTGACTTTGACACACATGCACCTTCCTCCTGGGGAGTGTTCTTGATCTAGCCAATTGTTGTGAAGGGTGTTTTCTTCACCAGGGAAATAATTATTTGGTCATCCACCACAGTTGTTTTCCGTGGTCTTCCGGGTCTTTTGGTGTTGCTGAGCTCCTTGGTGCATTCTTTCTTTTTAAGGATGTTCCAAACAGTTGATTTGGCCACACCTAATGTTTTTGCTGTCTCTCTGATGGGTTTGTTTTGTTTTTTCAGCCTAATGATGGCTTGCTTCACTGATAGTGACAGCTCTTTGGATCTCATATTGAGGGTTGACAGCAACAGATTCTAAATGCAAATAGCACACTTGAAATTAACTCTGGACCTTTTATCTGCTCCTTGTAAATGGGATAATGAGGGAATAACACACAGCTGGCCATGGAACAGCTGAGCAGCCAATTGTCCCATTACTTTTGGTCCCTTAAAAAGTGGGAGGTACATATACAAACTGTTGTAATTCGTACACCGTTTACCTGATTTGGATGTAAATACCCTCAAATTAAAGCTGAAAGTCTGCAGTTAAAGCACATCTTGTTCATTTCATTTCAAATCCATTTTGGTGGTGTATAGAGCCAAAAAGGTTAGAATTGTGTCCATGTCCCAATATTTATGTACCTGACTGTATATATAACTATATATATAGATACAGTAGAATACCGGTTATCCGGCACTGAACTAACCGGGCCTCTCAAGCAACCGGTACCGGCATCAATCCCCCATTTTAAATAAACTCTTGCTAAACCGGCATAACCAGCACTATCAGGCACTATCCGGAGTTTGAGACTGCAAAAAAAATAAAAGCAAACTTTTTTCTAATTACCCTTAAACTCGGGGACTCCCAATTGCACTTATCCGGCAATAGGGAGTCCCCATAGGTGCCGGATAACGGGGGTTTTACTGTTTTTATATATATATATATATATATATATATATATATATATATATATATAAGGACTTGTGACATTTAGCTCTTGACAATATTGTTCCATTTTATTTAAATACTGTATGTGAAGAACAGGCAAGGGTCAATTTTAATTTGTAATAATAGTATCTGGATAATACATAAAATAAAGCGTGTCTGGATGAAGAAAAAAAAACAATCTATGTAAAGAATAGAAATGTGTTAAAGAACATTGGGAGATTTTGGTACATTTTCTAATGAGCTCAGGAGATTCTTGACATGAAAAAGATATGATGACTTCAAAGCCGTCACAAGCAGAAGTTTGGGCATCATGATGGCTGTGTCTGCAGGGGTTGAGAGGAACTGAGCAGAGAGTGAAGAATAATATTAATTGTTTGAAATATACAGCAGCCAGCTGACAGAGACCTTTGGATAACAATATTAGATATTTCAACATACATGTCTGTAATATATATATATATATATATATATATATATATATATATATATATATATATATATATATATTTCTCAGGTGTGATCTGAGCATTAAGAGAAGTATTTTACAGGAAATACTTAATAGCTGTGAAATACAGGTTTTGAGACTACTGCTAAACATGCAATAAAATAATAATTTTATATATAGATAATATAGAAAACTAATTAGTAAATTACCAGAACCTCTTGATGGCATTGTTGGATATATATTGAATATTTTTTGGCATATATCTCAAGTACACATTCGTAAAGAACATGTTTCTTATTCAGTGTAAATAGCCAGAAACAGATTCAAAGCATAACATACAGAAATGTCAACAGGTAGAGAGAGAATTTCCTTGATTTTTGTTACCTTATGAAAGCCACATACATTAGATACACTGAAGATTATTTTTCAGACCATGAATTTCATTTTGCAGAAATGTGCGTAGGTGTGTGTCAGTAGTTCACAAGACACACTACTGCCTGGAAAAGTTGTGGCTTCCTTCCAAAGCAGCCCACACATTTCTATTGCTTCTTTGAAGTGTTTAGCAGTGAGGGGGAAGCTTCACAAGGCCAGGTGATCACAGCACAGAAACTATAAAAGATCAGCTACATAATATACATCCCAATTGTTTAAACAAAAACAAAGTCACAGACACTTAATCAGAGAAGAAACTATCCTAAATAGGTTAGCTCTTTGGGGCTCGTCACCACCAGAGAGCAGCCTCTTTTAGCTCACCTGTGCCCTTCACAGGGAAAAGTATCCTGTAGTATATCAGTCTGGTCTCAAGCGATAGTGCGATCCAACTCCAAAATCCAGGTGATTCTACCCTGAACAGGAGAAACAACACATCCTATACATACATATAAACCTTTATTGGCTTTGTGGGTCGTGGCCCAAGTCCCTAAGACAGCAGTTCTCAACCTTTCTAGTGCCTCGTCCCTTTAATAAAAATTCCAAAATTGTGGCGACCCCTAACAGTAAAATTATTTGTGTTGCTCCTTCATCGCTGTAATTTTGCTACTGTTATGAATCGAAATATAAATACTGTATCTGATATGCAGGATGTATTTTCATTCTTAAACAAAATCGGAGATTTTAACCACCCTGAAATAAACTAGATGAATGAGACCCCACCTAAACCCCCCTAAATACCTTCCCCCCTCTACCCTCACTTACCTGCATGTGCTCCGTTCCTTGAGCCGGCGCCGGCGCGCATGTGACGTCACATGCACGCCGCGTCATTAGCATATACCGGGTGCCGCATATAGAGGGATTGAGGGGGGAGGTTGAGGGGGGTTGAGGTTGAGGAGGTGGGTTGGGGTTGAGGGAGGTTGAGGATGGGGGTTGAGGATGAGGATGGGGGGGTTGAGGAGGGGGTTGAGGATGGGGGGTTGAGGATGGGGGGTTGAGGAGGGAGGTTGAGGAGGGGGGTTGAGGAAGGAGGTTGAGGATGAGGAGGGAGGTTGAGGATGAGGAGGGAGGTTGAGGATGAGGGAGGATGAGGAGGAGGGGGGTTGAGGATGGGGGGTTGAGGAGAGAGGATGAGGATGGGGGGTTGAGGATGGGGGGTTGAGGAGGGGGGTTGAGGAGGGGGGGTTGGGGTTGAGGGGGGGTTGAGGTTGAGGGGGGGTCACATGGGCGCCAGGTCAAGGAGTGGAAGCCGGAGCACACGCAGGTAAGTGAGGGGAGAGGGGGGAGGTATTTAGGGGGGTTTAGGTTGAGGAGGGGGATTGGGGGTGAGGGGGATTGAGGGGGGGTTGAGGGGGATTGAGGGGGGAGGTTGAGGAGGTGGGTTGGGGTTGAGGGGGGTTGAGGTTGAGGAGGGGGGTTGAGGAGGGAGGTTGAGGATGGGGGTTGAGGATGAGGATGGGGGGTTGAGGAGGGGGTTGAGGAGGGGGGTTGAGGAAGGAGGTTGAGGATGAGGAGGGAGGTTGAGGATGAAGAGGGAGGTTGAGGATGAGGGAGGATGAGGATGAGGGAGGATGAGGATGGGGGGTTGAGGATGGGGGGGTTGAGGAGGGAGGTTGAGGAGGGGGGTTGAGGAGGGGGGGTTGGGGTTGAGGGGGGGTTGAGGTTGAGGAGGGTGTTGAGGATGAGGATGGGGGGGTTGAGGAGGGAGGATGGGGGGGTTGAGGATGAGGATGGGGGCTTGAGGAGGGGGTTGAGGATGGGGGGGTTGAGGAGGGAGGTTGAGGAAGGGGTTGAGGATGGGGGGTTGAGGAGGGAGGTTGAGGATGAGGAGGAGGGAGTTGCGGAGGGGGGTTGAGGTTCAGGAGGGAGGTTGAGGATGGGGGGTTGATGAGAGAGGATGAAGATGGGGGTTGAGGAGGGGGGTTAAGGAGGGAGATTGAGGAGGGGTGAAGGACCAGTGGTTGGGACACGGCAACTTAATGGGGCTACACTACCTTTGCCAAATAATTGGTTAATGCAGGAAGAAATCCAAAAGAGATTGGAAATAAATCGCCAGGTCCTGATGGAATACATCCACGGGTACTGAGAGAACTGGGTTCTGTAATAGTAAAACCATTATATCTAATTTTTTCAAGATTCACTCAACACAGAGTCTCTACCAGATGACTGGAGAAAGGCAGAGGTGATAACTATATTTAAGAAGGGAGCAAGAACAAATCCAGGAAATTATAGACCTCACTGCTGTAGTGGGAAAGCTTTTAGAATGGGTTAATAAGAGGTAGTATACAAGAATATGTCTATTCAAACAGGATTATGAGTAGGAGACAACATGGATTTATGAAGGATAGGTCAGGTCAAACAAATCTAATTGGTTTCTATGAGTAGGTTAGTAGGAACATGGATCAAAGCAACTCAGTGGATGTAGTCTTTTTGGATTTTGCAAAGGCTTTTGATACAGTTCCACATGGGAGACTATTGAGCAAACTAAGGGATACAGGAGTTATAGTTAATATCTGCTCATGGATTGAGTCACATTCTAAAAATCCTTTGCATAGAACAGAAAATAAAATGTTCTATAAATTATTATTTTTATAAACATTATTGGAGTTGTTTCAATGAAGAAACAAACAATGGAATTTAGAGAATAATCAAATCACCAATGGTGAGGTATCAAACTGACTTCATGAACTGTAACACACCAGGACATTTTTATGTCCATAGTCATGCTGATCCACTTGGTATTCATGGTAGAGATACTGGATTGGGTTGCCAGTTCCTTCTCCAGTGGGCCACAGCATACAGCTCATGGTATTCCTAGGTCGTGTCCCATCCAAGTACTGACCCTGCCCGGCTTCAGAGTGGTATCACCTCTTGGTTCCCTGACTTGGAATTAAACCCAAGTTGCACCGGTGAAAGCACCAAATCCTAACCACTGGTTATCCTAGAAAGAAGTAAAAAAAAATACAGCAGTTTATTTATTGTCAATTATATACAGTTATGCTGCAATGGGAATGCCTTTCTTTAATCCTGTTTATTTTACCTGCATCCATTTGGAGTTCTTGTAAACTAACCAGATTTATATTAAACGCTCACTGGAGTAATTGAAACTGCGCTACGCCTTTTTTGTCTGATTTTATCTGTTGTACGTGACAGTGTAAATATATTTTCATTTGAATCTCCTTTCATAATTTTATAGTTCTTTAACAATCTGTTCATGGAGAATTGCCTGGTATTTTGGGGCTTGATCACTCTTCTGAGTGATACTACAGGATATTTCTCCCTGTGAAGGGCACATGTGGCTAAACAATGTCGCTCTCTGAGTAGGTAACCAGACCCATAGAAGAAACCTACTGAGGTATTTTTCGTTCTCAGATGTTTATAAGTTTTTTAACAATGCTGCTGGTGCCTAAAAAAGTAACCATACTTTAAAATAAACTCTGTTAAAAAAAAAGTTTGTGCATATCTATACAGGGAGTGCAGAATTATTAGGCAAATGAGTATTTTGACCACATCATCCTCTTTATGCATGTTGTCTTACTCCAAGCTGTATAGGCTCGAAAGCCTACTACCAATTAAGCATATTAGGTGATGTGCATCTCTGTAATGAGAAGGGGTGTGGTCTAATGACATCAACACTCTATATCAGGTGTGCATAATTATTAGGCAACTTCCTTTCCTTTGGCAAAATGGGTCAAAAGAAGGACTTGACAGGCTCAGAAAAGTCAAAAATAGTGAGATATCTTGCAGAGGGATGCAGCACTCTTAAAATTGCAAAGCTTCTGAAGCGTGATCATCGAACAATCAATCGTTTCATTCAAAATAGTCAACAGGGTCGCAAGAAGCGTGTGGAAAAACCAAGGCGCAAAATAACTGCCCATGAACTGAGAAAAGTCAAGCGGGCAGCTGCCACTATGCCACTTGCCACCAGTTTGGCCATATTTCAGAGCTGCAACATCACTGGAGTGCCCAAAAGCACAAGGTGTGCAATACTCAGAGACATGGCCAAGGTAAGAAAGGCTGAAAGACGACCACCACTGAACAAGACACACAAGCTGAAACGTCAAGACTGGGCCAAAAAATATCTCAAGACTGATTTTTCTAAGGTTTTATGTCTTGATGGGCCAGATGGATGGGCCCGTGGCTGTATTGGTAAAGGGCAGAGAGCTCCAGTCCGACTCAGCCGCCATCAAGGTGGAGGTGGAGTACTGGTTTGGGCTGGTATCATCAAAGATGAGCTTGTGGGGCCTTTTCGGGTTGAGGATGGAGTCAAGCTCAACTCCCAGTCCTACTGCCAGTTCCTGGAAGACACCTTCTTCAAGCAGTGGTACAGGAAGAAGTCTGCATCCTTCAAGAAAAACATGATTTTCATGCAGGACAATGCTCCATCACACGCGTCCAAGTACTCCACAGCGTGGCTGGCAAGAAAGGGTATAAAAGAAGAAAATCTAATGACATGGCCTCCTTGTTCACCTGATCTGAACCCCATTGAGAACCTGTGGTCCATCATCAAATGTGAGATTTACAAGGAGGGAAAACAGTACACCTTTCTGAACAGTGTCTGGGAGGCTGTGGTTGCTGCTGCACGCAATGTTGATGGTGAACAGATCAAAACACTGACAGAATCCATGGAAGGCAGGCTTTTGAGTGTCCTTGCAAAGAAAGGTGTCTATATTGGTCACTGATTTGTTTTTGTTTTGTTTTTGAATGTCAGAAATGTATATTTGTGAATGTTGAGATGTTATATTGGTTTCACTGGTAAAAATAAATAATTGAAATGGGTATATATTTGTTTTTTGTTAAGTTGCCTAATAATTATGCACAGTAATAGTCACCTGCACACACAGATATCCCCCTAAAATAGCTAAAACTAAAAACAAACTAAAAACTACTTCCAAAAATATTTAGCTTTGATATTAATTAGTTTTTTGGGTTCATTGAGAACATGGTTGTTGTTCAATAATAAAATTAATCCTCAAACATACAACTTGCCTAATAATTCTGCACTCCCTGTAATCTACTATAATTGTAGCTTGTGAGTGCCGCCCGTCGAAATGCGTTATGCGCAGGCGTTACTCACAAGGGTAATCGTGCAACTGTGCTTGTACTACTAAGTTGATCCGTTTTCATGCAGTAACAGCATTTTCCAAGCGGAGGGAGTGAAGGGTGGCAGAGAGGGAGGGAGGCAGAGAGTGGAGGGAGGGAGAAAGAAAGAGGAGAGAAGAAGAGAGAGGGAGGGAGGCAAAGAAAGCGAGAGATAGGAGAGAGTGAGCGAGATAGGAGAAAGGGAGGGAGAACGGGAGGCGGAGGGAGGAAGAGAGAGAGGGACAGAAAGTGAGGGAGGCAGAGAGATGAAGGGAGAGAGAGGGAAGGAGTCTGAGATAGAGGGAGGGAGAGAGTGGGAGGGAGTTAGAGAGAGGTAGGGAGGCAAAGAGAGGAGGAGGGAGAGAGAGGGAAAGAGAGTGACAGAGAGTGAGGGAGGGAGGCAGAGAGGGAGAGATAGAAGAGAGAGCGATGGAGGCAGAGAGAGGAGGGAGGCACAGAGAGATTGGAGAGAGGGACAGAGAGAGAGGGAGAAAATAGAGAGGCAGGGAAAGAGGAGAGAGGGAGGGAGGTAGAGAGAGAGGGAGGGAGAGAAATACTTGTAGTTATAATTCCAAGCTCTTAAAAAAGGTTTCTGTCCATCATGCTACGACATTTATATTCATTTTTTTTGCTTAATTATGTGTGGGCCAACTGTAGCAGACTTCCTGCTGTGTTTATTTTTGGAGTACAGTGGTCCTTTCCTGTTTATTTAACCTGACCTTAAACAGAATACTACATTACTAGATACATTGAGCTTTTAGGTATATTGCATCTGGTCTTGAACTAACCAAACATTGCAATTGACAGGGTGCTTGTGTTTTTTGGTCCTTGCAGGCTACCAGCATAGAGGCAGGAAATTGAAGGGATATAAAATTATTGTTATATGAAAACTGACATAGGGCAGTATTGATGGATTCTATGGCACTTTAATCCTGTTGAAAACACTGCCGCTCGGTATTGCCTCGTTTTCATTTTGCCCATTATAATGGCATACATTTGCTTTACTTGCCCTCTATATAATTGAAATGCATTGTAATATAGTTACATAGTTACATAGTTACATAGTAATTAAGGTTGAAAAAAGACTTTCAGTCCATCAAGTTCAACCTGTTAAGATCTCCTTTGATCTGCAATATGCGGATTAGTTATTAATTAAATTATTGATTAAATAATTATTAATAGTATAGTATTGGAGAATGAATAAAGAGTTAGTCCATCAAGTTCAACCTTTTTAGATCTCTATTGATCTTTTTAATTTGGACTATTTATTATTATTGTTAATTGTTAATTATTGTTAATTGATCCAGAGGAAGGCAAACATAAAAAAAAAAACATTGAAACTTTGCCAATTGTCTCATAAGGGGAAAAAAAAGCAAAATTCCTTCCTGACCCCAGAAACTGGCGATCAAATTTCTCCCTGGATCAATATTCCTTGCTAGTTATCTAGGATAGCCTTGAATGCCCTCTTTATTCAGAAATATATCTAACCCCTTTTTGAAGTTGTCTATCGAATTCGCTGTCACCACCTCCTTCGGTAGAGAATTCCACAGTTTAACCACCCTAACTGTGAAGAACCCTTTTCTTTGTTTAAGGTGAAATCTTTTTTCCTCTAACCTCAACGGATGTCCTCTTGTCAGTTGAAAATCTCTTGCTACAAAAAGTTCACTTGACAAAGCCTTATATTGACCCTGGATGTATTTAAATAACGTAATCATATCTTCTCTTAGACGCCTTTTTTCTAGCGAAAATAAGTTTAATTTTGCTAGTCTTTCTTCATAACTTAGCCCCTCCATTCCCCTTATTAGTTTTGTAGCCCTTCTCTGTACTTTTTCCAGCTCTAAAATGTCTTTTTTGTGAGGTGGTGCCCAAAATTGTACTCCATATTCCAAATGAGGGCGTACTAGAGATTTGTATAGTGGCAGAATTATATCTTCTTCCCTGGCTTCTATACCCTTCCTAATACATGCTAATATTTTATTTGCCTTTGCAGCCGCTGCTTGGCTTTGAGCGCTGTTACCTAGGTGGTTGTCCACTAGTACTCCCAAATCCCTTTCAATATCTGATACCCCTAGATTTGCTCCATTAAGATTATAGATTGCTTGGCTATTGTTCCTTCCCAAATGCATAACCTTACATTTATTTGTATTAAATCTCATCTGCCATTTAGCCGCCCATTTCTCTAATTTATGCAAATCCTTTTGTAGGGAAAGTACATCATTATCTGATTTTATTACCTTGCACAACTTAGTGTCATCAGCAAAAATGGAGACACTACATTCGAGTCCTACTTCAATGTCATTAATAAATATGTTAAAAAGGAGAGGACCCAATACTGAGCCCTGAGGAACCCCACTTATCACATTAGACCAATCGGAGTATGTTCCATTTACAACAACCCTTTGCTTCCTGTCTTTTAGCCAGCTCTCGATCCATGAGCAGATATTTACTGCAATTCCTGTATCCCTTAGTTTGCTCACTAGTCTTCCATGTGGCACTGTATCAAATGCCTTTGAAAAATCTAAAAAGACTACATCCACTGAGTTGCCCTGATCCAAGTTCCTACTAACCTCCTCATAAAAACTAATTAGATTGGTCTGACACGACCTTTCCTTCATAAATCCATGTTGACTGCTACCTATGATCCTGTTCAAATAGACATATTCTTGTATTCTGTCCCTTATTAACCCTTCTAAAAGCTTCCCAACTACAGAAGTGAGGCTCACTGGTCTATAATTCCCCGGATTTGCTCTAGATCCCTTCTTAAATATAGGTACCACCTCTGCTTGTCTCCAGTCATCTTGTAGAGACCCTGTAGTGAGCGAGTCTTTAAAGATTAGATATAATGGTTTGGCTATTACAGAACCCAGCTCCCTCAGTACCCTTGGATGTATTCCATCAGGACCTGGGGCTTTATTAACATTTATTTTCTCCAACCTCTTTTGTATTTCTTCCTGCGTTAACCAATTATTTAGTGAAGGTAGTGTAGCCCCATTATGTTGCAGTGTCCCAACCACTGGTACCTCCCTTGTGTAAACCGACGAAAAGAACCTATTTAGCTCATCTGCCTTTTCCTGGTCACTAATTATCAGATGGCCTGTGTCACATTGTAATGGTCCTATCGATTCCTTCCTGGCCTTCTTCCCATTAATATATTTATAAAATATTTTAGGGTTAGTCTTACTTTCCATTGCAACTGACTTCTCATTTTCTATTTTAGCCAGTCTAATAGCCCTTTTGCAAGCCTTGTTGATTTCCTTATAGTCACATAAAGATGCCTCTGTTCCCTCCTTCTTGTATAATTTAAATGCATATTTCTTTTTCCTCATCATGATCTTTAAGTCATTGTTAAGCCACATGGGATGTGATTTACTCCTATTTATTTTATTTCCACATGGTACATGCTGATGAGTATGTTTATTTAGTAAGGATTTGAATGTTGTCCATTTATTTTCAGTATTCTTCCCTGTAAGTTCTTTGTCCCAGTCTATATGTTGTATTGCTGCCCGTAGCCCATTAAAGTTAGCCCTTTTAAAATTTAGAGTTTTTGTTGGCCCCTTACAACTCTGTTTTTTGTATTCAATCTCAAATGAGACTGTGTTGTGATCACTGTTCCCCAAGGGTTCCCCTATTTTTACATTTGATATTATATCAATATTACTTGTGATGACTAAATCCAAGATGGCCCCATTTCTAGTAGGTTCTTGTATTACCTGGGCTAGATAATGATCCCTGAGTGTACTCAAGAACCTGCTCCCCTTAGCTGAGCTGCTGGTCTCGTTTATCCAGTTTATATCAGGGTAATTAAAGTCTCCCATTATTAGAACTTGCCCATGCTTAGCTGCATTTCCAATCTGTAACAATAATTGTATTTCCTCACTTTCAGCTATATTTGGGGGTTTATAGCATACTCCCACCAATATGCATTTAGAATTAGCTCCTCCACTATTTATCTCAACCCACAAGGATTCAATGATGCCGTTAGTGCCAGCATAAATATCTTCTCTAACTATAGGCTTAAATTCAGGCTTAACATAAAGACAGATCCCTCCTCCTCTTTTACCATTTCCCCTATCTTTCCTAAATAGGTTATAACCATCCAGATTAACAGTCCAGTCATGAGATTCATCCCACCATGTTTCCGTAATGCCTATTAAGCCCCATTTTTCGTGTACTGCTAATATTTCTAGCTCATCCATTTTCCCAGGCAAACTTCTTGCGTTTGCAATCATACACTTTATGTTGCTATGGCTCTGCTGATGTGAAGTGCCTGCCACTGTATTTGAGGACCCTATTAATATCTCCCTACTTTCTATTGTAACCCTCCCCCTTCTCCTCCCCCATGGGTAAATAATTCATCCCTTTCCCTCTCTACCCTATTTACCCCAATACTTCTATATAGTCCCTCCCCCCCACCTACAAGTTTAAAAACTCCCCCAGCCGTTCTACCATCCTATTCCCTAGCACAAAAGCGCCCTCATCATTAAGGTGCAATCCATCCCTGCTATAGAGATTGTACCCAAGTGAGAAGTCAGCCCAGTGCTCTAAAAACCCATGAATGAATAACATTTTAAATTTAGAGTATTCAGCACTAATTAGACAGACTTGTGCTGATGATATATACCATGGTCTGTCGCTTCATAATAAAATAACACTTAAAGATCAACAATTAATTAATAATTTAAAAAAAGTTGAATAATAATGAATTAACAATTAATTAACATCTAATTAATTAATAACTAATCCGCATATTGCAGATCAAAAGGTTGAACTTGATGTACTGAAAGTCTTTTTTCAACCTTAATGACTATGGGCCTCATTCAATTGCGATTTGGCCAATTGAATTGGGCTCTAAATAAGCACATAGCATATATTTTTTAAAGAAGTTTTTAGTTAGTGAACTTCGATCCTAAAGCAAGTTCTTTACTAACTAAAAACTTCTTTAAAAAAAAATATGCTATGTGCTTATTTAGAGCCCTATTCAATTGGCCAAATCGCAATTGAATGAGGCCCTATGTTACTATGTCAAAAATGGCACCCTATAAAATACAAAACTAATACATAACCATAAGTTTAAAGTTAAAAGAGTCCTTTCTTATTCTGCTCCTATAGATGTAAAGAAAAAGAGAAATACAGACATTTGTAAGAATTCCTTTCAAGTAATTTTATGGCAGCTCATATACTCACTTTTAAATAGAATCAGTCAAATAATGAGTATCCAAAATAGAACTTGGTTTTGCTGGAGAGCTGAACAAAACAAACAAAGCTGGATGGTGCATCAGCTTTTTTATAGCTTTAATTTCAAAAACATTAAAAATCTTACACCAAACCCGAAAAATGTACTCACTTAAAGCACCCGAACTGAGGAAACAAGGGGATTGTGGTGTATATACAGTACACATTCTTAGTACAGCAGCACCTCACTGACGAGGCCCAAGACTGGCCGAAATGTACATCCGGGGTTTGCTGTTTCACCTGGTCTGGGTACAATTGCTGGGTATTTTGTGGCTGGATCACTCTTCTGAGTGAAACCAGACTGATATACTACATGATATTTCTCCCTGTGAAGGGCAAAAGTGGCTAAAAGAGGTTGCTCCCTGAGTAGTAACCAGACCTATAGAACAAATCTACTTCTGTGTTGTTCATTCTCAGATAAGCACCTCTACTCTTTTTACTTAGACTTTCTTAGGGTTCTCTCTTGGTGTGTGGAAACTCATCTGGGCTCTTACCATCCTATGTGCTTCTACTTGACATCTTCAAGGGTCGTGAGAACCCACCCCAGATTCATTATCATCTTCGCTTCTGAAAATTATCATTATTGTACAGTGATATAACTATTTATAAAACCATTATTCATTCATATTTGTTAATACTCAATTGTAAATTTTCTTTTAGACTTAAATATTTGATATTCTTCCATACACCAATATTATAACATTTTTTTATTTTTTGCACTTTAAATATATATTTTTAAAAGTGTATTTCTAAAAAAAAATTGTTTTCATTAAGATAACAGAACTCACCAAACATTCAAGATGTTACAATAACACTTAAACCTATCCTTAATTAAATATGATGTGCAACATAAAACTTAAAATAAAACTTAAAAATAAATCACAAAGTCATTTGCTAATATCACTTAAAATATATTTTTAAAAACACTATAATAAAGCCTTGATATTTATGTGTTGTTCGTTTGTATGAATCTCAAACATAAATCTTGTTACCATGGTAATGCAGAATTTAGATTATCCTACAAGATATGTTTTTGCTATTAAAGACATTCAGTGCCAGCAAGATAATAATATTAAAGTCTAAATAAGGGAATTACAATTAAAGTAGATTATATACAGACAGAATTTATTTAGAATCTAAAGAATCCATTTGAAATCCAGTTTCTATTTCCAAATAGAAAATAAATTATCCATTATTATTCATTTTAATGTAAAATGCAGATTATATCACTGCTCTTAAAAATAAAACAGTGACAATCAATATAGGTCAATAATCTACTAAATACATATTTTACTAACCAATTATGCATGTGAATAGTGTATATTAATACATGTAATAATTAGAATAACTATATAATAAATATTTAACTAATGCAATCAACATTTATTAATAGAATAATTAGATATGCGTGTCTGGTACAATAACATTTCAGTGTCATATTTAACCCCAAGCAAGACCACCTGTATATGAAAAATTTAGGGAAATAATTTGATACACTTTGATAAATTATGTCTCAATATATTCAGCATCATATTATCCATAAACATATATTTTGTTGCACCTCTAAAGTTTTGGTACATTGCCTCGTTTATGCATTGGATTAAATAATAATCCTTCCAATATGGTTATAATATTTCATATAATTTCAAAAGTTGGAAAAATATTTGCTTATTGGGGTCTGTATTGACCTCCATGAGTGACAGGGTTAATTAAGGGCTTATGGGGGTCTGTATTGACCCCCATGAGTTATAGGGTTAATAAGGGCTTATGGTTGCCTGTATTGATCCCCATGAGTGACAGGGTTAATTAAGGGCTTATGGGGGTCTGTATTGACCCCCATGAGTTATGGGGTTCATTTTAGTTGCCTGGGGTTAATAGTTTTTAGCGGGAGTACTTTCCGGACCTTTACAGTCCTTTAAAGACCCGAGAGGCGGGACATTTAAAATTTTAAATGCAGCAGGGTGCCGACCGGGGACCCCCACTGCAAGGGGTTAATGTGGTGGTGGGGGGGCTGTGTGGGTCCCTATGGACCCCTGCAGCAAGGGGTTAATGTGGGGACACTTCCGTTAATTTTAGGTTCCGCGGCCGGGATTGCTAATAGTGCGCCGCAGGCCCATTAAGGGGCCACGGCGGGAATTTAAAAGTGTTTTTTAAAAGTTCTATGCCGATTGGGAACCCCCGCTGCAAGGGGTTAATGTTGGGGGGCTGGCATGGGGATGTGTTTAGGGAGCAGGGGGGAGCATCACAGGGCTGTCTCGGCCTGCTCCAAGGTAGCACGTTGAGGCTTTAAGATCCCTTGCTGGCACTTTTTTGTGGCGGTGGGATTCTTCCGAGGTGCAAGACTCACCTCATAGATTTAAGGCTGCGTGTGACTCCGTAGCTCTCTCAGAGCTTATTCTCTGAAATTTTTCGGAGTCATCTCGCAAAGCAGGCTGTGAGGGAAGTATTGGGCATTCGGTCCTCGCAAACAGCAAAAAACTGCCTTTTGCGAGGACCGAGGGAACTACGAGGTCTAATTTAATGAGGGCCCAAATGTTTAACTAATCTGGGGACTTATCTATCAGCCAAAGAGATGACAATTAAATCTATTGGCAATTGTATGCACTGCGCACTTCCTGTTGGCTTCAGTGTGGTTTCTCTTAATATTTTTTTCATACAAAACATTTTGGTAATGTTTAAAGCCTGCTCTTTTACATTCATAAAAAATAATTGTGCTTCATGTCCCTTTAAAGGACCACTGTAAATGGAAATGATATATACCAAACATCAATAGCTGTGTAAACAATGGATATAAATAAATAAAACAGCTGTATGTGAGCATTACAATGAATAATGTAATTATAAATAGGTCTGTGCTAGCAGAATGTAAAGCGTGGACAATGTACATAAAAAGGTTTTTTTTGGCTGTGGGGCGAGAGGTATCCACAAGGCTGGTAGCTGGATCTTAGATCATCGCTGCTTTGCTAAGATAATTGGATAAAATAAAAACTGACACCATTCCTTTCTACCTCACCGGTCCATAAACCGGAAGGTACAAGAAATGTTAAGCACCTCTCACGCACACAACTTCCACCTATGTATCAGGAATTCATTCTCATTCAAGGCCCCAAAAAGGCATCAACATTACTATTATTATTTATTTTTTATTTTGTTTTACTTTTATTTGTATTGTGCTAACATATTCCGTAGCGCTGTACATGGAGATAGGAACATTGGAAATAAACTATTAACAAATTCAGAAATTGAAGGGCCCTGTTTTGAGCAAGACTGGAAAACATTGCTACTTAAAATCTAAAGGGAATGAAAGGGCAGAGACCTGGGGAAGAGTAACAAATAAGGAATAGCAAGGGTCAGGAAGCGAGTGAAAGTTAGAAAGATTTTTATTTAGTGGGAGAGGGGAGGAATTTGATGTGAAATACTCTAGTATGTTGGCTGACCCCTACTGTTGAGATAATATAATCTGCAAGTAGGAAAATCAGGTTTTTTGCATGGCTCTATAAATTAAATCTGTATTGGTGGGATGAGGGGTAGGGGAGGGATGGCAGTATTCTCAGAATCTCACAAAGTTTGTAGGCCTTGATATATTATGAATTAGCACTGAAAGAAAATGGAAATGTGGTTTAATGGATGTATAGTACAGGAAAAGAGAGGAGTGAGAGAGGAATGAGAGAGAGACCTTAAGAGGCTGGAAAGACAGTAAGGAGGAGGAGAGTTTAGGTAATAATGCAAGCCATGAATGATGGAAGGTGGAGGGAGCCATGCTGGATACAGGAAACAATTGTTAACAATTGGAAAACTTGAATAATACCTAGCTTACCTTCCCTTTCATTCAATTGCTAGCCTGTAATTACAGTGCCTTGCAAAAGTATTTACCCCCCTTGACTTTTTACCTATTTTTTTACATTACAGCCTTAAGTTCAATGTTTTGTTAATCTGAATTTTATGTGATGGATCAGAACACAATAGTCTAAGTTGTTGAAGTGAAATGAGAAAAATATATACATAAAACAGAAAATTGGCATGTGCGTATGTATTCACCCCCTTTGTTATGAAGCCCATAAAAAGCTCTGGTGCAACCAATTACCTTCAGAAGTCACATAATTGCTGAAATGATGTCCATCTGTGTGCAATCTAATAAGTGTCACATGATCTGTCATTACATATACACACCTTTTTTGATAGGCCCCAGAGGCTGCAGCACCTAAGCAAGAGGCCCCATTAACCAAACACTGCCATGAAGACCAAAGAACTCTCCAAACAAGTAAGGGACAATGTTGTTGAGAAGTACAAATCAGGGTTAGGTTATAAAAAAATATCCAAATCTTTGATGCCCATGAGAACCATCAAAGATATCATAAACAAACGGAAAGAACATGGCACAACAGCAAATCTGCCAAGAGATGGCCGCTCACCAAAAACTCACGGACCTGGCAGGGAGGGCATTAATCAGAGAGGCAGCACAGAGACCTAAGGTAACCCGGGAGGAGCTGCAGAGTTTCGCAGCAGAGACTGGAGTATCTGTTGGACTTTATGGCAGAGTGGCCAGAAAAAAGCCATTACTTTCAGCAAAAAAACAAAATTGCACATTTTGAGTGCTAAAGGCATGTGGGAGACCCAAAATGTATGGAGGAAGGTGCTCTGGTCTGATGAACTTTTCGGCCATCAAAGAAAATGCTATGTCTGGCGCAAACCCAACACATCACATCACCCAAAGAACACCATCCCCAAAGTGAAACATGGTGGTGGCAGCATCATGCTGTGGGGATGTTTTTCAGCAGCCGGGACTGGGAAATTGGTCAGAGTTGAGAGAAAGATGGATGGTGCTAAATACAGGGCTATTCTTGAGCAAAACCTGTACCACTCTGTGCGTGATTTGAGGCTAGGAATGAGGGCCCCAAACACACTGCTAAAGCAACACTTGAGTGGCTTAAGGGGAAACAAGTAAATGTGTTGTAATGGCCTAGTCAAAGGCCAGACCTCAATCCAATAGAAAATCTGTGGTCAGACTTAAATATTGCTGTTCACAAGCATAAAACATCCAACTTGAAGGAGCTGGAGCAGTTTTGCAAGAAGGAATGGGCAAAATCCCAGTGGTAAGATTTGGCAAGCTCATAGAGACTTATCCAAAGCAACTTGGATCTGTGATTGCTGCAAAAGGTGGCTCTACAAAGTATTGACTTTAGGGGGGTGAGTAGTTATGCACATTGACTTTTTCTGTTATTCTGCTATTTTCTGTTATTTTATATTTCCTATTTGTTGTTTGCTTCACAAGAAAAAAAACATCTTCAAAGTTGTGAGCATGTACTGTAAATTAAATGATGCAAATCCTCAAACAATCCATGTTAATTCCAGGTTGTGAGATAACAAAACACGAAAAATGCCCAGGGGGGGTGAATACTTTTGCATGACACTGTACATATAACCCGACATTTTGGTTACGGGTTACAATTTTTAGATGCATATAGATGTATTCAATTGACTCTAACCCATAATTACAGGCACACAGCCTTGACACGCAACCATTAACCCATACGTGGCCTTTCAGGGCATGACCATGATCAATTAAGCAAGCCTGTAAGTTACAATTTAGACAGAGCCAATAGTAAATGAGAACGTCATCATGACGTCAGTTTAACAGACAAGTAGTGTATAGAAGTCCTATTTGTGACCAAACTCGCAATCCAGCAATGTAGAAAACAGTAAAAATCATTAAAGCTGTTCTAGTCCATGCGGGTTCCATGATATGTATTAACTCCTTGATTCCCTGGATCGATATAACACGGAAATAAAACTTTACATTTTGTATTGCAGGTTTGCGATCTTGAGACTATTGAACAATTAATTATCATGCCTTTCATTGCTTTCCCAGTATTTTAAAGTACAGTAGTGTGTGTTTATTCCCTACTGCAGCTATACAAACAGGTGCTTAACCCACTTGCGAGTCCTATCTAGTACTCGTATTATTTTTTTTATACATTTGCCATTTATGGGTTTGAAAAAAATTGCGGGCTTGTTGAATTGTTGTAATTGAATATCAATTTTGTGTCTTTAGCACTGGTAACATTTGCGGGCTTGAAACATCAATGGAGGAGATAGGACGTAGTTTTTGAGATTGTAACTCACAATTGGAATACGAGTAGCTAAAAGTAGCCAGTTGAATATCAGTAACATTTACAGGCTACATTATCGTCTCATGTATTTGCGATTTGGCCAATTGAGAAGGACTCACAGTTTTCAGTACAAACACATGTTTTGCTAGCATTACAAGCTTGAAAAAGAATCTACATATATTCACTACAGAACAGATATAGAAAAGTGTAAAAGAGAGGGATTTATTACAAAACATGGGACTATCTATTCAAAGGTGGGGCATTTGGAAGATGAAGAAAAAGAAGGATTTTGTCTTAAAGATGGACTGTGTCCAAGAGTACATTAGGGAGTTATGCACTAGAATACATATTCAAAATATATGTCTATATCCTTGTATAGACTTTGAATTTTGACAGTACAAATGCACTGGAATATTTGGCACTGCCAATCACTATTATGCTTATATTAAACCAAATTACATGGTTATTGACTATAAATAGTTCATTTTAAGATTATACATTTACAAAGCTTTTACTTCTAATAGTCTTGTTATAATGCTTAATATGTACAATGTTATAGTGACATAATAGGCTATATTTACAGATGGAAAAAAGTCCCCAATCAATTTGTTATTCTATGAAGCCTATTCATTAAAGTAATTTAGATCTCATCACATAATAGTGAATATGCTAGGAATTGGAGACATTTTACTCTCTTTAAAAACAACAAATACAAAAACAATGCCATGTTTGCCTTCGTCTGGATCAATTAACAACTAATCTGCATATTGCAGATCAGAGGAAATCTAAAAAGGTTGAACTTAATGGACTAAAATCCTTTTTTTGAACCTCAATTACTATGTTAGTTTGCAATGCATGATTTACTTCAGCAAATATGTTGGCTTTTTACATTGGTTTCTTCAGACTTACTTACTCTAAGTACAAAAAAATAAACTATTAAATGTATAATTGCAGTGAATTGATGGTCCTTTCTGAACCTGAGAATGTGTCCCTTTAAACATAACATATTACACTACAGCAGTAAAAACATTTATTAAAAAAGAGAAAAAAAGCTTCAAACATTTCTACAGCTTCTCCACTTGTTTTTGTCTTTTCTAAATGATGCGTTCAGAGTCCATCCGGTGCTCAATGGATATTATTTATTTTGTGTATGAAAGATTGCCCTAATTTAAAAAAAAAGGCTTTAAAAGGTAATATTGAACCGCCCAATATCTGTTGCCAGTTTTAATTTTGTAACGGAAATAAAACTTGGCAGTTTTATCTGTTTTTTTCCCCCCAAAGAATAAGAGAAATGCTAAGATGAAAAACTGGATTCCATTCTGGTAACTGAAGCATATCAAGTAAAGCCGTACAATAACAAATATAAAGAAAATAGACAAATATAAAGAAAATAGACAAATATAAAGAAAATAAATGCATATTCAGGAAGAATTTAGAGAAAGGAAAGTGGTATGAACTCTCTAAAACAGAGAGATTTATTCTAAAACATTTTTCAGTCCTGTCCCAGTCCATTCAAAAGTGGGAATTTTTTAAGAAAAATTAGAATTTTGTTTTAAAAGAGGTACTGCGTCCAAATGGCAGATATTTGGGAGTTATGCCCCAGAAATATTGTTACCGTAATAGAGAGAATATACAAACGTTTGATTTTAAAAGTAAGAAGTGTCCTTCTTCCTGTAGGTGGAGACACATATAGAATTTCAGATGTTAGGATGGAAATATAGATTTGATGCAGGTGAGAACCAAAGAGGCCAATCTGATTGTCCCATTCTATCCACCTAAATGTTTGACTTAATTAACTTCAGGATAGTCTTATGTAAACCCAGCCATATTTACTTCAACCCTGTTTGACCCTATCACTTAGACTGGAAGTATGTTCCATTTATCTGCTATTCTTTCTATAAATTAGTACTTTCTAATATTATCTATAAATCTTCCACCATCCTCTTTTGTTCAGACACTTCCCTCTTTTTTTCACCCTCTTCCTTCTGTCCCCTTAGTTATACATATTCAGGTCAAGTTTTGTAGAAATATGGCTCCAGAACTGAACACAGTGTATAAGAAGAGAGACCTAACTATTCACCAGTGACATTAGTAGCTTTCTATTTCTGCAGCTAATTCCTATACTAATAAATCCAATCAACCTACTTGCTTTTCCTGTGGCTTTGTTGCATTGCTTGCTGACTGTTAAATCATGCAATATGATAACTCAAGTTACTTTCCTACTGAGTTGCCATTGTAATTTTGAAGAGGACTTGAATCAATAAAACTTTGTAACCTCTGCTATATATTATTTTCTAATATAAAACATACTTGATGTAGAATTAAACTAGTTTCTACTGTTGCTCAAAGTGGGAGGACAGAGATCCTCTATGGATGGTTGGCCACACTAGAGCAAGGATGGGGCATTTTTTGTGTTGAAAGCTGGTAAATGATAAAACACAATATGTGACACCAAAATGTACTTAAAACTTGATGCAATATTGGTTTAAAATGATCTGTAAAATGCACTTCAAGCTCAAACACTCTTGACCCTCCTTGTATGCAAGTTTCATACAACAAATTCAGTTATCCACCACAAATCTTTATAGACCACTAGTAACTTGTCCGTCATAATGACAGTATCAAATGTTATGTTTAATTGTCTGATCGATCTCTGTTCTGGCTCTCTCTGTGCACTCTCTCTCTGTCTGCACCCTTTGTCTCTCTGTGTGCCCTCTCTCTGTGTCTGTCTCTCTGTGCACTCTGTGCACTCTCCCTCCCTCTCTCTCTCTGCCTCCTTCCTTCTGTCTCGCTCCCTCCCTTTCTCTTCCCCTCCCTCTCTGCCTCGCTCCTTCCCTCTCTCTTTCTCTCCCTCTCTGCTTTCCCACCCCCACACACAAATTGGATGCAACTGCACATGTGCGACTCACAAGGTCATAACTATTATACTGGATCATTTTTACGTGTTGTGTTCTGCTGATGCAGTTTGTTTGAAATATTGTGGTACCTGTATTTATCAGCTCACCTTATAGAAGCCAAAACTATTTACATTTTAGAGAGGTTATAGAAAGATCCAGAAAAGGGAAGAGGAACATGCTAAACCTGCAATCAAATATTAGGATTGAAGATGGTGGGAGTGCAGCAGCAATAGGGTATGCATTTGATATTAAAAAGTGTTCACCATCATTGCAAGAAGGCTATAAGGGTATCTGGGCAGCATTCTGGGCCAAGGCTACAAAAAACAGGAATGTTTTAATTTTTTGTTACTAGTTTACATCAAAAAAAGTTAATGTGCATAACTATTCACCCCCCTAAAGTCAATACTTTGTAGAGCCACCTTTTGCGGCAATCACAGCTCCAAGTTGCTTTGGATAAGTCTCTATGAGCTTGCCACATCTTACCACTGGGATTTTTGCCCATTTCTCCTGGCAAAACTGCTCCAGCTCCTTCAAGTTGGATGGTTTGCGCTTGTGAACAGCAATCTTTAAGTCTGACCATAGATTTTCTATTGGATTGAGGTCTGGGCTGTGACTAGGCCATTCCAACACATTTACATCTTTCCCCTTAAACCACTCGAAGTGTTGCTTTAGCAGTGTGTTTGGGGTCATTGTCCTGCTGGAAGGTGAACCTCCGTCCTAGCCTCAAATCACGCACAGAGTGGTACAAGTTTTGCTCAAGAATATCCCTGTATTTAGCACCATCCATCTTTCTCTCAACTCTGACCAGTTTCCCAGTTCCAGCTGCGGATGGTGTTCGTTGGGTGATGTGATGTGTTGGGTTTGCACCAGACATAGCGTTTTCTTTGATGGCCAAAAAGTTCAATTTTAGTCTCATCAGACCAGAGCACTTTCATTCCATACATTTTGGGAGTCTCCCACATGCCTTTTTACAAACTCAAAACATGCCATTTTGTATTTTGGTGAAAGTAATGGCTTTCTTCTGGCCACTCTGCCATAAGGCCCAACTTTATGGAGCGCACGGCTTATTGTTGTCCTATGTACAGATTCTCCAGTCTCTGCTGTGGAACTCTGCAGTTCCTCCAGGGCTACCTTAGGTCTCTGTGCTGCCTCTGATTAATGCCCTCCTTGCCCGGTCCATGAGTTTTGGTGGGTGGCCGTCTGTCTCTTGGCAGGTTTGCTGCTGTGCCATGTTCTTTCCATTTGGTTATGATACATTTGATGGTGCTCCTGGAGATCATCAAAGATTTGGATATTTTTTTATACCCTTACTTGTACTTCTCAACAACATTGTCCCTTACTTGTTTGGAGAGTTCCTTGATCTTCATAGCAGTGTTTGGTTACTGGTGCCTCTTACTTAGGTGTTGCAGGCTCTGGGGCCTATGAAAAAAGGTGTGTATAATGACAGATCAGGTGACACTTAGATTGCACACAGGTGGACATCATTTCACTAATTATGTGACTTTTGAAGGTAATTGGTTGCACCAGAGCTTTTTATGGGCTTCATAACAAAGGGAGTGAATACATACGCACATGCCAATTTTCTATTTCTAAAAAAAAAATTATGTATATATTTTTCTCATTTCACTTCACCAACTTAGACTATTGTGTTCTGATCCATCACATAAAATTCAGATTAACAAACCATTGAACTTAAGGCTGTTATGTAAGAAAATAAAAAGTCAAGGGGGCGAATACTTTTGCAAGGCACTGTATACATGAACCCCTTTAGGACCGAAGTTTGCAACATTATCCAGGAAACATGCAACAAGGAATATCCCCAAAATAAAGAAAACTAAGAAGGCAAACTGACTATCTGAGGCTTTTGTAAGTAGCCCAGGAAAGAAGGAAAGCGGAAAGGTAGTGGAGACAGGAAAAGATTTGTCCAACTGAATGCAGAATTCTAGAGGATAGCAAGAAGAGACAAGGAGACTTTCTACAGTGAGCGATGTAAAGTGATAGAAGATAACAAAATAGTAAGGTCCAGAGATCTCTTTAAGAAAATTGGGGATCTTAAAAAAACCTTTCATGACAAAGTGGGCGTGATAAAAGACAAAAATGGTAGTGACTTAACAGAAGCAGATCAGATAAAGAAGAGGCGGCAGGAATACACTGAAGCTCTATACAGGAAGGATTTTTACAGCATTGATGACCTCAATAGTTTCTCCAATGAGCTGGAGCCAGACATCTTGGAGAGTAAAGTGAGATGGGCCCTAGGATGCCTTTCTGATAACAAGGCTGCGGGAGTTAATGAAATCCCAATTGAACTATTCCCATTTTTATAGGAAGATGCTGTGAAAGTGTTGCTTTTCTTATGCCAGCAAATTTGGAAAACTCAACAATGGCCAATAGATTAGAAAAGGTCTACATCCCAATTCCCATAAAAGGCAGTTCCAAAGAGTGCTCCAATTATCAAACAATTGCACTAATTTCACATGCCAGCAAGGTAATGCTTAAGATCCTGCAAGCTGAACTCCAACAACATATGGACCAGGAACTACCAGATGTGCAACCTGGGTTCCGCAGAGGAAGAGGCACAAGAGATCAAATTGACAATGTCTGAAGTAGATAATAGAGAAAGCAAGAGAGTTCCAGAAAAACATTTACTTCTGCTTCATAGACTAAAGCCTTTAACTGTGTGGATCACAACAAAATGTGACAAGTACTTAAATAGATGGGAGTACCAGATCATCCACCTCCTCAGGAATCTGGACCAAAAAGTCACGGTCAGAACCGAACATGGGACAACAGAATGGTTCAAGTTAGGAAAAGGTATGCAACAAGGTTGTATATTGTCACCTTATTTATTCTACTTATACGCAGAATACATCATGCATAAAGCAGGTCTGGATGAGTCCAAAGCTGGAATCAGTATTGTTGGAAGAAACATCAACAATCTCAGATACGCCGATAATACTACTCTGATGGCTGAAAGTGAAGAGGAACTAAACAACCTATTAATGCAGGTAAAAAAAGAATCTGCAAAAGCTGGACTGCTGCTCAACGTTAAAAAGACAAAGATCATGGCAAACAGCAATATCAGTTCCTGGAAAATAGATGGGGAAGAAGTGGAGGCAGTGATAGATTTTATTTTCCTGGGATCCAAGATCTCTTCAGATGGTGAAGGTAGCCATGAAAATAAAAGACATTTGCTTCTGGGGAGAAAAGCCATGGCAAGTCTTGAAAAGCTAGTAAAGGAAAGGTCTGCATAGTTAGAACTATGGTATTCCCAGTAGCAACATACAGATGTGAGAGCTGGACCATAAAGAAGTCTGAGCGCAATAGAATTGATGCCTTTGAATTGTGGTGTAGACGAAAACTGCTTAGAATCCCTTGGACTGCGAGAAGATCCAATAAATCAGTACATCAGGAAATCAAGACAAACTGTTCACTGGAAGCTATGATCATAAAACTGAAGCTCAAATATTTTGCCAATATCATGAGAAGACAGGATTCCCTAGAAAATAATCTAATGCTGGAAAAGATTGAAGGCGCACGAAGAAGGGGACGACGGAGATGGATAGAGGCAGTGACTGACAGATGTACCTGGCATGCTTCGGCCCATAGAGTCACGGAGAGCCAGCCATGACCGAATGACTAAACAACAAAAAGTCCTCTACATGATATTAACCTCCTACCATGGAGGTTCATATTGACCTCAATGGTATTCTAACCTAACACCATGGGGATCTCTATGGAGCCCATTACACCTAATCTTAACCCCCTAATATGCAGTTCCATATTGGCCACATGGTGCCCTAAGCTAAAACTGTAGGGGACCCTATCCCCCCTTTGAAACTAGCCAAGCTCTTTCTCAGAGAAGCTGCTGTGATGAATAATTGACTTTTGGGCACCCAACGCCGTTGGGTTTTTCTGGGCTTCTGTGTGTCAATCACTTTTAAGCAGAGAGTGTTTCTCTAATTTATTGAACACATTTTTTTTTGGTGACAGCCATGTAATAGGTCCACAAACTTTCTTGTAAAATCTCCTGTAGGGCAGAGGTAGCCTTTTTAGTGTTTCTACTAGAGCCCTTACACGGTTTTAATTTGGATGGTTTTATACTTTTGAGTGAATCGAGGTGCAAAATGCAGTACAAATACTTTTAAATCAGAACAAAAATCAACATACAAAACTGTTTATTCTTGATGAATTGTGCATATATATGCCAATAAATACATTACCTTTAGCATTATTCTGATTACACTGTTTTTCAGCCTACACTGATACCCTTGCAACCAATTAATGTAATCAGGACACTTACTATATGCATTTCTCTTGTTATAAGTATTTGGACATCTATTTATTTAATTAATAAAAGGTCATATATCCCCTCCCGTTCTGGATTACTACCTTGTTGTGGTGAAGGCGCTTGTGTACTTCAATGAAGCTGTGAGCTTTACCATGTAGGGTCACCCAAGATGGGCAGGTCATTGCAGAGAGGTCAGACAAATCATAGTCCACTGGAAAATGAACTGGCAACACACTCCAGTATCTTTGCCATGAAAACCATATGGATAAGCACAACCAGAAGCACAGACAGATGTACCTGATGTGCCACATCCATATGGTCACCGAGAGTCAGACCTGACTGAAGGACAGAACTACAACAAAAACTGTCTGTTTTATAGTGCATAAAGTTTCACAATAGTGAAGATGCAGCATATCCCAGCACACCTCACAAAAGGAAGGAGCAACTGTGCTTTTTCTGTATGGTGCTTACCAGATGGTTTGTGTTGAGAACATGGAGTACATTAGTAATCTAAATTCTGCTGTAACATATTCTGTACAGGCTGTTTTATAGAAACTCCGACCCTTCACAAGCTTTTGAAGCTGTATTGCAAAACATTTAATGAATAATAGTAAATTATATAAATAATGAATACATCAGTGTACAGTATTTTAACAGATTTCATCTGCATTTTACATTCTGAGATCATTTTCATTTACTGTTTACTTTATTGTTGTTTTCTTATAAAAAAAAAACACAATAATTTTTATAATTTTCTGAATTTAAACAGCAGCCAGCTGTATAGCTAAACATATAGGGCCTCATTCTATTATCGGCCGTAAAACGGCCGCAAAGATGCGATTCCTTGTGGCCGTCTTACGGCCCCGCGTAGAGCTACCTTTACCTTGCAATTCAAATAAATGGCGCCGCAAGGATATCCCCCTTACGGCCGGCTGCATATCATGCAACCGGGCGCAAGGTCTGAAAACTTTAAATGCAAATATAAATTCAAGATGGCACTGTAAAGCTCTGTAAATGCTAGGGATCATAATGGGGGACATGAGGATTAATAGCAACCCCCTCTCAAGCTTGCACATCAGCCCAAATCCGATATTTCATTAACGGTTTATTTTCCGTCCCGCAGCCTGGGCGGGTCTGAGGTGCTCCAAGCCCTCGGGACTTTGTCCACGGATATTTGACATGAATTAAAATAAAAAATATTTTCGGATTTGAGTGTAGGGGAATGTTGTGCTATGAATGCTAACACCTCCAATCACTTTATCGTCTCATCAGGGTGCAGGATGGCTTTATTATGTGCTTATTTGTGTGCCTGCGGGACCTTTTTGGTGCAAGTAAGCTGCGGCTCGGTTTTAGCCTTGCCGAGAGGGTTCCCGTAGCAATTGAATAGCAACCAGGGTTTTCTTGAGGCCGAAACTCTTGCGGCCGTTTAAGATCAAAGGCTTTCCTGCAGCGTGTGCGGCCGCAAGGGATAACAAGGCGCCGGCCGCAAGCCTGCAGGAGCCCCCGGCCGGAAGGGAATAGAATAGGCAAATGGCCTGCGGCCGGTCCTTGCTGCTCCGCATCTCCTACGGACGATAATAGAATGAGGCCCATAATGTCTATTTCCAAACCTACAAAAATAATCTATAGCTGAAAAATGACCTTGGATTTTAAAAAGTTGATAGAGTAAAATAATTTGCCAGATATCCACAATTCTAAGATTTTGCTTCTGGTTCTGATGCATGGAGTATGATAGGTGCTCACAAGTCTCCAAATGAACATTGATACAATTGAGCAAAAATTACTACGGGGAAAACAACATGCCATCACCCCAAAATTTAACATGAATCCACTTTTTTGACTGGACGGAATTACATGAAGAGTGGCAAAAAAACAAACAACTCAGCACTAAATACCTCCTTAAATTCAAAATGTCAAGCAGATAAGTCAAACCAATGCAAGCTTACAAGCTCATGAAAAAATAAATTAATAAATAAACATTTAAGAAAACCTTAATTATTAGAGCAAAATTATGGGCATAGAGTTATTCTGCAAATCTATATCTCCAGCTCATTCAGAATTAAAGTCTGTGTAGCATAATATAATGCAACGGTGGCCAGTGGAAGGCTCAATCCCCACCGACAGGTCAATTGTCAAAAGAAAGACAACATGTAAAATTACACTTGAGTTATTGAAAAGGCTGTGATGGGTGTAGAGGTTCCCAAATGGTGAGTTCCATTCTGGTGGTCCATGGTATATCTGGTATTACAAAACTATCACAATAAATATAAGAAAGTGAACACAAATGTAAAAAAATAGCTGTGTGCAAGTGCCTGAATTTGGCACATTATAAATATTAGATAATAATATACACACTAGCTTTCCAGGACAATGGATTTTTATTGGTTAAAAGCAGGATGAGACATCCATGATGACCCTCAGTAATATGCCCGTGATCTGCCAAGACCCAGATCAACAATTAAGTGGTCAATTGAAAAAAACATGTGGGAGCCACAGGCATAGGGAATAAAGGAGATTGCCATTAGCGAGACAGCATAGTGCTTTAATATAGCCTCTAACTTTATTTTCAACATTTTCTAGCATTTCTGCACACTGTCAACACATTGGAGTTCTCTGACAGGAGGAAGGTTAAATTATATATGACAAAATGTGATTCAACTACAAAGTTATAATAAGCCTGCTTATATTCTTTAATTTTTTAGAGTTTCGTTATTAGAGTATAACTAGGCAAATCAGAAGCCCAAGCATAATATTGTTCTCAGTCTTGAATATGTTTTTGACTAACTTTTGGTGTCTATTAATATCTTGAGGAACTCATTCTTTATTTCTGGTATATAACTCAGAGTAGCCAGCTCAGATAATTAATTGCTATTTCTATCATTCCAATCTTTGAACAAATAATAAAAAAGAAAGAAGAGAAAACAAACAATTGTAAACCTAATTAATGAACCTCATAGAAAATATTGAATTGAGCAGCACAAAAGAGGAATTAAGTTAGTTAAAACTTAGCTTTTATTAATGTAATATAAAATACTGATAATTAAGACAAAATGTATGGACATTTAAAAACCATATAATTACCATGAATGCACCTTTATGACAATCACATGTATAAATTGATAACAGATCAGTTTAAGTTACCACTTTTAAGAAGGGGTTCACATTTATTTATTAACAAGTTTATCAGTTATGCTTTTTCTCACAAATAATATAGTTCTACTCATCAGATTCTATTTACAACAAATATAGACTTCTTTACTACTCCCTGAAAAGGCAACTACGGATGCCCTAACTGCCGAGTAAATCCTACCTAGCTATGTTAATCCCTCATCCCTAAAACAGTGCGAGCAAACTGCAACGGGTCACTGCTCTGAGTAAACTTCACGAAACAACAGATGAAAAGCAAGCACTGACAATAAATTACGAGTTACTCCCTGACACTCTAACACACAAACTCTATGCTAATAAGATTTTATGGATCAATCCCAAATCAGGGCACTGCTGTAAATTCAAAAAGCAGAAGAAAGATTTTACGAGTACCAAAGATCAGTCGCAAAGCATTTAATGTGACAGTATTGCACAAAAAGCACTGCAAAAGTATGAAATTATTTGACACTTAACAATCCGATATCACCATATGTGTAATTAAAAAATATAATAGGTAATGAAATATGATAGGTAGTAGTATTAAGCCTGTTTTATGATACCCTGGAGTTTGTAACAAACAACCCAGTAATCACAGGGTTAGCAATCTAATGCATTGTCTATAAATATATTCTTTTTTTTTTTTGCACAAAATAAACACATGATTATTTATTGAAGCTATAAGTACAATAGTCACATCTTTTTATTATAAAAATATATAAATAAATAATAAACAGTTACTTTATATATACAGTTGTGCTCAAAAGTTTGCATACCCCGGCAGAAATTGTTAAATTTTGGCATCTATTTTGAAAATATGACTGATCATGCAAAACAAAAATGTCTTTTATTAAAGGATAGTGATCATATGAAGCCATTTATTATCACATAGTTCTTTGGCTCCTTTTTAAATCATAATGATAACAGAAATCACCCAAATGTCCCTGATCCAAAAGTTTGCATATCCTTAGTTCTTAATACTGTGTATTTCCCCCTTTAGCATCAATGACAGCGTGCAGTCTTTTGTAATAGTTGTCTATGAGGCCCCTAATTCTTGCAGGTGGTATAGCTGCCCACCCATCTTGGCAAAATGCCTCCAGGTCATGTAAAGTCTTTGGTTGTCTTGCATGAACCACATGTTTGAGATCTCCCCAGAGTGGATTGATGATATTAAGACTGTGACTGTTTTGCAGAGCAGTCTGTATTTCTCCTGAGGTTACCTGTGTTTTTTTTTTTGTATTTCGGACAATTCTTCTGGCATTTGTGGCTGAAATATTTCTTGGTCTACCTGACCTTGGCTTGGTATCAAGAGATCCCCGAATCTTCAACTCCTTAATAAGCAATTGAACAGTACTGGCTGGCATTTTCAAGGCTTTGGATATCTTTTTATATCATTTCCCATCTTTATAAAGTTCCATTACCTTGTTAAACAGTTCTTTTGACAGTTTTTTTCTGCTCCCTATGGCTTAGTATCTAGCCGGCGCAGTGCATCTATTTATACACAGACACTAATTGCAGTTTAAAAAGCCATTTTAACCTGTGTGTGTCACCTTGTGTGTATGTAACAATGCCAAACAATCAATACATTTTTCACATCTTTTTAATATCAAATTATAATTTGAATTAAAAAATAACTGCTTTCAATATATATATCTCTTTTTCCTTGTAGCTGCGGTTATGGCACTTGTTACTGCACTTGCCACTCATTATAAGATTTATGATGTTCACATTTCTTATTGGCTCCTAGGGCTGTCTCATCCATAAAGACTGGGTTGGCTGCTCACTGCACGACTAAAGCAGGATTTACGTATGTGGGCTGAGAGTCCTAATGTGGGGGAATGAAAGTTTAGAATACTGTTGTAACTTGAGAAGAAAAAGCCCCCGCAGCCATTTATGGCTATACCACAGTTTACACCGTCTGATTAGAATAAAATTTAACTGATCACGCAAAAAATGTCTTTTATTGAAGGATAATGATCATATGAAGCCATTTATTATCACATAGTTGTTTGGCTCCTTTTTAAATCGCAATGATAACAGAAATCACCCAAATTGCCCTGATCAAAAGTTTGCATACCCTTGAATGTTTGGCCTTGTTACAGGCATACAAGGTGACACACACAGGTTAAAATAGCAGTTAAAGGTTAATTTCCCCAACCTGTGTCTTTTTAAATTACAATTAGTGTATGTGTATAAATAGTCCATGAGTTTGTTAGCTGTAATGTGGATGCACTGAACAAGTTAGATACTGAGCCATGGGGAATGGAAAATAACTGTCAAAAGATCTGCGTAACAAGGTAATGGAACTTCATAAAGATGAAAAAGGATATTCTAAGATATCCAAAGCCTTGAAAATGGCGGTCAGTACAGTTCAATCACTTATTAAGAAGTGGAAAATTTGGGGATCTCTTGATACCAAGAAGAGGTCAGGTAGACCAAGAAAGATTTCAGCCACAACTGCCAGAAGAATTGTTCGGAATAAAAAGAAAAACCCACCGGTAACCTCAGAAGAAAAAAAGGCTGCTTTGCAAAAAGATGGGTGGTTGTTTGAAGGAGGACAATACGACGATACTTGAACACAAATGAGCTTCATGGTCGAGTTTCCAGAAAGAAGTTTTTACTGCCATTGCCACAAAAAAGCCCAGTTACAATATGCCCAACCACACACTTTAACATGCCTCACAGCTGCTGGCACACTGTAATTTGGAGTGATGAGACCAAAATAGAGCTGTATAGTCACAACCATAACTTCTATTAATGGAAAGGGGTCAAATAATGCCATCCCCACTTTAAAGTATGGTGGTGGCTCACTGATGTTTTGCGGGGGGGGAGCTCTAATGGCACAGCGCATCTTGTGAAAATTTATGACAAGATGAATGCAGCATGTTATCATAAAATACTTCTAGACAATTTGCATTCTTCTGCACGAAGGCTGCACTTGGGATGCTCTTGGACTTCCCAGCATGACAATGACCCTATGCATAAGGTCAAGTTGACTCTCCAGTGGTTACAGCAGAAAAAGGTAAAGGTTGTGGAGTGGCCATCACAGTCTCCTGACCTTAAAATCATCAAATCATCAAGCCACTCTTGTGAGATCTCAAACGTGCGGTTCATGCAAGACGACCAAAGACTTTGCTTGATCTGGAGGCATTTTGCCAGGACTAATGGGCAGCTATACCTTCAAGAATTAGGGGCCTCATAGACAACTATTACTAAAGACTGCACGCTGTTATTGATGCTAAAGGGCGCAATACTAAGTATTAGGAACTAAGGGTATGCAAACTGTTGAACAGGTTTGTTTCATTTTTTTCTTTCTTGCCATGTTTGGTTTTATGATTGTGCCGTTCTGTTATAACCTACAGTTGAATATTAATCCCATAGCAAATAAAAGAAATGTGTGCTGCCTGCTCACTCATGTTTTCTTTAAAAACGGTACATATATCACCAATTTTCCAAGGGTATGCAAACTTTTGAGCACAGCTGTAATTCTGAATGACAAATTTAGCATTTACTTTGGTTGAATCAATGTATTTGTTCGCCCTCTGGGTGTTTTTTTTATGAAACTTTGAACAAAGCCTCTTCTGGTCTGTATCCTAAAACGTATTTTCCAACTCACTGTGACCTTTCAAATGTACTAAACCTAATTCTCCATCATACTCCTTTCCTTTGAAGTTAGCGTGTAGAGCTGTGTATGTGTACATTCTAGTTTTCTATAATTATATGGAAACTGATTGGTTTGTGTTAAATGGTGAACTGCACCTAATAGTGTCCATAAACCTCTGAAGATCTATAATTTAAGGATGCTTGTTTGAAAAACTGGAAAGAATAATGGGTAAATTGTTTGAAGGAAGTAAAAAATGTAGACATTCATTATTATTTACAAATAAAAGTCATTGGTGTCTAATACAACGTCCCTATCTCTTTTCTTATTTGCCTTAAAATAGGAGGGATTCTTAAATGTTAAAATGAACTTGCCCCTAGTGCCCATTTTTTAAGTTTATTTTTCCCACATTAATTAAGCCTACCTTTTTATAAAACAAAACTATGAGCCCTATTCTATTTGAGCAACACAAATAGTTTTGCTTCATAAAATCACCTGCTGGAGTTTTTTTCCCTCACATTACACACATATTCAATGCGTTTCACCCACAATATTATGGATCCCAACCTGTATTCGGAAACCAAGCTCCCGTCAGTAATATTGAGGGTGCTGAATCCCGTGATGCCCTCAAAGTTAAAAATTAAATTAGGCACTATGTTGATTAAATGGTTTTGGTTCATTTTATTAAAAAATACACAGCCAACTGAAAACTGTTGAGTAAAATGGGACCTCCATGACTGTCTGTAAAACATAGATCACTAGACTACTAACATTCGTATTAATATAGCACATTTTCTTGGAATATTGATAAATATTCCAGAAACTCACAGACTTAATTATGAAAATAAAAAAATTAGAATATGTTGAATTTAAATGTATGTCAGACATTACATAGGCACAATGGAAGCACAGTTTGTCAAACCTAGGCTGGCAAGGTCTGTCCTCCAAATGGAGAATCTGACAGAAGTGATGTCAACATTGTGCATGCCGTTTCAAAAAGGCATTTGGCTGATTAGGTCAGATCTATTTTTATGTCTTCATTGGCATTCAGTAAACAATAGAAGTACTGTTAAAAGTCACCAGAGGACTGACTGTCCTTGTTCGTTATTTTTTTTTTTTCAATACTCTTTAATATTCTTGACTGTTTTTATTTAATTTTTGATATAATTTTTCCTGAAGCTTCCAAACTGTTGTCTGGGGATAATCATTAACCCATAAAAACAAATCTGAAATAAAATTCATAAAATTAGTTCTGCATTATGTATATATGCATTTATTATCTAGATACCATATTATATAGCTTATAAGCACTCAGACAATAACATAACCTAGCATAGCATCTTGCAGTTGTTAAAAGGTAGTAATAAAAGTGATTGGACAGTCTGCCAATTTGTTGAGTAATATTTGAGTGGTCTACAAAGAACCACAACAATGCTTAAAAAGTTATTTAAACAATCAAACTGAGTACCACTGTCCACTTTTACTTATACACATTTATATAGTGTTTTTATTAAAATCTCTTTACAAAATTGAAATACATTCAACACGAAATTGAAATACAAACCAATACAAAAATGTGAAGATTATGCTCATGAATGTACAGGATTAAGAAGTAATTTGGAATTGTTGATAACAGTAAAGGAAAAATGTGTTATGGACCAGAGGCTGGATGATGCCATAAATGTGCCAGGTAATGCTGTGAGGTCACATGCAGCGTTGATGGAGAGACAAGTGAGTCATCCACAAGAGAAAGAAATTCAGCATGGTGTATTCAAAGTCATTTATTTATACATTCAATGTAAGTACAAGGATGCACAACCTAGAAGTGGCCTCTGAGGGGCCCCTGCAGACCTCCCACGGGTCCCCTGTGGCCCCAGTGGCCCCCATGGACTCTGTGGTTCCTCTGTGGCACTTAGGAATCCTCTGTGGCCCCTGTGGATCCCACATGGCCCCCGTTGTGTATATAAATACAAACAAATATATAAATATAAATATATATATATATATATAGTTATTGAGGTTGAAAAACAACTTTTAATCCCTCAAGTTCAACCTTTTAAGATTTCCTCTGATCTGTAAAATGCGGATTAATTGATCCAAACAGAAAAAAAAAAACAAGTGAAACTTTGCCAATTGTCTCAAACAGGAAAAAAAAAATCCTTCCTGACCCCAGATTCTGGATCAATACTCTCTCTCTAATTAATGAAGATAACCCTGAATATCCTTTTTAATTAAAGATATATCCATTCGCTTTTTAAAGTTATCTATCAAATACGCTGTCACCCCCTCCTTTGGTAGAGAATTCTACAAATCAACCACCCTTACTGTGAAGAACCCTTTTCTTTCTTTAAGGTGGAATCTTTTTACTTCTCACCTCAAAGGATGTCCCCTAGAAGGGATGAAAACCTCTTGGCACAAAAAGCTCACTTGATAAAGCTTTGTACTGACCTTGGATGTATGTATATAATGTTATCATATCTCCTCTTAGATGCCCTTTTTCTAGAGAAAATATGTTTCATTTGGTTAGTCTTTCTTAATAACCTAGCCCCTCCATTCCCCTTATTAGTTTTGTTGCTCTTCTCTGTACCCTTTTCAGCTCTAAAATGTCCTTTTTATGAAGTGGTGCCCAAAATTGTACTCCATATTCCAAATGAGGCGTACTAGTTTTTTTTTTTATAGTGGCAGAATTATAGTTGCTTCCCTTGCTTCTATGACCTTCTATATACATGCTAATATTTTATTTGCCTTTGCAACTGCTGCTTGGCATTGAGCACTGCTACCTAGGTGTTTGTCCACAAGCACTCCCAAATCCCTTTTTAAAATCAGATACCCCTAGATTTGCTCCATTTAGATTATAAGTTGCATGGCTATATTTCCTTCCCAGATGCATAACTTTACATTTATTCATATTATATCTCATCTGCCATTTAGATGCCCATTAAATTCCTTTGGAGGGAAAGTACATTATCTTATTTAATTACCTTGCACAACTTTGTGTCATCAGCAAAAATGGAGACACTACTTTCCAGTCCCACTGTTAAAAGGAGAGGACCTAATACTGAACCCTGAGTAACCCCTGCTTACCATATTAGTCAAAACAGAGTATGTCCCATTTACCACAAGCTTTTGCTTTCTGTCTTTAAGCCAGCTCTCGTTCCATGAACAGATATTTACTGCAATTCCTGTTTCCCACAATAGTCTTCCATGTGGCAGGGTATCAAAAGCCTTTTCAAAATCCAAAATGACTACACCCACTGAGTTGCCTTGATCCAAGTTGCTACTAACCTCCTCATAGAAACTAATTATATTTTTTTGAGATGACCTATTCCTCATAAATCCATGTTTACTCCTATATTATATGTCTATTTTAGTATATAATATTGTATACACATATATGAATACAGTTGTTCTCAAAAGTTTGCATACCCTGGCAGAAATTGTAAAATGTTGGCATTCATTTTGAAAATATGATTGATCATGCAAAAAATTGTATTTTTATTGAAGGACCATATGAAGCCATTTATTATCACGTAGTTCTTTGGCTCCTTTTTAAATCATAATTATAACATAAATCAACCCAAATGGTCCTGATCAAAGGTTTGCATACTCTTAGTTCTTAATACCTTGTATTGGCCCCTTTAGCATTAATAACAGCGTGCAGTCTTTTGTAATAGTTGTCTAGGAAGCCCCAAATTATTGTAGGTGGTATAGCTGCCCATTCGTCTTGGCAAAATGCCTCCAGGTCATGTAAAGTCTTTGGTCGTCTTGCATGAGCCGCACATTTGAGATCTCCCCAGAGTGGCTTGATGATATTATGGTCAGAATACTGTGATGACCACTCCAGAACCTTCACCATTTTCTGCTGAAACCACTGGATGGTCAACTTGGCCTTGTGCTTAGGGTCATTGTCATGCTGGAAAGTCCAAGAGCATCTGGTAAGCAGCCTTCGTGCAGAAAAATGAAATTATCTGCCAGTATTTTCTGATTTTTTTGTGGAATTGGTGAAGTAAAGGCTTATTTCTAGCATCTCGACCATGCAGCTCATTTTTGTTTTAAGTATCATCGTATTGTGCTCCTTGAAATAGCCACTCCTTCTTTTTCCAGAGCAGCCTGTATTTCTCCTGATGTTACCTGTGGGTTTTTCTTTGTATTCCGAACAAATCTTCTGGCAGTTGTTGCTGAAAACTTTCTTGAATCAAAAAACTAAAGAGGAGAATGACACAAGATAATAAACCAGAGTTTGCTCTATGTGATCTATTTAATAGCTAAAATATAAGTCTAGTATCGTAGAGTAATATAAGTTTTCAAATACCTACAGTATGGTCACATAGATAGCCCTCACTAGTAAGATGAAATGAATAATCAAATAAAAAAACTAAAGAGGAGAAAGACACATTTGAACTAGCGAGAGTTGAATAAACTCAATGCAGTTATTGTCCTAGGTAATAATGATATAAACCAGAGCTATAAAACATAACTTTTATTGACCATATTAAACAAAAAAGTAAAAACAAAAAGAAAAACGACAAATAAAAAATATATAAAATATAAATAAACAACTCTTTCTTAGATGTATAAGTAATAATCAATCTACTGTGCATGTGATAATCTGTGAGTAACTTCACTATTTGAAATAAAGACTACAAGTAAATCTATTTAAATATAAATTATATGTACAATAATCCCTATTAAATTAAGGGTCACTATTCTGTGTGTGATGGAGTTTGGACTAGGACCCATCACTTGCCCTCTGTCTAAACAAAAAGCAATATAGCTATACTGAATAACATTTATCAACCGCATATACATCTAAACTACCGACTTGCCCGTCTTTACGGCCTCATTTTACATCCTTTAGCCTCGTTTTCGTTGTGTAAAGTTTTTCGTCATCTATTTTTTTTCTCGATTTTCGATCGTAAAAAAACACCAAATATGCCTCAAATTAACTTGCAACCTCACTCTTGGGCTCCCTGTGCTGTCTGTGAATTAATTGGAGCCATATTTAAGATTTTTTGGTGGTTTTGTCAGTTCGGTGGTTTGGCCGTTAAAGTCGTAGATTTTCTGAGGTCTGCAATTTTTCTGAGGTCTGCGATTAAAGATCCTGCGCCACTGGCGATGAGTGCCTGCTGCGCTCATCGTGAGGCCTGCAATGAGCGCCTTTGGTGTCCATTGCAGCCTAAGTCCTGTGTGCCTCAACTGCTCGCTTCCCAATGTTTTCAGTGCAATGAGCGCCTTTGGCGCTCATTGCAGCCTAAGTCATGCGTGCACCGCCCACAACGGCTTACCTCACTTTGTGAGGCTCACAGTTTCGAGGCTGCAATGGGAAGACATCTCACAGTATGACAACTATATACAGTGGTTATAAAAAGTCTACACACCCCTGTTAAAATGTCATGTTTCTGTGCTGTAAAAAAGCATTATTTTTCTTTCTTTTTTTTCTTCCCTCCACCTAAAATATTTCAGTTTGTTTTTCAATTGAGTTGTACAGTTTATAGGTCACATTAAAGGTGGAAAAAGTTCTGAAATTATTTATCTTTGTCTCATTTTTTTACAGCACAGAAACCTGACATTTTAACAGGGGTGTGTAGACTTTTTATATCCACTGTATATGATTAGCTCAGATCCTTGCTTTCTTTTTTAAGAGAGACATATCATACAGCTTTACTAATCCTTTAAACTGAAATAGAGACATCAGATATTTAGACTGTGTGCAAATAGTCACGCCCAAAGAAGTAAATTGAATAACATCCCACCAAGAGAGTTAACATTTCTTAATATAATACTGATTCTTGGAATAGTTAGATAAAGGCAGAGAAGTTGCTTTTTTCATTAAGCCCATTAGGTGTGACCGTGTCCAAACGTGTGATCCATTTCATTTCATTTTAGATAGTTATTTTTCTATATTGCCACCTCATATTCCCATATTGATCTTTTGAAGGATCCAACATCTAATTTCAGGCTTAGAATTATACTTTGAAGAACATTTTGGCAACTGATGTCAATATTTTGCCTTTTTCCATATCTGAGAGACTGTTCCGTATATGATCCAAATGTTTCCCCAGACGTCTTCTTATTTCTGTCTTTGTCATTCCCACATATTTCAAATGACATGAACATTCAATGCAGTAAATGACTGCCTGATGCTGCAGGTATAGAGCCCTTGGAGAGAGATGGTTTTCCCAGTACGGTCAAATTTTGACCCAACCTTTGTCACATATCTACAGAAGCTACAGTGTTTACGCTTAAAGGTACCATTTGGAAGTTTATCAGACTTCTTTTTATTTTTCACAAAGTGGCTATTGACCAGCTTATCTTTAAGTGTTTCTGATCCTCACCAGCAAGTGTCAATTCTTTCTCCAATCATCTTATTCAGATCAATGTCTGATTTGAGAACTTGGATGTGTCTATTAAGGATATTGGAGATTTGTTGTCATTGTTGACTGTATGTTCCAATGTACCTAATTGTTTCTTTTTGTTCCTTCTTTTTATGGGGAAAAAGTAGACTTTCTCTTGGAGTGTGCAATGCACGATGGTAAGCTTGTTTGGTGGACGTATGACAGTAGCCTCTGGCTCTCAATCTATCTTGTAGATTGGAAGACCTCATTTTAAAGGTTTCGATATTGGAACTATTTCTCCTTAAGCACAAAAATTCTCCATTAGGTATAATTATTTTCATTGCTGGGTGGTGAGAACTCATATAGTGCAAGGTGCTGTTAGCGGCAGTTGGCGTTCTGTAAATATCTTTGTGATTTTCCCATCTATTTCTTTGGAAATTTTTATATCCAAGAAATCCACACATTTTTTACACTTATATGATGGGTTAGTTTCAGATTCAGCTCATTCTGGTTGGTTCTGACTTTTGATTTAGCTAGTAAATAGATCACATACAGCAAACTACAGTTTATTATCATTTTTGTTAACATTGTTGGTGATAATCAAGCTATTTATGATACCATTCTGAGTTATTATAGCATTAATAGTGAGTCTGCTACTAATCATGGCTACATTTTGATTTAGATATTGATTAGAGACAAAGAAATAGTAGGAGAGTGGAGGAAATCTAATATAGTGGAACGAGAGGATGATTGGATGGGATGACTAAATAGATTAGAAATGCTATTACACATAGATTAGAAAGGCTACTAAAGAAACAAGTCAGCTCATTTTGAAATAAAACAATGCACAATAAATATTTGCCCAAAAATCTGATTCCAAAGGGACTAAGCGTTAAAGTATTTCCATCTTTTAATTTCCACATAGATCAATATAAAGAAACTTTGGAACAGGCACTGATGAATTGTTCGCAAACACTCCTCATGATCTTATCCGATTATGAGGCTGAGATCCAAATAGAACTGGATAGAGATATAACAAAACTAAATAAGAACGGTTTGAGTCAATGGAAGACTTTAAAAAGGCCTACCAAAGAATATTTACAGATCTGGACAAGAAATAACGTGAGATTATTGGACTTTGAAAGTGGTCGGATATTTGATTGGTCAAACAACCATAATAGAAGACTATATATGAAATCCAAGTTTGAGTCCAGGAAGTCAAATCTGGGTACGTCCTCTGAACTAGATATATCAGTCACTGATGAGGAAGTTATGAAATCAGATCTAGAAGGAAATCATAGAGATACATCACATTTTTTAGATCTAGCACGGAGACCATTACCCAGAAGAAATTTATGAGCAAACCGAGAATTACACCAGGACCCAATATACCCAGGGGAATCAAAGATGATCTAGTATAATCAAGAAGCCTAAGGGACAGGCAAAGATGGGGATACTGCAGGAACGAGGCATAACAACAGAAGAGAAGAATTTGATCGAGAGGCACAAAATGGTAGAACTTGAAGAATCTCCCATCAACTTTTCATCTCATATAATAACAAATTATCAAGAAAACATTTTGAGAAAAGTTTTTTCCTTTCCCCTACTAAGATGTTTAATATGTTTAATACTATCAAAGATGTCCATTTATTCTCCAGGAAGTTAACTATTATTAGTATTTGTATTATTATTATTATCGTTTATTTGTAACACGCCCACATATTCCGTTGCTCTATACATAAGTTAAGTTACAGGCAATGACAAGTTCAAGATTCACATATTGCAATGAATGAAGGGCCCTGTCTTTGAGCTTGAAATCCGGTGTCCATAGCACTTTCTTAAAAGCACCGCGCAGGATTGAAACTCGCAGACTTACAATCTAACGGTTGAAGTTTATATGTGGTACAGTAGGGACAGAGTAGTGATGAGCATGTTAGGGAGGAAGGTTATAGGCTTCTTTAAAGAGATGCGTTTTTATTGAAGTTTTGAAGGATTTAAGGCAGGAGGATTAAAAAACATTTCTCAAGATCACAAATTGGAAAACCTAAGGATCATTTATCAGAAGAGGTATGTGATGGAGTGCCATTAGGGGTCACAAGAGAGCTCTGTAAGACTTCTCCCCTGAGAATGAAATTAGTTAACTCCAGGCAGTTATCAGAGGCTAAATGGAAGCCCAGCTGTGAACTGCCTTTAAAAGCAGCTGAGAGATGGGTGGAGTCTCTCTCACTTAGGCTTGGGCCTAAGAGCCGTGAGCTGTGTGTGTTGCAGGAGAAAGCCCTGGACAGCTCAGCTGCTGGGATCCTGAGAGCTGGGATTTGTGCTGGAGCAAGACAGTCCGGAAGACTGCTGTATTCCAGAGTTTGCTCACAGAGAAGACTTCTGTGGTATTGGAGATATTCCACTGAGAAAGGATTATCTGGAGACCCCATCCCTAAGAAGCCAGATGCAATAATGGATAAAAGGTTGGTGCCAACTGCATGTTGTTTTCACCATATGAGGATAAGGATTACAAAGACCCCAGGGAGATGAGTGCATTGAGAGTGGGAGTAAGAATCCCTCATCACAAGAGGGTGACAAGGGCCATATGCTTCACCCACGATTGACAGAAGCTGTAGAGGAAAAGGCATCAAGAGACTGTTTGTTTCCTGGCCACAAGGTGCCGATATAACACAAATAAGAGACTATTTGGTTCCTGGCCACAAGGTGGCGATATAACACAAACAAGAGACTGTTTGCATCCTGGCCACAAGGTGGCACTCTCCGGAGCAGAGAAGCTGACCGGATATAGTTAGGGCGTTCCAGGTCATAGCAAGCACGTTTATGTAGGATTTATTTTATTGCTGAAGACAAGCACTGTTTTTTTGTTCTGTTTGTGCTAACAAATAAATAGCAGTAAAACTTAACCTCTGACAAGCCTGCTGTGTCTTCCACCCTGAATAAACGTGAAAGAAAACAGGACGCAAACCCCGCCAGATGGGGGCGCCCTGCTACAAGGTACAAATACCTTCAACCTCTGACACAGTACAGACTACCACACAAGAAGAAGGTTGGTCTAGTCAATTTCATAAACCATCAAAATTCTACCCTCCACCAACGATATGTCCAATAATAGACTGTGTCCATTGGAAAGTCGCAATACTACTACTGTCAAGTAAATTATGCAATAGAATGATGTCCAATTTAAACCCTCAGACAAAGGGGGAGATATTGTTGTATGGCCCAAAGATCTCTATATGGAAGAAGCATATAAACAACTAACAGATATAAACTGTTATAAAGGACTATTGGGAGATCCCACAGGTGACTTTATAGAGATGTAGGAAAGTATACTGATGGATGCCAAAACTCAAAATTCCATTACAAGTAAGGAGCTCTCTTGTCTTGGTGTCACTTCCCCATGAATTACAACCTTTTATTTATTACCAAAAGTACACAAAAATAAACAAAAAACCCTAGGGAGACCAATCATCTCTGGTAATGGTAGCCTTTATGAGAAAGCCAATAAATACTTGAATGCAAGATTACGCCCATATGTGTTGGAACTTCCATCATACACAAGAGATACTATGGATGTACTAAATACATTGACAGACATAACATTGAAATCATCTATCTTACTGGCAACATGTGATGTTTAAGGATTATATTCCTCAATCAACCATGAAGCAGGCTGCCTTGCCATTGAGTATTTTCTACAAATGGAACTAGTGACCATCAACCAAAGAATCAGTTTCTGATCAGACTTCTGAAATAAATCTTGAGGCACAATTATTTTGTGTTCAATGACAAGTTCTTCCTACAGATCCGTGGCACAGCCATGGGCACTGCATGTGCCCCCACTTATGCTAACATATACTTGGGCTGGTGGAAACTGGAACTTGTCTTTAATGAGAAAATCAGAAATGTACTGATTAGATCTCCAATTATTTGCCGTACATTGATGATATTTTCATCATCTGGGAAGGGGAGAAAGAAGAATTGGAGAATGTCGTTACTATACTCAACCAGAATGAGCTGAATCTTAAACTAACCCATCATATAAGTGTAAAAAGTGTGGATTTCTTGGATATAAAAATTTCCAAAGAAATAGATGGAACAATCACAAAAGATATTTGCAGAAAATCAAACGCCACTAACAGCACCTTGCACTATATGAGTTCTCACCGCCCAGCAACGAAAAGAACTATATCTAGCGGAGAATTTTTACACTTTAGGAGAAATTGTTCCAATATCGAAACCTTTAAAATGAGGTCTTCCAACCTAAAAGGAAGTCTGACAAACGTCCAAATGGTACTTTTAAGTGTGGACACTAGCTTCTGTAGATATATGACCAAGGTTGAGTCAATAACTGACCGTACTGGGAAACCCATCTCTACAAGGCTTCTATACCTGCACATCAAGGCAGTGATTTACTGCCTTGAATGTTCATGTCATTTAATTTGAAATATATGGCAATCGACAAAGAGAGAAATAGGAAGACGTCTGGGGGAACATTTGGGACATATCCAGAACAGTAGCTCAGATATGGGAATACAAAGTGGCAATATAGAAAAAGAACTATCCAAAGTGGAAATGAAATGGGTCACACTTTTGGACACGGTCACACCTAATGGACTTAATGAGAACAGTAACTTATCTGCCTTTATCTAACTACTAGGGACTTGCCCGTCAAAAAATTATGGCAATAGAATTGTAAGGCAGGTAATGCTGTTTGGCACACAAAGTAAGTATTTTGGTTGTGTGAGTACCTTTGGCGCTCATTGCAAGCCTCATTGTGTGGCTCGTTCGGCGCTCATTGCGAGCCTCTTGGTTGGTGTATGTTTGGTTATGAGAGCTCCTTTGGCGCTCATTGCAAGTTTTGCGCTGATGGGCTTTTGGCTCGCATTGTGAGCCTCTCCCCTGGTGTACTTGTGGTCCTGGAAAGACTGTTGGCACTCCTTGTGAAGCGCACGCTGAGCGCCTTTAGCGTTTATTTTTTTTTTATTTTTTTTTTATGTGTATGTATTTTGTAATGTTAATTAATTAATTAGTAAAGTTTTAAAGTAATATAATTTACCTATTTGTAATTAATATATGTATTAAGCAATATGCTGAAGAGCTAACAATCTTTTATGATGTTTCTGCAGTATACAATGTATATTTGCACTGTTGTGTCAGCAATGTGTGCAGTGTGTAATGCAAATAGACTGTGTGCGCGAGGTTAAACCATTTGTTTAGCTGTGTACTTCCGCATTTTGTAATGTTAATGTTATTAGGTTTGAGTGATTGTGGTGAAATTAATGCGAGTGTGTAAGTGTTAGGCGAGTGTTGAGCATTTAGTGTCCTTCCTTATAGTGTATTTATTAGGTTGTACGGGTCTGTGGAAAAGGCGTATGTGCTTGGCGGTGTTTTGTCTGCTTAGGGGTCGTGTAGCCTCGTTTTTGTTTTTTTCGGCGGCTATTTTTTCTATAGTGTAGGGGATTTTCGAGTGGCGAAAATCTTTCAATTGTATTTAAATTAGTGTGTAACCTTATTCCCAATCATCCTGGCTGTCTCCCCTCACTGTGTTACGGTCCGTACTTTTTGTAGGCGATTTTTGTAGTGTTACGGTGTGTTACGGTCCGTACTTTTTGTAGGCGCTCATCTCCACCAGCGCAGTTGCTGTTACCAATAGTGAAAGTCATTATGTTTTGATAACTGGTATTTTCAGCATTGATACTGAGAGAGGTTTCGGCTTCCTTGACTAACAGCCTCATTAAATTCGGGCTACGTGTTAAAATGTAGCCCGTAACGTTGAAAGTAGGACTTTACGGCTATTAAATTAGCCCTGTAAAGCAACCAGCTAACGACTTGCGGGTTAAGATGCAGGACGGGCGAAAAATGCCTACGGTACATGAACGTGGAACTTCGCAGCCCGCAAATACTTTGATCTGTCAAGCCTGTAACCGCTACAATTCCAATCATTCTATTAAATGGCAACAAAGTCACTCGCGAGCAAGCCCCTAACACGCAAATGGAGCCCAAAGCCCAATGTGTGCTGGGGAGGACTCGCAAGGGGGGTAAAGTCCAATCTGTAGCATCGTAAATGCAAATAAATAATCAATACTGTACTTTTATTAAAAGTGAAAGCGATGTTAAGTCTTAGAATTAATAGCACAACATTCACAAGCTCACAAATCGGCCCCCAAAAATACTTTTTTTTATGTTTGATTTCTGTATTGATCCCGGCAATCAATGTGTTAATGCATATACTGTAACTCGTAATAGAATATCATATTTACTGCTTTATCATTATTGCACTATGTCTGGAATGTGGGTCCGTTTGTACCCCATAATAGAAACCTGTAAGACTTAGAAAATGAACACACCTTTTTTAGTGACATAATGATGATCTATTTTACCATTGGCTCCGTCCCAACCCGTAACTACGGGTTTGACTAATTGATCCTGCGCAGGGCCGCACAACCAACGTTCTACAAACAAGTTACAGGTTTGCGCCTCAAGCTCGTAACTCGCGGCCCCTATAATTTAACAGCACCGTAGCACCGTAGCAATTGCGGGTCTCACATTGCCGATACGGGGCTCACATTTAATAGGGCTGCAAGTGTTGCTGAAAGAAACAAGAAAATGGTTAAAACATCAATTACACTTACCAGTATTTAAAGAATTCCCTCCTCCACTCATTCACGGGCCGAGAAGAAGCCCAACGTGAAAAGTGCGCATAGGCCTTTTCCTGTTCCTCTTTGACGTCACGCGGCGGGCTTGAACAACAAGCCGATATCTTAGATGAAAAGTCACTGTGCAGTGCTTGTATGTAATGCAAATGATTTTTTGTGTACTCACTATGCCTACAATATATAACAAGACTGTATAATAGTTAGACTATGAATGTTTGGGTGTTTAATGAAGGTTTATGAGTTATGATAATTATGGCACAGTAGATTCACTGTAATGCTATAAAGTGATATTGTGCAATATTAGATTCTAAATATTTGAATATTAATTAATTAATTAATTGTGATGGCTATGTGACTGAAATAAGAAAACAGAACTAAAACATTCTCTTATATACTTAGAGTAAATATTGAATAGGGTGGAATATATTAACCATTTTTGAATATGACTTAATGTAACGTACAGTCAATTACGTGAAAATGTTTAATATATGTTTAAAGTAATTCCCTTTGGATCTATGCCAATTTATATATATACTGTAGGTGGTTGATGATTGGTTATTTTTTAAACAGAGGGCAAGTGATTGGGTCCTCGTCCAAACTCCATCACACACAAGAATAAGGACCCTTAATTTAATATGGATTATTGCACATAACTCTTATATTTCAATAGAGGTACTTGTGGTCTTTATTTCAAATAGTGAGTTTACTCACAGGTTATCAAATGAGCAGTAGATGATTACTTATACACTTAAGTGGGAGTTGTTTATCCATATTTTTTATATATTGTATTTGTTGTTTTTTGTTTTTACTTTCTTGTTTATTATGGTCAATAAAAGTTATGTTTTATAGCTCAGGTTTATATTATTATTAACTAAGACACTGTCTCTATTGAGTTTGTTCAGGTCTCACTAGTTCAAATATGTCTTTCTCCTCTTTAGTTTTTTGATTTGATTATTCATTTAATCTTACTAGTGAGGATGATCTATGTCACTATAGCTATTTGGAAACTTATATAACTCTACGATATTAGACTTATAATTTAGCTATTAAATAGATCGCAAAGAGCAAACTCCGGTTTATTATCTTGTTTTTTTTAATATTGTTGGTGAAATCTTTGGTTTAACTGACCTTGGCTTGGTATCAAGTGATCCCCGAATTTTAAACTCTTAATTAATTAACAACTAATCTGCATATTGCAGATAAGTTGAGATCTTAAAAGGTTGAACTTGATGGACTGAAAGTCTTTTTTCAACCTTAATTACAATGTAACTATGTAACTATGTAATAAGCGATTGAACAGTACTGACATTTTCAAGGCTTTGGACATCTTTTTATATCCTTTTTCATCCTTATGAAGTTCCATTACCTTGTTACACATGTCTTTTGACAGTTCTTTTCTGCTCCCCATGGCTCAGTATTGAGCCTGCTCAGTCCATCCACGTGAGAGCTAACAAACTCATTGACTATTTATACACAGACACTAATTGCAATTTAAAAAATCCACAGGTGGGGGAAATTAACCTTTGTTTGCCTTTTTAACCTGTGTATGTCACCTTGTGTGTCTGTAACAAGGCCAAACATTCAAGGGCATGTAAACTTTTGATCAGGGCCATTTGCGTGATTTCTGTTATCATTATGATTTAAAAAGGAGCCAAACAACTATGTGATAATAAAAGGCTTCACTATTCCTCAATAAAATAATTTTTTTTTGCATGAGCAGTCACCTTTTTAAAATAAATGCCACAATTTCACAATTTCTGCCAGGGTATGCAAGCTTTTGAGCACAACTGTATGTTATATATGAGTATATGCCAACTGATTATAAATATAAATTATGGGTCCAAGCTTTCAGTGGGTCCAAGCCCTCTAGTGGCCAAATCTGGTAATGCATGATACGGCTACCAGATAGGACTTGCAAGGGGGTTAAACACCTGTCCGCAGCCCTGTAAATACAAATAAAAACTCAATTCTGCACTGTAAATGACAGGGAAAGCAACGAAAGACATTATAATTAATAGCACAACTGTCTCTAGCTCGCTAATCTGCAGTAGAAAATAGTTGTTGTTTTTTATGTTTCATTTCAGGGTTATGTCGATCTCGGGAATCAATGAGTTAATACATATCAGGCCACCCACATGGACTAGAACAGTATTGGCATTCATTTTTATTATTTCATATTTTCCCGGTTTGTGAGTCTGGTCGCATATCTGACTTCTAAACCATAATTGATTGACATGTAACCTCCATGTTTTACTGATGTCATGATGACGGTCTCATTTTCTTTTGGCTGTTTCTGACTCTTGAGTTACGGCCTTGCTTAATTGATCTGGCTCACGCTCTGAAATGCTACATACGAGTGCATGGTTTATGTTTTCAGATATCAGGCAGCAACTTGTGGGCTTGTACAATTGAGAAGGCAGCGTTTAGGGCTCTCAGGCCATATACAAGTGTTTTGAAAGTGGTACGTTCATAATTTAAACAGTTCTGCATGGCCTCTTTTTTGGAAATTTTTATGTAGCTCATTAACCCCCCACCTGACACAATGTGCTATTGAGGGGTAGAAATACTTTTTTATTCTACTTCATTTTAAAATGTATCATCATTTTTATTTCATTGTGCTTATTCAAATCAATAAAGTTAATACAATTTTAATATAATTTAGTATAAATTGTATATTGTAATGATTGGGGTATAATTGCACTGACCAATTTTCAACAGCTATCACTGAGGCCTAACTAATTTATTTATAAGTTTGTTGAAAGGAACCCCTGTATTGAAAATGGATCTATCTTTCGTTGTTATAATATTTATCCTTAGGAGCACCTTGTTAAAAAAATATAGTTCTGAAATTATACTAGAGCCATCTTTCTTCCCAAGTGGTGGTACACATTATTTAGGAAAATTTAGCGGCTACAAGTTAGGCAAAGCCTCCTCTCCCTATGGACCTTATAGTGGGTGGATACCAGCAACAAATACATCTGAATAATTGACAGTAATCTCAATATTTAACATCTAGCTCATTTTGTTAGGACAATACAGTGATCTGTTATAAAGTACTTCTATGGTGGTCTCCAGAGCTCAATGGCCGGCGCGGAGTGAGGAGGAAGCCCGCAAAACGGGCTTAAGTCCCTCCTCCCAACCAATCAGCATCGCCCAGGCTCCGCCGGGTCACGCAGCGCTGCGTCAGAACCGGCGTGCCTGGGCTGCCTCCGCGCCGGCCAGTAGCAACCTACTATTGCTGATACTTACTCTATCATGCTTTCTTCTATTTTGCTCCAAAATTATATTGAGTTTTACAAATCTCTACAACTTAATTTTATCTCATTTTAAGATAACTTGCCTTGACAACATCTTGTGCCCCACTTTTTTTCTATATTCTGGGCCTCGGGGAGGTTTTCCCTTTGCTTGTAAACAACATCTGTGCCTGTAAATTTGCAGCATTGTTTCTCCACAGTTTTCAGAACTCATTTTCCTATGAATATGACAAACATAAATAATAAAAAAGTTTTTTTTTACACAGATAGCTAAAACCACATGCAGAGAAAATGGGAAAAAACAAGTGTTATAATTCAAACACTATTATGGATGTTTATTCTCTAAGCAGTGAAAAAAGTATTCTGTACAATCGGTTCCTTAAACAGCTAATGTTTAAAATATCCCAAGCTCCATCTTAAAAGTTGTTCACATTTGTGCTGATAGAAAGCTGGAGTCATATGTAGATGTAATACATTAAAGTCACATTATCACCCAAGAAGAAGTTGGTTTCATCTTAAAGTTCATGAAAAATTGGCTAAACATTGTACTAGCCTTTTTAATCTCTATAATAAATCATTCCTGATGTAAAAAAAATGCACCTTATTAAGTCAAGTTCTTCAAAGCAGAATAACACTTCAGCGGTCCATTAGTGTTGGGCAGATCTTGTAGGACTACAGTGTTCAACAATATGTGACATACAGAATCTTAATTATGAATAAAATTCACATTTGTGGGTATCTACAAGAGATAAGAAAAATGACAGACTTCCAAGACTAAATAATATCTAGTGATATACTGTAACTAATCCATCCTCCTCACCATCTCAGTAAATATTTGTTGTTGTTGTGAAGTCATTCAGTTGTGTATGATTCTCCGCGACCCCATGGATCACACCAGGCACATCTATCTGTGGTCATGCTTATCCATAAGGATTTCTTGGCAAAGATACTGGAGTGGGGTTGCAGTTCCTTCTTCATTGGACCACAATTTTTCTGTCCGCTGATAATACCTGCCCATCTTGTGTAATCCTACATGGTATAGCACACAGCTTAATTGAAGTACACAAACCCTTCACCACGACAAGGTAGCGATCCAGAAGGGGAAATGTTTGTTAGTTTTAGTCAATGCGGTTATGCAATAAATTAGGCTGGCAATGTTAATGTAGCAAGCGTTTAATTGATGTTTAGTAGGATTTGCTGGGATGGTACTCTCAAACCCTCGAAATACAAAATAATAAAAAATAGTCCATGTGGGTGGCCTGATATGTATTAACTCATTGATTCTCAAGATCGATATAACCCCGAAATGACACATAAAAAAATATGATTTTGTATTGCCTTCTTCTAGGAAGTCATCTATTCTCCAGTGAGAGAAATGTGGTGGCAATCCAGTGTTGGTCACCTGGTTCTTTCTGTAACTACACAACTATTTTTAATAACTTCTACTTACAATAACAACTTAATAACAATTTATTTCTGTTTTTATTACAGGTTATGCAGATGTATCTACCATTCTGTGGTATTGCAATATCTAATGCCCAGCTCTTTGCTGCTTCCAGGAAAGAATATGACAGGAGCCGGGTAAGTCTTTTTCTCATGACAAACAACTCTCACAGCTAAATTGGAACTGTTACAAATGTTCACTTTCTTATAGAAATCCTCAATGCCCAATTTGGCACTTTAAGTTAGATTGCTAAACTAAAGTATTACATAAAGGCACATGGAGAGCATGGTACAGACCATTGTACTATAAATAATAGCTATTAAAATGAAGATGCATGCATAAGTATATATCAATTATAATGTATAAACTTTGTAATTGTAGTAGTTATACTCTAAAGCTCTTATTTTTGTAGGCTTTTGGCCGACGTGCTGTGCTGACTAGCTCAGCCCCTTTCACATATTTAGGACCAGGACAGCATAGCAGACGTTCTGCTGTGTGATCTGGTGTCTGACTGGTGTAGATCTGAGTACTTCCAACCCTGACAAATTTCAAACATTATTATTATTATTATTACTTTTATTTGTAATGCGCCAACATATTCCGTAGCGCTATACAGGGGAAAAGAACAAGGAAAAATATAATTTTAACAAACTGCAAAAAATGGAGGGCCCTGTTTTGAGCTTAGAATCTTTGTAGAAAGTGTTTTTTTCCAAAACACTCTACAAGATTGAAAACTCTCTACTTACAATCTAAAGAGGATGAAAGAGGCAGACAAGAAATAGCAAGGGTCAGGAAGAAAGTGAAGTTTCATTAGGTAGGAGGGTATGCATTAAGAAAAGACACCCTGGGATATGGCCTGTGACTGACTGAGATTCTGACCTGATGTTCTCACTGTAAAGGAGAGGATGCAGCATGCTTTTAGTATTTATTTATCGGACAGCTTCATAGTTAGATAGCAAAAATAAAAAAATATATTTTATTTTTTGCAAAAAAAAAACCTCTATTATTTTACATGTTTATGGTGAGTTTATATTTAAGAAATATTTTGTAATGGTCCCTTATGCACCATTTTAAAATTGTAATATAATATGCAAAATGTTCAAATCGAGCTTGTAAAAAGACATAAAATCACATGTATTCATTTTACTATTTTTAAAAATGGGTAATTAATTGGGCATAGACGGAGAGCAAATAACGATTTATTTAGGCCTTAACATAAGTCAATAGGCAGATCTGTATCTAAGTCAATACACCCTTTTTCATTCTTTCTGCCCTACTTCTAGATATATTAACTTAGAGGAGAATATGTGGGAGACAGAAAGGACAATGTGTTTTTGGACCCTGACCCTTAAACTTCTCCTGAACCCCAGCATTTTTGATGGCAGCCCTGCATACTATAAGCCTTTAAGTATGACATTTGCTACATATCCTCTAAAGATACAGTATTTGGCATGATCTATCAATGTGTTCAAAATAATATTGCAAAAAATAAGATAATTGTGTTTATTGTTTAAACTAGTGGTTCTCAACAGCTGGTCCCTAGACTGGTCCCTGAGACTTTATATTCTGGTACACAGAATGAAGACCAAGAATGATAAGGCTCATTACCATTTTTCATAGTTATATATAAATTATTGATGAATGCAGTGGCGGCTGGTGACTTTTCAAGTTGGAGGGGCGACAGGGCGAAACATAGCCACTCCCCCTTTTTCAAACCACACCCATTTTTATAACTCCTCTTCCTGACGTCATGATGACCTTTATAAGCCCCGCCCAATGACCTTATACTTGTAAAGCCCATTGAAATACATGATCACCAATGCAGAAATGTCAAGAAGTAAAGTAACAATGTGTTAAATTCATTGGTATACAATATAGATTGAAAAAACTCATGTAACAAGACTACAGCAATATCATAATTGCACCTATACGCATTAACAGAAAAATTAAAGGAGTGACACCTACCATTAGTCGGGTCTTCTTCTCAGGGTATTCACGTTCAGTAAGTTGACCAACGAGTACAAACAAATCTACAGCCACATAGGGTTTGCACCTGGGGTTGAAAGAAAACAAGCAAATCAATCAGACCATTCAAGAACAAAACCATACTTAAAAAACATTAAACGACCAAGTGGAACCATATAGGCCCCAAACATACCTTAGAAGACCAAGTGGAACCATATAGGCCTCAAACATACCTTAGAAGACCAAGTGGAACCATATAGGCCTCAAACATACCTTAGAAAACCAAGTGTGACCATAGGTCCCAAACATACCTTAGAAGACCAAGTGGAACTATATAGGCCCCAAACATACCTTAGAAGACCAAGTGGAACCATATAGGCCTCAAACATACCTTAGAAGACCAAGTGTGACCATAGGTCCCAAACATACCTTAGAAGACCAAGTGGAACTATATAGGCCCCAAACATACCTTAGAAGACCAAGTGGAACCATATAGGCCTCAAACATACCTTAGAAGACCAAGTGGAACTATATAGGCCCCAAACATACCTTAGAAGACCAAGTGGAACCATATAGGCCTCAAACATACCTTAGAAGACCAAGTGTGACCATAGGCCCCAAACATACCTTAGAAGACCAAGTGGAACTATATAGGCCCCAAACATACCTTAGAAGACCAAGTGGAACCATATAGGCCTCAAACATACCTTAGAAGACCAAGTGTGACCATAGGCCCCAAACATACCTTAGAAGACCAAGTGGAACTATATAGGCCCCAAACATACCTTAGAAGACCAAGTGGAACCATATAGGCCTCAAACATACCTTAGAAGACCAAGTGTGACCATAGGTCCCAAACATACCTTAGAAGACCAAGTGGAACCATATAGGCCTCAAACATACCTTAGAAGACCAAGTGGAACCATATAGGCCTCAAACATACCTTAGAAGACCAAGTGTAACCATAGGCCCCAAACATACCTTAGAAGACCAAGTGGAACTATATAGGCCCCAAACATACCTTAGAAGACCAAGTGTGACCATAGGCCCCAAACATACCTTAGAAGACCAAGTGGAACTATATAGGCCCCAAACATACCTTAGAAGACCAAGTGGAACCATATAGGCCTCAAACATACCTTACAAGACCAAGTGTAACCATAGGCCCCAAACATACCTTAGAAGACCAAGTGGAACTATATAGGCCCCAAACATACCTTAGAAGACCAAGTGTGACCATAGGCCCCAAACATACCTTAGAAGACCAAGTGGAACTATATAGGCCCCAAACATACCTTAGAAGACCAAGTGTGACCATAGGCCCCAAACATACCTTAGAAGACCAAGTGGAACTATATAGGCCCCAAACATACCTTAGAAGACCAAGTGTGACCATAGGCCCCAAACATACCTTAGAAGACCAATCAGCACTGTATAGGCCCAAACCAGTAGATCTTGGGATTCAAGAAAACAACAACATTTAAATTCTGTTTAGACAACACAATAATCAATGTCAAACAAACACGTTGAATTAGCATATGGATAACCATATGAGCAATAACGCCACGCCAAGGCTTCAACAATTGTTACTGACCATTCACACACCTTTCATATCTCCTTATTGACCATCCACACACCTTTCATATCTCCTTACTGACCATTCACACACCTTTCATATCTCCTTCCATATGCACACCCACACACCATTCATACTTTACTCACCACTAGTTATTTTTTGTAGTTCGTTGGTGCCATTTCTGAGAACTTTACGTACCCTTGAAGGTGCCTCCAATTCCTTCAAACCAATGCATTCAACCGCTCCAGGGCCATGGTGCTTCTTAAATACCTTTTTATCCTCTTCAATGTGGAGAAGCATCTTTCTGATTCTGCAGTAGTCTTCGTTGTTGTAAGCAGGATTCCTTATAGCTTCACTGTCTCTGAAATCATTATGCAGATTAAATTGATGGTAAAGTTGGTGCAGAGCAACAGCACTCGTACAGACATGAAATTCTGACTTCTCGTACAGAAGTGACAGCTACCCTTGGAAGTGCCTCCAATTCCTTCAAACCACGCCAAGGCTTCAACAATTGTTACTGACCATGCACACACCTTTCATAGCTCCTTCCATATGCACACCCACACACCGTTCATACTTTACTTACCACTAGTTATGTTTGGTAGTGAGGTGGTGCTGCTTAACGCAGTTTCTCTTTGCATACCCTGGGGGTATGCATTCTTCTTTGCTTCAATCACTTGTATTTAAATTTTGCACGGCGATCTTTCAAAGAACAAAACTTCTCAATGGTCTTTTCATTGAAGTCTGGGATCTCGGAAATCAGTTGCTTTTCCATTGAGAGCATCGCCAATGCATTCAACCGCTCCAGGGACATGGTGCTTCTTAAAAAGGTTTTGATCCTCTTCAATGTGGAGAAGCATCTTTCTGATTCTGCAGTGGTCATCGGTGTTGTAATCAGGATTCTTAATAATTTCACTGTCTCTGTGAAATCATTCTGCAGATTAAACTGATGTAAAAGTTTGTGCAGAGCAACAGCACTTGTACAAGCATGAAAATCTGTCTTCCCATACAGAAGTTACAGCTCAGTGCGTAATTGTTCCTTCTTCAGTATTGGATATGCTTGCACGGTGTCTTCCAGAGCTTGGGTTGGAAAGCAAGTGTCATGTGTTTTATACAAGTCACTTTGAACAAGTTTGGCACTGACTAGGTGATTTGAAAATGAAAAACGTTCTTTTGCATGAACCACCACTATGTCACATACCTCTCTTGAAAGTTGTCTAAAGGTTGAGATCTCCGCACTCCGTCTGTTGACTGTTACATCTCTCGGCAAACTTGCTTCTATCTCGTCAACAGAATTACGGATTTTCTGGATGCTGGCGATAAAGTCTTCTGTGACTTTTTTGATATAAACAGTATCCGTGTCTCTCTTCTGAAGCTGACTATAGAGGATGTCAACATGTGGCATTATTAAATGAAATAATTTAAGGAAGTAAAGGAACTCCCTGTCTTCCAGCATTCCAATGAAACCTGCGGCTTCACGTATAGATGTTGGATCAAAGTTTAGACATGCTTCAATTGTCTGGAAACACTCAAGTAGCGCATCTCTGTTCTCGTAGATCACGTTCACGGTCCTAACGTTGAAGTTCCATAGTGTCGGTGCACCTCTTGGAAGTCTTCTACCAACTACCTCATCCAGAACTCCAGTCCTTTTTGGAGAGCGTGAAAAAAAAGATGGTATGCCGCCTATGTTGGAAAAAAAAACTCGAACTCTTCCAATCCTTGAAACTGCTTTCTCCATTATTAGGTTCAGTTGGTGAGCATAGCAATGGACGTAGTGTGCGTTCGGGTACACGTATTTTATTTTTCTTTGAACTCCTCCTTGATCTCCACGCATCACACTGGCACCATCGTAGCTTTGAGCTATGAGTTTCTTCTTGTCTTCTGGCTCTGGGAGAACAGTATTCAGTGTTTCCAGCACAACAGCAGCAATCGAGTCTGCATCCGTTGATTTCATTTCCGTGAAGCCATCAAATCTTTCCACCACTTGATGCTTCTTGTCAATGTAGCGATAGACTACAACGCACTGTGTCCTAGCGGAAATATCGGTTGTTTCATCCGCTTGGATTGCCACAAACTGGGCTTCCTTAAGCTCTTGGTGAATCACTTCCTTAATAACTTCATGCATGCAGTCCAGTAGCTCATTCTGCACGGTTTTGGATGTGCCCTTAAACACAGTTGCAGTCTTCAAATGCTGTTCCATCGCACTATCGATACTGCCAACCAAATCCACCAGGCCTCGAAACACTCCTGGATTTAGCGATGTTTCACTCTCGTCGTGTCCTCTCAATGCCAGTTCAAAAGCGCCACAAAAGCGAACACAATCAATTATCTTGGAAAGGATGTACCGGTTCTTAGCCACTTCTTTGTTGTGTTTTTGAATGCTGACTTGGTATCCTTGGTCCAGTTGAACAGCAATGTTCGCCTGTCCAAGCATCTCAAACTTGATCCTGTTATCCAAGTGAGCTTTAGAACTTTTGTGTTTCACCAATTTATCAGCTAGATGTTTGACGTCAGTCACTCCAGTTTTGGTCCAAGCAGCGTCACCACCAAATAGGATGCATGGGAAACAATATAAGGACTTCCTAGAAACGCTTCCAGAAAGCCAGTCGTTCTTCTTGTACCATTCAGTATTGAAAGTACGGATATATTGCTTCCCTCTATCTCTTGCGATTTGCTGCAGATTTATCTCTGGTTGGTCAGCTCCTAACCATTTTACTTCCACCTTCTCCTCATAGGTTAGGGTGCCGAAAGGCTTCAAAAGTAGAGTCAATAGTATTCATTTCTGATACCAATAGAAGAAAGAGATCACGGTATATTAATTTATATTATGTCACAAAATTACTTTAAAATAACAGTGTGTTGAATTCATTGGTATACATTACAGATTGCAAACCCTCATGTGACAAGACTACATCAACATCAAATTTGCACCTATACGCATGGACAGAAAATTAAAGGCAATGATACTCACCTACAGTTGACTCTCCTTCTCGGGGTATTCACGTCCAGTAAGTCAACCAACGAGTCCAAACAAATCTGCTTCCACAGATAGTTTGCACCTGGGGGGTGATAGAAAACAACAAAAAAAAACATTAGAGCGTTTAAGACCCAAACCGTAACTTTTAAAACCTTAAAAGAGCAAGTGTGACCATATAGGCCCCAAACGCACCTTAAAAACCTTCAAATTCCAAGTGTGACCATATACTCACCTACAGTTGATTCTCCTTCTCGGGGTATTCACGTCCAGTAAGTCAACCAACGAGTCCAAACAAATCTGCTTCCACAGATAGTTTGCACCTGGGAAGTGATAGAAAACAACAAAAAAAACATTAGAACGTTCAAGACCCAAACCTTAACTTTTAAAACCTTGAAAACCCTAAATAACAAATTGGGACCATATAGGCCCCAACCGCACCTTAAAAACCCTAAATAACAAATTGGGACCATATAGGCCCCAACCGCACCTTAAAAACCCTAAATAACAAAGTGGGACCATATAGGCCCCAACCGCACCTTAAAAACCTTAAATAACAAATTGGGACCATACAGGCCCCAACCGCACCTTAAAAACCTTAAATAACAAATTGGGACCATATAGGCCCCAACCGCACCTTAAAAACCCTAAATAACGAAGTGGGACCATATAGGCCCCAACCGCACCTAAAAAACCCTAAATAACAAATTGGGACCATATAGGCCCCAACCGCACCTTAAAAACCATAAATAACAAAGTGGGACCATATAGGCCCCAACCGCACCTTAAAAACCTTAAATAACCAATTTTGACCATATAGGCCCCAACCGCACCTTAAAAACCCTAAATAACAAATTGGAACCATATAGGCCCCAACCGCACCTTAAAAACCCTAAATAACAAATTGGGACCATATAGGCCCCAACCGCACCTTAAAAACCCTAAATAACAAAGTGGGACCATATAGGCCCCAACCGCACCTTAAAAACCCTAAATAACAAATTGGGACCATATAGGCCCCAACCGCACCTTAAAAACCCTAAATAACAAATTGGGACCATATAGGCCCCAACCGCACCTTAAAACCCCTAAATAACAAATTGGGACCATATAGGCCCCAACCGCACCTTAAAAACCTTAAATAACCAATTTTGACCATTTAGGCCCCAACCGCACCTTAAAACCCCTAAATAACAAATTGGGACCATATAGGCCCCAACCGCAACTTAAAAACCCTAAATAACAAATTGGGACCATATAGGCCCCAACCGCACCTTAAAAACCTTAAATAACCAATTGATAATATCAATATATCACAATAAATAAATATATATATATATATATATATATATATATATATATATATATATATATATAAATCAATATATCTAACAATCTATATATATATATATATATATATATATATCAATATATCTATCAATCAATATATATATATATATATATATATATATATATATAAAAATATATACAAATATATATATAAATATATATATATATATATAAATATATACACATATATATATATATATATATATATATATATATAAATATATATATATATATATATATCTCACGCATAAACAATACACATAAATATACATAAACATATACATAAAACAATATATATTAATTGATATTTATTATTTGATTAATTGATGTACTTTATTACTTATTATATTATATTGTTCATTTATTTCTATTACACATTATTTTTTATACATATTACAGTGCTATTTTTTGGCTATACATGTTACAGGATATTATTATGGCTATATATATATATATATCAATCAATATATCTATCAATCAATATATATATATATATATATATATAAATATATACAAATATATATATATATATAAATATATATATATATATATATATATATATATATATATATAAATATATACAAATATATATATATATATATAAATATATATATATATATATATATCACGCATAAAAAATACACATAAATATACATAAACATATACATAAAACAATATATATTAATTGATATTTATTATTTGATTAATTGATGTACTTTATTACTTATTATATTATATTGTTCATTTATTTCTATTACACATTATTTTTTATACATATTACAGTGCTATTTTTTGGCTATACATGTTACAGGATATTATCCTGTAACATGTATATCACATAAAATAGCCCTGTAATATGTATAATACATACAGGGTCAAACAAGTTCACACTAACCTTTTTTACCCTTACAGGCTTCCATACCTGCTTGCTGATTTGCTAATTTTTTAAAGACTCTCATTGGTTGAAATCGATGTGAATCAAAAATTTCAGCCAATCAGAGTCCTTCAAAAATTAGTATATAAAGCAGACCGTGGGAAAAAATCAACTAATCGCGGGTGGGGCTCCTTCTAGGAGGAGCTCTGTTAGTTTGTTGTTTTTTTTTTTTATAGCGTCGGTTTTTTTTTGGTGGAGGCCTCTTTCAATGGGCCAGAATGGATGGATGGACAATGGCTTCAATCAAGATTGGATTATTTTTGGACAATGGCTTCAATCAAGATTGGATTATTTATTTGACCAGTGGCTTCAATCAACATTGGATTATTTGACCAGTGGCTTCAATCAACATTGGATTATTTGACCAGTGGCTTCAATCAACATTGGATTTTTTATTTGACCAGTGGCTTCAATCAACATTGGATTATTTATTTGACCAGTGGCTTCAATCAACATTGGATTATTTGACATGGGCTTCAATCAACATTGGATTATTTTCATGACTATATCCAGAGGACAGAAGGCCAACGCTGGAGGGGTCAATTTGACAGGTAAGTATGTGCTGTTGTTTATTTTATTTTTATTATTGTTTGTTTAAAGCTGTTTACTTGTAATAATAATGTGTTTACTGTATTGTTTTTCCCTTACCTTATTTTTATTTTATCTTTAAAAGTGACAGGCACATGTACATGCCTGTTACTTCTAAAAATGGAATAAAAATAGGGGGGGGGGGTGCTAGGTAGTTGGATCAGGGTGGGGTCGGTCACGCTCAGGCCAGGCGCCCATCGGTCGGTCACCGCGTAGGCCACGATCAAGGGGTGGCACAGGCCTCATGGGGGTGAACATCCACCCCCATGTGGCCTGTGCAACCCCGCTCACCGCCCGAATACCCCGATCACCGTGATCGGGGTAATCGGGCGGTGTCATAGCATAGGCCGCATCGGGGTGGTGGTGATCGGGCCTCGGGGGTGGCATAGGGCGTGGCGACATGGAGGTGATCAGGGGTGGCACAGGCCTCATCAAGGGGGTGATCCGATCACCCCCATGTGGGCCTGTGCCACCCCGCTCACCACCCGACTACCCCGATCCCGTGATCAGGGTAATCGGGCGGTGGCATGATGGCATCGCATAGGGCAGGCCTGATCGGGGGTGGCACAGGCCACATGGGGGTGATGGCTGGGGGTGGCACCAGGCATTGCAGGCCTAGGGTCGTCGGTGGTAGGTAAGTTGGTGGGTGGCTGGGTAGGTGGCAGGCCAGGCAAGCATAGTGGGGTAACTGGTCACCCCTACCTTTTATTAGGGGCTACTAGGGGTTTGGTTTGGCCAGGGGCAGGGCAGGTGCCAGGTAGACTTACTGTTAGGCCGGCAGCAGAGTAGATGTGAGTAGATTCAGCCAGGGAGGTCTCTCAGTCTCAGCGTGACCAGGGTCAGGAAACAGAAAGGGGGAAGGGACAGGCAACTGGTGGTTTTATTGACTGTATCAGTCAATCAAAAAGTAAACTCGAGGCCCTATTAGCTGGCGGGCGCTCAGGGCTAACGGTCTTAGTGGGTTTAGATTGTTCTCTTAGCAACTGTACAACCTACCATCATTGATTGGTCAATGATGGAAGACTGTCAGTCATTAATTGATACATTTATGACCGTCCATGCATATCGTCACTGTGATGGTGGGCGGCATGCATTAACGGTCAGGGGGCCAGGCCAGGACTCATTGAAGAGAAGAGAAGAGTCTAAAGGTTAGTGTACTAGTGTAATATGATCACACAGGGTGCAGGGGGCTACAATAGATACACAGCAGCATTAGTTAATGTAGCGCAAGGGTTATCTTAAAGTGACAGTGTCCCTGGGAATATTTTACTAACTTTACTTCATTTTATTACTGTATTAAGACTTGAATGATGATGTACACCTTATATTTAATTGTTTTTGGGTTATTACTAATACATTGTTGTGTTTTTTTATTGCAGGGTCACGAAAATATTTGGGAGGGCGTTTGCCCTGACGCCACAATGGACGGGCCGCCCCTGGATGAATGTATCTGCAGTTAAAATGTACCACATACAAACCAGTGCAAAACTAAAACTTTAGTGTGCTACATGTACTACTTCCTCTTCCAAAATAAACTGAATTTTAAAGCTAATTCCCATGCATTATAAGCTTATTAGCCAATCCTCAATTCAGAAAGGTTAAGAGCCACTGGCTCTCTAAGGTACTATATTCTTATATAGTATAGTGTAGACATGCTGTATTATCCTTGCCATGCCATTTCTTCTGATGATCATACTACAAGTGCAAAATCACAGAAATCAAATAAGGATAATACAACCTCACCACAGTATACTGTTTCCTTCTCAGTGTATCTGCGCTATAAGAAGGAAGAAAACACAGAACAAGCTCCACCAATGTACTATTTTTATGTTTACAATTTTATAAGCGTTTTAAGCAATCTCTTAATTTAGGCTGAATATATATATATATATATATATATATATATATATATATATATATATATATATATATACATTATCTCGCAAAAGTGAGTACACCTCTCACATTTTTGTAAATATTTTATTACTAGCAACTAGACCGTCAGAAATGACAGCAATAAAATGTGCCTCACAATGAGCACCTTTGGAGCTCATCAAGGGCCTAACAATGAGCTTCTTTGGTGCTCATCACAGGCCTCGCAATAAGCACCTTTGGCGCTCATCAACGGGCCTTGCAATGAGCTCTCCTGCGAGCCTCACATAGTGAGGCCATCCGTTAACTCGGAGCACTTAGGCGATGATCGCCGAAGGTGCTCATTGCCTGCGAGCCTCGCGAAATGAGGCGAGCAGCGGAGGTAATGAAACACGCAGGATTTCGCCTCCAAACACTTACAAAATGCGGGATTGCCTTAAGCTGCAAGAAGTTGACAAATGCGGGGCTTAGAAAAAAAAAATGACGAGACACGGCACTTAGAAAAAAAAATACGACATAGGAAAAATACAAAGTTAATGTCCAAACCACGCAAACCAAAAAACAAGAAAAACACAAAAAATACAAGAACAATTACAACAAAAACATCACACAGCACTGGAGAACAGCCAGGACATCTAGAAGTGAGGTGGAACGCAAATTTATGTTGAATTTAAGCAGTTTCGGCACGTGTAAATCGGCCAAGCGAGAAAAAAAATGGTGGCCAAATAAAATTAAAATGAGGCTACACAACCCCCGAACCGCGCAAAAAACACAGCCAGCTACGTACGAGGTAGAAAAATACTAATAAGGAAGGATGCAAAATGCTCGCGAACGTAGACTAACGCCGCCATTTTACAACACTAACTTACACATTTACACATTAACATTCTAAAATGGCGGATTTCCCGCCTAAACCAACGGTTTATCCGTGTTGCTGCTGATTGCCTCATACGGATCATCTCTGCAGCTGAACACAGAGAGTGATGTTTGCAGCCTTTGAACAGAATAAAGATCACCTTTACAGGTATATCATTTAATTATGTTCTTATGGAACAAAAAAGGATTAAGTCTTTTTATTTTTCATTGATGACAGTTATTGACTATTTAATGTATAACCCATACAGTCAAGCATACCAACAATTAGCACAGGTTGAAAAAGAACAGCAACATGCTCAAAGACATCAATTGACAATGCCAAGAGTATGGTGTTAAAAAGAGATTGCAACACTGATCAAAGACGGTATAATTTACCAACAGTAAATGAGGTTGCCGTGGTCTTTAAAAATGACGATGGTGAACCACCTTTTCAGCGGGATATTAGAATATGTTCCACCCAATGAAGGACAACCTTTTATAAACATAAATATATTAAGTTGTAATTTAGATCCAATGACATATCCCATTTTCTTTCCAAATGGTGAACCTGGATGGGAACCAAAATTACAATTGCAAAGTTATCCCAATAGTAAAGTTCGTGCTAGATGCAATATTTCTATGCCGGAATATAAAGTGGCACAAACTGTTATTCGGGATTCTTTTAATGTTATTTTATGTGGGGCAAACTCAGACAAAAATGGATTATTGATTCCTATCTACAAGTCAAAGCAAATAATCTAAGTTTTATAACACTTCAACAAAATAAGCTTTGAGTAGAACAGTATTGTGGATTGATGGATTATGTTGCTGAATTGGCTACCAACAGAGACATTCCAGCTGGAAGAGCAATAATTTTGCCATCCACTTACCAAGGATCTCCTCGTAATATGCGAGAAAGATATAATGATGCCATGCCTATTGTAACAACATTTGGAAAACCAGATGTATTCATTACATTCACATGTAATCCACAATGGCCAGTGATCTAGGAAAATTGTAATCTTGGCCAAAATATTTCTGACCGACCAGATTTAGTGGCAAGAGTATTCAAAATAAAACTGAATTCATTAATACATGGTATAACTAAAGCAAAGTTATTTGGGAAATGTGTGGCTTTTGTTTATACCATTGCCTTTAAAAAAAGAGGCCTGCCAGATGCTCACATAGTTTTAATCCTGCAGGAAAAAGATAAAAAGAATACTGCAGAGAGAGTGGATTCAGTCATTACTGCTGAATTGCCACATCATATAAAAAATATTAAAAACTTTATGAGATTGTAACACACAAAATGATTCATGGGCCATGTGGAGATATCAATCCAAATTCACCATGTTTGGAAAATAAAAAAAATGTACAAAAGCGTTTCCAAAACAATTTAAAATGCAAACTTATGCTAATTGTGATGGATACCCTTTGTATAGAAGAAGAGAAGGACAAACCGCTATTATCCTTGGCCAAAAGGTTGATACTATATATGTTGTTCCATTCAATCCACATTTGCTGATGAAGTACAAAGCACACATAAATGTGGAAGCTTGCACTTCTATTAAATCCATCAAATATGTGTATAAATATATATACAAAGGATATGATGCAGCAAATGTTGTGCAAGGTGCACAAAAAGAAAAGGAAAATTCAATTTTACATGACAAACTTTCTCATTATTTAGATGCTCGCTATGTCAGTGCTCCTGAAGCAATGTGGCATCTACTTTCCGATTAGCTGCAAGACATCAAAATTTCATTGCAGATGATACAGAATGGGAGAGGTGTCTGGAAGAAGCAGCTCTATGTCTAATGCCAAAGCAAATGAGAGAACAATTTGCATTCATTTGCATCTTTAGCAATGTACCTGATGTATTTGCTTTGTGGGAAACATTTAAATTAAATATGTGTGAAGACTTCTTGAAACGTTACAATGAGCCCATTGCACTCTTAAAAGTGTTAATGGAAATTCAAGAAATATTGTTTACTCATGGATTAAATTGTGCAAGTTTTAATTTGCCTGATCCAGGACTTATAGATGACATCAACTTTGATGACTATGACACTGGGCTTCAAAAACAAAAAACAGGAGAAAAACTTGCAACTTTAAATACATTATACTTGCAAGCATTTAATGCCATCACAAATGCTACAGATGATGAAATGGTCAAAGACCGTTATTTCTATCTAGATGGCCCTGGTGGATCAGGAAAACGTATCTGTACAATTGTTTGATGAGTTACATTTGAGCACAGGGTCAAATAGCAATGCCATTTTCAACAACTGAAATTGCCGCACTTTTATTAGAAGGTGGCAGAACTGCGCATAGTGAAATTAAACTGCCAGTTCCCATTTTAGAAACATCAGTGTCAGATATTCAACTCAATTCTTTACAAGCAAAAATTAAAAAAAAAGTTAATTAGTTATCATAGATGAGGCAACAATGATGTCATGTCATGTCTTGCAATGTATTGATATATTATTAAAAGAAGTAATGGATAATAATTTGCCATTTGGTGGAAAGGTAATGTTGTTAGGAGGAGATTTTAGACAAACATTACCTGTTGTGCCACATGGAAATAGGACTGACATCATTGAAACATGTATCAAGACAAGTGAACTGTGAAAAATATTTACACACCTCAAATTAGAATTAAATATGAGATCTGAAGACAAAAACAAATTCAATGATTGGCTCATTTAAATTGGAGAAAGAAAACACCCACAAATAAATTATTTACCCAATTATACCATTGAAATTCCATCACAAATGGTTTGCAAGGAATCACTCATATCAGAAATCTTTCTAAACACTCTCAATAACGACGATTACTACAGTGCAGATTCAGTTCTGTTTGATGATAAAGACAGTGAATCTGACTTTAGTAAAGAATTTATTAATTCTTTAACACCATCTGGAATGCCACCACTTATTTTGCAATTGAAAAAAGGGGCTATTTTCATGCTATTGAGAAACATGAATAAAAAAAAGGACTTTGTAACGGGATCAGATTAATTGTGCACGATTTAAAAGATCATTTTATACATGCAGAAATGATGACTGGTACCCATAAAGGTGAACAAGTTTTTATACCAAGAATTGATTTATCTCCAAGTGAGAGTGGTTTGCTTTTTGTCCTTCAAAGGAGACAATTTCCAGTTATCATGGCATTTGCCATGACCATAAATAAAACCCAAGAACAAACGTTTAAGTCTGTGTGTATTTTTTTTACAGAAACCAGCTTTTGCATATGGACAACTCTATGTTGCTTTTTCAAGGTGCACAAAGCCAGTTGATATTCAAGTTTCAATTGAAGACAACCCAAGTCCGGGTGATCTATTACACGATGGATGCATTTTTACAAAAAGCATTGTGTACTCTGAGGTTTTGTAATCACAGATAATAGTGGTTTCATTTCCAGGACGAAATGTAATGGCAAATGGCCTCTTTTTAGAGGACCACTTTTTCACATACAAAACTCTATGTACAATTTTACAAAAAAACTAAAACAATAAACAGTGGTTATATCCCATAGACACAATTAAAAGTCTGCTAAGCTCTTTTTGTTTTTGCATGTCCAAGTGGTTCCCTTAAAAAGTATTTGAATGTCTTGGAAGTGGTCTTTTGCCAGGATTGGTCCCACAAAACAGTTACATTGCTTTTTATTACTATTATAGTGTTCGAAGTTTAATACATTAACTTTATGTTTGTAATGTTAAAATTGTTTTTGCAAAGGTCGCAAAAGTTTTTTCATTGTATATAATTAAGGATTCATGTTAGTAGGAGGATGATCATTTGTTGTAAATATTACATGTATAACTAAATACAGAGTATAACTAAATACAGGGTTTTTTTTATGTCACACTCACATTGTGTGGCAAACAGCATTCCCAGCTTTAAAATGTTATTGACCGTCATTTTTTGATGGGCAAGTCGCTAGTATATATATATATATATTGATATAAGCTATGATCCACAATGATCATAATACAGCTCAATGTTTTTCTGCGGGATGACAAGCATGCAGCATCTGCAAAGGCAAACAAAACATTAGCATGTATTAAGAAGGGTATAGAAGCAATGGAAGCAAATATAATTCTGGTACTATACAAATCCATAGTACACCCTCATTTGGAATATGGAGTACAATTTTGGGCACCACTACATAAAAAGGACATTTTAGAGCTGTTAAAAGTACAGAGAAGGGCAACAAAACTAATAAATGGAATGGAGGGCCTAAGTTATGAAGAAAGACTAACCAAATGAAACTTATTTTCTCTAGACAAAACTGTGAGGGGATATGATTACCTTATTTAAATATATCCATTGTCAATAATAAGGCTTTGTCAAGTGGGCTTTTTGTGCCAAGAGGTTTTCAACTGACAAGAGGACATCCCTTGAGAATAGTATGATTTCACCTTAAAGAAATAAAAGTGTTCTTCACAGTAAGGGTGGTTAATCTGTGGAATTCTCTACCAAAGGAGGTGGTCACAGCGGATTCAATAGATAACTTTAAAAAGGGATTTGATATATTTTTAAATAAAAAAGGGCATTCAGGGTTATCCTGCATAATTATATAGGAAGTATTGATACAGGGAGGAATACAATCGCCAGTACTTGGGGTCAGGAAGGAATTTTTTTTTTCTTTTAAGACAATTGGCAAAGTTTCACTGTTTTTCCCCCCCCTGTTTGCCTTCTTCTGGATCAATTACCAAATAATCGGCATATTGCAGATCAGAGGAGATCCAAAAGGTTGAACTTGATGGACTAAAAGTATGTTTTCAACCTCAATTACTATGTGACTATCTATGAAATGTCATTGAGCCAGCAACCACCTGCAGGGATTTCAAGGTCCTGGGGACCACTCTCAACAGGCCCATTCCCCCCACATGGTGACATGCAATTCATGCGTTGGCCGGACCCCAATTCTCTCCCACTGCTGACCGGGCCACAATAGATGTTGTGCCAACAGATGATGCCACAGTAGTGGTTGTCCCAGCAGTCGTTTTCCCAGCAGTTGATGTCACAGCAGTTGTTGCCCCAATAGACCTGGCCAACACCATCTCTATGGGATACAGCATCTCCATTGGCAACATCATCTCCATTGGCAACAGCATCCCTACGGGGTACACCATCCCTACTGGGTACACCATCACAAGGGGCAACAGCTCTAGCCTCACCACAGCACATCCAGAGTCCAACTGCGTCCAGAGACGGAACTCACATCCCCGCACAAGGCACCTTGAGGGACATCTTTCAGCACATCCGCATGTCTGATGAGCGTGACATTCGATCAGAGCAACTGCTGACAGCTCAGCTTGAAAGGCAGAACGATATTGCTACTTAGCAGGTCGAAAGCATATATACTGTATGGTGAGGTGAGGTGGCATAATCTTCGGATGGAGAGGTATGAACAAATGGTTCATAGGGACAGACAAGCCCAGACACAGGCTCCACCCCCACCACAACTAGAGCCTGCAGCCTTCTCATCTCACCCATTACCACCAACGCCAGCTTCTACACAGCCACTACAGTTGGATACACCCCTCAATCAAACACCTCCTGGCAGTTGTAGAGGAAGTGCGGGGGCACAGAATTTGTGGGCCCAGTGCTCAGAAAGAGGAAGTAGGTGAGAATGTCCCCCAGGTCAGTGGTTGTCAAACCTCTCCCCAGAACCCAACCCACAGACCTTGATTTAGGCGAAACACTGTGTAAATACACATGTGAAGCAATTTGAGGCTCCACCACCTATTGAATACTAGTTGCCTCATTTTTGGTTTCACATAGATCATGGCCTGTCTGATGGCTCCTGAGGAGAGGATTCAGAACCACTGCCCTATGTCCTCCTCATCCACACTACATAATGAATATTATTTTGTATTAATGTTGACATACTATTGGCTGGCTACAGAGTGTTCCTCAACCTCCTCTTTCTGTGTCACAGATTCTGCTAATCAATTTCTGATTATTCCTTAATATCTGACAACACACAGTGTGTGGAATAGATCTGTATGGCATTATCCATGATTATATTCACCTGTTTAATTGAGCAGATCTAGATCAAGTTGTACGTGCTATGCACATGTCTGGTTTCTCCAATTACATGGAGTGATTTCTGAAGATCCTTTTTTTCATCAGATTCTGGTTGCAGTGGTGTAGTGACCACATGTGACCCTAGTAGGTGCTATGCATTATGCTTATTCTAGACTATCACATTACGCCCTTTAGAAATCCCCTTTTTCCCCAATAATAGCCTCTTGCTCTCTCAGGATTCGCCCACATCACACCCATGATATTAATGCACACTCTTGTCCATTTCTGATTGTGCTCTCTGTATGAAATAAAGCTTTGTTATACTGTTTTCACTGACATCCACATACATCACATTTGTCACATTCCTATATCTGTAAACGAATGATCCCTAGTTACTAAGCAATAGGTTAATACATATAATAATAATAATAATAATAGTAATAATATAATAAGATATCACATAATATTATATATATCATATATCACAATAAAGGGTTAATACACATGGAAAGTCCAATTTGTGATACTGTGGAGTATCAACATTGCCCAGAAGGCCTGATAGCAATATTATAAGTAATAATGTGAATTGAGAGATAGTGAAAACACTTGATGGAATTACACCAAATGATAATGGGTATACAGTTCCTTGCAAATGTATTCACCCCCTTGGCATTTTTCATGTTTTGTGGATTGCTTGAGGATTTGCATCATTTAATTTACAGAACATGCCCACAACTTTGAAGATGTGTTTTTTTGTTTTTTTTTTATTGTGAAGCAAACAACAAATAGGACAAAATAACAGAAAAAAAATCAATGTGCATAACTATTCACCCCCCTAAAGTCAGTACTTTGTAGAGCCACCTTTTGCGTCAATCACAGCTCCAGGTCACTTTGGATAAGTCTGTAGGAACTTGCCACATCTTACCACTGGGATTTTTGCCCATTCCTCCATTCAAAACTGCTCCAGCTCCTTCAAGTTGGATGGTTTGCACTTGTGAACAGCAATCTTTAAGTCGGACCACAGATTTTCTATTGGATTGAGGTCTGGGCTGTGACTAGGCCATTCCAAAACATTTACATGTTTCCCCTGAAACCACTCAAGTGTTGCTTTAGCAGTGTGTTTGGGGTCATTGTCCTGCTGGAAGGTGAACCTTCGTTTGCTCAAGAATATCCCTGTATTTAGCACCATCCATCTTTCCCTCAACTCTAAACAATTTCCCAGTCCCAGCTGCTGAAAAACATCCCCACAGCATGATGCTGCCACCACCATGGGGGATTGGTGTTCATTGGGTGATGTGATGTGTTGGTTTTGCGCCACACATAGCATTTTCTTTGATTGCTGAAAAGTTCAATTTTAGTCAGACCACAGCACCTTCCTCCATACATTTTGGGGGTTTCCCACATGCCTTTTTGCAAACTCAAAACGTGCCATTTTGTTTTTTGCTGAAAGTAATGGCTTTCTTCTGGCCATTCTGCCATAAAGCCCAACTCTATAGAGCGTACGGCTTATTGTCATCCTATGTACAGATACTCCAGTCTCTGCTGTGGAACTCTGCAGCTCCTCCAGGGTTACCTTAGGTCTCTGTGCTGCCTATCTGATTAATGCCCTCCTTGCCCGGTCCGTGACTTTTGGTGGGCGGCCGTCTCTTGACAGGTTTGCTGTTGTGACATGTTCTTTACATTCGGTTATGATAGATTTTATGGTGCTCCTGGGGATCATCAAATATTTGGATATTTTTTTATAACCTAACCCTGACTTGTACTTCTCAACAACATTGCCATTTACTTGTTTTGAAAGTTCCTTGGTCTTCATGGCAGTGGTTGGTTAGTGGTGCCTCTTGCTTAGGTGTTGCAGCCTTTGCAGCCTTTCAAAAAATATGTGTATATGTAATGACAGATCATGGGACCATCAGATACACCAAATATTAACTTGTTACCATAGGGGTCCCTATGGATCCCCATGGTAATGTAAAGTATAACCATGGAGGTCCCTATGGACCCCATGGTACCTAATATTAGCCCCTATGGTACCTAATATTAGCATGAAGGCCCTTTCAGTGTCATGTATATACTGTATGCTGTACCCAGTGTTAAATCGTTTATGGGTTTATACAATTGTATTGAGTATTTTTAAAGAATCATGAATAAAGTTTACTTTTTAGCTTAAGTGTGTTCTTTGGTCTTGTGGCCTCTAACCATTTTGTTACATTAACAAGGGTTAGTACTGTTATATATAGGATAAACTGGTAGTATTGTAAGTGGTTTCTCTTCTCCCTTATATCATTTAATAATTTTTATATTCTCTTTCTACTGACTCTCCAAAAAGGACCCATACAGCTGTATGAAGGCTGAATAATTCTTATTTGATATTATGGGTGAAATATGTGTCAATCATGATTCAGAAAATTAAGAATTGAGTATTTGAATTAGTCCAGCCTTATATTTGATTGGTATTGAATAGATACATTTCCCTGGTTTCCTTCTGAAGTAATAGCTTCTCCATGTCTCTTCCTCTTACATTAGGCCTGCCCATTTCCAAGCCCCCAACAGATTAAATGTTTAGGATTGCCCGTATGGTATTGTATTATATTCTAATATTTCGAATACTGGATCTGGAAGATATGCCTACATAATATTTACTGCATGAACATATCATACAATAGATAACATTTTCTTGTTGGCAGTTAATAGATAATTTGCTCAGATTTTTCTTACCAAATCTGTCAATGACCAATTAGTTTTGCCCATGTGAAAGTAAAAGTGTGGTAGATGCAGTAATTGTAGTCTGTCTATAAAGTGACTTTTCACTAGGTCAGGTCTAATGTATGGTGTCAATTGGGTATATAGTGACATCCATGGTTATAGTTAGATACACCATGGGGGTCTTTGGACCCATGGTATAGGGGTTTATTTTATGTGCCATGGGGAATCTAGCTTGTGGGAAGATTAACCGGATTCCCTGGCTCATATCAGGTATCAGGGGGGAATAATTATGTTGGATATGAGTCGAGCCTGAAATCTGATTCAATTAAAGTGTTAGGTTTATAATAGCATCAGGCTTCTCAGAGACATGTATGTACATGTAGAATTTTTAGAAAATCTCAGCACTCCTAAGGACTTATGTGTAACCGTTGGGGTGCCAAGATTTCACTACTGGAAGGATGTGATGGTCTTTAAGAAAATCTAAATTTAGCAGGTACTCATGTGTTACAACTTTAAATAATTTACCAGTCTCTATATTTTAGTTTTTTATTATGGTGTGTGATGCGATGATTGGCTTTGATTTATGATTACATTTTACATTTTAAATGTGAGCCATGGAGTGGAGCCTCAGTACTTTTTTATGGGAGACACTGAATATGGGCCATAGTGACCACTTTGCTAATATCTTACTAGCTAATATATCGTCTAATTGTCTGAGACAAATGTAAACTGTTCTAAAAACCTAAACAGTTTTCTTTATTTAGTTAAAAGACACTAATTCAACCAGTTTCCTTTCCCTCTAAGTGTTTCTAAGGGTATTTGGCATACATTCAGGAAACCAGGAGCGTGAGGCTCACTGCTGCATAATCTTCACTGTATATGATGTCTTATAATGAGCTCAGCAAGCCACACATATGTTGAGTTATTTTATTGCTAGAGAACCACTTACTTCATCATTCTTAATGTAGCACAGTACCTGTTTCAGTAATATTAACTAATGTTAAGCAACTTATTATAATATAAATCTTGGGGAAATACATATATGCTATTTGCACTATAATATAAAACAGAAGTAGCTTATCGAAAGGAGCTCAAAACTCATGGATAGTGCTCTGCATAAACACGTAGAGAAGCCAAATTATAATTGAATCATTTTTAAATGATACAATGTTATGCTTTAAAGCCCTGATTCCATTGGTGTTATCTCCAGTTTAGCAGCACTGGCTGTTATACAGGTGGTCCCTAAGTTAAGGACAAGATCATTTCTGGTAACATTCTTAAGTTGGATTTGTAGGTAAGTCAGATCCATGAATAATAATAACAATAACAACAACAACAACAATACTATAATGGCTCATATGTGGTAATAATATTACAGTGTGATAATTAAGTAGTTGTCATTTGTAGGTAGGGTTGTTTTTAACCTGGGGACCTGCTGTACTGAAGTTATAGGGAAATAGCTTGATGATGCCGGGCCACGAACGAATCTGCATAAATAATAAGGCTGTAGTCTGTAACTATAACACATTTTATTACAGATTTACACTGTTTTTGAAAGCAGAATGTTTTGGTGTAGTAGTAACTGTTCTGGTTTACACAAGTGGAAGCATATTGTGTTTTAATAAATACATTAGTCAATAAAAATTTTTTTTAAAAAACATGTGAAAGGCATTGGATTAGAACCAATGAGAGCATTTTATGATACAACACACTTACCACAACACCACTCTGCTTTTAAAAGTATAAAACCAAATACATCTACGCAGTTAGTTCATATTTACAGTAAATACGCTTTGTTATATAACCTAAAGGACATATTTCTGTTTTTTGAACAGTAAAGAATAAAAAGTAGTCACTATGGGGGTTTGAACCCAGGACCTTCATCACCACCCATTGCAGCCGCACCCATACTGTGCTATCTGGCCTGCTGCTATAATAACTGCTATTATTATTATAGTTGTTACAAATCACAGAGCTAATTACTGATTCAGGTAGAATATAATAGCCTGAAAGCCTGACTTCTATTGCTCATTATTTCAGCATTTCTTTTTTATGAAAACACTTTTTTCACATGCTGTTTCATCTTCTTTTTAATGGTGCAGAATACATACATTTTGTGGTTCTTTCACTTTGGATATTTAAAGGCACTTTACCAACATTCACAAAGTTTAGTGAATTCAGTGGAGGTGATTTAACTGTTTTACATGAAAATACAACTACAGCACACAGTGTGCTTCTAATTAAAATGGCTAGTGCTATGTTAGAGAAGCCATGAAGAACATACCTTAGGGAACAGATAAAATCTAATTTCTCCACACAACAAGCTTCTCCTTTCCTTGTTATGGTGCACCTTAGTGAATCTGCCCCATTTTGTTATGTTTTGTAGGCTTTGTTGGAGGTTGTAAATGACCTGTTTGAAGAACAAACAGACCTGGAGAAAGTTGTGAAGAAGATTATGCATCGGGCTCAGACTCTGCTGAAGTGTGAACGTTGCTCAGTACTACTATTGGAGGACATTGAGTCACCTGTAAGTTTTCTTTCTAGTTGGATTTAATTAATCATGTATTAATCATTTGAAAGCAATTTGCAAATATTAAGCTTTAATACTACATAAAGAAGCATGTACACTGCTCAATCTACTGAAAAACTAACATTGCACTCTGCATTTGTGTTTTATATCCTAGTCATTTAAAATTCTGTATGAGATACTCTGCATCTGCATATTGGTATTCATACACATATAGGGCCTCATTCAATTTGGATTTGGCCAATTGAATAGAGCTCTATATAAGCACACAGCATATATTTTTTCCAGAAGTTTTTCGCTAGTGAAGATGTTGCTTGTGGATAGAAGTTCACTAACTAAAAACTTCTTTAAAAAAATATGCTATGTGCTTACATAGAGCCCTATTCAATTGGCCAGTTCACAATTGAATGAGGCCTATAGTGTGAAAAGGTATCCCACTGGGTAAGTGCCCTTGTTTATGGCACTTTCTAAGGATGAACACCGATACAGGAGTCTTTCAATGCTTTTTTCAACCTTACTTTCGTATAGTTGCCAGTAATACATAATGTCACACCGAAAACAAATATGAGAAAAAAGTCCTAGCCTCCTTTGAAGCATTAACTTTACTTTTAGAGTCAGTTCCCTCACTAACCAGAGCTTCCAAACAGCTAATCTAGATGGATTTGTTTTCTCAGCTATGCAAGGCTGCAGATCCAAACATAGCCTGTCTCAATTAGTCTGTCACTGCTAGACTGCAGTTCATTAACAGAGGCCCAACCCAGCTCTGGTGTTTTAAAGGCTGTGGACACCTGTGTTATACTTGAGTACACTCAAGTATAACACTTGAGATCATTATCAGGTAATACAAGAACCTGAGGCTATCTTGGATTTAGTCATCACAAATAATATTGATATAGTATCAAATGTTGAAATAGAGCAACCTTTGGGGAACAGTGATCACAACACAGTCTCATTTGAGATAGAGTTAAAAAAACAAAACTGTAAGGGGCCAACAAAAACTCTGAATTTTTAAAGGGCAGATTTTAACAGTCTAAGGGCAGCAATACACAGTATAGACTAGGACAGAGAACTGGCAGGTAAAAATACTGAACATAAATGGACGACATTCAAATCCTTACTAATATACATACTTATCACCATATACCATGTGGAAATAAAAGTAAAAGGAGTAAATTACATCCAATGTGGCTTAACAATGATTCAAAGGTCAAGATACAGAGTAAAAAAACAGGCATTTAAATTATGCAAAAAAGAGTCAACAGAGACTGCTTTACATGGGTACAAGAAAATCAACAAGGCAGCAAAAGGGCTATTAGACTGGCTAAAATAGAAAATGACAAGTTAGTTGCAAAGGAGAGTAAGGCTAACCCTAAAATGTTTTTTTAAAGGGAAGAATGCCAGGAAGGATGCTATAGGAACATTACAATGTGACACAGGAGTCTGACAATCAGTGACTTGGAAAACGCAGATGAGCTAAATAGGTTCTTTTCTTCGGTATACACAAGGGAGGTACCAGTGGTTGGGACATGGCAACATAATGGGGCTCCACAACTTTCACCTAATAATTGGTTAACGCAGAAAGAAATTCAAAAGAGGTTGGAAAAGATAAATGTTATTAAAACCCCAGGTCCTGATGGAATACATCCACTGGGACTGAGGGAACTGGGTTCTGTAATAGCCAAACCATTATAATTATTCAAGACTCACTCACTACAGGGTTTCTACCAGATGACTGGAGAAAGGCAGAGGTGATACCTATATTTAAGAAGGGAGCAAGGACAAATCCAGGAAATTATAGACATGTAAGCCTCTTAGTGGAAAGCTTTTAAAATGTTTAATAAGGGATAATATACAACAATATGTCTATTCAGTTACATAGTTACATAGGGCCTCATTCTATTACCGGCCGTAAATCGGTCGTAAGGCTGCGATTCCTTGCGGGGTTCTGTTAACTCGCGATTCTATTATACGGCCCCGCAAGGATCTCCTCTTACGGCCGGCCGCATATCTTGAAACCGGCCGTAAGCTGTGAAATCTAAAAACGCAAAAATAAATTCAAGCCTGCACTGTACAGCTCTGTAAATGCTAGGGATCATATTGGGGGACATGAGGATTAAAAGTAACCCACTCTCAAGCTTGCACATCAGCCCAAACCCGAGTTCAAATTAACTGTTTATTTTCCGGCTGCGGCGTGGGCGGGTCTGAAGTGCTCCAAGCACTCTTGACTTTTTACATGGATATTTTACGGATATTAAAAATAAAATATTTTACGGATTTGAGTATAGGATAATTATGATCTATTTTTTCTAACACCTAAAATCCCTTTATAGTCTTCTCAAAGTGCAGGATGGCTTTATTTGAGCTATTTTATGTGCTTAATTGGTGCTAGCGGGACCTCTTTCCTGCAAGTAAGCTGCGGCTCGCTTTTAGCCTTGCAGAGAGGTTTCCCGGAGCAATTGAATTGCAAATAGGAATTTCTTACGGCCGAAACTCTTGCGGCCGTTTTAGATCAAAGGCTTTCCTCTGGCGCGAGCGGCCGCAAGAGATAGCAAGGCACCGTCCGCAAGCCTGCCAGAGCCCCCGGCCGTAAGGGAATAGAATAGCCGAATAGCTTGCGGCCGGTCCTTGCGGCCCCGCAACGGCTGCGGCCGCTAATAGAATGAGGCCCATAGTAATTAAGGTTGAAAAAAGACTTTCAGTCCATCAAGTTCAACCTTTTAAGATCTCCTCCGATCTGCAATATGCGGATTAGTTATTAATTAGTGGTTAATGAATTATTAATTAACTATTTATTTATTTATTTATTTATTTTTTATTATTAATTTGAAAAAAGATTATAAGTAGGAGTCAGCATGGATTTATGAGGGATAGGTCAAACAAATCGAATTAGTTTCTATGAGGAGGTTAGTAGGAACTTGGATCAAGACAACCCTGTGGATGTAGTCTTTTTGGATTTTACAAAGGCTTTTGATACAGTGCCGCATGGGAGACTATTGTGCAAACTAAGGGATACAGGAAGTGCAGTAAATATCTGCTCATGGGTTGAGAGCTGGCTAAAAGACAGGAAGCAAAGGGTTGTTGTAAATAAAACATATTCAGATTGGACTAATGTGGAAAGTGGGGTTCCTCAGAGTTCAGTATTAGGTCCTTTCATTTTTAACATATTTATTAATGACTTAGAAGTAGGACTGGAAAGTAGTGTCTCCATTTTTGCTGATGACACTAAGTTGTGCAAGGTAATTCAAAATCAGAAAATTATATACTTTCCCTCCAAAGGGATTTGCATAAATTAAAGAAATGGGCGACTAAATGGCAGATGATGTTTAATATGAATAAATGTAAAGTTATGCACCTGGAAGGAAAAATAGCCATGCAAATGTTTCTCTTAATGGAGCAATTCCAGGGGTATCAGATATTGAAAGGGATTTGGGAGTGCTTGTGGACAACCACCTAGGTAACAGTTCTCAATGCCAAGCAGCAGCTGCAAAGGCAAGTAAAATAGTAGCATGTATTAAGAAGGGTATAGAAGCAAGGGAAGCAAATATAATTCTGCCACTATACAAATCCCTAGTATGCCCTTATTTTTAATATGGAGTACAATTTTGGGCTCCACTTCACAAAAAGGATAGTTTAGAGCTGGAAAAGTACTGAGAAGGGCAACAAATCTAATAAGGGGAATGGAGGGGCTAAGTTATGAAGAAAGACTAAGCAAATTACTCTTATTTTCTCTAGAGAAAAGGTGTCTAAGAGGGGATATGATATCCAGGGTCATTAAAAGGCTTTGTCAAGTTACATTTTTGTGACAAGAGGTTTTTAATTGACAACAGGACATCCTATGAAGTTAGAAGTAAAAAGATTCCACTTTAAAGAAATAAAAGGGTTCTTCACAGTAAGGGTGGTTAAACTGTGAAATTCTCTACTAAAATAGGTGGTGACAGCTAATTTTATAGATAACTTTAAAAAGGGATTGGATATATGTTTTTATTTAAAAGGGAATCTAGGGTTATCCTGGAAAACTATAGCATGAGTATTGATCAGGGAGGAATCCGATTGCCAGTATCTGGGGTAAGTAAATAATCCCCCCCCCCCCCTTTTAGACAATTGGCAATGTTTCATTTGTTTTTTTTTTGTTTTGTTTTCTTCCTCTGGATCAATAAACAATTAATAATTAATTCTTTAACAATTAATCCACATTTTACAAAGGTCAGAGGAGATCTAAAATGTTGAACTTGATGGACTAAAAGTCTTTTTTCAACCTCAATTACTATGTCATTACGTAACACTTGAGCATATCAAAACTCCTCCAGGATTAAACTCTTTCACCTCCTGGTGGAAAAGGGAGCTCTGCAATATCTGTGCCCATGCAAATCTGTGGTCTCACTCTGTCATACATCACCCTACCCAGCTTGACACTATGGGGTTTAGCGACCAACATTGTGTATGCAAGTCAACAAATCTGCTGTATCATGCTGACTGCTATCTCTGTCAATTCTTATTTTCCCCTTTGCACTGGTGAGACTTTCTTGTAGTTGTTGAAGCTTCAGCTCTTCCAGCACTTTCACTACCCTCTCCATTCCTTTAAGAAGGTAGCAGAGATGTGACTGTAATTCCACGTGTAAATATTGCTGTTCACTTTCCAGTAACCTCTGCACACTGTGTAACAGCTCACCCATCCAGTCCTCTACAGTGTCATCTGCATCCTTTTTCTTCTGTGCCATCTGCATTAAAGCATTCCATAGTGACTGGATAGTCGATTCAGCTTCTCTCTATGCCAAATGTCCAGCTCCTCAATTAAGGAATCAGCCTTCTGCTTCCAGACCAATTCGGGAGAAGCCCCAGGCACTTATCTCTATGCAAGTCTCTGTGAAGCTTTGGGCTAGAGCGTTCTGGTCAGAGGCTTTCTTCTGCAACCCCTCTATTATACTAGTGATCGTGGCCTCGTGATTCACAAGGCACTGTGAAGCTTCTGCACTCTTCATCTTATGAAGTTGAGTTTCTTTTTCCCTTGCCAACACTTCAACATCACTCAGTTGCTCCTTCAACACAACCGGTGTGTTGGTGTCTTGCTCAGATAGCTGCTCACTATCTGCTACTAATCTGTGTAACTCTTGGTCAAACTCTGTGACACTTTAAGATTGTCGGGCTCCCTTTCTTAGCCCTTAGTGCAAGGTCTCCAACTCTCCCTTTTAGGTTCATCATCATCATCAACATCATTTTCATTATCTTCATCATCATCACCTTCACTATGAGACAGCGACAACCTGGTCTGTTTCTCTTCCACTTTTCATTGCTTTTTGCCTCATAGTCCTGCAAACTGTCCTGAGTTCGTGGTTTGAAACGTTAGATAGCATGGATCTTTCTGTTCCAGGTGCTCCAATAGGATGGCTGATAATTCTCACAAAACTGGTACATTATCCGTTGGAGGCTCTACAAGAATTACCTCTCCCAGGACTGCTTCTAACTCTTTTAGGACCTGTAGCTCACCTGTTTCACTGTATACAACAGGCATCATTGGTACCTCAGTGCTTCCAATCCATGCAAAGTCTTCCACTATTTACCTATGCTAGGAATGATTTATCAGAATTTTGTTTTGCTTGGATGTCTCCAGCTGTTTATCAACCTCAGCCTTAGACTCAACACATAGGCTAACATCTGTATTAGTAGTTTTTTTAGTTTTGGGTTTCTGAAAAAAACTTGTGATTTCAGAATTCTCAACTTTCACCCACTTTTCTTTCTCTTTTAACCTCTTCTCTTCATCTTTGTTCTGTATTTTTTCTTAATTTGCTTTCAAGGCTATCAAGTTTGCCCCCTTCGGCCACAGATTCTCCTCATTAACTTTTTGCCATTCCAGTTCACTCTGCTTGCGCTGGATCTCTTGCTGCTTGTTCAGCTCGGCTCCTCTGTCTTTTCTATCAGATCCTTCCTGAATAATTCTGGCTACCCTGCAATACTTTCTTCCTCCTTCTGTCTCTTCTCTACAAACTCCTGCTCTATGTGTCACATATGAGCTTTCTGCAGACATTGTTTTGCATTCAACACACAGGTCCTGGAGGTCAGTGCCAGTCTCTTCTAGACTAGCATCCCTCTGAGCCAAATTTATTTCCAGATTAGAGAGATTAGCCACCCTATGTACTTGTGGAGTATGTAACATCAGCAAACTTTCTTTTCCTCAGTGGCATGATTATCAGCTTCCACGCTGCAGTCTCTCTCTGGGTGTCTTTTTCCAGCCTTTTCTTCAAGATTGCTCATCAACTCCCAATTAACACATCTCTGGAGTAATCTCTGTCTTTTGTATTGTTCTAGCTTTTATAAGCACCTTCTGGGTTTCTCTCTTGCAGCTCTCACAAACAGTGTCCACTTCCATGAGTCTGTATTTGCTGTAAGCAAGCGATCCCCATTTTTTTTTTTGCAAGGCTGCTGTCCACAACATAGCCTGTCTCAAGAAGCCTCTCACTACCAGGGTCTCTCACTGCTAGTGCTTTTACAGGGCTCTACCCATCTCTCAGCTCCAGTGTTTTAAAGGCTGTGAACACCTGAGCTAATCAAAACTCTGCAATATATGTGCTCTTGCAAATCCCCGGTCTCACTTTGTTACAATATTTAATCAGTATGTGTAACTGTGATGTAGGTGCCAGATTATTGAATGTGTACACGGGTAATGAAAATGCCCATTAGTGAATGTGTAGATTTGCAATGTGGATGTCAGGCCATTGAATTCGTTTATTTATAATACATAGATGAGATTAACCCAACCACAAGCAATATATATATTCTTCTTATGCTATTACTGAGGAAAAATTGCCACACTTATTAGTGACATTTTAATTACAAACCACAGAAATACGTTCCAGCCTTTTAGGCCTTGTCAGGTAGAAGATGACTGGTAGGAGTGATGCAATATGAAATGTTTTTGTGCTATTCACATTTCAATAGAAAACTTTGTGTGTTCTGTAGGAGAAGGGCAGAGGTCCAGAATTTGATGTGAAATCTGTAGAATGGCATGAATATCTATCTCTTTCTGCTGCTGATTTTCTTCCCTTACAACCAAACATCCTCCTGACTTTTTCTGCAGTGTTCATGCAAGTCCCTTTCCTCTTCCAGTTCTGTCAACAAATAGCTATACATTAATAAACCTACCCTAAAGTTTGCTAAATTTCTTCAGTTTTCTAGCAGTTGATTTTGAGAGTGAATGGCCATGAAAATCAAAGCTATATTAGCATTAAATTCATATTTAGTTGTGACCAATCAGAGACAGGTACAACAATGTAACAGTTTGAATGAGTGGATTCTGACATGCTCAGTACAGCAACTGAGGTCTGCCCTTCTGTGTCACACCTCTGACATCACTTACTTTGGTTGATCTTCCTGCCTTACAAACTGTATCACTTGTGATGTAACAGAACTTATTGTTTATTGTGTATGTGTGTGGGTGTGTGCGTGCATGTGTCGGTATATTCCATCTCTATATAGAGTTGCAACAGTAGAATAGTCCCAATGTGATTTTTATATACATATATGAACAAGTAGGAGCTCATTGCAGCTGTAATGTGGAGCAAAGTGTTTGCATTCAAATTATACCTGTAATCAATGCTAAGTCAGTGTTCATATTTATCTATTGTTTCCCCTTGCACATAGCTATAGCCAATAAGATCAAACAGGAAAAGGATGCAAAGAATAACATGGTCTTTACATATAGAATGCAGTCATACTGCTATACTAAACACAGGCTGCAGTGCCACGGTTCAGCCTTGGTTACATCCATGTATTTTATGCCAAACGGAACAAAATGGAGCCAAAACACAAAAAACACCCTGATTATCCAATCAGCATAAATATTGAGTATTTTCATTTGAATTGGCCTGGAGTGTTTTTGGGAGCAGCGGATTTTGTTAGGCAGAGCTAACTATTGCAAAGAGAAGCCAGATGAGCAGAGTTAATTCTCAGCTCTCGCTGCAAAGACATTCCTGTTATCTCTCATCTCTCTTTCATTCACCAATCTCACTCATTCATGTCACTCACGCATCACTCATCTCTCACTCATCTCTCACTCACGTATCACTTACCTATGACTCACCTCATAGGGAGGTTAGCCCATGACAGCTAGTCCACTGTGAGGTCACTGCTGATGTCACAGCTTCTCACTGATTGGTTTAAAGCTAAAGATAGGAGGAGACAAGCTTCAAACCTGTGCCAGAATGCCCTTCATAGGCACATTGGTGGTGTATACTAAATAGAAAAAAAAACTGAACAACTATACCTAATTTATATATACTGTGTATATATATATATATATATATATATATATATATATATATATATATATATGAAGAGTAAGGTAGCCGTGAATGTCCAGTAATCCAGATGAATAATCAGAGTATTGCAGTATATATTGATACCTTTTTTATTGGACAAACATATTCATAGGTTTCATGACAAGCTTTCGAGAGCGTTCCTCTCTTTGTCGAGTCAGAGTCAATACTGATTATAGATTCACAAATACAGCAAAACATTTCAGGATTAACAAATAATGTTCTGATCAGCCAGCCGTGCAAGTGTGTGGGGGTGCAGACCAGAGTAAGTAAATTGGGGTCGTAAATAGTTTTACATCTAAGGAACCATAGGGCTGTAACCAAACTCAGGATGAAGGCAGAGAACAAAAAATTACAAAATTAAAAAAATCAATAAACACACATAAATATATTTACAAGCATGAATGTTGGAGGTTATAAGAAATTTTGATAATGAGATAAGAATTCAATGTCTACATTAAGTCCTGACTTATTACTGTTAAAGAACATAATCATTTTAATTTCAAATGTCTTTCTTTCCTTAGTGTTTTAAAAAAACCTTTGAGTATATATATATACATTTATTTAAATCATTACACATTTGACTTCTGGAATGTCCATCCTGTTACATATGTTTTGTTTAATCTTTGACCTAATGGTGGCCCCTGAGGACTTAAGTTGAGGAGCACTAGGCTAAATGCTCCACTCTGGGCTGTTACTTTAGTTACATAATAAAAAAAAGTCAACTAGTATTGCAGATTAGTATGGCATAATCTTTCTGCATGCTGAGTTTGATTTTATAATTCATTAGATTTTAAGCATTCAAAAACTCATTCTTTTTCATTTTCCATTGTCAAGCTCACTGGTCTGAAGTTACTAGTATCTTCCCTGCTACATGTTTACAAAGCAGCACTATATTAGCAATTCTCCAGTCATCTAGATTACTTTGATAATAATGACTGCAATAATGCTGCACTTACTGATCCAAGCATCTTCAGTACCCTTGGATTTATATTGTCTAGGCCCATCAACTTGTTAATAATAAATCCATCTTGACAGAGTATTTTTGCTTACCTACTGAATAATTAATTTATAACAACCAGTCTTTTAAAACTCCTATCACCAACATAATCATAATAACTATTCGGTTTTTACTTTAATTGTTAATAAGATCAAACAACTTCAGGGAAAATTACATTTTGTGCTTCATTCATTATCTAATAATTAAAAATGGTTCTGCACACTGTTTAGTAAGTTGTTACAAAGCAGTAATTATTAATTACAAGTGTGGCATTTATTTTTTATTTATACATTTTTTTTTGTTACAAGTCGGAACAAATTTATGGGAGGCCTGCAAATGTCATGTATCAATAAGTTATAACGAGTTTTATACATGTCATACTAATTATTATGTACACTGTTCATGGAAAAGTGCCCTATGCATTTTGGAATGTCCTTGTTGAAAAATACAGGTTATTGGCCCTATTAAATTGTGATTCGGCCAATTGAAAAGGGCTCCGGAAAAGGACATAGCATATTTTTTTACATACGTTTTTAGTTAGTGAACTTCTATCCAAAAGCAAGGTCTTCACTAACTAAAAACTTCTGTAAAAAAATATGCTCTGTGCTTATATAGAGCCCTATTCAATTGGCTGAATCGCAATTTAATAAGGCTCTATGTATATACTCACCAAGGGCCTTATTCAGTTGCAATTTGGCCAATTGAATAGGGCTCTATATAAGCACAGAGCATATTTTTTTTTTACAGAAGTTTTTAGTTAGTGAAGACCTTGCTTTTGGATAGAAGTTCACTAACTAAAAACTTCCGTAAAAAAATGTGCTATGTGCTAATTTAGAGCCCTATTCAATTAGCCAGATCGCAATTGAATGATTCCCCAACTGATCTATAATGTAAATCTGATTTAGGGTTATATTACATTGCTCTTGAGAATTTGTTTCCTTTGTGGCATCTGAAAGAGAGTGATAATTTTTGTCACAATATGATTTATTTTTTCAAATTAGGAACTCACAGCAAAAAAAACTGATTCTGTTGTTTAAATGCCATGGGAGCTTGCCACTGTCAGCCAATGAGCAGTAAGAGATAAAGAAGGAAGTTTAAACAGGTTTTACTAAATCGTTTTTTCTGCAAAAATAAAAAAAAATTGTAATATTTAAAATTTGCTCTTTTAAATGTATTAAAATAATTGTATTCCATGTTCTAAATGTTCCCCTGATACTTCATGTATTTAAATATTTTTATTTTATTTTTTGTGCGTAAAGGTGGTGAAGTTTACCAAATCTTTTGAACTCCTTTCTCCAAAATGCAGTGCTGACGCTGAGAGCAGGTAAGTTTTTTAAAAAAAATTTTGCCTTTTAAAACTAGTCTTTTGTGATGTTTCATTTTAATTGTATAAGGAATCAAGACAATACTTCAAAAGCCCTGTAGCAGAATTTAATCGAAATCCTATTAAATATAAAATGAGGCAGATTTTATTGATTTTATTAAATTCATTGAGTTAAATAGGATCTTTTTTTTTTTAATTAGGCATTGATGCTTATAGAAATTCCATTTAGAAAAGCAATATTAAATGTTTAACTTACTTTCACAAAGCAACTTTGGATCTTTACTGTTCGTTGGCCGAAAGCAGTTAATGGCCATCAGCCACTAGTTGTTGCGTGAATGTATTGGCAATATAAAGTTTATAATCTGCCAGTACTCTAACCCGCAACACCTAACCCATAACACCAAACCCTAAGAAATTCACTGAAAAGTTGCCATGCCACTTAGTAGCTGAGTGCCACCCAGTGGCCAACGCCCGCCACTGAGTACAGCCAGCCAACAGGAAAGATCAGCAGCTTCTAATTCTTCAGTTGAGCTGCTTGTCTCCACCATTTATGAGGTCATAAAGGGGTTGGTGGCGAGGCAGTGCTAATTGGTCAATTAGAAGCTTATATATTGACAGAAGCAAATGCTCTTCATTAGCTGGAGACGTGGGGACTCATTGAATTGCGATTTGGCCTATTGAATAGGGCACTATATAAGCACAGAGCATATTTTTTTAGCTACGTTTTTAGTTAGTGACCTTCTATCCAAAAGCAAGGTCTTCACTAACTAAACACTTCTGTAATAAAATATGCTCTGTGCTTATACAGAGCCCTATTCAATTGGCCAAATCGCAATTAAATGAGGCCCTTGATGTGTTAATTTGATTTACATTGACAAGGACACAAGCTTGAGTTGCTTCCATCCCTTTCATGACCGCACAAGCAGCTCAATTGGAGGTTAAGAAGTTGATGTTGGAAGTAAGTTTAATATTACACATTGATTTTCATTGAATATAAATATTATTTAAGATAAGTGTCTTAACTAAAACATCTTGCTCCTGTTATAAGGGGAATGAATATTCTGTGCTTACTCAGTTGTGTGGTTACTTGATCTTTTCATTTGCACATTGCATTTGGCAGGTATTGGTGTAGAATCAATGTTAGAAACAAGCAGCATTATACAGTAGATTGAGGTGGAAGCCATGGTCCTCGCGTACTTGTGATTCAGTAGCCCATGTCAAAAAAACAAGACCAGTACATGTCACAAAAGTAAAATTGGTATCTTTGTTACATGTTTTAAACACATGTCTGGAGCCAACAATCCAAGATAATGAATACCTTCCTGTAGGCAATGTTTCACAGTCTAAATGGATATGAATCTGAAATGAAGAATTTAAAAAATAGAACGTTTTTTAATATACTGTTAAGAGAAATACATAATGTTTAAGACACTTATATGCTGATCTTCTTTTATAGAAAAATAAGCCACAATATTAATACTGCAAGCATTATGCAGATATGATACTGTAATACTATTTTATAATGAATAACTGCAATTTTCTTTTTATAAAACATTGCTTATGAAAATGTCAGAAAAACATAACTTTTCCCAAAAATAAACTCAAAGTCCTTGTAAGGAAAATAGAAGAGATTTATTTCTTAGTTGGGTACCATGGTAAAGAGAAGTGGTTTAGTCTCTTTTTAAAATGGTCCGTGGCAGAAAGTTTCCGAATATTGGTGCTACATGCAAAGTTGTTGAGGATTGTGAAGAGATTATGGGGGCAATTAATAGATGTTTACCTGCAGATCTCAAAGTATGAGTTGGAATATAAGGAGGGGCTCCTTTTGGTAGCTGGAACCTTATTTAGAGCTTCATATGGGCCCCATTCCAGTCTTTAAAATAGCGGACTTATGGTCAAGTTGACTCGTAAATCACGACCTAACTGTTCCAATCCAGAGAAATCCCAGCCATACCAGGAGTGTATCAAATTTCCCCCCAAAGCCATTCCATCTTGTGGCAACTAAAGTTAACCCTACAGGGGTACTTCACAGAGGAGAGAGGGATGGAGTGTAGGATGAGAGAATCCTCAGTGTTCCCTCTTCTTAGAGTAGGTATTGAAGGGAATACCGAGGATTCCTGGGATCATTTTTTGGTTATAGACAGAGAGGTCATAAACCACCTGCATTAGATTTTATAAAAATGTAACTCCTTCCCTGCCATGGGATATATTTATATAGCTAGATAGGTAATAGGAAAAATGTTAGGTCTAGTGTAGTGTGTGCAGCATTGCTAAGAAGGCTCCTGAGCACCAGTCTCCTGTGAGCGGGCTGCAATGCACACTATGTTTGGCTGACAGCAACAGCAAACAGCCCTAAATACGCGTCAGCTACGTGGAGGGGACGTTTTAGGAGAGTGGCATTGGAATGGCAGAAAAAACAACCCCATAAACAACCCCAGGCATAAGCCTTTTGTTACAGTATGAATGGAATAGATAGTCACACCTCAAGTTTCTCAGGGAATATATATATATATATATATATATTTTTATATATATATATATATATCACATATATAGTTGTGAGCGTACGAGTCGTTGCTCACGCTTGCGGAGGGTCCGCATTTGCGGAGGTGGAGGCTCAACGTCGGCTGTGTTAACACACACATACACACACACGACTTTTTAACAAAATAAACCCAACCTCCCAGCCAACAAAAACCCAACAACGTCCCGAGGGTCCACATTTGCGGTGGTGGGAGCATCCCAACATCGGCTGTGTTCACACACATACACACACACACAACTTTTTAACAAAAAAAAACTCAAAGTCGCCTCACACCCGCTTACACCCAGACACACACAAGCAAGACTTAACAAAAAAACAGTAAAAAAGGCCCTTCACACGCTCTTAACACACATACGCACGACTTAGAACCAAAGACACTGCGTCGTACACGTAAAAGCTAACCGCGTCTATCGCAAAAAAATACGACAGCATCAAAATACGGCCTCGAAAGACCCATTACAACCGCCGCGCATCAAAACATCACAAACACAAGAAATAAACACAACAAACACATAAAAAGCTTACTTACAGCAAGGGGGGGCATCAGGCACCTCCAAAAGTTCATTTACACGTCCATTTAAGTAAAAAAAAAAGAGTTTAAACGGCCGAAAATCGCCTAAGCGAGAGAAAAAATGGCCGCCGAACAAAACGAAAACGAGGCTTCAGACGTAACTACACTGCAGTAACCCGCAAGAATGAAACACATACTATGCGGAACGTACCACAGTCACACTTAAAAATCCTTTTGAACACTACTACGCACAAAATGGCGGATGGAACGCAAATTGTAAGCTGGAACGCAAATAGCGCATGCGTATTGCGTGCTAACGTTCTGAGGCACTTGAAAGTTTCAAAAAATACTGCCCACTTTCCAGAAATTTCTACAAGGTTATAAATATTGCCTAATTTCCAGAAACTTATACATTTCTCCTCAGGTGATGAACAGAGTGACTTCAGAGTTAACTGCTGCCCTTACTTCAGAAGACAATTCTTTCCTAATTTACTACTTTACATTGTGCAAATTACAACTGAGAGGTAAGCTATAATATATTACATTTTATTATCAAGACAGCACAAAAAAAAAAAAAATTAACTATGAAAATGTGATTTCTGTATAGTCACATGTCACACGCACATTTATGTGTGTAGGCCCACAAAAAAAATAATGTTCATTTAACAAAAAACAAACAAAACAAGTTTTTTTTATATCAAAAAAGCCATTTATCTATAGTGACATGTCACACGCACATATATGTGTATCATCTATAGTGACATGTCACACACACATTTATGTGTGTTGGCCAAAACAAAAAATAAGGTTCATTTAACAATTAAAATATGATTCCTGTATACTGATATGTCACACGCACACACAAAAATTACATTGAACTCTGCAAATGTGCTTCATGTATGTGACATATGTGTGTAGCCACACCAAAAAAAAATGTTAATTGAAAATAATTACAGAAGTATATTTAAATGACATTAATTTACTGCAATTCAATAGATCATGTAAAACTCAATCTTTCTACTTTTAATATTCAAACAGACTCTGCATCAACAGCGTCACTCAACAATTTGCACCGTGCATTGTGAAGCACAATCCCTTTTAAAGAACACCAACAAAGAAGAACAGGTAAGATACAACAAGACATTACATGCTGAAAAGGCCATGCTTTGCTAAATAAAAAATAAAAAATATACAATTAACTATTTCACTTTCTTTTTCAAACAGACACTACAAGAAGACTGGCGGATTAAGATTGGCAGGAGGGGACCCTCTGTCATTTGACACTTCAATCAAGGTAAAGTATTAAGTATAACAAAGAAACGAACCATGAGCCTCATTCAATTGCGAGTTGGCCAATTGAATAGGGCTCTATATAAGCACATAACATATTTTTTATACAGAACTTTTTAGTTACTGAACTTCTATCCACAATCAAGGTCTTCAATAACTAAAAACTTCCGTCAAAAAATATGTTATGTGCTTATATAGAGCCCTCTTCAATTGGCAAAATTGCAATTGAATGCGGACCTATATATCTTTAATGGCCGAGGGCCTCATTTAAATGTGATTGGCCCATTTCAATAGGGCTCTATATAAGCACAGAGCATATTTTTTAAATGAAGTTTTTAGTTAGTGAACACCTTGCTTTTGGATACAAGTTCACTAACTAAAAACTTCTGTAAAAAATATGCTCTGTGCTCATATTGAGCCCTATTCCATTGCCCAAAATGCAATTAAATGAGGCCCCCACAATATAACAAATGCAGCAACCAAAGGCCCTCATTCAATTGATATTTTGGACAAATCAATAGAGCTATAAATAAGCACTTTTAGAGCCCTGTTGAATTGTCCAAACTGCAATTGAATGAGGGCCAAAGTATGCAACATATGGTATGCAACATATGGTACACACAAAGTGGTACACACAAAACAGGATTGTAACAAACACATAGCAAACAAAATTATTATTCTTCTTTAATGTTTAACAACATATAAGCCTTAGAAAAAAGCATAAATAAGTATACCAAAAGTGGTGCCCATCAATTAGGATTGTACAAAAACTCACACAAACACATAGCAAACTACATTTATATTCTTATTTAATGTTTAACAACCTATAAGCCTTAGAAAAAAGCATAAATAAGCATAACAAAAGTGGTGCGCACCAAACAGGATTGTACGAAAACTCACAGAAACACATAGCAAACTACATTTAGATTCTTATTTAATGTTTAACAACCTATAAGCCTTAGAAAAAAGCCTAAATAAGGATAACTAAATTGGTGCGCACCAAACAGGATTGTACGCAAACTCACACAAACACATAGGAAACTAAATTATTATTCTTCTTTAATGTTTAACAACCTATAAGCCTTCGAAAAAAGCCTAAATAAGCATACCAAGAGTGGTGCGCAAAAACTGGATTGTACAAAAACTCACACAAACACATAGAAAAGTTAATTAATATTCTTTTTTCAATGTTTAACAACCTATAAGACGTACAAAAAAGCCTACATAAGCATACCAAAAGTGGTGCGCATCAAACAGGATTGTACAAAAACTCGCACAAACACATAGCAAACTACATTTACATTCTTAGTTAATGTTTACCAACCTATAAGCATTAGAAAAAAGTATAAATAAGCATAAACTAAATTGGTGCGCACCAAAGAGGATTGTAGGAAAACTTACACAAACACATAGCTAACTAAATTCATATTCTTCTTTAATGTTTAACAACCTATAAGCCTTAGAAAAAAGCATAAATAAGTATACCTAAAGTGGTGCGCACCAAACAGGATTGTAGGAACCTCACACAAACACATACCAAACTACATTTATATTCTTATTTAATGTTTAACAACATATAAGCCTTAGAAAAAAGCCTAAATAAGCATACCAAAAGTTGGGCGCACCAAATAGGATTGTAGAAAAACACAGAAATAATGTCATTTTTTCATTAATACAAATACATACAAATAAAATAACATTTTCATTTTTATTTTATAACAGATACTACGTCAAGAACATCGGACCAGGAGTTTCAACTGAGGACCAGACCAGCGGACGAGGACTTTCAACAGAGGACTACACCATCGTACGAGGACTTTCCACAGAGGACCAGACCATTGGACGAGGACTTTCAACAGAGGACTACACCATCGGACGAGGACTTTCAACACAGGACCAGACCATCGGACGAAGGCTTTCAACACAGGACCAACAAAGATTCTGCTTGAAATCAAACTTCAAACAAGGTACAGTATAACAAGTAAAAAGAAAAAAAAAAATATATTCTTCTTTAATGTTTAACATCCTATAAGCCTTAGAAAAAAGCCTAAATAAGCATAACAAAAGTGGGGCGCACCAAACGGGATTGTACGAAAACTCACACAAACACATAGCAAACTACATTTATATTCGTATTTAATGTTTAACAACCTATAAGCATTACAAAAAAGACTAAATAAGCATAACTAAATTGGTGCGCACCAAACAGGATTGTACGCAAACTCACACAAACACATAGCAAACTAAATTATTATTCTTCTTTAATGTTTAACAACCTATAAGCCTTAGAAAAAAGCATAAATAAGCATACCAAAAGTGGTACTAACCAAACAGGATTGTACAAAAACTCACACAAACACATAGCAAACTAAATTAATATTCTTTTTCAATTTTAACAACCTATAAGACGTACAAAAAAGCCTACATAAGCATACCAAAAGTGGTGCGCATCAAACAGGATTGTACAAAAACTCACACAAACACTTAGCAAACTACATTTACATTCTTAGTTAATGTTTACCAATCTATAAGCATTAGAAAAAAGCATAAATAAGCATACCAAAAGTGGTGCTAACCAAAGAGGATTGTACAAAAACTCACACAAACACATAGCAAACTAAATTAATATTCTTTTTCAATTTTAACAACCTATAAGACGTACAAAAAAGCCTACATAAGCATAAACTAAATTAGTGCGCACCAAATAGTATTGTAGGAAAACTCACACAAACACATAGCAAACTAAATTCATATTCTTCTTTAATGTTTAACAACATATAAGCCTTAGAAAAAAACCTAAATAAGGATACCAAAAGTGGGGCGCACCAATAGGATTGTAGAAAAACACAGAAATAATGTCATTTTTTCCTCAATACAAAGACATTCAAATATAATAACATTTTCATTTTTATTTTATAACAGATACTGCGTCAAGAACATCGGACTAGGAGTTTCAACTGAGGACCAGACCAGCGGACGAGGACTTTCAACAGAGGACTACACCATCGGACGAGGACTTTCAACACAGGACCAGACCATCAGACGAAGGCTTTCAACACAGGACCAACAAAGATTCTGCTTGAAATCAAACTTCAACCAAGGTACAGTATAACAAGTAAAAAAAGAGAAAAATAAATAAATATCTTAGCTTTGCATCGATGTCAACAGAAAATACAATTTAAAATAAAGCACCAGTAACTATAACTGTTAAAAAAATATAACTAACACATTTTTCATCTATCTCTTATTTCTCTTTTAGGGCCAATAATCTTTAACAGTAAATAAAAACTTCAATGTAGCCTGAAAAAAAAAATTGCATAGTCCAAAAAAGGCTCAAAACACAGACTCTATACAATTTGTCATTCTAAAATTCCAGTCATAGACCCTCATTTAATTGCCATTTGACAAATTGAATAGTGCTGTACATAAGGACATAACATATTTTTTAATATACCTTTTTACTTAGTGAAACACTTGCTTTTGGATACATGTTTACTAAATAAAAACTTCTTTAAATAATTCTCTGATGGCCTTATTTAGACCTCTATTCAACTGACCTCATTGAAATTGATTAAGTATAAAATGTAAACACACTGTTGATAACAATTTTTCATCAAAACAAACTTAACATCTCAAAATAAAATAATGATACATTATTTTATTTTTACAGATTAACATGGCTGATAATGAGAGTAAACAAGAAAAGAAAAGACGTCAAGCTAGAGAACGACGACAGAGAGCAGACAGCCAGCAGACACCGGAGAAGAAGGAAATTCGACGAGAAAAAGAACGCAAAAAAGAATTGCAAGCAAAAGACTATCAACGGCAGAAATTAAAGATATGTCAAAAAAAGCAACAAAGCAAATAAAACATTTACAACCTGTTGCTCAAACATCAGATGACATTTTACCAGAAAAAATACAACAGATACCAAAAAAAGCAACAAAAAAAACAAACCATTTGGAACCGGTTCATGAAACATTACATGACATTTTACCTCAAACAATACAACATATACCAAGAAAAGCCACGAAAAAAACAAAGCATTTAAAAGCTGTTGTAGAAACATTATATGACATTTCACCTGATGAATATGAAAGTCAAAATCCAATATGCTTTGCAAATTGTCCTTTACTCAAGTCTTTAGCAGTAGAGGTTCATAGTTGTGGGGACATGACTACTCAATGTCAGTTTTGTGAGGCTTATTATTTTAAACAGGAGAGACCCAGAGATGGACAATTTATTAGTTGCTGTCAAAAAGGCAAGTTCAAACTTCCAGAAAGGAAAGAATTTCCTATCTATTTACAAAATATTATGACTCAACCTACTTTTCCAAACTACAAACATTTTAAAACAAACATAAGATCCTACAATAGTGCCATATCCTTTGCATCCATGGGGGCAGCATTAGCTGCTAATGTACCAGGACATGGTCCTTACTGTTTTAAAGTACAAGGACAAATTTATCATCGCACTTCCCATTTACATCCAGAGGAAGGAGATCAAAGAAAATTCGCTCAACTATATGTCCTAGATACAATGGAAGCTGTTGATCAACGTATGCAGATGGAAGAAAATAAAAAATGCTTACCCAGTGTTTTCATAGAGCTAAATAACATTATGGACAACAATCCCTACAGTAAAGCTTATAAAAAATTGGCAGAAGTAGAAAATGAACAACTACTTCATGCACAAAGACATCAATTACCAATGCCCAGGGTTAATATGGTGCTTAAAAGAGACAGACATACTGATAAACGTCGTTATAACTTGCCAACATCAAATGAGGTTGCAATGGTGTTTCAGAATGATGAAGGAGAACCACCATTTAAAAGAGACATTAGAATATATCCCAGAAATGAGAAGCAACCGTTCATTAATATGAGTATCTTAAGTCCAAATTTAGATCCAATGACATATCCCATCTTTTTCCCACACGGAGAAGCAGGTTGGCAACCAAAATTAACTCTTCCCAGTTACCCAAATGCTAAAGCCAGAATCCGAAATATTGTTTCTATGCTTGAATTTAAAGTAGCTAAAATTGCCATTCGCAATGTATTTAATCCAATTTTATGTGGTGGAAAACTAACACAACAATGGATTATTGATTCTTATTTGCAAGTAGAGGCAAATAATTTAAACTTGATCAAATATCAACAAGAAAAACTCTGTGTAGAACAATATTCTGGATTAATGGACTATGTTGCTGACGTGGCTACAAGCAGAGACATGACAGCTGGCAAATAAATCATTTTACCATCTTCCTTTCAAGGATCTCCTCGAAATATGAGAGAAAGATACAATGATGCTATGGCTATTGTCACTAAATTTGGCAAACCAGATTTATTTCTGACATTTACATGTAATCCACAATGGCCAGAAATTACACAAAATCTACTTCTTGGACAAACTGCTTCAGATCGACCAGATTTAGTAGCCAGAGTTTTTAAGATTAAATTAAATGAATTAATACGTGACTTCACTATAAATCAGTTATTTGGCAAATGTCTTGCTTATGTCTATACCATTGAATTTCAAAAAAGAGGCCTTCCACATGCACATCTTCTAATAATACTTCAAGAAAAAGATAAATTAGATACTTCGGACAAAGTGGATGCAGTCATTGTTGCTGAACTACCAGATCCCGAACTATATGGTAGACTATATGAGATTGTTACTCATCGCATGATTCATGGACCCTGTGGTGACCTTAATCCACAATCACCATGTATGGAAAATAATAAATGTTTAAAAGAATTTCCAAAAGATTATAGAGACAAAACCTATGCCAATTGTGATGGATATCCACTTTATAAAAGAAGAGAAGGAGATAGTGCCATTATTCGTGGAAAAAAAGTGGACAATAGATATGTAGTACCCTACAATCCACATTTACTCATGAAGTACAACGCCCACATCAACGTAGAAGCCTGCACTTCCATCAAATCCATTAAATATGTCTACAAATATATTTACAAAGGTTACGATGCAGCTACTGTAGTCGTCAAAAGTGCAGACAACCCTGAAAGTAGTGAGTTAGTACATGATGAACTTGCATCTCATGTAGATGCTCGCTATGTCAGTGCGCCAGAAGCTATGTGGCGGCTTCTAAAATTTGAAATGCATGATAGATCACATGCAGTATATAGGTTAGCAGTACATTTGCCACAACGACATTTAGTCTATTTTCATGCTGGAAATTAAATGAATGCATTGGCCCAAAGTGAAGATCGTCACACTACACTAACTGCATGGTTTGAATTAAATGCCACTGATTCTGAAGCAACTGAATACTTATATATTGAAATTCCATATCACTATGTTTTTGTGAATGGATTATGGAGACCAAGAAAAAGCCGAGGCAATAAAATAATTCCAAGAATTTACACAGTCAGTTCAAGAGATGTTGAACGTTTTTGCTTACGGATATTACTTTTAAATGTTCCTGGAGCACAAAGTTTTGAACACTTAAGAACTGTTAATGACATTGTATATGAATCCTTCCATTTAGCTGCAAGACATAGAAACTTACTATCGGATGATACAGAATGGGAAAGATGTTTAGAAGAAGCAGCACAATGTCAAATGCCACGACAGATGAAAGAACAATTTGCTTTTATTTGTATCTTCTCAAATGCTCCAAATGCATTAGCTTTGTGGGAGACTTTTAAAAGTAATATGGCTGAAGACTTTATGCGACGATACAATGAACCCATTGCACACTTAAAAGCGTTAATGGAAATCCAAGAAGTCTTTTTAACTCATGGATTAAGTTGTGCAAGTTTTAATTTGCCTGATCCAGGTCTTAGAGATGACATAACTTTGAAGACTATGACATTCAACTACAAGCAGAAAGAACAGAAGAAAGACTTGCAACTTTAAATACATTACAATTGCAAGCATTTAATGCCATTAAAAATGCAATAGATGATGACATGGTGACAGAGCGTTATTTCTATCTTGATGGACCTGGCGGATCAGGAAAAACCTATCTATATAATTTATTAATGAGTTTAGTACGAGCACAAGGTCAAATAGCAATGGCGTTTGCCACTACTGGAATTGCTGCACTTTTGTTAGAAGGTGGAAGAACTGTTCATAGTGGATTTAAACTGCCAGTGCCTATTTTAGAAACTTCTGTGTCAGATATTCGCATGACATCATTACAAGCAAAGAAATTGAACAAATGTAAATTAATTATAATAGATGAGGCCACAATGATGTGATGCTATGCCCTCCAATGTATTGACCGTTTGCTTCGTGAAGTCATGGATAATACTTTTCCATTTGGTGGAAAGGTAATGTTGTTAGGTGGCGATTTCAGACAAACATTACCTGTCGTTGTACATGGAAATCGAACTGACATTTTTGAAACATGTATAAAGTCAAGCACACTATGGAAACATTTTACCCATATTCAACTGAAACAAAATATGAGATCAGAAGGCCAAACTGATTTCAATGATTGGCTTATTAAAATTGGAGAAGGAAGAACAGAAAAAATACTACATTTACCTGACGACACTGTAGAGATCCCACCTCATATGATTTGTCAACAAGATATTATATCGGCTATATTTGAAGGGAGTATAAATAACGAGGAATATTCCGAGCTTGCCAACCAAGTCATACTAACGTGTAAAAATAAGGATGCATTAATACTCAATAATGAAATCTTTAAAAAAATTAATGCAACACAAAGAAATTATCACAGTGCTGATTCTGTACTTGCTGATGACAATGAAAGTCAGTCCAACTTTTCGACTGAATTCATAAACTCATTAACTCCTTCTGGAATGCCACCACATATTTTGCAGCTAAAGAAAGGTGCAATTATTATGTTACTGCGAAATATGAACCCCAAAAAAGGACTATGCAATGGGACAAGATTAATTGTTCAACAATTAAAGGACCATTTTATAGATGCTGAAATTTTAACTGGGACCCATAAAGGAGAGAGAGTTTTCATACCAAGAATAGATTTAGCACCAAGTGAAAGTAGTCTCCCTTTTATACTTCAAAGAAGACAATTTCCCATTATTATGGCATTTGCCATGATCATCAATAAATCACAAGGTCAAACATTCAAATCTGTGGGTATTTTCCTGGAAGAAACAGTATTTGCACATAGTCAATTGTACGTTGCGTTGTCACGGTGCAAAAATCCACAGGCTATTAAACTTTACATTGAAAAGAATGAAAGTCAAGGTGATTTATTAGAAGATGGACGTATTTTTACTAAAAACATTGTCTACTATGAAGTACTATAACTTTGCAGTAAAGAAACAAAACACAAGCAAAACACATTTAAAAACATTCAAAAATAATAAACAAGAAACAATTTCAGTCATCATTGTTACTGTTTGTAATGTTACAAGTTGGAAAACAAGATTTTACCTTTCTTTACTTCAACATATTACAAAGTTCATGTTAACAGATCCACCACGTTTTAAGACACAATGTAAATATTATATGTTATGTTAATATTACTCCCTGTATTAAGGTTTATCGACAGTTCATGTGGTCATGAAGGAATTTATTTCATTGAGTACATTTTACAGAGAGTTTTTACTGTTTGCCTTCCTTTGCATTCAATGTATATTGAAGTTAACAATTATTCGGATACAAATTGCATGTTAAAAAACCATTGCCTTAAGTTTTAAATATTGAGTACTTTGAAGTTAAACTGTTTTTACATTCAAATATTAATACTTTCAATACAAAATGATGTTACAATCTTTATTCACTATGTTACTGTTTATACTGTTTCAAATTGTACAAATCTTTTTTACTGTTGAAAATATACATATATGCAAAGGCTTTTGATACAGTGCCACATGGGAGACTATTGGGCAAACTAAGGGATACAGGAATTGCAGTAAATATCTGCTCATGGATTGAGAGCTGGCTAAAAGACAGGAAGCAAAGGGTTGTTGTAAATGGAACATACTCTGATTGGACTAATGTGGTAAGTGGGGTTCCTCAGGGTTCAGTATTAGGTCCTCTCCTTTTTAACATATTTATTAATGACTTAGAGGTAGGATTGGAGTGTGGGGTCTCCATTTTCGCTGATGACACAAAGTTGTGCAAGGTAATTAAATCAGATAATGATGTGCTTTCCCTCCAAGGGGATTTACATAAAATTGAGGAATGGGCATCTAAATGGCAGATGAGATTTAATACGAATAAATGTAAGGTTATGCATCTGGGAAGGAAAAATAGCCATGCAATTTATAATCTTAATGGAGCAAATCTAGGTGTATCAGATATTGAAAGGGATTTGGGAGTGCTTGTGGACAACCACCTAGGTAACAGTGCTCAAAGCCAAGCAGCAGCTGCAAAGGCAAATAAAATATTAGCATGTATTAAGAAAGGTATAGAAGGCAGGGAAGCAAATATAATTCTGCCACTATACAAATCTTTAGTACGCCCTCATTTGGAATATGGAGTACAATTTTGGGCACCACTTCATAAAAAGGACATTTTAGAGCTGGAAAAGGTACAGAGAAGGGCAACCAAACTAATAAGGGGAATGGAGGGGCTAAGTTATGAAGAAAGACTAACCAAATTAAACTTATTTTCTCTAGAAAAAAGGCGTCTAAGAGGAGATATGATTACCTTATATAAATACATCCAGGGTCAGTATAAAGATTTGTCGGGGGAGCTTTTTGTGCCAAGAGGTTTTCAACTGACAAGAGGACATCCCTTGAGGTTAGAAGTAAAAAGATTCCACCTCAAAGAAAGAAAAGGGTTCTTCACAGTAAGGGTGGTTAATCTGTGGAATTCTCTACCAGAGGAGGTGGTGACAGCGGATTCGATAGATAACTTTAAAAGGGGACTAGATTTATTTCTAATTAAAAAGGGCATTCAGGGTTATCATGGATAATTAGAGAGACAGTAATGATCCAAATTTTTAACATTTCCCCTTTAGACATTTGGCTAAGTCTCGCTTGTTTTATTTTATTTATTTATTTATTTTTTTCTATTTGCCTTCCTCTGGACTAATTAATAATAATAAAAAAAGAAACAAAAAAAAACATTAAATAATTGATTAATAATTAATTAACAACTAATGAATTAATAGTTAATCCGCATATTGCAGATCAAAGGAGATCTTAAAAGGTTGAACTTGATGCACTGAAAGTCTTTTTTCAACCTTAACTACTATGGGCCTCATTCTATTAGCGGCCGCAGCCGTTGCGGGGCCGCAAGGACCGGCCGCAAGCTATTCTGCTATTCTATTCCCTTACGGTCGGAGGCTCCGGCAGGCTTGCGGCCGGTGCCTTGCTATCTCTTGCGGCCGCTCGCGCCAGAGGAAAGCCTTTGATCTAAAACGGCCGCAAGAGTTTTGCAATTCAATTGCTCCGGGAAACCTCTCTGCAAGGCTAAAAACGAGCCGCTGCTTACTTGCAGGAAAGAGGTCTCGCTAGCACCAATTAAGCACATAAAATAGCTCAAATAAAGCCATCCCGCACTTTGAGAAGACTATAAAGGGATTTTAGGTGTTAGAAAAAATAGCACATAATTATCCTGTACTCAAATCCGTAAAATATTTTATTTTTAATATCCGTAAAATATCCATGTAAAAAGTCCAGAGTGCTTGGAGCACCTCAGACCCGCCCACGCCGCAGCCGGAAAATAAACAGTTAATTTGAACTCGGGTTTGGGCAGATGTGCAAGCTTGAGAGTGGGTTCCTTTTAATCCTCATGTCCCCCAATATGATCCCTAGCATTTACAGAGCTGTACAGTGCAGGCTTGAATTTATTTTTGCGTTTTTATATTTCTGAGATTACGGCCGGTTCCAAGATATGCGGCCGGCCGTAAGGGGAGATCCTTCCGGGGCCGTATAATAGAATCGCGAGTTAACTGAACCCCCGCAAGGAATCGCAGCCTTACGGCCGATTTACGGCCGATAATAGAATGAGGCCCTAGGTAACTATGTAACTATGTAATATATAAGAAACTTGAAGTTTAAAAATATATTATGTCAAGTTTCTTACTTAAATATATTACAAAATTCATGTTACAATTGGGTACCTTTCAAGCTGGGTTTTTACTGTTTGTTTTCATCGGGATTAAAGGTAAAATATTGAAGTTAATAATTCTTCTGATACAAATTGCATGTTAAAAAACATTAAATCAAGTTTACAATACTGATTAGTTTTAAGTTAAACTGTTTTTACATTCAAATGTTATTAATTTTTATACCAAATTATGTTACAAAATGTGTTCACTATGTTACTGTTTATAATGTTCAAAGTTATATAAATGTTTTGTCAAGTTCCAGTTACACAAAAAATAATGTTAAACTTTCACAAAATACAATTTCAAGTTTATTATTTACATATATTACAAAGTTATATTTGCTTTTATTGGGATTTCATGTATATTGAAATTAACAATTCTTCACATACAAATTGCATCTTAACAAACCATTGCCTAAAGTTTACAATAATGATTAATTTCATTTTCAACTGTTCTTACATTAAAAGGTTAATACTTTTAATAGAAAATGTTTCAACACTTATTGTTCACTAAGAGAACATTTTACTAAACTAAACATGTTTTAATATCACAATACTTACAACTGTCACATAGATATATTAATAACTAAACAACTTTCCAAACATACACATCTCATTGCCGTCATTTTTTGACGGGCAAGTCGCTAGTATATATATATATATAAATAAAGATTTATACAACTACATATATTTTATAATATACACTTATTAAAGGCACAATGTTTAAAAATGATCACCGTATAAGCCATATCTTACAACTTTAAGTTGTTTAGATAGATTCTATAGGCCAGTGATGGCGAACCTTTTTGAGCCCGAGTGCCCAAACCGCAATACATGCCAACTTTTTTTCCCTCTAAGTGCCAACATGGCAATTAAACCTGAATACTGACGCAGCTGAGTACACACACACACGCAGCTGAGTACACACATATAGACTGATAAATACACACACTGCATTGAGGGGTGCAGTGTATGTGTTTGTGAGTGGGTAGGGGGTGCTGTATGAGAGTGGGGGGGTGCTGTATGAGAGAGTGGGGGGTGCTGTATGAGAGAGTGGGGGGTGCTGTATGAGAGAGTGGGGGGGTGATGTGTGTAAAGGAAGATTTTTTTTTTTATTCCTATCATAAAATCAAATTATTTTTATTTATCCCCCCCTCCCTTCTTCTTACCTTTGGTTCGAGGGGGGGACACAGTCGGTGGTGGTTAGTAGCTCTAGCTATGCCTCGGTTCGCCTCGCCTTTCCTCAGTCCTCCCGCGCAATGCTGTGGGGAGCGTGCCCGGATTACAAAACTCTTTAAAACTTTATTCCCATCTCTGAGGTACAAACACATTGTTTTGCAGATACAGCTCTTGGCCACTGGCGGGAATACAGAAATATTCTGTGAATTATGGAAATGACGTCAAGTTAAACAACTTTATTTTTTAATATGAAAAAGACCAGCACTGAGCCAGCTTTGCATACAAAGAAAACTAAGCCGCAAACTCTAAGCATCTCTCCCCCCTTGGATCATACACCCTTCTCTCTCCCCTCCCCTTGTCTCTCCCCTTCCTCCTTGTCTCCCACCACCCCTGTATCTCCCCTTCTCCCTTGTCTCTTCCCTCCATCCTTCTCTCTCTCCCACCCTTATTTCTCCTCTCTTGTACCGCTCACAATTGTCTCTGTTTTCTCACTTGCCTCTACCCCCCTTGTCTCTTTCCTTCCCTGTGTCTCTCCCTCCTCCTTTCTTTCCATTCTCTACCTCTCCCTTTTGCCTCTCCCCTCTCTCTCACTCCTCCCTTCTCTCACTCTCCCTTCTCTACCTCTCCCTTTTGCATCTCCCTCTTCCTTTCTCTCTCCTCTCCCTTCCTCTCATGTGCCTCTACCTTCTCTCCCATCTCACTCTCTTACTTCTCCCTTTCCCTTCTGCCTCTCTATTTTCTTTCTCTCCATCCTCCCTTCTCTCTGCTCTCCTTTCTTCCTCCCTCCCTCCCTCTTCTCTCCCTCTCTCTCCGCTTATCTCTCCCCCACCCTTGTATCTCCCTCACTCTTGTCTCTACCCCCACCCTTGTCTCTCCTTGTACTTCACTATTGTCTCTCCCACCATTCACTCTCCCCTCCACATTGTCTCCCCCCTTGTCTCTCCCCTTCCCCTTGTGTCTCCCATTACCCTTGTCTCTCCCCCTGGTCTCTCCCACCCTGCTCTCTCTACCCCCTTGTTTCACCCAACCTTGTCTCTCTTGTTCTCCCTTGTCTCCCACACCCTTCTATCTCTCCCCCACACTTCTCTTTCCCATTCTCCACTGTCTTCCCCCTTCTCTCTCCCCTTCTCCCTTGTCTCCCCCACCCTTCTCTTTCCCCTCTTGTCTCTCCACTTCCCCTTGTCTCCCCCTTCTCCATTGTCTCTCCCCTTCTCCCTTATCTGTCCAACTCCCCATTGGCTCCCTACACCATTGTCTCTCCCTCCACTCTTGTCTCTCCCCTTCTCCCTCCCCCTTGTCTCAACCCTCTTCTCTCTCCCCCTCTCCCTTGTCTCTCCCCTACCGCTTGTCTCTCCCCTGCCCCATATCTCTTACCTTCCCTTTGCCTCCGCGCGCGCGCACGCTAGCACAGACCTCCTCAGTGACGGGAGAGCGCTCAGGCGCCGTGCTCGCGCACGATGAGCAGGCCCATCAAGCTGCCGGCGACCTATGGCCGCGTGCCCACAGAAGGGGCACGGCGTGCCACCTGTGGCACGCATGCCATAGGTTCGCCACCACTGCTATAGGCAAATGATGTATATACCATGGAATGTATATCTATCTAAACAGTATATATATATATATATATATATATATATATATATATATATAATATTGTTTTTGTGTGTGTGTATAATTATATAACCATCTCTAAGTATTCATAATTGAACAACAGTATAAATAACACTAAAATTAAACAAGAATCAACCTTATAATGTGACTGTTCTTGTATGATCATAAATGTCACTAGCTTTATCAAACATGACACAAAAGTTTGAAAAAGGACAGTGATAAAAACATTACAAATATTGTCAAGATCTGCCTCTTCAGTGAGCTTGAAAAGTGCTAATGATGCCCAATCCTACCTGCAAAATTACATGGTTCTTCCGATTCCCTTCTTCTCAAGACAAGTTCCAAGAGTTCAGGACAAGAATTTTGCCATAGATTAAACTTAAAGGGCCAGTTACCTCACTGTAAGTGCTCTTCATGATGCGAAAGAGCACAAAATGTTTTTTATGTTAAAATTATCTATTTTTTAATTACACTAATTACAGATACAAAATCTAAAATGTTAAGCCTATGTTTATATAAATTTTCAAGATAGTGATAGTAAGAGAAAACCACTTAAAGGACACCTTTTTTGTGGAATTTATTATATTAGCCACAAACCAAACTTTAAAAATTAAACTTTATTACTTTATTAAAAACATCTTTGTTAAAAATTGTTAGCTTAAAAATTAGTAATGAATAAAGTAATACTCAGGATGGACGTCATTTCTGGGACTTTATTTAGAAATACATTTTTTAGTTTGTTCCTAGAAGTTTTGCTGTGCCACTTTGAATATATTTGTCTCTGAATATATTTGTCTCTTGATTTTACCTTGTCCTTGCTCTCTTGTGAATTGTAAAGTTAAAGTGCAATGTGAAAAATTAAATAATATTATGATATTTCCAATATTATTTAATTTTTCACGTTGCACTTTAACAATTCACAAGAGAGTAAGTACAAGATAAAATCAAGAGACAAATATATTCAGAGAGAAATATATTTAAAGTGGCACAGCAAAACTTCTAGGAACAAAATAAAAAATACAATTCTAAATAAAGTCCCAGAAGTGACGTCCATACTGAGTATTAAATATTCAGTTTTTTAAGCAAACAATTTTTAACAAAGATGATTTTAATAAAGTAATAAAGTTTAAGTTTGTAAAGTTTGGTTTGTGGCTAATCCACAAAATGTGTTATTTAAGTGGTCTTGAAAATATCATATAAAAATATCTATATAAAAGTGTATCCTGCATACTGACTGCTCCATGAATAAAAACAGATAGCCGAGGCTTGCTCGTGCTGTCGGTAAACCAGTGTTTGATAGTAGATTTTTCCTGAAATTAGTTTACACTGCACTGACCAGTTAACTCATAGTTGAACAGTTTATGTGAGTGGAGCATTCAATGCCTGCATAGATACATTTGTTACGGGTTCTTTTTTTTTCTCTTTTGAACACCGGAGTCGAGATCTAAGCCACATGAGCTGCTGTGCATTGTTCAAATTCCAGAGAGCAGGAACCTGATTTTTCTGCTGTAAGAAATTACAAAGTCTGTTCTCTTCAAACAGAAATTGTAAGTAGTCTTAGCATTTATATGAATGGGACACACCCCCTGCAACATGGTTGGCTGGAATAATGCAAATGCGTGTGTGCAGTCAATTACATATGTAAACACAGATTTGATTTGATTTCTTAGTGAAAAAGTGAAAAATGCATGTATTTCATACATTCAAAAATTATTTCAACACACTTTTAGGATATTTTTATTGTAGCCCTTCGAGAGGGCAAGGGTGGTCAGATAGGAAACTGATCCAAACCAATACAATAACTCATCTATCCTAGGGATCGGATTGGCATCATTATTTGTCTTTTCATTTAACTTGCTGTAGTCCACACAGAACCAAATTGTGCTGAATTAAGTGGCCCTTTAATAAAAGCATTAACTCCTAAATGAAAAATCTTTACTCTTGGGTGTCCATTTTTATACAGTTCTTGGATACGACAAAACAATCATATAGTTACATAGGTAAACATAACATGGGCATATTCTCAGGTATTTAAAGCTCCACCCTTAACTTGGATGGGCCAGTCAGGATCTGGCTTCGATAGGTGGTAACCCGGATTGGTTGTCATCTCCAGATATGCAGAATTTAGCTGTCAGCATTAGACATGTAATTATATTCATTTAATAATCTCTTGGATAACTGTTAGAACAAGCAGGGGAAGAAGATGTTCTGGAACTGCAGGAAGGTCTCAGATCTTTTCAAACACTCCCCCTTATGACTCAATGAAGAGGGGGGAATCTCTCTGGATTGTCCCTGATGAGCTGGCTGCTCTGGTTGAGACAAATCAGATTTTCCAGATTGAGTGAAACTGTTGGGGATGTCCATTCAGGAATGGAAATGCCAGATAAAGCTGTTCCCTCTAATAGCCAGGAGAACATTTATACTGGAGGAGAGGGAGGGCAGAATAGGCAGAGAAACAGACAGGTTTTTGTGATAGGGAACCCTATTATTAGGAAGGTAGACAGCGTGATTTGTCACCCAGACCCTAGCAATTAAACAATTTGGTGTCTCTTGAGTGCTGGAATTCAGCTTGTTGTAGATGAGGCAGATAAATTATTGGAAGGGGCTGGAAATGAACCAAATGAACTAGTGGTCTTGGTACATATTTGTACCAATGACAAAGTTAGTGGAAGATGGAGTGTCCTAAATAATGATTTTAGAGAACTAAGGAATAAGCTTAAGACAAGGACCTCCAAGGTAGTATTTTCTGAGATACTACCAGGGAGACAGAAGAAGCTTAGGGAGGTTAATGCATGGCTACAAAGTGGTGCATTAAAAAGGGGTTTGGGTTGACTTCTTACTTGGGTAAGGATGAAGTAATGGGGTAGAAAATGTAGAATGGGTAAGGAATGAATTACCTAGTCATGGGTGGTATGTCTAAGTATAGAGACAAGCACTTCAGAACTACAGACTTATAATAACATAAAGTGTATGCATGCCAGGAAAAATGGGCAAGTTAGAATTATTAGCAGTTAATGAGAAATGGAATTTAAAAGACATGAACCGGGGTGGGATGACTCTAATGATGGTTAATCTGTATGGTTATAACCTATGTAGGAAAGAAAGGGGCAATGGTAAAGAGGAGGAGGGATTTAACTGTATGTTAAGCCTGAATTTAAGCCTACAGTCAGAGAGGATATTTATGGTGGACCTAAAGATAATGTTGAATATTTCTGGGTAGAGTTATATAGCGGAGAAGCAAATTCCAAAATAATATTGGTAGGAGTATGCTATAAACCCCCAAATATAATTGAAAGTGAGGAAATACAATTATTGTTACAGATTAGAAATCCAACTAAGCATGGGCAAGTTCTAATAATGGGAGATTTTAACTACCCTGAAATAAACTGGATAAATGAGACCAGCAGTTCACCTAAGGGGAGCAGGTTCTTGAGTACACTCAGGGATCATTATCTGGCCCAGGTTATACAAGAACCTACTAGAAATGAGGCCATCTTGGATTTAGTCATCACAAATAATATTGATATGGTATCAAATGTTGAAATAGGGCGACCTTTGGGAAACAGGGATCACAACACAGTCTCATTTGAGATTGAAATAAAAAAACAAAACTGTACAGGACCAAAAAAAACTCTTAATTTAAACAGGGCAAATTTTACCAAGTCTAAGGGCAGCAATACAAAGTATAGACTGGGACAGAGAACTGACAGGTAAAAATACTGAATATAAAATAGACAACATTTAAATCCTTACTAAATATACATACTTATCACCTTATACCATGTGGAAATAAAAGTAGAATGAGTAAATCACATCCGATGTGGCTTAACGGTGACCTAAAAATCAAGATACGGAGAATAAACATGCATTTAAGTTATACAAACAAGAAGGGAAAGATATTATTTTACCTGAGTACAAGGAAATCAACAAGGCTTGCAGAAAATGATGTACTTTCCCTCCAAAGGGATTTGCATAGGTTAGAGAAATGGGCAACTACATGTCAGATGAGATTTAATATGAATAAATGTAAAGTTATGCATTTGAGAAGGAAAAATAGCCATGCAATTTATCATCTTAATGGAGCAAATTTAGGGGTATCAGATATTGAAAGGGATTTGGAAGGCTTGTGCACAAGCACCTGTTGTTCAATGCCAAGCATCATCTGCAAAGGCAAGTAAAATATTAGCATGTAATAAGGAGGGTATAAAAACCAGGGATGCAAATATAATTCTACCACTATACAAATCCCTAGTACACCCTCATTTGGAATATGGAGTACAATTTTGGGCACCACTTCATACAAAGGACATTTTAGAACAAGAAAATGTACAGAGAAGGGCATCAAAACTAATAAGGAGAATAAAGGTTATGGAGAAAGACTAACCAAATTAATCATATTTTCTCAGAAAAAGGCATGATTACCTTATATAAACATATCCAGGGTAAATATAAAGCTTTGCCAAGTGAATTTTTTGAGCCAAGATGTTTTCAACTGACAAGAGGACATCCCTCAAGGTTAGAAGTAATACGATTTCACCTCAAAGAAAGGAAAGGGTTCTTCACAGTAAGGGTGGTTAAACTGTGGAATTCTCTACCAATGGAAGTGGTGACAGCAAATTCAATAGATAACTTTATAAAGCTGGAATACATATTTCACGTTGTCCAAGATACAAAAGTCTTCTCCCTTCCACCAGCTCTCACAGGCATGCCTAATCTTACACATTAGGTATCCCAGTCTCATTTAGCCAAAGTGTGGAACTGCTGCCGATAGGTTTTTAGATGCAATGGCATACAGGTTGAGCAGTGCCTGCCAAACGTCCTCATAATCCCCAGTGATGTCTCGGTGAATGGCCACTGAGCTGGCTCACCAGCAGTATGACCCACTCGGGTTAGGGGGACTTGATGCAGCTCATACTGCTGTTCAGAGTTCTGGCGGCAGCCATCTGTGTCCTCCCAGGTCCCTCCAAAGTGCTTGAAACTGGTATAAGCAACTTTGGGTTGAGCCAAGAGGGGCCCCCTCTAGTCTTCCATCGAGTGTTGGGTTGATGTGAAGGTGGAGTGCCAGTCTCACTTGCTCTGAATCTCCTGGCTAATTTGGTCAATCAGAGTGGTCACTTTATCTGCGGTCAGTTCTCCGACACGGCCGCTCTCCAGATACGGAGCCTCTGGATTACTTCATCCTCCTCGACCAGGGAATGGCTGGTGAACAGCAGGGTTAAGAATATTTGCTGGAACTGCAGGAAGGTATCCAGAGTTTTATAAATACGTATTAGGTTCTTTAATAGCATGGTCAATATAGCACTCACACATTGATGAGGAAAAACTGGGCAACTATTGGTTCATATTAAACTAAGCAAACATTTAACCTGCTCCTTTATTAAAATAACAATTCCATTTATTAAAAAAGAAATATTCTGAAGCTAAACCACTATTAATATTTCTGCATCTGCTTGACAGCGTTTACCTTAAATAACCCACACACTTATCATGTAGAAATGACTTCTCTGTTTATTTTACTATGGATCTTTTACCTGTAAACACATCTTTTTAGTTGAATTGTATTCCAGTATTTTGTCATGATCCTACACAAAATTTGAAAGCTCATTGATTTCCATTTCCGAGCTGTAAAAAGCTTATAAAATATTTACACATTTTTTGGTGCAGTCAGCCTGCGATGAAAACGTAAAATGTGTTATAATACACACTTTGGAAATGAGAGAAGCAAACACCATGAAACATACATAAATATGAATCCAACATTTTGTATTATTCCATTATGTATTTATATTGATTGTGCCATTTATGTATTTGTATGGACTAAAAAATATAGGTGTTTTCTACTTTCTAATATATTGTAAAGAGTTATTTCCAAAGTTAAGCTAGTTGCAATGTTCATTTACAAAGTGTTTTCTAGAGGAGATGGTGTTGGTGCAAGATAAATAATATTATTGGAATATTAAAATTAAGTATAAAAGTTTTTTTTTGTTTTTTTTTAGATTTTCCTTCATTTTCTGTTATCCGGTTGCATTTTTACTTTTACCTTTTTTTTCACCTTTTACCCTAACTTTGTTCATGTTCCTTTATTTTACTCTATATGAGAGCTTCACATAGACACGTGTGTAGGACACACAAATCAGGTCGATATATGGGCAGAAGCACACTTGTGTGGCATGTTTTTTATGACACTATGTCAGTGTTGTTTCACAATTGCACATGCACTTTTATTAACTTAAGGGCTTCTCTTTCAAGGATTGTAAAACATTGCTTATGCAATGAGGACCAACAAGCCCTGAATAATGTAGTACATTGTTTTTGGTCCTCGACAGCAGCACATATTACTTGCAGACTGTCAAAATGACAGAGCCAGTAATTTTCTTGTCTTTGCACAGTAGGGTTATCCTAAAATCCTGGCATTGGCTTTGTGCCTGGCCATTTTAAATGTGAAAAAAAAATCAGTGACAAACTACTCTCATCCCCAGAGCATTGCAAGTCAAAAGTAGATGCTTTCCAAGTTACATTGGAGTCTTTATTTTCTAGATGTAAGAGCGATCAAGTCTAGTTTGAAAGTTTGGTAGTTTTCAAATTGAGAGGCGGGAAAAGAAAAAACTTTAGGACACTTAGAGGAACATCAACATTCAATTAGAGAAACAATGTTTGCCTTTTAGGCAAAGTGGTTTGTTTGGGCTCCCACAATTCATGATTGCGAATTGTTAAAATTCAACACACTACATCAAAACCATTTCTTCATCTAGAATAAATTGAATTTCTGTTGGTTGCTCAAAATGATTGCGGATTTAGTCACTGTAGAAATAAAAGTTTATTCATGAATGTCCTGTCTAAGAATTTTACTCAGAATTATGATGTTTTTTGTCTTAAATTAGTATGGCACTTAAAATTGCATGTCCCACATAGTGCCACCTAATTTATTCCTTAATGAAAATAATGTACATTATAGTTCCAAAGGTTACTAGTCAAATTGCACGCTAATTAGACAGCTCAAGTCCTTGACAGTTTGTTGTCTTTCTGGACGGAGTTTTGAAATCACCAACCAAGGGTACAGCACTCTGAAAAATGCCGGCAAGTTACCTGGTGAGTCCTGTATTTTTCATGAAATCATCATTTTTACAGAGGAATAAACTTGGCTTCACTCGCTGTTTTATTTTTTCCATATGTGATCTGATGCAGATGCAATGGGACTCCATTAGATATCTGTTGCATCGATAGTGGTCAACCACTTACTCAAATAGTTTAGATCCCTGCAAGCCAGCATCTGTGCACTTTTTATACATTTATAATTCACATCTAACCTCAGGCTCTGATGTGAACATAAGGAAACTCTAAAAGAGAACTGCAACAGTAATAGAAGACAATTTTTTTCTTAAATGCTTTGGATCTCGGTACAACATGTTTTTTTTTACAATTTAAGGACATTTTATCCCCTTGTGAACCTGTGACACAAGGTTTCATTATTTTCTTAAAGGGACTGTCTGGGGAAAACCTCTTACTTTCTCCTTGTATTATCTCTTACAAAAGCCTGGCCACCCTACTCATGGATGGGATTCACATTACCACTACATGCCAGCAAGCAGATAGACAAATGCTGTTTGTTAAAAGCTGCTAAAACGCTAAACCGGTTGCAGATTACACAGCTCCTTTTATACATTTTACACCAACAATGTGCTGTTATAAATTATTACAGTGGATATAAAAAGTCTACACACCCCTTTTAAAATGTCAGGTTTCTGTGCTGCAAAAAAACGAGACAAAGAAAAATCATTTCAGAACTTTTTTCACCTTTAATGTGACCTATAAACTGTACAACTCAATTGAAAAACAAACTGAAATCTTTTAGGAAGAGGGAAGAAAAAATATAAAAATAAAATAATATGGTTGCATAAGTATGCACACCCTTAAACTAATACTTTGTTGAAGCACCTTTTGATTTTATTACAGCACTCAGTCTTTTTGGGGTATAAGTCTATCAAGATTTGCCCACTCTTCTTTGCAAAAACACTCCAAATCTGTCAGATTGCGAAGGCATCTCCTGTGCACAGCCCTCTTCAGATCACCCCACAGATTTTCAATCGGATTCAGGTCTGGGCTCTAGCTGGGCCATTCCGAAACTTTAATCTTCTTCTGGTGAAGCCATTCCTTTGTTAATTTGAATGGGTCGTTATCATGCTGAAAGAGGAAGTTCCACTTCATGTTCAGCTTTCTAGCAGAAGCCTGAAGGTTTTGTGCCAATATTGACTGGTATTTCGAACTGTTCATAATTCCCTCTATCTTCACTAAGGCCCCAGTTCCAGCTGAAGAAAAACAGCCCAAAGCATGATGCTGCGACCACCATGCTTCACTGTGGGTATGGTGTTCTTTTGGTGATGTGCAGTGTTGTTTTTGCGGCAAACATATCTTTTGGAATTATGGCCAAAAAGTTCAACCTTGGTTTCATCAGACCATAACACCTTTTCCCACATGCTTTTGGGAGACTTCAGATGTGTTTTTGCAAAATGTAGCCTGGCTTGGATGTTTTCTTTGTAAGAAAAGTCTTTCATCTTGCCACTCTACCCCATAGCCCAGACATATGAAGAATACGGGAGATTGTCCTCCACCTAAAATATTTCAGTTTGTTTTTCAATTGAGTTGTACAGTTTATAGGCCACATTAAAGGTGGAACAAGTTCTGAAATGAATTATCTCTGTCTAGTTTTTTTACAGCACAGAAACCTGACGTTTTAACAGAGGTGTGTAGACTTTTTATATCCACTGTATATGTAATGGTCGTAGTTGAAAATATTTTTATCACGGTTTTTGCTACTTCTAACACACAGCATCACAGCATTTCAATGGCTACTTGCTTTGTAACATAATGTGCCACGGATAGTGTGAATTCTCTCCCCTGTGAGTGTTCTTAGCAGGTCCAGGTGTGCAAGATGACAGCCTGCAGGAGAGTGAACAGTAAGAAACGTTGTGGATTCAGAAGCTGAGAAACTGTTACACTGTGGGCCTTCTGCAAGCAGCTGAATGTACATTTTATATGTAAATTACATTTTAAAAGGATTTAAATTATTATGAAAAATAAGGGAACTGGAATGGCCTATGGATGGATGGTTACTCTTAAAGAGCTAGTGACAAACAATGTCCCATATCACATTCAATCTTCCCTCATATGGCAAAATTACTTTGCTAATCCTTGGGAAGCTAAAAATATGTTTATTTATATTTAGCTCAAAAAAGTATAATAAAACCAATCTAGAAAAAAGTGCACCCTTAGTACTCTTATGGTTATTAAAAGTAGAAATGTTTTATATAGGGGGTATATATAAAATATACAACGAATAACTTCTGTGAAAGTTGTTCAATACTGTCATATGTATGCAATACTGGAACAGATGATCCATGGTCCATACCTCTGTGAGAGGTGTGAGCATGTTGCCTCTCTGGAAGCTCAAATTGGAGATCTGGAGCGGAGAATTGCAGCACTTAGTGATATTGCTCCACTGCAAAGGGGGTTGGTGCTCACTGAGCACAGTTTAGCTGGGCCTAGCATGGAGGGTGGAGCTGGGGCTAGTGAGGATGTCCAGGGAGGCAGCTGGGTTACAGTTACAAGGGGAAGCAGGGAGAACAGGAGGAGGCAGGCCAGTTCTGAGTTGGCAAACAACAACAGATTTTCCAGATTGAGTGAAACTGTTGGCGATGTCCATTCAGGAATGGCAATGCCAGATAGAGCTGTTCCCTCTAACAGCCGGGCGAACAGCTCTACTGGAGGAGAGGGAGAGCAGAATAGGCAGAACAACAGACAGGTTTTGGTTGAAGGGGACTCTATTATTAGGAAGGTAGACAGGGTAATTTGTCACCCAGATCCCAGCAATCGAACAGTTTGCTGTCTCCTGGTTGCTCTGATTCATCATGTTGTGGATCAGGTAGACAAATTATTGGGAGGGGCTGGAAATGAACCGGCGGTCTTGGTACATATTGGTACCAATGACAAAGTTAGTGGAAGATGGAGTGTCCTAAAGAATGATTTTAGAGAACTAGGTAATAAGCTGAAGGCAATGACCTCCAAGGTAGTATTTTCTGAGATACTACCAGTGCCACGTGCTAGCCCAGGGAGGCAGAAGGAGATTAGGGAGGTTAATGCGTGGCTAAAGATGTGGTGCACTAAGGAGGGGTTTGGCTTTTTAGAGCACTGGGCTGACTTCTCACTTCGGTACAATCTCTACAGTAGGGATGGATTGCACCTTAATGATGAGGGAGCTTTTGTACTAGGGGATAGGATGGTAGAAAGGCTGGAGGAGTTTTTAAACTAGTAGGTGGGGGGGGAGGGACTAGATATCAGTAATGGGGTAGAAAGTGTAGAGGGTATAGGGATGAATTAACAACTCATAGGGGAGGAGATGGGGGAGGGGTAGTATAGTCAATAGGGAGGTAGTACTAAGTAATTCAAGTTCAGTGGCAGGCACTTCAGAACTACAAACTCATAACATAAGGTGTATGCTTGCTAATGCCACAAGCTTGCCAGGAAAAATGGGAGAGTTAGAATTATTAGCAATTAATGAAAAATGGGATTTAATAGGCATTACCGAAACGTGGTGGGATGAATCTCATGACTGGACTGTTAATCTGGATGGTTATAACCTATTTAGGAAAGATAGAGGCAATGGTAAACGAGGAGGAGGGATTTGTCTGTATGTTAAGCCTGAATTGAAGGCTATAGTCAGAGAAGATATTTATGGTGGACCTAGTGATAAAGTTGAATGTTTGTGGGTAGAGTTAAATAGCAGAGCAGCAAATTCCAAAAGAATATTAGTAGGTGTATGCTATAAACCCCCAAATATAGCTGAAAGTGAGGAAATACAATTATTGGTACAGATTGGAAATGCAGCTAAGCACGGGCAAGTTCTAATAATGGGAGATTTTAATTACCCTGAAATAAACTGGATAAATGAGACCAGCAGTTCAGCTAAGGGGAGCAGGTTCTTGAGTACACTCAGGGATCATTATCTGGCCCAGATTATACAGGAGCCTACTAGAAATGAAGCTACCTTAGATTTACTCATTACAAATAATATTGATATTGTATCAAATGTTGAAATAGGGCAACCTTTGGCAAACAGTGATCACAACACAGTCTCATTTGAGATTGAATTAAAAAAACAACATTTTAAGGGGCCAACAAAAACTCTTAATTTTAAAAGGGCAGATTTTAACGGCCTAAGGGCAGCAATACAAAGTATAGACTGGGACAGAGAACTGATAGGTAAAAACACTGAACATAAATGGACAACATTTAAATCCTTACTAAATATACATACACATCGGCATATACCGTGTGGGAATAAAAGTAAAAGGAGTAAATCACAACCCATGTGGCTTAACAATGATTTAAAGATCAAGATACAGAGTAAAAAACAGGCATTTAAATTATACAAACAAAAGGGGACAGAGACTGCTTTACGGGAATACAAGGAAATCAACAAGGCTTGCAAAAGCGCAATTAGACTGGCTAAAATAGAAAATGAAAAATTAATTGCAAAAGAGAGTAAGACTAAACCTAAAATATTTTTTAAGTATATTAATGGGAAGAAGGCAAGGAAGGAAGCTATAGGAACATTAGAATGTGAAACAGGCTGTCTGAAAATTAGTGACCAGGAAAAGGCAGATGAGCTAAATAGGTTATTTTCTTCGGTATACACAAGGGAGGTACCAGTGGTTGGGACACTGCAACATAATGGGGCTACACTACCTTTGCCAAATAATTGGTTAACACAGGAAGTAATCCAAAAGAGGTTGGAAAAAATAAATGTTAATAAAGCCCCGAGTCCTGATGGAATACATCCAAGGGTACTAAGGGAACTGGGTTCCGTAATAGCCAAACCATTATATTTAATTTTTCAAGATTCACTCAACACAGGGTCTCTACCAGATGACTGGAGAAAAGCTGATGTGATACCTATATTTAAAAAGGGAGCAAGAGCAAATCCGGGGAATTATAGACCAGTGAGCCTCACTTCTGTAGTGGGGAAGCTTTTAGAAGGGTTAATAAGGGATACTATACAAGAATATGTCTATTTGAACAGGATTATAAGTAGGAGTCAACATGGGTTTATGAGGGATAGGTCATGTCAAACAAATCTAATTACATTCTATGAGGAGGTTAGTAGGAACCTGGATCAAGGGAACTCAGTGGATGTAGTCTTTTTGGATTTTGCAAAGGCTTTTAATACAGTGCCCCATCGGAGACTATTGGGCAAACTAAGGGATACAGGAATTGCAGTAAATATCTGCTCATGGATTGAGAGCTGGCTAAAAGACAGGAAGCAAAGGGTTGTTGTAAATGGAACATACTCCGATTGGACTAATGTGGTAAGTGGGGTTCCTCAGGGTTCAGTATTAGGTCCTCTCCTTTTTAACATATTTATTAATGACTTAGAGGTAGGATTGGAGTGTGGGGTCTCCATTTTCGCTGATGACACAAAGTTGTGCAAGGTAATTAAATCAGAAAATGATGTGCTTTCCCTCCAAGGGGATTTACATACAATTGAGGAATGGGCATCTAAATGGCAGATGAGATTTAATACGAATAAATGTAAGGTTATGCATCTGGGAAGAAAAAATAACCATGCAATTTATAATCTTAATGGAGCAAATCTAGGTGTATCAGATATTGAAAGGGATTTGGGAGTGCTTGTGGACAACCACCTAGGTAACAGTGCTCAAAGCCAAGCAGCAGCTGCAAAGGCAAATAACATATTAGCATGTATTAAGAAGGGTATAGAAGCCAGGGAAGCAAATATAATACTGCCACTATACAAATCTCTAGTACGCCCTCATTTGGAATATGGAGTACAATTTTGGGCACCACTTCATAAAAAGGACATTTTAGAGCTGGAAAAGGTACAGAGAAGGGCAACAAAACTAATAAGGGGAATGGAGGGCCTAAGTTATGAAGAAAGACTAACCAAATTAAACTTATTTTCTCTATAAAAAAGGTGTCTAAGAGGAGATATGATTACCTTATATAAATACATCCAGGGTCAGTATAAAGATTTGTCGGGGGAGCTTTTTGTGCCAAGAGGTTTTCAACTGACAAGAGGACATCCCTTGAGGTTAGAAGTAAAAGATTCCACCTCAAAGAAAGAAAAGGGTTCTTCACAGTAAGGGTGGTTAATCTGTGGAATTCTCTACCAGAGGAGGTGGTGACAGCGGATTCGATAGATAACTTTAAAAGGGGACTAGATTTATTTCTAATTAAAAAGGGTATTCAGGGTTATCATGGATAATTAGAGAGACAGTAATGATCCAAATTTTTAACATTTCCCCTTGAGACAATTGGCTAAGTCTCGCTTGTTTTTTTTTTTTTTTTCTATTTGCCTTCCTCTGGACTAATTTATAATAATAAAAAAATAAAATAAAAACATTATATAATTGATTAATAATTAATTAACAACTAATGAATTAATAGTTAATCCGCATATTGCAGATCAGAGGAGATCTTAAAAGGTTGAACTTGATGGACTGAAAGTCTTTTTTCAACCTTGAATCTTTTAAGGGCAAAAAGCATCTTCTCCCAGTATATTATTTATCTATATTCATCCTTACTGTATATATATATATATATTTAGATGAAAAATATAAAGTTAATACTTTAAACTTTCAAGTATTTTTTTTGGGGAGATACTGATACTCTCAATCAACACTAATTCAATTTAAAGAATCTTTTACCATCTCCATATAGAGAAATTTGAATAGTGGTGCATTGCTTTGTGACTATGTAGAAGAAATAATTGAAATGTGTTATAAGTGATGAATTATAATTGATTATTAAAACTCTAAAGTGGGATAAGGTGACATATTAGGTGTACTGTATAATAAGTTTTAAAATAAAGTGATGATGAAATACTAATGGTGTATGTTGATAAATTATGTGCTATTACTAAGAAAAACATATATAAAAATGTATTGTGTAAGTTTGTATCTATGTAAATGTTGTGATGTATATTAAGTATTATGTGACTTCTTAATGGTGATTGTTCTATTTCTCAGTTATAGAAAAGCAAAATATGAAAACCCTTCATTGAGTCCTTGTGGGCTTTGGGTATTCAATAAAAAGATCCATTTACTTTCTAACTTTAAAAGTTCTTTATCAATGTCCCCTCCTCTAGGTCTCTGTGAAATTTGATCAATTATTGAAAATTTCATTGCTTCAGGTTTATTATTATGAAATTGTTTAATGTGACGAGACACTGACGTGTCCATTTCTTTGGTCACTGTGTAAGTATGTTTCAAGATTCGTCTCCGTAATTGGCGTGTAGTTTTGCCTATGTACAATTTGGGGCAAGAACAGGTTATTATGTAAACAACATGTGTAGAGCTGCAATTGATGAAATTCTTAATCGGATATTTGATATTAGTATTTGGATCAATGAATTCTTTACTTGGGACAATAAACTTACAAGCTTTGCATTTTCCACATTTAAACAATCCCTTTGTAGATGGTAACCATGATGTTTTCATTTGTTTAGATGGCTTAAAGAAACTATTCACTAATTCATCTTTGATACTTTTATTCTTCCGATAAGTACTCTGGTTATGCTGATTGTTATATTAAGGGAGGTTTATTGATTTTGGCAAACTTTGGTATATATTGTTTTGACTCCTTTTGACTACTTTGAATTGCTAGTCTGCTTTAATGACATATAGTAGTCTAAGGCAATAAGGAGTGTTGTATTGAACAACTTTCACAGAAGTTATTTGTTGTGTTTTTTATATATACCCCCTATATAAAACATTTCTACTTTTAATAACCATAAGAGTACTAAGGGTGCACTTTTTTCTAGATTGGTTTTATTATACTTTTTTGAGCTAAATATAAATACACATATTTTCAGCTTCCCACGGATTAGCAAAGTAATTTTGCCATATGAGGGAAGATTGAATGTGATATGGGACATTGTTTGTCACTAGCTCTTTAAGAGTAACCATCCATCCATAGGCCATTCCAGTTCCCTTATTTTTCATAATAATTTAAATCCATGTTTAGGTGTTAAGCACCAGGGAACCATTGTACAGTGATACATTGAATTAATACATTTTAAAAGGACACATTTTAAACATTGCAAAAAAATATATATATATTAAGTAAAGCCTGTTTAAACTTCATTGAAACTAACAGGGAATACAGAGAGCCCCCAAGTGCAGTTAAACCTCTGACTAAGTTTTAGTTCTCTAAGACCATTACTCAAAAAAAGAAAAAAACACCATGACACATTATAAAATACCCTCCTTTTGTTACAACAAAAAAGCATTGTACCTTGCCCATTTAAATATTCATATAATGTTTTGCCTAAAGTGTTACCTTAATAATTGCTTGTGAATTTGAAAGTGGACGTACCATTTTCAATAACTTTATATAACTTTATATAACTTTATAGATAAGGCTTTACTTTGTTACTTTGTTCGGTTTTTTAATTAAGTTCAATTTAAAAATATATTTAATTTAAAATGTCACATACATATATGAAATGAGTAATACAGACAGTGTGCAAACAAGGTATGTTGCTTGCTTGCCAAAGTAGGAGGATAAAGGAATAGTCTTGTGATAGGATGTAGCATGGTGTTTTGGCTTCCTTCGGTCATATCAAACAAACAAAAAAAAACTTTCTTCTAGCTTTTGGACAAAATCATTAGCATAATGTATTCTGCTCTGTTATTGTGAAGGCGTATTATATAGTAATGCTCTGATCTCAGCATGAATTCCATTTTTTTTACTTTGCAGAGTTATAAAGCATTACACATTGGCTGGCAGCATTTTTGTCTATATTGTTTTGTAAAAAAGAAACATGGAATTCAAACATAGTAGGAAAAATAAGTCCAAACACTTTCTATTGATTCCTAAGAAAACATATTTTCCTTTAAAACAGAAAGTCAGATTTTCTTACTATATATTGTAGGCTTGACATCCAATTATTGTTACCAACAGTGTTTAAAGGATCACTGTACAACAAAAATATATATATGGTTGAATGAAAAATGAGTCAGACTAACAGTATAAATAGGCAGAGAAAAATCCTAAAGTTATTTTTTTATTAGAAACATTTATTTATGTTTTTGCTGGAATGTGGAGGTATCCATGATACTTTGGTACACAAACCCTCCTTCTGGGCCTAGGACAGGGAGGAGAGAACTTTCAATTTGGGTCAGATACAACTTAACAAATCCTTCAAACTGTCCTTCCTCCCTTCTCCCCCCCAACCTGCCACTGACAGATAAAAAAAAAACACCTTTATGCTCCAGCTCTTATAAACAGACCACATACATTCTATTCATGAACCTTGTCTTCAAAAATTGTGATTTTCCTTAAAAAAGTTTAAGGCTCATGCCATTTTTCTTGAACGACAGTGGTCATTTAACTCAGGCTTTAATAAATGATTTATGTGATGCAATACAAAAAACTATTATAGAGTAAAATCATTTATCAAACCACAAACTATTGTATGAGAGTTGTAATACTTGAACATAAGCAAGAAAACTATTTAAATCTATTGTTGCTATTGTTGACTATTTCCAGATTTTTTTTTTTATTCTATAAAAGCTTTTTCAAGTTCTAGATATGTTTATATTCTTGGGGAAAATGCTCCATTGAATTCCAAAGATACTGATTATGAGAACTTACAATACCCCTTGTACTATAGGAATGTAGGCCGCTCGCAGAGTAACCATGCACAAAAGATAAATACTGTAATTTATCAGTCTTCACAAAATGGCTGCCCATTCCTACAATACGATGGAATTTGAACACCACTGCTAGATATTCGTCTGAATGTCTATGTCACCAAGAGCTTCAGCTGTTTTAAGTAGTTATGGATTAAATGGTGAATCTGGTGCCGCTAGAGCCTATTTTATGGCTCTTAGCTATCCAAAAGAGTAGTTTAAAGCCTGACGTATGTCCGGACTGAATCTGACTTAATGTGACAAGCAACACTTTTTATAGATTGTGGAAACAAAGTGTTGGACGCCTGTGTTGAGATGTCACACCCAGTAGGCAGACCTGAGCAATCCAGAGGACTAGTAAAACCATCAAGGCTTTGTTAGATCAATTTGCACTGGAACTGGACTGTTGCTAATTAACTTGTAGAGGATTAACTATTATTTCCTAATGATTAATACATGTACTTAGTGAATTCTCCTGATGTACATGAGTCCAACGACATACCAAGGGGGTAAATCACAGCCATGAAACACTCTGACACACAAAGTGTACTGTTTATGATCTACAAGTTTGTTTAGTTCTCCAATATGGTGTGGCTTGGCAAGGATTCAAGTCTAGTTTTGAACACAGTGAATTATAGCATTTTTCAAAGCTACTTTCTGGTCTGGGTAATTACTGTTCTTATATTCTCACTTATTCTAGCAATAATTAAAAATACAACAGAGAGGGCTAACTAGTGGTGCATCTAGTTATCTATTTCACCAGCAAGAGAAATCGTTTTCCCCATATATTTATTTCTCCCTGAATACATGGACAAGTTACTTGCAGGATGGAGATAGGACCAGTATCACAGCCACCAGGAGCAAATAAGAGAACATACAATTTCTATATGTCTCGGCAGTAAACTGATGTATTTTTGGAAAGTCAACAAAATAGGGTTTAGATACAGAGGGGGGTGTATACAACACAACAATGACAGGGAGTGGCAGACAAACACATGAGATCGACTCCACATGGGGTCTAACAACTAATAAATTAACAACTAATCTGCATATTGCAGATCAGAGGAGATCTTAAAAGGTTTATCTTGATGGACTACTAGTCCTTTTTCAACCTCAAATACTATAATAGTCTAGCATCCTGGCATCCTGTCTGGCATCTGTGAACAATAGGCCAACCTCCAATTACACATAATATCGTCTCAATGTCTAGTGGCCCAGACCTCAAATAGAGTACATTAACATTATCTGGCAAACAATGAGACAAACCAGATTACAATACAATGGAGGTGTTTATGCACATAGTCCAGTGGCTGGAGCCAAGCAGCCTGTCCTTTCTGGTGGCTCAATGGGCAGGAACAGGAAAAGGGGTCCGTGACACTTTCCATAGCCTCTGGAATAACATTTTAAAAGAGAACCCTATCGTATAATGCCCTCACCAATTTTGCACCCTCTTATATCTCTGCTGTCATCTTTAAATACTCCCCCAAGTGCCCTTTTTCTTTCCTCCCCTCTTGTCTCCTCCACTCACTCGCAACTTCAGGACTTTTATCGTGCTTCCCCTATTCTTTGGAACTCATTACCTTGCTCCATTATACTATCCTCCTGCCTCAAAACCTCACTAAAAACCGATCTGTTTAAAGAACCTAATCACCTTTATCCTAAATATACACAACACATCTATCATCCATACTCTTGTTTTAGGGAAAGCACTGTGTATGTTTGTTTTAAGCTCAAAGACAGGGCCATCCATTATTTGCATTGTATTAATATTTTTTGTCTTCAACTTACCCCTATATAGCACTACGGAATATGCTAGTGAGTTACAAATAATAATAATAATAACAATAATAATATATACATTCCTTTCTTAGAAGTAAGTGAAGTGTGAATTTTATATGACAAGTAAACTGAGAAGGATAACATGAAGTGACTAGTTTATGTAATATAAATATATATATATTGTAGCAGGGCGCCCCCTTCTGTCGGGGTTTGCGTCCTGCACTTTCTTATCTCTTTTACCCAGGGAGGAAGACACAGCAGGCTTGTCAGAGTTTTACTGCTATTTATTTGGTAGCATAAACAGAACCAAAAAACAGTGCTTGGATTCAGCGATAAAATAAAACCCTACATAAACGTGCTTACTACACTCAGGAACACCCTAACTATATCCGGCCAGCTTCTCTGGCTCCGGAGAGTGCCACCTTGTGGCCAGGATGCAAACAGTCTCTTATTTGCGTTGTATCGCCACCTTGTGGCCAGGGAACAAACAGTCTCTTATTTGCGTTGTATCGCCACCTTGTGGCCAGGGAACAAACAGTCTCTTATTGAGAGTGAGAATGCCAGCTTGTGGCTAGGAAACAAAACAGTCTTTTAATGTCTTTTCCTCTACGGCTTCTGCCAATAGTGGGTGAAGCATAGGGCCCACCCTTTCTCTCCCTTGCTTCACCCCAGGGACCCTTGTCACCCTCTTGGGATGAGGGACTATTACTTTCTCTGAACGCACTCTTTTCCCTGGGGCCTTTGTACTTCTTCCTCATATGGTGAAAACATGTATTTGTCACCAACCTTTTTATCCCTTGTTGCGTCCGGCTTCCCAGGGATGGGGTCTTTAGATAATCCTCTCTCAGTGGAGTATCTCTGATACCACAGAAGTCTTCTCTGTAAACAAACTCTGGAATATAATAGTCTTCCTGACTGTCTCGCTCCAGCACAAATCCCAGCTCTCTGGATCCCAGAGGCAGCTGAGCTGTTCAGGGCTTCCTCCTGCAACACACACAGCCCACGGCTCTTAGGCCCAAGCCTAAGTGAGAGAGACTCCACCCATCTCTCTGCTGCTTTTAAAGGCAGTACACAGCTGGGCTTCCATTTAGCCACTGATAACTGCCTGGAATTAACTCCTTTCATTCTCAGGGGAGAAGTCTTATAGAGCTCTCTTGTGACCCCTAATGGCACTCCATCACATATCCTCCCCCTCAGCTCAACACCATGTAGTTGAGCTACATGAGCCGAGAGGCCGAAAACGTTCACTCGTAACTTTATCTTCCCCTTGTCTTCTCGTTTACGGGGCTCCTCTTCATAGGGCATAATATTCTCTGGTGTAACTATGCAGTATGGGCTTGGGTCTTGCTCTATCTTCTTGAGCTCACTAGCACACGTACTTCCATGCGTCAGGAGAACTTTCCCTTCTTCAATTTCTTTTAATAGGACCTGCAGTTCAGATAATTCTGCAGAGAGCGATTTGGCTGTATCATTTCTCTCACAACCGGTTTCTTTTACATAATCTTTATAACGATTTGCCTTGAGTTCCTTACTCTTATGTTTCCATTCTTCCAATTCTTTTTCTGCTTTCTGGGCAGTAGGTTTGTCCTCCTCATCAATGGGTTTCTTTTCAAGTTTACGCTCTTTGACTTCAACGGCCTTGACAGAGGGACGTGAAATTCTCGGCGACCGTCTTAATGTCCGGCCTATGCTTTCCTCGGCTTCAGGCTCCTCAGCTTCTGCAACTGCGGAAACCACAAATAATGCGTCACCTCTCTTCCTCTTGTTGGAGACCCTGATTGTCAACTTGAGACCATCTTTCTGCCTCTCCGATGTCATTTCCTTCCCTTCTGTTCCACTGTTTTCATCTTCAGGTACTAACTTGGATCTATGCTTATTTCTTAAACCTGGAGCTTGCTTCTCTGATTTCGAAGATTTCTCTACTTCTGGAGTTGCAGCTCCATCCTCTGTCAATTGAGACTCAACCACTGAGTTTGCTCTGTCAGTCTGCTTGCTCTCGTTGGGAAGTAATTTATCTTTATGTTTATTTTTTGTAGTACTTGTTTTTTTCTCAGTTTCAGAAGATTTTTCAGTGTCAAGGGATTTTGTCTCCTTTTTTGTTGATGTTTCAGGTTGCTGCTCTGTATCACACTGATCCGCTATGGTTGGTGAAACCTTTGTTTCCCTGCTTTCTTCTGGCTGATCTATCACAGCTGACTCCTTAGTTTGCTTTGCACCACTCTCAACTTTACCAGATGCTTCTTTGACTACACTCGCTCTCTCTTTATTAGAGACAGAAATAATGTATTTTTTCTCTGTCTCTTCCATAGCAAGCAATTGTTCTTTTAGGTGAAGGATTTCTTCTGTCATTACCTCCTTCCCAGAGATTCTCTGTTCATAGAGCCGTAACTGGTTGTCCTTCTCAATTAATTGCGTCTTTAGAGACTCCATTGTGGCTGCGTGAGTCTTACTTTGCGCCTCATTCTCAGTGTACAGATTCTGGCATTTAGCAATTAAATCAAGGATGGTTGCATCCCGTTCTTGCACTTTAACTGCCAACTCTGATTTTTCCTTTTTTAACTCCTCGGATGTGGCCAAACTTGATTGAAGACCTTTCTCCAGAATCTCAACAGCTTGGTTTAAAGAGTTCAATTCTTGTTCATTTGTGGATTTGTACTCATTAAACACATTAAGAGTTGACTCTCTCTCACTAATCACCTTATTGTGCGCTTCCATTAACTGAACCATCTGCTGGGCCTTGCTCTCCAGTTTTCTGGTGAACTTTGTTAGCTTGTCCTCAGTTTGCTTCAATATACTGCTTAGATTGTCCACTTGGTGGTTGAGTCCAGCTATGTTTTGTCTTGATGACTCTTCATTTATTTGCATGTCTTCAATCACCTGCTCCTTCTGCCTCTTCTCATCTTCCACCCGATATTGGAGTCCCTCAAGCTCCTTGTCCTTTTGCGTTAATACTGTTTTCAGCTTGGAGATTTCCAGTTTCAATGTGGTTATTTGACAAATCAGCTGCTCCTCTTGAGTTTGAGCCGCTTGGTCTTGTCTCTCCTTCTGTACAGTGTTCTCTGAAAGGGATGTCTGCAGATTGGTAATTATTCCCTGTAGCTGCAGTTTCTCAGAATCAAACCGGGCTCTCTGGGTTTCTAGTTCTGCATTGGTGGAGCTCTTCTCTTGTTCTAGCTTGGTGATCTGTACTTGGAGGGCTGTACACCTAGCAGTGATTTCAGCTACTTCCTGGGTCAATCCTTCCATCTTCAGGATGTCCCCCATGTTTTCCAGCTTAGACTTGGGAGGATTCTTCCTCTGCTCCCAAATAGGCATCAGTTTCTCATTCATGTAAGACACTCTGTAGTCCTCAAATGCAGGCATCCTCCGCCATTCTGTCTGTTTTGCTTTCTCAGCAATATCTGTTACTGTCTCTGCAGTTTCTTTTGTGTACTCTGCATTCTCATCAGCGGCTCCTGCCGTCTCTGTGGCGGCTCCTGCCGTCTCTGTGGCGGCTCCTGCCGTCTCTGTGGCGGCTCCTCTGTCAGCCCGCCAGTTCCTTGCTTGTCTATCTTTGACAATATCACCAAATGACTTCTCAACGCCAAGCTCCAATGGGGTGTCCATAATATTTGGATGGAAATCTCTCCTTGTCATGCCAGTCGCACCTTTCTCGTGTGGCTGAAATATAGGAGCACTTCTCCGGCTGGCTTGTTGCACCCCCAGCGCCTTTATGCTGGTTGTAAAGTACGCCTTCTGTTCATTCTGGGTACTGATTCTCTGTGCTCTGACATCCCGGGTAACTCCAACTCTGGCAAGGATCTCAGCTTTGAGGTCATCATAGTTTTCTTTCTTTTCTTCATTCAAGCTCAGATAAGCTTTCTGAGCTTCGCCCGTCAAATACGGGGCAATGAGGCTGGCCCAGTACTGTTTGTGCCACGCCTCCCTAATGGCTGTTCTCTCAAAAATGGTGAGGTATATGATCACATCATCATCCTCTGTCAGCTCCCAAAGAATTTCATTGGCTCTAACTCTGGCTGCATCTTTACTATTTTTTTCCAGTATAGCTTCATTCTGGGCTAGCTGGATGGCCCACTTTCTAGTGAACTCTTGATGAGCAACTGTGGCCTCTCTCATGTAGATTGTTTCCTCCTCTGCTTGTCGCTGCTGTTCCTGCTGCAGTTGCTGCTGCAGTTGCTGCTGGTGCTGCTGCAGTTGCTGCTGCAGTTGCTGCTGTTGCTGCTGATGCTGCTGTTGCTGCTGATGCTGCTGTTGCAGCAAGGCCTTCAGTATATCCTCCCTCACTGTACTGTACTGTGGGCTGTCTTCCTGCACTCAGACACTTCACGATCCCACTTCTGACACCAGTGTAGCAGGGCGCCCCCTTCTGTCGGGGTTTGCGTACTGCACTTTCTTATCTCTTTTACCCAGGGAGGAAGACACAGCAGGCTTGTCAGAGTTTTACTGCTATTTATTTGGTAGCATAAACAGAACCAAAAAACAGTGCTTGGATTCAGCGATAAAATAAAACCCTACATAAACGTGCTTACTACACTCAGGAACACCCTAACTATATCCGGCCAGCTTCTCTGGCTCCGGAGAGTGCCATCTTGTGGCCAGGATGCAAACAGTCTCTTATTTGCGTTGTATCGCCACCTTGTGGCCAGGGAACAAACAGTCTCTTATTTGCGTTGTATCGCCACCTTGTGGCCAGGGAACAAACAGTCTCTTATTGAGAGTGAGAATGCCAGCTTGTGGCTAGGAAACAAAACAGTCTTTTAATGTCTTTTCCTCTACGGCTTCTGCCAATAGTGGGTGAAGCATAGGGCCCACCCTTTCTCTCCCTTGCTTCACCCCAGGGACCCTTGTCACCCTCTTGGGATGAGGGACTATTACTTTCTCTGAACGCACTCTTTTCCTGGGGCCTTTGTACTTCTTCCTCATATGGTGAAAACATGTATTTGTCACCAACCTTTTTATCCCTTGTTGCGTCCGGCTTCCCAGGGATGGGGTCTTTAGATAATCCTCTCTCAGTGGAGTATCTCTGATACCACAGAAGTCTTCTCTGTAAACAAACTCTGGAATATAATAGTCTTCCTGACTGTCTCGCTCCAGCACAAATCCCAGCTCTCTGGATCCCAGAGGCAGCTGAGCTGTTCAGGGCTTCCTCCTGCAACACACACAGCCCACGGCTCTTAGGCCCAAGCCTAAGTGAGAGAGACTCCACCCATCTCTCTGCTGCTTTTAAAGGCAGTACACAGCTGGGCTTCCATTTAGCCACTGATAACTGCCTGGAATTAACTCCTTTCATTCTCAGGGGAGAAGTCTTATAGAGCTCTCTTGTGACCCCTAATGGCACTCCATCACAATATATATATATATATATATATATATATATATATACACCCTTTAAATGCCAAATACATTTTTTTATTCTGTTCCATGATAGTTTCCGTTTAACACTACAACTGGTCTTAAATTATAAACCATTCATAAAAATAATAAACATTGCTTGATTAGCATGGCAAAAGAATGTTAAAAAAAGAGTACTTTTAGTGTGGGCAATTTCAGTTGAATTTGCAACAGTTAAGCAAGAAGTGTGACAAAATATTTAATAATTAATTATCAGAGGTTACGCTACATTTAGATATATGTTTTAATGTGAATGCCTTCGAGGCAAGTATGAGAAAAATTCACAGTCTAATATATATTTAAAAACATTTCCTTAGTGTATATGTCAAACCACAAACTATTGTATGAGAGTTGTAATACTTGAACATAAGCAAGAAAACTATTGAAATCTATTGTTGCTATTGTTGACTATTTCTTTTTTTTTTCTTTTTTATTCTATAAAAGCTTTTTCAAGTTCTAGATATGTTTATATTCTTGGGGAAAATGCTCCATTGAATTCCAAAGATACTGATTATGAGAACTTACAATACCCCTTGTAATATTGGAATGTAAGCCGCTCGCAGAGTAACCATGCACAAAAGATAAATACTGTAATTTATCAGTCTTCACAAAATTAACTGCCCATTCCTACAATACGATGGAATTTGAACACCACAGCTAGATATTCATCTGAATGTCTATGTCCACCAAGATCTTTAGTTGTTTTAAGTAGTTATGGATTAAATGGTGAATCTGGTGCAGCTAGAGCCTATTTTATGGATTTTATGAATTTGCAACAGTTAAGCAAGAAGTGTGACAAAATATTTAATAATTAATTATCAGAGGTTACGCTACATTCAGATATATGTGAATTTTTCTCATACTTGCCTCGAAGGCATTCACATTTACACAGTCTAATATATTTTTTAAAACATTTCCTTACTGTATATGTCTAGTTAAATCCTACAGAAGATATACTTGAAGGCAGCGTATAAAAGTGTACCTGTCTCCCTTATTTTAAAATATTGAATATACAAGTTTGAATTTCCTTATGTATCCATTTTATATTTTATTAAAACATATTAGCTTCTGCAAATGGAAGTCAATCCCTTATATGTCTCCAATATCCCATTCTCCATTCAGTGACAATTGGCCATGTTCCACCAAACTTGGCAGCCAATCAGACTGCAGTACAATTATTCTTCAGTCTGATTGGCTGCCAGATTCCCGGGGGGAATCTCCATTATTTGTTTGTGTTGGAAAGCAGCCAGCATTTATTACTACTGAGTTTTCCTCAATTAAACATTAGTTACAGTTCAACTAAATTATTTTAAACACCGAAGTGTTTCAATACGTTGTAATATATTTAGCGAATTCTCAGAGCAAGATGTAAAGTAATAAAATGTTCCGCCTTTAATATAATCTGCAATGTTGCTTTGCTCTTGGAGTGCCAACACTAGTCCTATTATCTTATATAGCTAAACCTGATTATGTAACATACAAGGGGCAATGGCAGCATTTTTCATTTTATATTTAATTTTAATCTAAACTGTCATTTAGCTTTCTGCTATCTGGCTAGAAGCTAGTTCATCGTCCATACAATGCTACTAGGAGCAGAAAAATGTTCACCTCAGGGTGTAAGTGGATTGTTCTCACTTTTCCTAGACACTGGTTTGTTGCATTTAATAAGTCTATCCAGACTATATCCAGGGGGTACATATTGGTTTGTTCTGCATGAGTATATCACATACTTTGTTTAGTTTATGGTGGTGGCAGCTTCATTCTGTGGGGATGTTTTTCAGCAGCCGGGACTGGCAAACTGATCAGAGTTGAGCGAAAGATGGATAGTGCGAAATACAAGGATATTCTTGAGCAAAAACTGTACCACTCTGTCCATGATTTGAGGCTAGGACGGAGGTTCACCTTCCAGCAGGACAATGACCCCAAACACACTGCTAAAGCAACACTTGGGGGGTTTAAGGGGAAACATGTAAATGTGTTGGAATGGCCGAGTCACAGCCCAGACCTCAATCCAATAGAAAATCTGTGGTAAGATTTAAAGATTGCTGTTCGCAAGCGCAAACCATCCAACTGGAAGGAGCTGGAGAAGTTTTGCAAGGAGGAATGGGCAAACATCCCAGTGGTAAGATGTGGCAAGCTCATAGAGACTTATTCAAAGCGACTTGGAGCTCTGATTGCCGCAAAAGGTGGCTCAACAAAGTATTGACTTTAGGGGGTGAATAGTTATGCACCTTTACTTTTTCTGTTATTTTGTCCTATTTTTTGTTTGCTTCACAATAAAAAAAAAAAAAAAAACATCTTCATGCTCTGTAAATTAAATGATGCAAATCCTCAAACAATCCATGTTAATTCCAGGTTGTGAGGCAACAAAACACGAAAAATGCCAAGGGGAGGGAATACTTTTGCAAGGCACTGTAGGTCCTCATATGCCGCCACTCTTTCTCTGAACTTAACACACCCTCCTACCTACCTGGTCCACATCTATTTATGATTTTTGTTAATTTATAGTACACCTCCATTTCTCACAGCTGATACACCCACAACCTTAATCACTAATTAACCCTCTACTCTCTTTTGAATTACTTGGCAAGTCCTTGTTTCTTCCTTTAATTACGTCTCCTTTTGTTTCAATAATCCCTTTAGATTGTAAACTTACAATGTTTTCAAAAAAGCACCATGAGCTCTATTAAATTAGCCAAATCGCAGTTCCAGAAGCCCGTAAAGGAGCCTGCAAAAGTTACGCATATTAAATTGGCCTCTTTTAGCTACCCGCCAATGATCTGCGGGTTACAGGAGGAAAATCCGTACAAGCTTTCAAAATCTGAACTCCGACCCAGCTAAGCCTTTGATCTTTCAATCCCGTAATTGTTACAATCGATATTAAATTGCTACAAGTCCTCATCCAGCAACTGTTTTCACACCCGTAAATGGCAAATGTAGTCAAAAAACCTATTGGTACTAGAAAGGACCCGCCAGGTGGTTAAACTCTTGTCTTTTACACTGTTAAAGCCAATATAAACACAATACTGTATTTTAAATAACAGGGAAAGTGATGTTAGGTATTAAAATTAATAGTACAACATTCTCAAGCTCGCAAATCTGCAATAAAAAATATTTGTTATGTTTAATTTCCGTGTTATATCGATCCCGGCAATCAATGTGTTAATGCATATAATAGAACTCGCATGGACTAGAATATTATATTTATTGATTTTTCTTCATATTGCATTATTTCTGGAATGCGGGTCCGATCGCAACTCGGACTTCAAACCCATGAGTGATTGAAATGTAACCTTCATGTTTTAGTGACGTAATGATACGGATACATACGGATTTGTATTCCGGACATGTCTTTGTGGGTATTCTAATTTAATCGCTCTGTAACTCCAGAAAATTTCAAGCCCGCAGACACATGGGCTGTACAACAGCCACTGCAGCTTTGAATTTAATAGGACTCCATGTATGTAATATTTTAAACTCAAAAGCTGGCCACTCCTTTTTGGCATGTGTTTTACATTGTATTTTCAATGTTTTTCTTTTTTTACTTAACCTCTGTACAGCGCTATGGAATATGTTGACGCTTTATAAAAAACTGTAATAATAATAGTAGGACATTAGACCTGTAATAAATTTAGTATTGCAGTAGATAATTGTTGTTGTTGTTTAGTTGTTCAGTCTTGTCCCACTCTCTGCGACTCTATGGACCACAGCACTCCAGGTGCATCTCTCAGTCACTGCCCCTCTGAGCTCCATCAAGTTCATGTTCATTGCTTCAGAGACCTCATCTATTCATCTCTGCTGTCCCCTTCTTCTTGTGCCTTCAATCTTTCCCAGCATTAGAGTCTTTTCTAGGGAATCCTGCCATCTCTTGCTATGGCCAAAATAGTCGAGCTTCAGCCTTATGATCATACCTTCTAGTGAACAGTTTGTCTTGATTTCCTGAAGTATTGATTTATTGGACCTTCTTGCAGTCCAAGGGACTCTAAGCAGTCTTCTCCAACACCACAATTCAAAAGCATCAATTCTACAGCGGTCAGATTTATTTATGGTCCAGCTCTCACACATATGTTTCTACTGGGAATGCCATAGTTCGAACTATGCAGATCTTTGTTGATAGCTTGTCATAGCTTTCCTCCAAAGAAGCAAATGTCTTTTAATTTCATGACTACAGTCACCATCTGCAGAGATCTTGGATCCAAGGAAAATAAAATCTGTCACTGCCTTCACTGCTTCTCCATCTATTCACCAGGAAGTGAGATTGCAATGATCGTCATCTTTTTAACGTTGAGCAGGAGGCCAACTTTTGCACTCTCTTCTTTTACCCTCATCAATAAGTCTTTTAGTTCCTCCTCACTTTCAGCCATCAGAGTAGTATCTTCAGCATATCTGAGGTTGTTGATATTCCTTCCAGCAATATTGATTCCGGCTTTGAATTCATCCAGTCCAGCCTTAAGCATGATGTATTCTGCCTATAAGTTGAATAAATAAGGTGACAATATATAACCTTGTTCTGATCATGGCTTCTTGGTCGACATACATATTCTTTAGGAGGAGGATGAGATGATTGGGTACTCCCGTCTCTTTACAGACATTCCACATTCTCTTGCTTTCTCTATTATCCAGTGGACATTCCTCTGTGGAACCCGGCTTTCATATCTGGTAGTTCCTGGTGCATATATTGTTGGAGTCAAGCTTGTAGAATCTTAAGCATTACCTTTCTGTCATGTGAAATGAGTGCAATTGTTCGATAATTTGAGCACTCTTTGGCACTGCCTTTTTTTGGGATTGGGATGTAGACTGACATTTTCCAGTCTAATGGCCATTGTTGAGTTTTCCAAATGTGTTGGCATAAGGCAAGTAACACTTTCACAGCATCATCCTGTAGAATGTTGAATAGTTAATTTGGGATTCCATCACCTCCTGCAGCCTTATTTTTAGCAAGACATCCTATCTCTCTTCACTCTCCAAGATGTCTGGCTCCAACTCATTGGACAAATTATTGAGGTCATCACTGCTGTTAAGATCCTTCCTGTATAGATCTTCAGTGTATTTCTACCACATCTTCTTTATCTCATCTTCTTCTGTTAAGTCCCTAACATTTTTGTCTTTTATCACTCCCACTTTTGCATGAAAGGTGTCTTTTATGTTCCCACTTTTCTTGAAGAGATTTCTTAATTTACCCATTTGGTTATCTTCTTCAATCTCTTTACATCGCTCATTGTAAAATGTCTCTTTTGCATTCAGTTGGACAAATCTTTTCTAATCTCCACTACCATTGGCTTTCCTTTTTTCCTTGGCTACTTTCAAAGCCTCTTCAGATAGCCAGTTTGACTTCTTACTTTTCTTTCTTTTAGGGATATTCTTTGTTTCTGTTTCCTGGATAATGTTGCAAACTTCAGTCCAAAGTTCTTCAGGCATTCTATCTTCCATGTCTAGTTCCTCAAATCTATTCTTTACTTCCACTGCATATTCACAAGGGATAATATTTATTTTGTATCTACTTGGTCTGATGGTTTTCCCTCTTTTCTTCATTTTAATTTTCAACTTTGCAATAAGAAGCACATGGTCTGAGCCGCAGTCAGCTCGAGGTCTTGTTTTTGCTGACTGTATAGAGCAACTCAATCTTTGGCTGCAAAGTATATAGTCAATCGGATTTCTATGTTGTCCATCTGGTGATGTCCATGTGTAGAAAATTACCATACTGATTACATATTCACTTAAATTACTTACTGTACATGATTATTTGAATCAGCTTGAAAGCTCAAAGGACATAGTGTGACAGATTTACTGTCACGCTCGGGATCCGTGCCTTAGTTTTCAGCAAAATGGAGGACTCTGGAATCTTGGACACGCTTGAACAGGCTTTAATGTATATCGTCAGCTTACAAAAATAAACAAAACAAAAATAACACCTAGATTCTTTGAAGCACTCACTACACATTAGATGCAGTTCCCTCACTGCGCTGCAGTAATATGAAATACAAGCTAATGATAGAGCAATACAGGGCTGTACACTTATCTGTTTAGAGTCCACTCCCTTCAGGGTCTACAATCCATTTGCAGAGGAGCTGTGTCTCTTTCACCTCTTCTCAGTGTTGTGTCTCTCAATTGTGCTGGCTGTACACTTAAAACAGCCTCACTGGCTTTCCAGGTCTCCCTGACCTCTCTCTGGCCACACAGAGCTGTACCATGTTTGCTCTGTCTCTGCCGAGGCTCCACACAATCCATTCTCCAACTGGAGGTAGCAGCAGGCCTTGATTGCAGCCAAACCCCTGCCTTTTGAGCAAGTTCGTTAACTCTCTTCCTCCAGGGGAGATGTCTTGAAGAGCTCTCTTCTGACCCCTGGTGGCACTTCACCACAATAGGAAATCCAAGTTTCTACTCATTTCTAAATGGAATGATCTAATGACTATATGGATAACATTAACTGTTGACTTATACTTATAAGGACAACTGGAACTTATTTCTAGGAGTCAGATCTGAAACTACACATTTAACTCCACATATAATAACAGCCAAAAACACCTCAGACTGGCAATGAGATGACTTTTCAAGCTGATTTATATAACTTCACATACTGGACTTAAGTCTTGGAGGAAATTGATCCTCATGATCTGCCCTCCTTTAACTACATAAGGACTACGTACTTCCATAAAGGTAAATCACTTACAATATTATGTGTTAGTTGAAAGTGAATAAAATGTGGATATATCCTTTATCTACTTTGTGACTACCCAACCTCAGGTGTTAGCCAACTCCTTTTTTTCATTGGTTCATAAATATTGTTCTCAAGAGTATTTAACAGATTCCAGTGATGTTAGCATCAAATTATTTTATAAAGGCACTATTCTGGCATGTTATGTTATTTATCTTTTTTAGACTCTTCCAAGAGTGTTGACCAATAAAATAAAATACATAAAATTTGTCAGGATAGGATACACATTTCAGATAGTATAAGCCTTATGTTATATTTTGGACCCTCTGAAAGATGTTAGATTGACAGTTTAAATTTAGTGAACATTTTTATTCACTGCAAATATATAGCTATATGATAGTTATAGGCATGTCTCCATAGCAATTTTGAGATAGATTGAAGATGTACAATTCTTAGTGAATACTGCTGGTTACTTACTGGTTACAGAGCTTTTAATATTATAAATAGTTATCTTGCTCCAGTTTTAGTAGTTACTTTTAGGTGTCCTAATACAATGGGGTTACCAGTGAATCTCAAGACTGAAGTAGAGAAAATTGTTACTTTGTGAATTTATCAGCAGTGGTAAATTCTGGTGTTTAGGATCAGAGCTCAGCATCCTATAAAATGATCAGTAGTAGCTGTATCAAGTTATTATAAATGGATATGGTATGGAGTTAAGAATATGTGCCACAGGGGTCTGTTAAGGCTCTTTGTGGCACAAGTCTTAATAATATTTAGATGCTAATGCAGATTAATTGTTAATTGTGCTTGTTTCCTCTCTTGCCTCTCCTTGTCCAGCATGCTCTGCATTATGGCTGTCTGAGACAGAGAGCTTTTGGGATGCCTCACAATTTAAATTGGACACATGTCCATGCTATGCTTCATATGTCAGTGGTTCCTTTTCCACCAGCTTAATCTCCAGGCTCTCAGCTTCCTAATCATTCACTTTAAGAGAAACTACAGTTTCCTCATCAACATCAGTACCTTCTTCCTTTGAAAGAACATTGGCTGCAATTATCTGTTTGATATCTAGATGCAATGGGGGTTCGATGCAGACCCCAGTGGTATAAGGGCTGAATTTAGAACTCATGAGTATATAGTGTCCCCCTTGGTTATATTTATATATACCATGGAGGTTTGTGGAAACGCTCATGGTATAGGGTTTTAATTTTGTGTCTACAATATTTTGCCTAAAAAGTGCCACTTAAGATACTGATTAACGTTTATAAGTAATGTGTTTTTGCTCTTTAGACATGTTTGTGAAAATGACCACAAACTCACCCTGATATTTGCTAAATCTAAGCATCTTTTGTGACTTGACACCCTTTACAATGTTTGGCCAAACACAAGCAGCTAATACATTTTAATACAATGTAACAATCAATGATGGCAGTTTGTGCAGGAAGGCATCATAGGATGTGTAGACCCCTTGTAGAAGGAAGTTGGAGGAGTCAGATACTTATCTGTAGATGTTTGCATTCATCTGCTCCTATTTGAAGTTTAGAAAATGGTTAAAACCTGTACCCAAATGCAGGTACACTGTATCTATGTAAGCAGCTCTGGGGTGTCGTAAACAAGTTTTATTTTTAAACAAAATAAATCTGTATGTGTATAGAATGACTCCATGTAATGTGTGTGTCTGACATACTGTAAGCAGCAGGTGTTAGGTTAGAGAGAGGGAAAAACAGGGAAACTTAGATATACCTTTAAAACCCAAAACACAGAACTTGTACACCTAGAAACAGTGATATATTTCTCTATCTACGGAAGTTGAATTTGCCCTTAATAATCAATAAGGGACAACAACTCTGTCCAGTTATCTCCTATCTGGTCCCTCTCCCCCGGATTGGGCATCGAAGACCACATACACTAGGGTTTACAGTAACAGTCACCTAAACATAAATTAGAACGGTACAACTGTAAAATCCCAATCAGCCTTGTCCACTAGACACAAGAGGCTTCATTCCATTGAGAAATTGTAGCTTACGCAAGCCCATAATGTAGCCCGTAACTAATTTGCTATTCAATTTGCGTCTTTTTGCGATCCGCAAATGATCTACGGATTATGGGCTGAAAATTGTTACAACCGTAACTAACGCCCCATCTAAGCCTTTCACATATGCAAGAGTTATGATCGTTTAAAATGCAATTCGCTATTCAATTGCTACAATTCCGCAAACCCGCAAATGCTTTCACACCTGTAAATGGCAAATGTAGAAGAAAATTCTACGCGTACCAGATAGGACCCGCAAAGGGGTTAAAGATATGTCCATACCTCTGTAAATGCACATAAAAAATCAATATCAGGCCATCCACTTGGACTACAACAGTATTGGCATTTAGTTTTATTATTTCAAATTTTGCTGGTTTGCGAGTCTGATCTCATATTAGACTTCTAAACGCTAAGTGATTGACATGTAATCTCCATCTTATACTGCCATAATGATAACGGTCTCATTTACTATTGGCTGTTTCTGACTCTGGAGTTACGGCCTTGCTTAATTAATCTGGCTCACACTCTGAATTGCTACATACAAGTGCATGGTTTATGTTTTTAGGTTTCAGGCCGCAATTTGTGCGCTTGTTTAATTTATTTAAAGCAAAGTTCAAGCCTGCAGACATGTGGCCTGTAAAAGGTAAGTTGCGGGCTTGCAATTGAACGAGGCCCAAGGTCTTTATTAAGTCAACAGACTGACCATGGCAGGCTTTCCAGTCTCTCATTTTCTACCAAAGTCCTCCTTCTTGAATCCAGGCTGAGCTTTATGCTGATTGATTTACAGTGGGGGGGAGTAGTTGATCCTTCTGATTTTGAACGTTTGTCCACTGACAAAAAAATGATCCGTCTATAATTTTAATGGTCGGTGTATTTTAACAGTGAGAGACAGAATAACAAAAAAAAACAAGAAAAACGCTTGTCAAAAAAGTTATAAAGTGTTTTGAAGGTCAATGAGGGAAATAAGTATTCAACCCCTTCGACTTAGTACTTGGTGGCAAAGTTTCAGGAGGGATTTTGTCCCACTCCTCTTTGCAGATCCTCTCCAAGTCATTAAGGTTTCGAGGCTGATGTTTGGCAACTTTAACCTTCAGCTCCCTCCACAGATTTTCTATGGGATTAAGATCTGGAGACTGACTAGGCCACGCCAGGACCTTAATGTGCTTCTTCTTGAGCCACTCCTTTGTTGCCTTGGCTGTTTGTTTTGGGTCATTGTCATGCTGTAATACCCATCCAGGACCCATTTTCAATGCCCAGACTGAGGGAAGGAGGTTCTCACCCAAGATTTGACTGTACATGGCCCCGTCCATCATCCCTTTGATGCGGTGCAGTTGTGCTGTCACCTTAGCAGAAAAACACCCCCAAAGCATAATGTTTCCACCTCCATGTTTGATGGTGGGAATAGTGTTCTTGGGTTATAGGCAGCATCCCTCCTCCTTCAAACACATTGAGTTGATGCCAAAGAGCTCGATATTGGTCTCATCTGACCACTACACTTTCACCCAGTATTCCTCTGAATCATTCAGATGTTCATTGGCAAACTTCAGACAGGCCTGTACATGTGTTTTCTTGAGCAGGGGGACCTGCAAGATTTCAGTCCTTTGCGGCGTAGTGTGTTACCAATTGTTTTTCTTGGTGACTATGGTCCCAGCTGCCTTGAGATCATTAATAAGATCCTCCCATGTAGTTCTGGGCTGATTCCTCACCGTTCTCATGATCATTGAAACTCCACGAGGTGAGATCTTGCACGGAGCACCAGACCGAGGGAGACTGGCAGTTATTTTGTGTTTCTTCAATTTGCAAATAATCGCACCAACTGCTGTCACCTTCTCACCAAGCGGCTTGGCGATGGTCTTGTAGCCCATTCCAGCCTTGTGTAGATCTACAATATTGTCCCTGACATCCTTGGACAGCTCTTTGGTCATGGCCATGGTAGAGAGTTTGGAATCAGATTGATTGATTGCGTCTGTGGACAGGTGTCTTTTATACTGGTAACGAGCTGAGATTAGGAACACTCCCTTTAAGAGAGTGCTCCTAATCTCAGCTCGTTACCTGTGTAAAAGACACCTGGGAGCCAGAAATCTTGCTGACTGATAGGCGATCAAATACTTATTTCCCTCACTGACCTGCAATCAATTTATAACTTTTTTGTTCTTTTTGTTGTTATTCTGTCTCTTACTGTTAAGATACGCCTACCATTAAAATTATAGACTGAGCACTTCTTTGTCAGTGGACAAACGTTCAAAATCAACAGGGGATCAAATACTTTTTTTCCCCACTGTATGTTCTGCAAAATTTTGCATGGGAACAGAGGAAAGCCATCTGCTTCTTGGAACTTGCGGCTCTGAGGAAAGAATGAATTAATGATGCAAACATTTTGCACAATATCTCTCAGTGTTTATGGGTTGAGGATAAAAACTAACTTTGTAAGGATAAAATAAAAAAAACTATCATGTAGTATTTTAAACTGAAATGATAGAAGGGATCCTGAATCCACTCTGGCCGTCCCATAATCACTTAAGCAACTTGTAATTTACTCCATAATGTACCTGTTATAATTTCTCATTAAACCCAATTTGCAATAAATGCAATTTGTGTTGCACTCAAGTTTATTACTGTACAAATACTGTTTATTCTGGACTCGCAAAATTGTAACAGTCTGCTATTTATATCCCTATATGAAAATGGATTTATCTGAAATCTTGCACTTTTCTCAGACACATTTTTCATGGTCTATCAACATCTCGGAATGCAATAACACATTTTCAGCAGGTGCTATCTTATACCTCCAAGATGTATAAAAGCAGTAGTGTTACACTGAACAAATAGATTGGAAATGATAACATTATTTTTAGTTGCGAATCTGAAATTCTAGACACAAAGAGCCTCATTCAATTGAGTAATCGTTAGTTACTGTAGACCGTAAGTGAGGACGTAAGTTAATTTTCTCATAATTTGACATCTTTTTGCGGGCTCCAACGGGTTTCGGCCCTGAAAACTTTGCAGTTGTTAAACCCAGAACTTGCAGCCTCCTGAAGCTTTTGATCTTTCATGGCCGACCGCTACAATCGCAAATCGCTATTCAATTGCAAAAGTTGCTCAAGACCGCACCTGTCAAGCCCCAAACAGCAAATGTCGGTCCAATGCTTACAGGTTCCAAATAGGATCCGCAAAGGATTTACAGACTATTTAGGAACACTGCAAATGGCAATAAAGACACTAATGCACTTTATAATATGGGGAAAGCAATGGAAGGCATTAGAATTACTTGCACAACAACTCCCAACTATCAAATAATTAAAAAAATTATATTTTATTATCCTTATAAGTTGGAATGGTCATGCATATGCCAATATGAAAAGCCATGCTGCACCATGCTGAAAGCTATTAAAGACAAACTCCCTCATTAAATTGTAAAATTGGATACATGGAAATGGCTGACATATTAACCCTTTTTTTCACTCACGGTGGCTCTAATGTGGACCCTAAAAATACAAAGATCATCTTATATACATCTCAGTTATCACATCTACATTGGGACAACAAGTAGTGACCAAATTACACCGCCACATGTCATATAGGAAGTACCAGGTGAACATTTTCGATTTGGTTGTTCAGTCACTAAGTTGTGTCTAACTCTCTATGGCCCTATGGACTATAGCTCACCTACTTATGTCTGTATGTGTGCATCCACAAGGTTTGCATGACAAAGATGCTGGAGTGGGTTGCCAGTTCCTTCTCTAGTGGACTGTGACTTGACTTACCTCTCTACTATGATCTGTCCACCTACAGTGTCCCTACATGGTATAGCTCACAGCTTCATGAAGGGTATCAGGAGAGCATACACCACACCAATCTACTCTAACCCATCAGGAAGGGCCGTAAAAACACATGGAGGCTTTGCAGAGGCACGTGGAGCAACAGCCAACTCACCTCCATCAGGGATAATCTCCGCTATGCCCATCCTGGAAAGCCACACCCCATTGATGGTGGCCATGTGCTGCGATGTATACCCATTATCATTTGGTGACATCCCATTAAGTGTTTTGCTATCAATTCATTTATATTATCACCTGTCATATTGTTATCAGGCCTTCTGGGGAATGTTGATACTCCACAGTATCACAAATCGGACTTTCCATGTGTATTAAGCCTTTATTTTGATATATGATATATATTATTATAATTATTGCTATGTATTAAACTATTGCATAGTAACTAGGGCTCATTAGTTTACAAATATAGGAATGTGACACAAATGTGATGTATGTGGATGTCCCAAAACCCCAGGCATTGAAAACACACTGACACAGTGAGAACTGTATAACAAAGCTTTAGTTCATACACAGAACACAATCAGAAATGGTCAAGACTGTGCATTAATATCATGGGTGTGGTGTGGGCGAACCCAAGAGAGCAAGAGTCTATTATTGGGAAAAAAGGGGATTTCTAAAAGGGGTAATGTGATAGTCTAGAATAAGCATAATGCATAGCACCTACCAGGGTCACATGTGGTCACTACACCACTGCAACCAGAATCTGATGAAAAAAAAGGATCTTCCCAAATCACTCCATTTAATTGAAGAAAACATTAATGTGCATTGCACTTAAAACTTGTGTAGATCTGCTCAATTAAACAGATGACTCAACCTCTGGACTGTGAAATCCTATCCAGTTTCACACATACAGTATGTTGACAAGACAAAAATCTGAAAAAAGTGATCATCATCACATAGCCCAGGATCCAAGACTCTGTAGCCAGGCTAGATTAGGTTAACATTTGGACCAATTGATTGTCAGTAAGAAGTGCTGTTGAGAAGGCACAAACATCTGCACAGCCCCTAGGTCCTCCTTCGCCTAGCCACAGGGCCCCAATCCCCCGTGGCCGGCTGTCCTCCTCCTCTCCTCCACCACTCCCCAGGGCCACTTATCTCTCCTCATCTCCTTCTACCCTGCCTCTCCACTCCTCTCCCTTCCTCTCTCCATTACAATCCTAAAAAGAATATAAGGGTAAATAAATATAAGTGTTTCTGTATATATATATATACATATATATATATATATATATATATATATATATATATATATATGTGTATGTGTGTGGAGTAAAAAAATAAATGTGTGTATTTATTAACTGTTGGGGGATGGGGTGTGGGGGATGGAATGGGGGAATGTGTGTGTGAGGAGTGACCTAGCTCTATGTGTGTTCTTTAATTTATGTGTATTGCTACTATGTGTAATCTGTAAATATGTGTAATCAAGGATTAAGTGTAATATCATAATTAGATGAATAAAAATAAACAAAACCGCAATATACTGCTCTAACTAACTGCCTACTCTGTCACTCTCACTGAAAAACCTACAACTCCGGGACCTGCGTGCTACTTCGAAAGAAAATACAACACAGTCAATGCATGGGAACGCAAATTTATAATCTCCCTCTGTTAATCATCTGCGGCTAGACCGCTTTCTATTGGTTAAGAGGCCTGTGTCGCACTATGTATACCGTGATTGGATCGTAACAGCAGATCGCATCTTGGCCAGCCCATTAACAATTGCCGGCCACAGGAGGGGTTTGTGGGCTTCAGGCCTTGCTCAGATGAATAGCTCCGGAATCGGAGACGAACAGGAGCCCGCAGCATGTCCGCAGACATACGGCCTCTATCCCTCGAAATGCGGGCATGCAATTGAATCGGGCTCAAAGTTTTTTTTTTACTATTTAACAATTAATTTGACATTGTTGCATTTATAGCAGTGGTTCACAAACTTTTTAATTGATAGACCACTTACGGGAAAAAGAAAAAAAAAATCTTTGTTACATGAGAGAGGGCATTTAGTAACACGTCACAGTGTATTTTCTACTTTAAAATAAAGGTCTTAGAGCACAAAAAAACATATTCAGAAGAGTAAACGCTCTTGGGAGCATGACCTCTGCCAGCCTATGAGATCTACAGACCAAGGAATTCTTTCCTGTTAGTGTCAATGCAGTTTAAATAGGTTTTACATAATATCTTTGGTGTTGAAAAATAACTTATGTAATGCTTAAAACATGCTTTTGTTAATGCTCCTTTAATAGTTGATGAGGATCTTGAAGGACCACTTGATTGCTGCTGTTGCATGGTGCACTATAATTTAAAACTTACACTCTAGTATCTGTTCACTTCTGCACTGCTTGCTTATGCATTTTTATTAATTTTCTTTTCTTTATTTATAATTTCTTTGCAATCCAACTTATAGTTTAGACCAACTGAATGAAACTCACGGAACACATTCTGAACCTGAGATTTAGAGAGATAAAACAAAATAGTTTTATGAGTTTGTATCTATATATACTGTATTTTTATTTTACCCTATTGCATGCCATTTGGACGTATATAGATGCTGATGCATTGCAATTAGTCACAAATATGATCAGAAGTCATTTGGGGATGATTACTGAGCAATTTGTGGTTGAATTTAGTTTTTTTATATAACTTGTCATCATGTATGATTGATATGTAAATACATATAAATATGGTACTTTATTTGCTAAACTGGGTATTAAAATTAGAATCTGTGTTTTTATGACATCATGTGAGTAGCTTAATTTTTTTTATTGGTTTTCTATGGTCAAGGGTTTTCTATGGTCAAACGTTTGTCCACTGACAAATAAATGATCAGTCTATAATTTTAATGGTAGGTGTATTTTAACAGTAAGAGACAGAATAACAAAAAAAAAAAAATGCATGTCAAAAAAGTTATAAATTGATTTGCAGGTCAGTGAGGGAAATAAGTATTTGACCCCCTATCAATCAGGAAGAATTCTGGCTCCCAGGTGTCTTTTATACAGGTAACGAGCTGAGATTAGTAGCACTCTTTTAAAGGGAGCACTCCTAATCTCAGCTTGTTACCTGTATAAAAGACACCTGTCCACAAAAGCAATCAATTAGATTCCAAACTCTCCACCATGGCCAAGACCAAAGAGCTGTCCAAGGATGTCCGGGACAATATTGTAGACCTTCACAAGGCTGGAATGGGCTACAAGACCATTGCCAAGCAGCTTGGTGAGGTGACAACAGTTGGTGCGATTATTCACAAAATAACGGTCAGTCTCCCTCGGTCTGGTGCTCCGTGCAAGATCGCGCCTCGTGGAGTTTCAATGATCATGAGAACGGTGAGGAATCAACCCAGAACTACATGGGAGGATCTTGTTAATGATCTCAAGGAAACTAGGACCATAGTCACCAAGAAAACAATTGGTAACACACTACGCCGTGAAGGACTGAAATCCTGCAGCGCCCGCAAGGTCCCCCTGCTCAAGAAAGCACATGTACAGGCCCAACTGAAGTTTGCCAATGAACTTCTGAATGATTCCGAGGAGAACTGGGTGAAAGTGTGTTGGTCAGATGAGACCAAAATCAAGCTCTTTGGCATCAACTCAGCTTGCCATGTTTGGAGGAGGAGGAATGCTGCCTATAACCCCAAGAACACCATCCCCACCATCAAACATGGAGGTGGAAACATTATGCTTTGGGGATGTTTTTAAGCTAAGGGGATGGGACAACTGCAAAGCATCAAAGGGACGATGGATGAGGCCATGTACAGTCAAATCTTGGATGAGAACCTCCTTCCCTCAGCCAGGACATTGAAAATGGGTCATGGATTGATATTCAAGCATGACAATGACCCAAAACACACAGCCAAGGCAACAAAGGAGTGGCTCAAGAAGAAGCACATTCAGGTCCTCAAGTGGCCTAGCCTGTCTCTAGACCTTAATCCCATAGAAAATCTGTGGAGGGAGCTGAAGATTTGATTTGCCAAACATCAGCCTCGAAACCTTAATGACTTGGAGAGGATCTGCAAAGAGGAGTGGGACAAAATCCCTCCTGAGATGTGTGTAAACCTGGTGGCCAACTACAAGAAACGTCTGACCTCTGTGATTGCCAACAAGGGTTTTGCCACAAAGTGCTAAGTAGAAAGGGTCAAATACGTATTAACCTCATTGACCTGCAAATTAATTCATAACTTTTTTGACTTGCGTTTTTCTTTTTTTTAATTCTGTCTCTCACTGTTGAAATACACCTACCATTAAAATTATAGATCTTGATATGATCATTGATCATTTCTTTGTCAGTGGACAAACCTTCAAAATCAGCAGTGGGATTTTTTCCCCTCACTGTATATATGTATATATATTTTTTTTTTTGTGTGTGTGTGTGTGTTGGTAGTGTAAATGTGCTATAATGGCTCCATTCTTTCTATCATTTTTGTTTCGCAGTATCAAGGATAGTGTGGAGAAATCTTCCTATTCAGACTGGCTAATAAACAACAGCATAGCTGAGCTAGTTGCATCTACAGGTCTTCCAGTGAACATCAGCGATGCTTATCAGGACCCTCGTTTTGATGCTGAAGTAAGTATGTCCATGTATTATATATGAATACAATTATTAACTCTTGAAATCTTGTTTAAAAATTTATTACAATATGGCAGTCTACAACAATGATATTTTATGAATTCCTCGGCACAAGTTATAGAGAAATCTTCCTTAGGACTGAAAGAGTTTACTCCTGCAGCCAGTTGATTGTCGCAGCTGCAGATTAAAGACTGCTAGTTTAGTTTTGTAGGGGCGGATTAACAAAGTGGAGAGGCAGTCTGTGCTGGAAAGTGAAAGACAGACAGAAAAACAGCAATGTCTACCCGAGAAACAACTTTCAGCAGAATGAAAAGCTGGACTTCTTAAGGATACAGACCAATGATAATGAACTATTTAACTTTTTTATGTTTTGTTTTTGCTCCGTTCAGTTTTCGCTTGATGTACGCTCTGTTGGTAAGGGACGTTAGTGCTCTGTTATTTTTTCTGTTTTGTTTTGGTATAAATATTGTAACACTGGCAAATATATTCTATATAAACCTTTGGAATAGCATTGCAGTCACCTGAAATTGTATTTCTCCATCATAAGTGCTTTAAAGACTGAATGTTTGTTACATGTGATGTTAGAAGTGAGTTTAAGATGGAGAAACGTGTGAAAGCCCTGGTAGAAGCCATTGCGCTCCAGAAAAAAAAATACACAGCAATAGACATAGGCCATGGCAGCACAACAGGCCAAGCCACAGAAAACAAAGCCTGTATGATACAAGCCAGCAAAAGAATATACAGCAATTGGTGGGACAAGCCACAGAAGTCAGAAAACTTCAGCAGGAAACAAACCACTTATTTTTGTCCTGCTACGGCTTCCGAGGTCTGCAAATACTACTGTGACTTCAGAGACAAGTGGAAGCATGAAATCTAACCTTTTCCTACCGAAAATGATATGTAAGTATGACATAGATACATACCTACTGCACTTTAAAAGAATTGCCACTAGTGATGCTTAGCCCCAAAAGCACTGGACCACAGACTTTGCCCCATGCTTATGTGGTGAAGCTCCGAAAGCCTTGGTTGTTTTGGAAGAAGGAACAACTTATGATGATTTGAAAGAAGAGATCCTTAACAAAGTTGGAGTACAGATATTTCACTCATAGAAGTTTTTGGACAGGAAGACCTGTATTGTTATTGCAAGGAAGATCCATTGGACATAAAGGAACTTCTGTATTCAAGACAGCAACCTTCCTTTTCTTCTGGATAAATATGATTGTGATGGTGTATGGGTTCCTGAGATGTGGCATGCTTATCTCTACCCAATCTGAATGCTTCTGTATCCAAGTTTAGGATACAGCTTCCCTGTCGAGGGGTTGAAGAAGTAACATGATCCAGAAAATAATCAGGAGTTAGTGACTCGTTTGATGGCAAAAAAAGCTCAGGAAGCCAACAAGCTCAGCTCTGAGAATAAGAAAGAGATGGGTGAAACAGTTAAAGTGATGGCTGAAGCAGCTAAGGGGCGGCTGAGACCGCCAAAGAGCCTTTACCCCTGTCCCTGGTGCAAAATGATGATATAAAAGAGACTGATGTGAGCAAAGGTCAAAGAATAAAGGGCAAGATGTTGTCACTCACTAGATGCAAAACCAGCTTCTGAATGAAGCATGTTGATCGAGACACTGGGGAAGATTTGAATACAAACCACAGAAACCTTATAAGTAAGAGCAATTAAGAGGCATCTATAAGAAACCTGGACAGACCCAGCCACCTGTTTTTGGTGAATAATCCTGAGTTGGAGGATTATACTATAGAAAGAATATGCCTGACAAAGATTTCTGGTCCAGATAATTGCAGCCAATGTCTTTTCAAAGGAAGAAGGTACTGCTTTTCATGAGGATACTGTCATTGTCCTTAAAGCGAAGAATAGGAAGATGAGAAACTGGAAATTGAGCTGGTGGAAGAAAAACCACTGACCGATGAAGCAGAGCATGGACATGTGTCCAATTAAAATTGTGAAGTATCCCAACAGCTCTCTGTCTCAGACAGCCATAATGCAGAGCACTCTGGGCATGAAGAGGCAAGAGAGGAAACGAGCACAATTAACAATGAATCCGCTTATTGCAGATCAGAGGAGATCTTAAAATGTTGAACTTGATGGACTAAAAGTCTTTTTCAAACTTAATTACTATGTAACAACAAGAAGCAAAGATGGACTCAGCATAAAGATGACAGTGGAAATCAAACATGCTCATGAATTTGTCAAGGGAGGGTATGAGGCCCAAAATTGAACACAAAAGACGCCAGCAGTGAGTAGTAGTAGACCTGTGCAAGAAGTAGACACTAAAGGGGCTGTTGCAGATATAGGAATGGAGCCATGAGATAACAGTGTCACAAAGATCAAGGGAGCTGAGACATTTTGCAGTATAAGATCTGATCAACTATTATCATTATGTATTTATTATTTATTTATAAAACACTAACAGATTCTATAGTGGTGGAATAAGTACAGGATTACATCTGAAAACTTTAGATAAGACAAGACTCGAGAATATATATTAGTATAGAAGGAATTGAGGGTCCTGCTCATGTAAAAGATTACAGTCTAAGGGGGTGCAGAGTATGTTGGAGACAATCGGAAAAGAAAGTTCCAAAAGGATAAGTAGGACAGTCTAAGGGGGTGCCCTATTTTGTGGATGTGAGAAACTATTTTGCTTCTTTAGGAGTGTAATTTTAGTGTGGTGTATCGAAACCAGAAACGCATAAGCATTGACATTATTAGGCAAAACATTCTGTAAATAAAATAAAATTACTAAATAAAAACAATTTAACAAATAGTTTAGCTTTTTAAGAAATAAGGGAATACATAGGCTTGGTTGGGATAGGTTTTCATTATAGTCTCTTTCCATGCTCAGTGACAATAATGTTCTCAGTTCTGGGCAACCACACATCCAGGATGAATACAAAAGTTATTAGAATAAAGTTTAAAATCTTGACCCTAACTTATAAAGCCCTCAACAACAGTGCACCCCCATGCATCTCTGCTCTCATCTCCAAATACTCCCCCACACGCCCTCTTCGTTCTGCTAACGACCTTCTTCTTTCTACCACTCTTGTCACCTCCTCTCACTCCCGCCTCTAGGACTTTTCTCGTGCTGCCCCTCGCTTCACCAGACTATCCTCCTACCTTAAATCCTTCAAAACATCAATAAAAACGCACCTCTTTAAAGAAGCCTTCCTCCCTAACACGCTCAGCACTACTCTCTCCCTACTGTACCACATACAAACTTTAACTTTTAGATTGTAAGTCTGCAAGTTTCAATCCTGCAAGGTGCTTTAGGGAAAACGCTATGGACACCGGATTCCAAGCTCGAAGACAGGGACCTCCATTCATTGCAATATGTGAATCTTTAACTTGTCATTGCCTGTAACTTAACTTATGTATAGCGCTACGGAATATGTTGGCGCGTTACAAATAAACTATAATAATAATAATAATAATACTAGTGAAGATTACTGGTTCTTATCAGCCATCATCCATGCTTCTGTTTGCACATACACTTTGGTATATGCTCTTTTGAGAGCTTACAAGCAAAGATGTACTTTGGTTTGCTGAATCAGGAGGTGAGGCTGCTCGATGGATAGATTGGATACTGTGATGGAGGGAGAGGGAGAACCAGAAAATATATCTAATGGAAACAAGAAGGCAGGGGAAAATATATTGCACATACACCTGGTGCAGATCACTTGGTGCTACTAGATCAAATTGGCTCTCACCTCGAGAGACCTCAAATCACATGAGTTATGAGACTCGCATCTGGCAGATCCTTCTTACTGCTTTCCTCTCTCCTGGGAAGTTCTGTACACAGCTTCTTGCCACTTTCTTCTCTCTTGGTCTGTTGCATCAATGTGCATATACTATATATATGTGTTGTATATGCTCTTATTAGTGTATGTTCTTATACTTGACTCTCTATATATGTAAACTAATATAGTGATGTTTTGGTGCACCAATGAGCCCACTTGGTTAGTAATAGTGGGTCTGTTTATGATATGATATAATATAATCCATACAGTGTTAATCTCTATAGGTGAAAGAGACTTTGTGGGAGACTAGATAAATTATGAGATACATAGAATGTATTATTCATCCTTATAGCAATAGCAATAGCGTGAAAATAAAAATGTAACCCTAAAATGCATTTCAGCACTAATCCTGCAGATTCCTATTATTCTTTAGTCAAAAAAAGATAAAAATGTGTGTTGTTTAAAAACGAAAAAAAAAAAAAAAAAAAAAAAAATATATATATATATATATATATATATATATATAATTTATTTAAGGGTGGGGCATAAAGATCTCCCACATTTTGAAGGGGTATAAAAAGTGAAAATGTTTTTATATATTTCTGAAAAGTACATAAAAGCTGTTTTTGTTTTAATGGGTTTTGAAAATCATATCAGACAAATGGCACCTGTCGTTGGCAATACGGCAATACATTGCTGAAGACATTCCTGGAATTTCTACATCACTCTCCAGGTCATCTCAGGCAGAATGGTGTTGATTTCCTGTATGATCCTTTCCTTTCCTCAAGAGATCGAGGACGATGTTTGAAAACCTTTTCTTTTAAGTATCCCCAAAGGAAAAAGTCACATGGGATTAAACATGGTGACAGTGCTGGCCACCCCACATTTCTTTTTAAAGAGATCAAACGCCCAGGGAACTTTTCCCTCAACAGTCTGAACGAACATTGTGCTGTGTGAGCTGTGGTCCCGTCCGGTTGAAACCACACATGTTCTGTATCCACATCGTCCAGTTTGGGGTGCAGAAAGGACTCCAACATTTCAACGTACCGGTCGGAGTTCACAGTTACTGTTTCATCACCTTTGTCAAAAAAATATGAGCCTATCACATTAAAGTCGGCAACTGCTCATCAAACAGCGAGTAGAGTGGAGCGGTCATTCACGAGGGTTATGTTCAGCCCAATAGCGAACATTCTCCTTGTTTACAGCTCCAATGATATGGAAGTGAGCCTCATCGCTAGTCAGAAGAACAGCTGCAGTGGGTACCTGTTCATGAATTTCCGCACTTAGGGCTCTGCAGTTGGCATGATCTCTCTCACTTAATTCTTGAGCCAACATCATTTTGAAAGGATGCAGTTGTAAATCGGCGTGCAGGATCCTGAGTCATAATGGGCAGCAATGCATTTCAGACTTTCACAGTATTTACTAGGATCTGTTTCATCATAACCAGGCCGTCCATTTCAATCCATTATGATCGGTACATATTGTGGGCATTTTATGGGTGTGTTGTATGTCAAACACTAGGCATGATCTCTAGCACGGTGTCCACATCATCCATTCTTCCCAATGTGACCTGTATCCAACCACTGTGTATAATACCCAAACAAGAGTAAAATTAAAACCCTGCCAGTTATTTTAATTTTTGATCATGCTTTTAATTGTTAAAATAAATAAGGGGTCATCAGAAGTTTTGTTCCTTATTGTCATAGCAGCAGGGAGGGGGTTAAATAAAATCTGCAAAAATGGGTTATCTTAGGAATCCATCTTGCCCACTTGCAAACTCCCTAGGATATTGTTCAAACTTCAAAAAGAGAGGTTAGGATTCCTCTACCTAGCTCACCATTTTGCTCTGTAGTCGACATTTAATAACAAAAGTATTAGGGTCTCTAAGAACCCATAATTAATCTGAAGGGTCTTTTGGAAACCATCCTTTTCTTCACTCCTTAATGCAGTTGCGCTGTGCTTGCAATTGAAAATGCATTATTTGATCCTTCAGCTGAACTAGGCAGGCCTTAAATGTATTGAGAGATGAGTAGGAGGGGAATTAGAAGGGGTGAGAGAAAGGGAGAGTAAGAGAACAAGAGAGATAAAATGGGAAGAACATGGGGAACGGAGAGAGACATGTAAGGGGATGGATAGGGAAAGAGAAGAGCATCGTGTGAGGAAATTGGGGTGAAAGGATTAGATAAAAGGGCAAGGAGAAAAGAGCAAGGAGGAGGAGAGATTGGGGAAGAGGAAGGTAGAGACAAATAGAGACAAAAGGGAGAGGAAAGATGAGTGATAGAGTGGAGGGTAGAGAGAGACAGGTGAAATATAGATAATGAGACGAGAGAAGAGGGAAAAACATGGTAGAAAAAAGGTGGAGAAAAAGGACAATTATAGGGGAGGGGAAGAGAAGAGAAAGACAGAAAAAAAGAGAGAGAGAAGGAGAGAGATGAGTGGTAACAATGAGATTTAAGGGCAAGGAAAGAGGGAGAAGATGGAGGAGTGAGGGAATATAGAGGAAGGAAGAGAGAAAAACAGAAAAAAGGCCAGAGAGATGAAAGGGAGAGGAGGAGAAAGAAGTGAAGCAGAGAGCAAGGGTTTGAAGTGCAGAGAAAAATAAGGAGAAAGACAAAGAGAAAGGGGGAGAGAAGAAGAGAGGACGAGAGGAGGGGAAAGCAAAGGAAGGGGAGGTGGAGAGATAGGACAGGATATAGAGAGTGAAGGGGGAGAGAGAAAATTAAGGTTGAGAATGAAGATGCGGAGAGAGAGGAATGGGAAGTAGAAGAGAGAAAGAGGGGACTTGGAGCAATAGGGAAGCAGTGGCAAGGGGAGGACCAGGAATAGCTGCACAGGCCAAATAGGGCTACCCAGAGACATAGAGGGCCACATTAGGGTAAAGTGAAGATCACAGGAACCCCAGTAGGACAGAGTAGGATAGAATAGCCACCAGTGCCAGAGAGGTCCAGAGAGACCGCTGGGGGTCAGTGAAGGCTGGAGGGACAAGTAGGGCCACTGGGGGACAAGGAGGGAGTAGGGGTAAGAAAAAGTGAGGACCTGCAGGGGACGCAAGGGTTCAATTGAGTTAAGGGCCCTGGTGCGTCTGCACCGGTAGTTACTCCGACTCTGCTCTTAGGCATCAGGAACAAGACTTTAAGAGTTCCTGTTGTGTTTACCAGCCTGAAATTAACAAATTAAGCTAATGGAGATCTCTCTATGTGGGATTTGGTGGTTTTCTGTGATGAAATTCCTCCTCTTAATTATCATACTTGTCTTTACTACAATAATACATTTCCCTTTTAGATTAGAATGTATAGATAACCCATAGCAATAAGCTTACATGTTTTTGGTTGTAGAAATGCCAGTGTTATTGCCAATTGCAGGTCGCTTGTGATTATTTTATGTCCAGAAGTTGCACACACACGCTACAGATAGCCAAGTAGTTGATGGAATAATTAGGTTATATGAAAGCTCTTATAAATTGCAAAATAATCATCAGTTTTAAAAGTTAAAATGTATTTTCAATATGATTATCAGTGCTCTGTTTGATAATGTAGTATTAAAGAATTCCATTCCCCTTTAATTATGAAAACAGGCACCTCACAATCTTCCACATCAGGATATTGATTAACCTTATCACACTCTCTTCCTTGCTCCTGAATCTATAGCAATATTACTTCTTATCTTAGGACAATAATTCTTACCCCACTATCACAAAATCATCCTATCTTTCTCCTGAGCTTACACACCGTCACAATGCTTTCTCACTCTTTCCTCTTTCTTATAACCTACTGCCTTTGTCTCAGACTTTCTTTTGCAGTCTCTCCATATCATGTCCCCAACAATATTACCATCTCACCTTCTTTGCTCTCCTCTCCTCTCCTCTGCTCCCATGAGCTCCTCTCCCTCCTCCATTCACAACATCATCCCCTCCCTAACACTCACAAGTAGAAACAACACTGTAAGTCCCAGTCCCATCTTCTCTCCCTCTCACTACTCCTTCTCCTGGCTGCGGGAGATATATCCCCTAACCCAGGTCCCTCACTCATCTCCATGCTCTGGTTCATGGCCAGCAAACACCCGTAACACCCAGAATCTGATACCCATTACATGTCACAAACCCTCTACTCTACCTTTCTCCTGCGCCCTCTGGAACGCACGGTCTATCTGCAATAAACTCACTTTCACTCACGACTTATTCATCTACAACTCCCTCAATCTATTGGCTCTCACGGAAACCTCGCTCTCATCCTCAGACACTGCCTCCCCTGCAGCACTCTCTTATGGTGGTTTTCACCTCAGCCACACACCTAGACCTGGGAACAAACAAGGTGGTGGTGTGGTTGTATTGCTTTCCAGTCGCTGTACATTTCACCTCTTACCCCCTGTCCCATCCCTCCAATTCTCATCCTTTGAAGTGCATACAATCCGCCTCTTCTCACCTTTCTCTCCACGTGTTGCCGTGATCTATCGCCCTCCTGGCACTCCCTCTCAATTTCTTGATCACTTTTCTGCCTGGCTCCCTCACTTTCTCTCCTCCAATGTTCCTTCACTGGTACTTGGAGACTTTAACATTCCCATTGACACTCCCACCTCCCCAGCAGCAGCCAAACTGCTTGCACTCACCTCTTCCCTCGGCCTCTCACAACTAACAGATTCTTCTACTCATCATGCTACTCATCATTTTAACGGTCTAAGGGCAGCAATACAAAGTATAGACTGGGACAGAGAACTGATAGGTAAAAACACTGAACATAAATGGACAACATTTAAATCCTTACTAAATATACATACACATCAGCATATACCGTGTGGGAATAAAAGTAAAAGGAGTAAATCACAACCCATGTAGCTTAACAATGATTTAAAGATCAAGATACGGAGTAAAAAACAGGCATTTAAATTATACAAACAAGAGGGGACAGAGACTGCTTTAAGGGAATACAAGGAAATCAACAAGGCTTGCAAAAGCGCGATTAGACTGGCTAAAATAGAAAATGAAAAATTAATTGCAAAAGAGAGTAAGACTAACCCTAAAATATTTTTTAAGTATATTAATGGGAAGAAGGCGAGGAAGGAAGCTATAGGAACATTATAATGTGAAACAGGCTGTCTGAAAATTAGTGACCAGGAAAAGGCAGATGAGCTAAATAGGTTCTTTTCTTCGGTATACACAAGGGAGGTGCCAGTGGTTGGGACACTGCGACATAATGGGGCTACACTACCTTTGCCAAATAATTGGTTAACACAGGAAGTAATCCAAAAGAGGTTGGAAAAAATAAATGTTAATAAAGCCCCGGGTCCTGATGGAATACATCCAAGGGTACTAAGGGAACTGGGTTCTGTAATAGCCAAACCATTATATTTAATTTTTCAAGATTCACTCAACACAGGGTCTCTACCAGATGACTGGAGAAACGCTGATGTGATACCTATATTTAAAAAGGGAGCAAGAGCAAATCCGGGGAATTATAGACCAGTGAGCCTCACTTCTGTAGTGGGGAAGCTTTTAGAAGGGTTAATAAGGGATAATATACAAGAATATGTCTATTTGAACAGGATTATAAGTAGGAGTCAACATGGGTTTATGAGGGATAGGTCATGTCAAACAAATCTAATTAGTTTCTATGAGGAGGTTAGTAGGAACCTGGATAAAGGCAACTCAGTGGATGTAGTCTTTTTGGATTTTGCAAAGGCTTTTGATACAGTGACACTTGGGAGACTATTGGGCAAACTAAGGGATACAGGAATTGCAGTAAATATCTGCTCATGGATTGAGAGCTGGCTAAAAGACAGGAAGCAAAGGGTTGTTGTAAATGGAACATACTCCGATTGGACTAATGTGGTAAGTGGGGTTCCTCAGGGTTCAGTATTAGGTCCTCTCCTTTTTAACATATTTATTAATGACTTAGAGGTAGGATTGGAGTGTGGGGTCTCCATTTTCGCTGATGACACAAAGTTGTGCAAGGTAATTAAATCAGAAAATGATGTGCTTTCCCTCCAAGGGGATTTACATAAAATTGAGGAATGGGCATCTAAATGGCAGATGAGATTTAATACGAATAAATGTAAGTTTATGCATCTGGGAAGGAAAAATAGCCATGCAATTTATAATCTTAATGGAGCAAATCTAGGTGTATCAGATATTGAAAGGGATTTGGGAGTGCTTGTGGACAACCACCTAGGTAACAGTGCTCAAAGCCAAGCAGCAGCTGCAAAGGCAAATAAAATATTAGCATGTATTAAGAAGGGTATAGAAGCCAGGGAAGCAAATATAATTCTGCCACTATACAAATCTCTAGTACGCCCTCATTTGGAATATGGAGTACAATTTTGGGCACCACTTCATAAAAAGGACATTTTAGAGCTGGAAAAGGTACAGAGAAGGGCAACCAAACTAATAAGGGGAATGGAGGGGCTAAGTTATGAAGAAAGACTAATCAAATTAAACTTATTTTCTCTAGAAAAAGGGCGTCTAAGAGGAGATATGATTACCTTATATAAATACATCCAGGGTCAGTATAAAGATTTGTCAGGGGAGCTTTTTGTGCCAAGAGGTTTTCAACTGACAAGAGGACATCCCTTGAGGTTAGAAGTTAAAAGATTCCACCTCAAAGAAAGAAAAGGGTTCTTCACAGTAAGGGTGGTTAATCTGTGGAATTCTCTACCAGAGGAGGTGGTGACAGCGGATTCGATAGATAACTTTAAAAGGGGACTAGATTTATTTCTAATTAAAAAGGGAATTCAGGGTTATAAAGGATAATTAGAGAGACAGTAAATACCAAATTTTTAACATTTCCCCTTTAGACAATTGGCTAAGTCTCGCTTGTGTTTTTTTTTTTTTTCTATTTGCCTTCCTCTGGACTAATTAATAATAATAAAAATAAATAAAAATAAAAAAAAACATTAAATAATTGATTAATAATTAATTAACAACTAATGAATTAATAGTTAATCCGCATATTGCAGATCAAAGGAGATCTTAAAAGGTTGAACTTGATGGACTGAAAGTCTTTTTTCAACGTTAAATACTATGTAACTATGTAACTATGCTGGACATTCTCTTGACCTTATCTTCACCAACCTCAGCACAGCCTCCAACCCAGTCACCCATCCACTCCCTCTATCTGACCATCACTTCTTCCTCCCACCACCCCTCTCCTACCCCTGCCACCATCACGACCAGAAACCTGCTAGCACTTGACCCTACTCAGCTCTCCATTAATATCCAACCCCTTCTCAGCCGCATCACCTACCTCAACTGCCCTGACACTGCCATCTCACTTTACAACTCTACTTTCTCTTCCATCCTTGATACCCTCGCCCCCATAACCACACGAAGACGCCCTTGCTCTCTTCCACAACCATGGCACACAACTCAAACACGATACATCCAGAAGTGCTCCCGCACCGCTGAACGGCTCTGGAGGAAATCACGCACTTCTGCAGATTTCCTCCACTACAAATTTATGTTAAGCTCCTACTCCTCTGCCCTCAACCTCGCCAAACAACACTACTTCACTTCACTAATATCAACCCTATCCTCAAACCCAAAGCGTCTGTTCGCAACATTCAAAACTCTCCTCCACCCACCACCTCCTCCCATCCCTTCCTCTCTCACAGCTGAAGACTTTGCCAACCACTTTATTCATAAAATCGAAAATATCCGCAATGAACTCTCATCTCACAGTGGCTCACTCACTCTACCGTCTCAACTATCCAACCACACCCACTCTTCTCCCTCCCCCAATCCAACAGCCCCTTTGAACTGCTTTGCCCCAGCTACAGAGGATGAAGTCGCTAGCCTGCTATCATCCACTCGCCTCACTACATGTCCCCAGGACCCTATTCCATCTCAGCTTATCCCTCCCCTCTCTACCACACTAATCCCAGCTCTCACACACGTTTTCAATCTTTCCCTAACTACCGGCAAGTTTACATCTTGTCTAAAACACGCCACAATTACACCCATCCTCAAAAAGTACTCATCTGACTCTGACATTGCTTCTAACTACCGCCCTATTTCTCTACTTCCTCTGGCTTCCAAACTGCTCGAGCGGCTCATCTATACCCGCCTTACCAGCTTTATCTCCTCTAACTCGTTTCTTGACACCTTCCAATCCGGCTTTCGGCCCCAACATTCCACTGAGACAGCTCTCACTAAAGTCACCAATGACCTGCTTACTGCCAAGTCAAAAGGTCACTTTTCTATTCCCCTTCTTCTAGATCTCTCTGCTGCCTTTGACACTGTTGACCATCCACTTCTGCTCCATATCCTCTCCTCCCTCGGTATTCGAGACACTGCTCTCTCGTGGTTCTCATCATACCTACAAAATCGATCATTCAGTATCTCCTTCTCTGACACCTCTTCTTCTACCTACCCCCTGTCTGTTGGCGTACCCCAAGGATCTGTCCTAGGCCCGCTCCTTTTCTCCATCTACACTTCCTCACTTGGTACCCTTATAAACTCTTTTGGGCTGCAATATCATCTCTACGCAGATGACACCCAAATCTACCTCTCAGCACCAGATCGATCCCCCTCTCTTCTAACACATGTCTCCAACTGCCTCTCTAGTATATCCTCTTGGATGTCCACCCACCATCTCAAACTCAACATGTCTAAAACTGAACTCCTAATCTTCCCTCCCTCTCCCACAGCGTCAATTCCTCACATCTCTCTCACTGTCAACAAAGACATCATCACCCCCTCCTCCCAAGCCAGTTGTCTTGGGGTTCTATTGGACCCCGCCCTGTCCTTCATCCCTCACATACAATCACTAACTAAATCTTGTCTTCTCCATCTAAAAAACATCTCCAGAATTCGCCACTATCTTACACAAGACACAACTAAAATCCTTATACACTCTCTCATCATCTCTCGACTGGACTACTGCAACTCGCTTCTTGCTGGCCTCCCCACCACCCGACTATTTCCACTTCAATCCATTATGAATGCCTCTGCTAGACTCGTCTTCCGTACACAACGTTCAGTGTCGGCATCACCTCTCTGTCAATCTCTCCACTGGCTTCCCATAGCCTCCAGAATAAAATTTAAAATCCTGACCCTAACTTTCAAAGCCCTCAACAAGAACACTCCCCCGTACATTTCTGGTCTCATCTCCAAATACTCCCCCACACGCCCTCTTCGCTCTGCTAATGACCTTCTTCTTTCCACAACTCTTGTCACCTCTTCTCACTCTCGCCTTCAGGACTTTTCTCGTGCTGCCCCTATTCTCTGGAACTCCTTGCCTCGCTCCACCAGATTATCCTCCAACCTCAAAACATTCAAATCCTCTCTAAAAACACATCTCTTTAAAGAAGCATATCACCTTCCACTCTAACACACTCTCAAATCTCTCTCCCTCCTTTTCCTCACACAATACCTTTAGGATGTAAGTCTGCGAGTTTCAATCCCCCAAAAGGTGTTTTAGGGAAAGCACCATCGACACTGGATTCCAAACTCAAAGACAGGGCCCTCCTTGTTTTACTATGTGTTAATTTGTATGTATCTTTGTCTTGAACATATCTTATGTACAGCGCTACGGAATATGTTGGCGCGTTATAAATAAACGATAATAATAATAATAATAATATTGGACTGAGGCATCAATAGGAGTAAAATAGTTTGTGTATGCCGTGATAGCGATAACAGCTTCGGTTCTTTCATAAAATACACCAATGAAGGGGTTGATGTCTTGCAATCGGATGGACGTATAATAGGCAAATGTCTTGTTTTGATTCATGGGACTGGCAAAGGGAATCTGACCCATAGCCTTTCTGTAATTTCCTTACTGAAAAAGGGAAATATTTGCAGAACATAATTTTGGGTAAGAGGAGAAAAAATTTCAACCAAAATTAGTTCATCCACTAGCTGTGTCATAAATAAAGCCCCTTTTTCTAAAAGACAGTTTATATTCCATATCTATAACTTTTCTAACGGTGAAGGAATTAAATGCTCTGTCGCATCTCTGTACAACATGGAGCTCAAGTATGTGCCAATAAGTCATTCTGCATAAGTTGCACATGAAAAAGAATAATGTGTGATTCATACATTTAAAGGGCAATAATTATTTTCAGGATCTGTGTCAGAAAGATGAATGTTTTCTTTCTTGAATTGTGTGGGACTGTCTAATGCATAAAATCAAATTAAGCCTTATACAGTGATTCAACAGGAAATGTACTCCTTTTTCCCACCACACAAAACCCTTTCGTATTATTCTACTACTCTATTAAATGTGCAGATTATTATAATATATTGTCACAGGATAAACAACTTGTAAGCTTCTATATTGCAGTGTACATATGTATAATACATGCATATATGTTTGTAATTAATTAAATTTCCCAATTATAGTATAATTTCTGAATATGTAATGTCTAGAGGAATTTAGATACTATACTAGTTAATTAAAGGGCCACTGTAGTTTATTTACAATTAAAGCTCAAATGTTTTTATTGGGCATAGACTACTAAAACCATGAGACCAGCATGGCCCAGATGAGCCCACGCTCAGGTCCCACTGTTATGGCACACCCGTATCACCATAGGGTAGGGACGGACCGTTTTTACTATTGTCCTGGCCAACAGCCCACACCTTCGCCACAGTGCCGCCGCAGGATACCTCATGTGGTTGCACCTCACTCCCAACTCCATGGTCTGTTGCACCCTTCCTTAAATTCCTGCATCACAAGTTCCAGCCCAATTTCCGTGAGATGCACCATATCCGGAAGGAACATTGCATCAGCATCTTTTTCCTTAATCTCCTGATACCTTGTAGGCACAAACCTTGGCTTTCTGATGGAATTACCATTGATTTCTTGACCTTCTGCCTGGCCTTATCCAAACTCTCTGGGTTCCTGGCTCCTTACCATACTCTCCGGTTATCCGTTATGTTCTCTCTCACCTCTTGCACCAGTCTCTTAATAGGTATGCTTCCGAGATTGTTGCCAACAGAATGGATCCGCTGCATGGCTGGAGGCCCAAAGCAGTGGACATATCTTACTACAAGCCCACTCACTGAGCCCAGCATATGCCCCTGACTTGTAACTGCTCCCTAGAAACACCCAGCTGTTGCTTCTTCTGCCCACTTGTCGTGAAACATTGGGACCAGCAAATATAGAAATGTCAGAGAATTCATAACTCTTTTCTGTGACCTGCAATCACATAAAAGGATATTAATATGCAGCCACTTGAGGACTTACATAAACCTGAAAACGCCTTGATTCCCATCTTCCAATTCTGCTCACTTCTTCCGGAACATCCATTTGTGCCGCTTCTGTAGTAGCTCCTATGCAAAGTGAGTGGTTGCTGAAATCGGTTTGCTTACAACCCAAACACTGCAGACAAACCTACATGAGCTTGGAAAATTGAAGGAGAGGCAGAGTTAGGTAGGTGTTATGAATTAATAATGGTTCCAGCTGAGCCGGTCACTGTGCACGGAATCCTATAACACATGCATTGTTATTATAATCGTTTATGTGTAACACGCCAACATATTTTGTAGCATGAGGGAAACAATCTGTACCTACCTGATGTAATATAATCTCCTTATCTATCCCCCCTTAGCTTAAATAAGAAAGCCAAGGCTGCTACCTGGTGACCCTCTGGTGACACTAAATAACCCTGCTCTCTGCAGTGTGACAAAGTAATACCCCCATTCCTTTTTCTTCTGAATCTGCTCCACCTGCCAGGCTAACCAGGTCATGCCATTTGCCATGACTGAAAACAAGACAGAGCAACATATATCCCATTCTTAAACCCAGGCACATGTTTCGCTGTACACAGCATGTTCAATTGCAGGCAGCATAACACTAAATGTTTCAGCAAACAAACCACCGGGCTTGATGAGGTTGACGTATTGTTAATGGCTTGTACCACTAATCCATAGAAAAATGCAATCTGCCTGTCATTCAAGCTATCTTCCCACAGAAATAATGAAATAGCTTTAAAAATGCCAGATTTTTTGTCAAGCCAGCCGGAGCCCATATCATTGGCCACGCCGCTACACACCATTGTTCCCTGGAAAACACTCAGTGTGTAATTCCAAATCCACGTTTGACAGGTTCCAAGATTAATGAGAGTCCAACTGTTAAAAATAACCAGAAATCCCGCCAAACCCTGACATCCTGCTTCATTCTAATGAAGTGATTCAATCACCTAATACCAACTGTTGTCAAAGCCAATCTCATGCTGAAGATTCCTCCCATGGAAAAAATCTAGAATGCAAAGTTAAGCTTTCCCAACAGAGATTGCAGGCGGCTTAGAGATATTCTCGTGGCGCCTTTAAGAGCTGCGAATTCGTCCCTCAGCTCAACCACTTTGTCCTCAGGAAAGCCACACTCCATCCTTACTGAGTTTCTATTGATACCCTGAAAGCTTAACGTCATCGTCGGGCCTTCCGACTTATCCTCGTCCAGAGAAACCCCAAAGGCTGGTCCCACAAACATGCTCACAACTCTATATGTGATGGATGCTTTAAAATGAAAGAACTGTTGTGGTAATTTTTTATTCTATGCAGTCTAAATTTGACCAGAAATTTGGTAGACCTTTAAAGTAAAAAACTAAGGATTAGCTATATTATTTTTTACTTTGTAAAATAAAAAGTGTATTATGTTGTTTTTAGCTATATTGTAAAATATTCATTATGTCACGAATGAATTGCCAGGGAAAAACATTGTACTTCAAACATGCCCCCAGAACTTTGGTTTGCTTCTGATAAACTGTCAGATTGGGTTATGTCAGGAGGTGCACTCAAGAAGTAAATTTGGTTGTTTGTAAGACAGAAGCAGACAGCTTTTGAATTAAATTGAACCGACTCGTTCTTCTAAGTATCTCCATTGAGGCTTTTTGGAACAAGTAAACTTTTGCCCCTTGCATTTGACCGTAGCGTTTTGAGAGTCAGTTCTAAATCGCCAGTTATATTGTTTGACATCTTGGACAATTCGGGTATAACTTTTCCTGATAGGTTGTGTTTGAAAAAATAAATAAATAAAATGCAATGTAAACTGGGCAAAAATAATCATTACATTATGGACTTTTCTGTGAAACTTGTTTGAAAAGTCAAAGAGATATATTTATCATGCATGGATAAAAATTGGGAAAAGTGGAATTAAAACAGGAAACACATCCACTTCTTTTGCTTGGTTTATACAGAAGCGTGAGGATAAAATTTAACTTTATGATAAATGGCTCCTTCAGAAAACAGAGGAAGTGGTTATATTTATCTACATTTTGTATCCCCACTTTTATCTCTTTTTTATAAATATACTCCAACTATCATTTTATCATATGTAAATCCGATTTCACATGTAAATAATAAGTTATTTTGTGTCTCAAACTTCCAAATCTAACAGTGTATTTACTTTATTTACATATATTAATATGATTTCATTAAATAAGGTATTTTATGGAAAACAATTCAAACTTGCAAAGATAAACATTTGCCCAAACATATATCAGAATGTATCCTTATTTAGAGCATTTAAATGTAGAAAATTATATCTGTAAAGGTGAAAAAACGCTTTTATTATCAAGCGAAGCACTTGCATATAAAGCATAAACATATGCTACATAGTTATTGGGAACATTTTAAAATATAACAATTTCTGCTTGATAAGATAGGTTCAGTTGAGATATATTATATTTGCAATTATTATTATTTTGACAAATAATTCATACAGGGGTTGAACCATTGATGTTGGTTATGAAATAACTTCATTTGTAAAAGATCACCTGAACACTGCTGATTGTGTGATGTGAAATATTAAACATTTGTTTTACCTTGAGTGCCTCGTACTATTATATATATATATATATATAGTGGCACGCCCTAAGAGCACTCAAAAGAACCGAACCGACAGATGCTCGCAATGACAAGAGCGCGCCCGAAACAAGTGCGCCTGACACAAGCGCACCACTTCTACAGGTAAGGTGAACTTAGGGGTCTTAGTTAGGGTTAGGCTAGGGGTCTAAGGGTCAGGGTTAGGCAAGGGGGTCTAAGGGTAGGGTTTGGCTACAGGGTCTAATGGTTAGGGTTAGGCTCGGGGGTCTAAGGGTTAGGGTTAGGCTGGGGGTGTAAAGGTTAGGGTTAAGCTGGGGGGTCTAAGGGTTAGGCTAACAGGTTAAAGGGTTAGGGTTAGGCATGGGGTAGAAGGGTTAGGTTTAGAAGGGTTAATGGTGTTAGGGCATACAACTTGCGCCCTTTCATTGGCGTGCATTTGACACACACTTTCGAACTTCGCACTGCTGTTGGCGCGCTCATGTTAGCGCCATGTTGTCAGCACGCATTTGCCATGCGACACAATGTCAGGGGGCTATATATATATATATATATATATATATATATATATATATATATATATACATATATATAAATATACATGCAGGGGCATAGGATCCAAAAATATTCTGGGAAGGGGGTAATCTTTAAAGGATTGTGGACCTGAGTAGCTTGGCACAAAACAATGATATTGTACCTCTGTAAATCAAGAAGGCTGCTGAAACTCTACGCGGCAGAACTGTTATTAATTACCAAAAATAAAAACATTAAATACAGAAAATAAATAATAAAAATATATATATATATATATTAGTAAACCTGTGAGGTGGTTCAAAGCATACTTACCTACCCTGTGAGGCCCTCTAGCGATGTGTGTTTATAAAGTCAAAAATAATGACACATGTCCTTTATTTGTCTCATCTCCTGTTACATGACTTATGTTGTTTGTATAGAAGCCATTGGAGTTATTTGCAAGATATTTCATTATTCAAGATTTGTCATATACATACGTTGTTGTCCTCCCATGTCTGTTGTGTCTCGACTTCCTAGGTTCCTTTCTGCTTGAACAGCTTATAAACAAAGTCAGTTATGTATTCTATAAAAGGATTGCAGTATCTCCCTGCTTGTGTATTCTGACTGAATCACTAGTGCTCAGTGAGAGAGTAATGGATACACTGGACCGTTAGAGGCCCTTGTAGGACTGAGTTGCCTGCAAACTACATGAATGCAAGTCTTATTCCGTTCTCTGAAGTACAAAAGCATGTACTACTTCTACAGTACATTTCACAACCATCACCTAGTATGGTCTGGTCTCTGGTATGTATATACATATTGTGACAACTGTCCATATATAGGGAAAGTACATCAGAATGTGATTTAATTACCTTGCACAACTTAGTGTCATCAGCAAAGAGACAATACTTTCCAATCCTACTTCTAAGTCATTAAAAAATATGTTAATAAGTAGAGGACCTAATACTGAGCCCTGAGGAACCCCACTTACCATATTAGTCCAATTGGTGTATGTTCCATTTACAACAACCGTTTACTTCCTGTCTTTTTGCCAGCTCTCAATCCATGTGCATATATTTAGTGCAATACCTGTATCCCTTAGTTTGCACAATAGTCTCCCATGTGCCACTGTATCAAAAGCCTTTGCAAAATCTAAAAAGACTGCATCCACTGAGTTGCCTTGATCCAAGGTCCTACTAACCTCCTCATATAAACGAATTAGATTTGTTTGAAATGACCTATCCCTCATAAATCCATGTTGACTCCTATTTATAATCCTGTTTGAATAGACATATGCTTGTATATTATCCCTTATTAACCTTTCTAAAAGCTTTCCCTCTACAAATGTGAGGCTTACAGGTCTATAATTCCCCGGATTTGCTATATAGGTATCACATCAGCTTTTCTCCAGTCAACTAGTAGCGACCTAGTGTTGAGTGAATCTTGAAAAAATAATATAATGGTTTGGCTATTACAGAACCCAGTTCCTTCAGTACCCTTGGATGTATTCCATCAGGACCTGGGGCTTTATTAACATTTATTTTTTACAACCTCTTTTGGATTTATTCTTGCGTTAACCAATTATTTGGTGAAGGTAATGTAGCCCCATTATGTTGCAGTGTCCCAACCACTAGTACCTCCCTTGTGTATACCGAAGAGAAGAACCTATTTAGCTCATCTGCCTTTTCCTGGTCATTAATTGTCAGACGGCCTGTGTCATATTGTAATGCTCCTATAGCTTCCTTCCTAGTCTTCTTCTTATTATTATACTTAAATAAAATATTAGATTTTGCAACTAATTTTTCATTTTCTATTTTAGCCGGTCTAATAGCCCTTTTTGCTGCCTTGTTGATTTCCTTGTACTCACGTAAAGCAGTCTCTGTCCCCTCTTGTTTGTATAATTTAAATGCCTGTTTTTTATTCTGTATCTTGATCGTTAAATCATTGTTAAGCCACATTGGATGTAATTTACTTATTTTACTTTTATTTCCACATAGTATATGCCGATGTGTATGTATATTTAGTAAGGATTTAAATGTTGTCCATTTATGTTCAATATTTTTACCTATACAAAAATTTAATTGGGAACTTTAATAAATGAATTAAAAAGATGACTACGTCACTGTGAACCACTAAACTCTAATACTATATGGTAATAGCAGTACAACTGGTATACACTACCATCTAAAAGTGACAATTATTGTAAGGCCACAAGACTACACACACAGGACTCAATTGGCAACAACAGGAAAACCTATTGAATAAAAATCACATGGAGAGCAGTAATCTAGGACACTACAAGACAGTCCTATAACCCATTACAGGGATCTATTATCTCCAGGGCTAAAAGTATGCCCCACAATTTAACCAAGGTCCCTAAGGTGAGTCACTAACGAGGTAGTTAAATAAAATATTCAACAACTGATATACATAATGCCAAATTAGAGAATAGTGGTAATTAAACAAAAAACTCATGCATACTACTAAAAACAAAGATGTTTTTAGCCTTGATATAAACCCCTATGGGGCCTCACTCACCATCCTCGTAATTCTTATATGTATTTGTATGTTTTGAAAATAAGTAAAAAAAAACATGTTTGTTTTTAGTAGTATGCATGAGTTTTTTGTTTTAATTACTGCCATTCTCTAATTTGGCATTATGTATATCAGTTGTTAATTATTGTATTTAACTACCTCATTAGTTACTCACCTTAGGGACCTTGGTTAAATTGTGGGGCATACTTTTAGCCCTGGAGATAATAGAACCCTGTAATGGGTTATAGGGCTGTCTTGCAATGTCCTAGATTACATTTGATTTTCATTCCACACATTTTTTTGTTGTTGCCAATTGGGTCCCGTGTGTAGTCTTGTGGCCTTACAATAATGGTCACTTGTAGATGGTAGTGTATACCAGTGGTTCTAGTTCACAGCGACGTAGGCATCTTTTTAATTCATTTATTAAAAATCCCAATTACATTTTTGTATATTCCAATTGAATGTTAAGCACTGGAACAATAGTAGGACAGAATCCATTGTTATTATTAGACAATACTTTTACCTGCCAGTTATTTGTCCCAGTCTATACATTGTATTACTGCCCTTACTTTGAATTTTAAAAAGCCAGATATTAATGGTCTGAGTTTTCGTTAGCCCCTTACAGTTTTGTTTTTTTAATTCAATCTCAAATGAGACTGTGTTGTGATCAGTGTTTCCCAATGGTTGCCCTATTTCAACATTTGATACCATATCAATATTATTTGTGATGACTAATTCTAAGATAGCTTCATTTCTAGTAGGCTCTTGTATAACCTGGGCCAGATAATGATACCTGAGTGTACTCAAAAACCTGTTCTCCTTAGCTGAATTGCTGGTTTCACTTATACAGTACTTTAGTTAAAATCTCCCATTATTAGAACTTGCCCATGCTTAGCTGCATTTCCAATATGTAACAATAATTGCATTTCCTCACATTCAGCTATATGTGGGGGTTTATAGTATACTCCTACTAATATTCTTTTAGAATTTTCTCCTCCGCTATTTAACTCTACACACAAACATTCAATATTATTACTAGTTCCAGCATAAATATCTTCCCTGGGCTATAGACTTAAATTCAGGCTTAACATACAGACAAATCCCTCCTCCTCTTTTACCATTGCCTCTATCTTTCCTAAATAGGTTATAACCATCCAGATTAAAAGTCCAGTCATGAGATTCATCCCACAACATTTCAGTAATGCCTATTAAAACCCATTTCTCATTAACCGCTAATAATTCTAACTCTCTTATTTTTCCTGGCAAGCTTCTGGCATTAGCAAGCATACACCTAATATTATGAGTCTGTAGTTCTGAAGTGCCTGCCACTGTACTTGAGTTACTTAGTACTACCTCCCTATTGACTATACTACCCCTCCCCTTATATCCTCCCACATGACTAGTTAATTCATTCCTTACCCCTCTACACTAACTATCCCATTACTTCTATCTAGTCCTTCCCCCCACCTATTAGTTTAAAAACGCCCCCAGCCGTTCTAGATGTAGAGAGAGGAGAAGTTGTAAAAGGAGGAAGAAGTGTGGAGAGAGAGAGATGAGTGGTGAGAGGAGGCGAGAAGTGGTGAGAAAAGGGAGTTTGGGAGAGGGAAGATGAGAAGAAATTGGAGCAAATGAGAGTCAACAAGTGCCCGAAGTTAGGAGAGGTGGAGGCAGGAATGCCCCAGCGTTAGGTAAGTGTAGAGCAGGGATAGAAATGGAGGGGCTTAACCCTCTTGGTGGGGCAAGGGCTGGGCAGGGCAGGGGCAGGCCTCAGGGAAAGAGCAGGATGATGAGCCACCCCAGGCACAGTCAGGAAGACTGGATGCTGTTGCTAAACACTTGGCTCTTAATTCCACCCATGAAGAGTTCATGGTGCTCCTCTGTGCTAGTATACTCCATGAGTGCATGGATGTGCGACCGGGCCAGAGGGCACATATATGGAGGGAGGTAGTCAGGGAGGCCAGTGCTCGAAGGGTGAATGTGAGGGATGTCAGGTCTGTTAAGCAGTGGGATTATGACTGCCCATGCCAGGTAAGGTGGAAGATGTCGACAGATGCAGCAAGTGCCAAAGTAATGGTGGTGTCCTCCCAGCTACATTTCACCAATGAGTGCGAAAGGATGCTGAGAGATTGGATTGCAGCAGCAACCGTGGTCGGACTACTTGGTCTTGTGGACATGCAACAGCCAGGGCCCTTGCCAGGTGAATATCATAAACACTTATCATCCCATAACATGCTCAAACATATACACCACACATATAGATATCACACATCTAATGTAAATACCAGGCATCACTTAAAGGGATGTGTAAGTTTCCTGGATTTGACTAGATATATAATATACCTGTGTGTTTACCTGGTATAATTGAAAATCAATTAAAACTTATTTTTAACTGAATAAACATCAAATAAATAATCTCTATATGCAGATACAGACTCGGTAGGGCTTGATGTTTGCAGTGTAGTGGCCTACCCTATCAGCAACCAAGTCTAAAGAGCATGTTGCAAAATCTTGCTGTGAGTTGGTCACTTATTAGTTTGCATGTGACACTGCATAGCAAGTACAGTAGAGTCTTTGCCTTCGTGAGATGCAGAGATACCCATGTATATTACATACAGTATCTACCGTATATACTCGAGTATATGCCGACCCGAGTATAAGCCAAAGCACCTATTTTACCACCAAATACTGGGTAAAATGAGTGACTCAAGTATAAGCAGAGAGTAGGAAATGTGCTGCCCCCTGTGTCCCTCTTGTGCCCTCTGTGTCCCCCCTCTCTCTCCCGTGTCTCTTCTCCCCTCTCCCTTCCCTGTGTCTCTTCCCCCCTCTCGATTCCCTGTGTCTCTTCCCCCCTCCCTTATCACCCTCCTCAACCCCCCTCCTCATTCTCATCCTCCCTCCTCAACCCCACTCCTCATCCTCAACCTCCCTCCTCATCCTCAACCTCCCTCCTCAACTCCCTCATCCTCAACGCCCTACTCAACCCCCATCCTCAACCCCTTTTCAACCTCAATCCCCCTCCTCATCCTCAATCCCCCTCCTCAACCCCCCTCCATATCCTCAACCCCCTCCTCAACCCCTCTCCTCATCCTCAACCTCCCTCCTCATCCTCAACCCCCTCCTCAACCTCCCTCCTCATCCTCAACCTCCCTCCTCATCCTCCCTCCTCATCCTCCCTCCTCATCCTCCCTCCTCAACCCCCCATCCTCAACCCCCTCCTCAACCTCAACCCCCCTCCTCAACCTCCCTCCTCATCCTCAACTTCCTCCTCAACCTCCCTCCCCATCCTCAACCTCCCTTCTCATCCTCCCTCCTCAACCCCCCATCCTCAACCCCCTCCTCAACCCCCCTCCTCAACCTCAACCCCCCTCCTCAATCTCCCTCCTCATCCTCAACCTCCCTCCTCATCTTCAACCTCCCTCCTCATCCTCAACCCCCTCCTCAACCTCCCTCCTAAACCCCCCTAAATACCTCCCCCTCTCCCTTTCCCCTCACTTACCTGCTTCTGCTCCGGCCTCCGCTCCTTCTTGACTCTGAGCTAGAGAGATACAGAGTTAGAGAGACACGGGGGGAGAGTGACTCGAGTTTAAGCCGAGGGGGCCCTTTTTAGCCTTAAAAAAAGGGCTGAAAAATTTGGCTTATACTCGAGTATATACGGTAAGTATTTTAGTAAAATACAATATACTTACATGTCCCTTTAGATGGACTCTGTCACCCCAACAGGAAGGAGATGGATGTGGGCTTCATTTTATCTTTTCATAATTTGTACCATTCTCAGTAGAAGTGTTCATAAGAAATGCATGTTAATTATTGTTCCTGTGAGATTCAATTACTGCTTCTAATTACCAGAACAGTTGTAAGGCTAATAATGTGCTAGACATTGTTGTGACGACATCATCTACCTACAGGTATATTGAAATTATACAATTCATATAATTCATAACATCATAGTAGAGATCCTAAACCGTAATGTTACAAATCTGTATATTTAGCCTATCACTCATATACGTGTAATGCAAATCAGTAGCATCCGTTATAATGATTATTAAATACAAACTCCTTACAACGGGAATTCATTTAACCATCCAGGATCAACACATTATGAAGTTAGGTATACAGTAACTCACAGAGATTATATGATCATCCAATGTTTTTACCTGATATACTATTGATATCTCATTTCAGCTCTTAGGACACCTGATGTCTCCATGGAGGAAGCAGAGATGGAGACACAGCAGGATCCCTGGAATGAGAAAGAGGAGCCTACAGTAATAGGAGGGGAAACATCGGCCATAGGTGGACCCAGCGTATAAGGAGGATCAGTATATTTGATCGGTTTGGGAACCTGCAGGGCCATTAGCTACCTTGGTGGACTTTGGCCCCACTGGCCCTCTCCTCCCACAGATCAGTCAGTCAACTGGCACTTCCTACTGACAAGGTCCAGGATTGTGACCCCTCCCTCCTCCATCAACAACACTACCGCAAATCGCTTCTCCACCAACACCTCCTCCAGCACTATGGTTACCGGGTCCAACAACCAGACCACCACCTCTGCCACCACGCCAGCACCTCCTCATCATGCACCACCACAATCAACACCAATGCATCCTCCACATGCAGTCACCAGTCCTCACCCCAAGTGCCGTCATTGGACGCCAACATAGCGGAACTAACACCCTTCCATAGGCAGCAGTCATACCTCTGTGGCATGCACACAGGGAGATGTATTATGAGATGTGGAGGCATCACCTACAATTGGAGCCATACAGGACAGGTTGATCCAAATACAAAATGATCACAGTGTCATGTGCAATGCAAATAAATATTGATCTACAACAGAAAACACTGGCAAGTACAGTGTCCACCACTCTGGAGGAGTCCCCAAGCCACCAACAGACTGGCCAACCGCCTTCTGTCTTAATGACTCCACATCTATCACCATCTATGCCTCCATCTGCATCCTCTAGTAGTCCTCCACATGGAAGTGTGTGTAGTTACACAATTGGGGCTGGAGATGTGACCAAGAAGAGAAGGAGATAGGGGTTGCATCTCATTTAATTATCTCAAATACAGTCATCAATAAAAAATATATTGGTCAAAATGTTAACTTAGTCTTGCTTGTCTACAGAGTTGATGATCATGGCCTATGTGATGGTGATATATAATAACCATGTGGCTGGGCGCCATCACATAGTTTAATTGAGAAGATATGAAAGTAGTCCCTATTTAATATTTTATTTAGTGATCAACCTATTTTATTTTAGGCAAATTTCACATCCATTAAGGCAGTTTGTTAATCTGCAAGCAGTGCTACCAAATAGTAGTGTAACTATATACAGTGACTATAATATAGGCATTATATTGATGATATCCCGCTGCAGAATGGTCACACATACCATAAATAAACACATATATCATGTATTAAGCACAATGATTGATATTATGTTTAATATGTACCAATGCACATATGGCTTTGGAATGTTATAGTCCTACAATAATATGTTAATCAAACCCAGCACTTATAAATGCGTGAGCTAAGCATGTCATCTTTCTTAACATTATGAGACCAGATAAGCTTTTCTGACCTTATTAAAAGACATTAAAACTGATGATCTTTGTTTGTCATCAGTAATGGTGGATACATATTTAGATGACAGCATATTATAATATCTGACATCATAAACACCTATATACCTTTAACATGATATCAATGTGGATAAACAATATCATATAAAATAGTAATAGAACACTTGGCCTTCTGAGTATCCGCAATTGGTCATGACAATTGATTTCTCATGAACGATACAGCATTCTTTGCACTGCCGGTAGATGAGCATTAGGTAAGTCAGTTTATTGTTACAGTAACAGTATAAAGCACTGTACTATACATACAGATCTTCTCCTCAGATTTTTCGAATATGGCCATACACTGATAATTTCAGAGCTGTATCTTACTATTTCAAACATTTCCTAATCACACTATATGTGTGCACTAGATTTGTATGACATAATCCTGGATTAATTACATCTGTTTCATGGAGCAGATAAGGACAAAATGTAAATGCTATGTACATTAATGTTTATTTCTGTTATATGAAGTAATGAATGAGTAACCTAATTACTATTAGTTTGATTCAATAACCACATGTGAACCTAGAAACCTTGTGCATTATCGGGAAACATTTTTATCTTTAAGCCAACATATGATCACATTTGTACAGCCTCCTGTTCTTCTGGTTAGGATTTGCACCACACCAATTATATAAAAGCATGGTCTGCTACATTTATATCTGTGCTCTGTGGATATGATAAACTTATATTCTTGTTATACCTTAATCCACGTGTCCATGTGCTTCTAATGGTTACTGATTTAGTTAATGATTTGATATGTGGATCCAAATCATTTTTCAATGTACCCATCTTATGCTAAGGTATAGTGGATATGTTTTAATCATATATTATTAAATGATCTGCATAAAGGGATGAAGTAATTTTGGACAACAACATAATCAAATGAATATATCAAATATGGATGATGGTAAAATATGTCTGGACAACTATAAATCTTCATGCATGTGATTACTGCAATCTTATGTTTCCATGTCAATAATGTTATGATACTTAGAAATCAATGTTACTATTGGCAAATGATTACACTTTGCATGGTAAGTATTATGTTAACATCAACATAATTTAACATGATTCACATATTAGTGCAAACGATGTCTAAATATACATTAAGTTGCGTGTATTAGTGTTCATGCAGTATTTTATATGTTGTTTGCAAAGATTTCCACATTATCCATGAACAACAGTGAACTTATTTGTGGAGATATTACTTCTAAATCATTACATCATGACACTGCTTGTTATCACTATTACGCTGAAGAGGTTCTTAAAAATCACATGTTATTTTCATAATATATTTATACACATACAATAGATTGATTATATTATATGTATATATATTCTCACACGCACCACAGCAATGCTGTGGACTTAACGGGATAGTTGTACACAGGATTTTTGTTTCCTGGAGCTACCTCTGCCTCTCCACAACCTCCTTGGGCTCTTGCTGGCCTTTCTTGACAGCTACATCCAAATCAATGTGATCCTCCTTATCAGAATTTGGACCTATATCCCCATGTCCCTGTGCCATTAATACACTGTCCTTTACCTGCTCGTCTAACATCAACATGTGCAAGGTCTGTGCTATATAGTCATTTGCCTGTGGAAGTTCACCTCGAAGAAACATTACAGGCCTCCATTCAGCAATAATCAGTGGCAACCACTCATTCCTTTAAGGACTGAAGCTGCCCATTATCATAGTTCTCACCCCCTGGTTTCTAACACACTACAAACAGTCTTGTATAACAAGACATACCTTCCCATGAATGTGATATACATAATTGCTGTCAGTACTCTGATGTGCCCTGGATCCATGTTGGCATTGACTAGTGTTATAGGCAATGCATTAAACCACCTGTTGTAATCCATGTAGCTTTCCCGATTTACATTTACCTCTTGTGTACTGGAGTATGTGTTACCATTGCAGTTGACATATGTGATGTTGGTGTGTATTATTGACAATAATGGATGTTCACAGATGTGTGCGCTTACACTGTCTCTCAAAGCTTTCAGCATGACATTTGGGTGGTCTGAAGTACACATAGGTTTTAGAGAAAGTCACCTCACATAAGTCCATACATACAGTCAGTAACTTGTGATTAGAATCGGCTCTCAGAAATATTCAGTGGGACAGCTAACCTTAACTTGCCTTCATGCAGCTCTGAATTTTGTCTTGATTTAGATTGATAAGTCTGTCTTGATGAATTATCAACGTATCCTATTGTTATGGGGCCCTATGTATGTAATCAAACTACTGTAAGCCTGGACAATACTGTGCGTAAATCCTACCCTTTATTACAGAACAAATAGATTTTCATGACCTACATATATATCACACTAACAATATCTGATGTCACTGTGAGCATAGAAGAAACTGCTATGCCCACTGAGAATACCGTTTGCATGAGGAGTGTGTGCCATTCCACTGGAATGCAATGGTTAAATATAAATATATTAACGTTATACAGTGTTTTTTTTAAATCCACAGCAATTAATACAAGTTTTATTTTACACATTGTCTTTTAGGCTGACCAGTTTTCAGGGTTCCATATAAGATCTGTCTTGTGTGTTCCCATATGGAATAGTAACCATCAAATTATCGGTAAGTTAAATTTCTGTCTTCTATTTTGACCAAGTGTGTTACTTTTTATAGAAAAGTTAAGTGATATAGCTTGTTACCATAACTGAAAAGTAACAGTGCATTGTCCTTTAATCCTTTAAGTGTCATGGACAAGCTGAGCTTGCCATCAACAAAAACACTTTACTGTGGCAAGTACTAGCTCAGCTTATGTTTGCCACTTAGAGGTGGTGGAGAAGCCATCATATTTGTTTATGTCCTGAAAATGCACAGCAAGGGATGATCATAGAGCAGTGAGCATGTTTTCATGTATTTTATTAATAACGAGCGACTTGCCCGTCAAAAAATGACGGTCAATAGAATTTGTAATGCTGGGAAAAATGTTTGCCACACAATATTGGGCTCTGACATTCTTAACCTTTTGTTTTATTAAGTACCAATAAATGGAAATTTTTGAATAAAACTTTTTTATTTTTTTAACTTTCAACTTGTATTTAACCAACAGGTATATATAATTTTTTTTATAAATCTGAACTGTTTTCTTTGTCATACATGTAATAACAATATAACAATTTTGTTAACTTTTCATGAATAAATATTGTAAACCATAACAAACTTTTTAACATGCAACTTCTATTTTAAACAATAATAACATTTTTCAATAATAACAATTTTCCCAAACAAAGTATTTTGTACACTAACATGCTTTGTAACCTTTTTTTCTAAACTCATGTTAAATTAAATTAGCATTGAATCCAGAGGAAGGCAAACAATAAAAAACCCCATTGAAACGTGGCCAATTGTATCAAAGGGGGAAAAAAATTAATTCCTCCCTGACCCCATTAACTGGCGATCGGATTGCTCCCTGAATCAATACTACATATTAAAATTATACAGTTGAATTTATTAACAAATGCTTAAACTTGTGTTAACATATATTTTTTACTTTTTTCAAGATTGCTTGAAGTAACTTTTCACAACTTTGAAAAGACAATGTTATACAATATAGGTTTAAATAACTTTCCATAACTTTTAACAAACAATGTTAACATGTTAAATACTACTTTAAAACATTTAACTATAAACTTACAATTAAAGTAAATGGCACTTAATTGTTTTGTGGGGCCAATCATCTGAAAAGGTAACTTGTAAGACCTTCCAATCTGTGTAACCACAGTTTTGTGTTGTTTTTCATACTTTTTTATTTCTTGTTGTTGTACTTTGTTAAAATGGCACATCGAGTTTCCAATTGGAAATAGTGGTCCTGTATTCAAAGAGTCCCAAAGACCTCTAATTTTGTCCAGGAAGTAAAACCGCTGTTCTCTCTGTTTTTAGCCATTGTATGAAGTTTCTTCTTAAAATATTGCTACTTTAAAATCAGTTGGAGTAACATCACATTTTTTTCGTGAAAATAAAAGCACTGTACTGTATATTTACAGCACCTCATAGTACACAATGTTTTTTGTAAAAACACATCCATCTTCTAATAAATCACCCTGGTTTGTGTTTTCTTCAACATGTACTTTAATTTCCTCTGGATTATTGCATCTTGAAAATGCAACATATAGTTGTCCATGTGCAAACACAGGTTCCTTCAAAAAATACCAACAGACTTAAAAGTTTGTCCTTGAGATTTATTGATGGTCATGGCAAATGCCATGATAATGGGAAATTGTCTCCTTTGAAGGACAAAAGGCAAACCACTCGCACTTGGAGCCAAATCAATTCTCGGTATAAGAACTGGTTCGCCTTTATGGGTACCACTCATAATTTCTACGTGTATAAAATGATCCTTTAATTCCTTAACAATTAATCTGGTCCCATTACAAAGACCTTTTTTTGGATTCATATTTCTCAATAGCATGATAATTGTCCCTTTTTTAAGTTGCAAAACATGTGGTGGCATTCCAGAGGGAGTTAAAGAATTAATGAATTCCATACTAAAGTTTGCTTCACTCTCTTTGTCGTCAGCCAGAACAGAATCTGCACTGTAATAGTTTTTGGGGAGAGCATTGATTAATTTTAATATTTCGTTGTTTAAATTTAAGGCATCGTAATTTTTTGATGTCAATATGACTTTGCTTGCAATGTCAGAGTAATCCTCATTATTGATGGTATTGAGGAAGATTGTTGAAATCAGAGGTTCTTTTGAAATCATTTCTGGTGGAATTTGCACTACATCAGACGGTAAAATAGTTATTTTTGGCTGTTTTCCTTCTCCAATGTTAATGAGCCAATCATTGAAATCATTTTGCCCTTCAGATCTCATATTTACTTCTAATCTGAGGTGTGTAAATACTTTCCAAAGCTTACTTCTTTTAATACACATTTCAACTATGTCAGTACGATAGCATAGCTGCAAAATAGGATTCAATGCACTGTAAAAGTTATATAAATATGTAAACGGTTTGAGGATCCTATACCTTTAATGCAATGAGCTTAAAGAATCATCAACAACAGTAATATCTAAATTCATTGGAAAAGTGAGATAATGAACAATTGATAGTTGAGTAGCAAGCAGAAAATGTAAAACAACTAAACATTTTTTTTTCTTGTAGTAAATGTGTTATTATGACTAATTATTAATTAATTAACATTATTATTCATGAAGAATAAAATAATAAATGAAGATTAATAGTTGAGCATCAATGTCAAAATCTAATTCCAGTGAATTTTTTTTTTGTTATAAACTTTAAAATTAATGTCCATTAATTAATGTGAAAATAAAAGCACTGTACTGTATATTTACAGCACCTCATAGTACACAATGTTTTTGTAAAAACACATCCATCTTCTAATAAATCACCCTGGTTTGTGTTTTCTTCAACATGTACTTTAATTTCCTCTGGATTATTGCATCTTGAAAATGCAACATATAGTTGTCCATGTGCAAACACAGGTTCCTTCAAAAAAATACCAACAGACTTAAAAGTTTGTCCTTGAGATTTATTGATGGTCATGGCAAATGCCATGATAATGGGAAATTGTCTCCTTTGAAGGACAAAAGGCAAACCACTCTCACTTGGAGCCAAATCAATTCTCGGTATAACAACTGGTTCGCCTTTATGGGTACCACTCATAATTTCTACATGTATAAAATGATCCTTTAATTCCTTAACAATTAATCTGGTCCCATTACAAAGTCCTTTTTTTGGATTCATATTTCTCAATAGCATGATAATTGCCCCTTTTTTAAGTTGCAAAACATGTGGTGGCATTCCAGAGGGAGTTAAAGAATTAATGAATTCCATACTAAAGTTTGCTTCACTCTCTTTGTCGTCAGCCAGAACAGAATCTGCACTGTAATAGTTTTTGGGGAGAGCATTGATTAATTTTAATATTTCGTGTTTAAATTTAAGGCATCGTAATTTTTTGATGTCAATATGACTTTGCTTGCAATGTCAGAGTAATCCTCATTATTGATGGTATTGAGGAAGATTGTTGAAATCAGAGGTTCTTTTGAAATCATTTCTGGTGGAATTTGCACTACATCAGCAGGTAAATTAGTTATTTTTGGCTGTTTTCCTTCTCCAATGTTAATGAGCCAATCATTGAATTCATTTTGCCCTTCAGATCTCATATTTACTTCTAATCTGAGGTGTGTAAATACTTTCCAAAGCTTACTTCTTTTAATACACATTTCAACTATGTCAGTACGATAGCATAGCTGCAAAATAGAATTCAATGCACTGTAAAAGTTATATAAATATGTAAACGGTTTGAGGATCCTATACCTTTAATGCAATGAGCTTAAAGAATCATCAACAGTAATATCTAAATTCATTGGAAAAGTGAGATAATGAACAATTGATAGTTGAGTAGCAAGCAGAAAATGTAAAACAACTAAACATTTTTTTTTCTTGTAGTAAATGTGTTATTATGACTAATTATTAATTAATTAACATTATTATTAATGATGAATAAAATAATAAATGAAGATTAATAGTTGAGCATCAATGTCAAAATCTAATTCCAGTGAATTTTTTTTTTGTTATAAACTTTAAAATTAATGTCCATTAAAAATTAATGAATCAATGAATAAACATATTTGAAATGGTTAATGATTAATACCGTGGTAAAGTACAGGTATTGCAAAATGCAGAAATTTATATAATTTTATTTTTTACTAATAATTATTGATTAATAAAATTACTGTCCATTAAAAATTAATTAATCAATAAATAAACATATTTCAAATGGTTAATGATTAATACCGTGCTAAAATACAGATATTGCAAAATGCATCTTTTTTTTATATATACTTTACTAATAAATGAGTTAATATACTTTACCTATGAATAAGATATATCCAGTAATAAATATCCTGAAGAGCTAACAATCTCTTTGGATTTTCCGGCAGCCGAAAACGTCCAGTCAGACTGTCATCACCTGAGGAGAAAGTGTGAGCTCTGTGGCAATTGTGCCCTATATATAGGCTTTGTGCGCGAGGCAAAACCGTTATTTTAGGCGGGAAATCCACCATTTCAGATACGTTATTGTGTAAATTGTCTTAAAATGGTGGCTATATTGTATGTGTGTTACGCGTATCGGAATGATTTTGCAAAACTCTGTTGTACTACCTGGTATAACTCCTACGTGTTGGGCTCTGTTTTGCGAGTTAAGGGTCCTGTAGCCTCGTTTTCTTTTTTTTCGGCGGCCATTTTTTCTCTCGCTTAGCGGATTTTCGTTTGTTTAAACTCGTGAATTTCGCCTTAAATGGAGTTGTAACTTCACTTGCACAGGTCCTGGTTGTGGGTATGTTTTTTATGGTTTTTTTTGTGTGTATTTATTGTTTTTTGACTGTTTTCCGTTTCACCCCGTGTTCGGCCGTTAAGGTCGTATTTTTCCTTACTCGTAATGTTTTTTTTTCTAAGTAGTACGTGTGAGAGTTTATGACGTTAAGGTCGGTTCCGAGGAGCATGTGGGTGGTGGTAATGGCTTGTGAGGCGTAATGGTGTTGGTAATGGCGTGTGAGGCGTAATGGTGTTGGTAATGGCGTATGAGGCGTTGGTAAGTTGTGCTACGCGAGGGTCCGCATTTGCGGACAGAACTGCATCCCTCGCTTCACGAGGGATGCAGTTCTTGCGAGCTCGCTTTGCGAGCTCGCAAAGCGTGACGACGTCTCGTAGTTTGACAACTATTATATGTGATAGCACCCATGGCACCTACCTTGTAGGTAAGGTGGATGCTCAGTCAACAATATCTAGTAGGGGGAAGTGATCACAACACTCATTAGCATGCTGCACTTTCTTTCTTCTCCCTACCCGGGCATTATCAGTACTGCTTTATACTCCCTCCCTATTTAACTCCTCTTGGATGTGACAACATGTCTGTCCAATGATGTCATGTGATAGCATGTTCACATTTTAATTTATTTTTTAAATATTGAATTTATTGAAAATGTATTTATTGTGGAAAATGATTTCAAATAAAATATTTTTTATTAAAAAGTTTAGCGGTTTAATTTTCCACTCCCATAAAGTTTAGTTTTCTGACTCAATGGGAGTATTGCCCACAAAAATCTCTAATCTATCTATCCATTCACAAATAAACCCAGTCCTATGGCATTATAGGGTTTATTTATGCCACTAATCCATGATAAATATAACGAATGTATAAAGGGACTACACCCAGGGCGGATAAAAGGGGCTGGGAAAAGTAGTAGAGAAACTTACCTTACCAGTTTTGTAGTACCTTTGGTTGGAAAAGTACTAGTGCCTTGGCAGGTGTGAGAAACATTTTCCAGTGTGCTGAATGCCAGATTTTTTCATAATATGTCTTCACTCTAGATCCACAAAGGCCCTTTGATAAGATTAGCTATAAGTATATTTTTAGTGTGTTAAGTAAATATGCCATTCCTGAAACATTTGATGTTGTTCTTGTTTAGTCAAGTCTGACTCTACATGAACTCATGTACACACCAGGCACATCTGTCAGTCACTGTCCTCTGACCTCCCTCAAGCTCATGTTCATTTCTTCATTTACATCATCTATCCATCTCTGCTACCCCTTCTTCGTATTTCTTCAATCTTTCCCAGCATCAGAGTCTTCTCTAGGGAATCCTGTCTTTTCAGGATATGACCAGAATATTTGAGTTTTAGCCTCGTGATTCGGCCTTCTAGTGAATAGTTTGGTTTGATTTCCTGTAGTACTGATCAATTTGATTTATTTGCAACCAAAGGGACTCTAAGCAGTTTTTTTTCCAGCACCACAGTTCAAAGGCGTCAATTCTATAACACTCAGCCTTCTTTATGCTCCAGCTCTCACATCCATATGTTACTACTGGGAATACCATAGTTCTACCTGCCCAGACTTTGGAAATAAGGTAATATGTTTACTTTTTAATTGCTTTTTCAAACGTGTCATTACTTCTCCAGAAGCAAGCATATTTTGATTTCATGGCTGCAGTCACCAACCACTGAGATCTCAGAGCTAAGGAAATAAAATCTGGCACTGCCTTCACTTCTTCCCCATCTATTTACCAGGAACTGAGATTGCTGTTTGCCATGATCTTCATCTTTTTAACATTTAGCAGCAGGCGAGCTTTTGCGCTTTTTTCTTTCACCCTCATCCATAAGCCTTTTAGTTCCTTCTCACTTTAAGCCATATGTGTAGTATCATCTGAAGTTATTTATATTTGTCTCAGCAATACTGATTCTTTGGATTCGTCCAGCTCAACCTTATGCAGGAGAAGTTGAACAATTAAGGTGACAATATTCAACCTTGCCGTACTATTTTCCCAATCTTGAACCATTCAGCTGTCCCATGATCATTACTGACCTTGGCTTCTTGGTCCACTTACAGATTTCCCAAAATTCTGTCCAAGCTTCTTCAGGCATTCTATCTAATATGTCTACTTCCTTCAATCTATTCACAAGGGATATCATGTATTCCATATCTTCTTGGGCTGAAAATGTTCCCTCTTTTTCTCAGTTTAATTGTTTACTTTGCATTAAGAAGCTCATGAGCTGAATCACAGTCAGCTCCATGTCTTGTTTTTGTTGACTGTGTAGAGCTCCTCCATCTTTCTCTACAAAATGTATAGTCAATTCCATATCTAGATTGTGCATCTGGTGATGTCCATGTGTAGAGTACTATGACCAGAGAATTATCTTGAATTCTACAAATCTCTGACCGTCTTCATTTGTAGTGTGGTTACAAATTATGGGCCCTATTAAATTCCAGCCTCGTAAATAAGAGGCTTCTACTTAAGCCCTACGTACTGCAAAGTTTCTCTAACTTACAATGCTATTAAATTAGCCCTGCTGCAAGCAACGTATGAGCTACGCAGCAGGGCCGTACGTATCTACACTGCGTAAATGTACATGAGGAGTGACAGCCTGCAAGATGATATCGCAGGCTCCCACTCCTCATCAAGTGCTGCGGGGGTCCTAAAAGGGACCTCCGCGGCAGTCCCCCACATAAGCCCTGCCGTGGGGGGTACTCCAACCCCCCCCCCCCAGGCACCTAAAATGAACCCCCCCTCAATGCGGGGGTCCCTGTCGGGACCCCCGAAGTGTCCTCACATGAACACCTTGCTGCAGGGGTCCATAGGAACCCCCGCAGCCCCCACACATTAACCCCTTGCAGCGGGGGTCCCCGATCGGCACCGATCAGGCCCCCGCTGCATTGAAAACGTTTAAATTCCCCGCCGCGGCTCCTTTAAGGGGCCGCGGCACACTATTACCCAATCCCGGCCGCGGCACTTAAAATTAACCCCCCTCTATGCTGGGGGTCCCCATCGGGACCCCCGAAGTGTCCCCACATAAACCCCCTGCAGCGGGGGGCCCCGATCGGCACCGATCGTGACCCTGCTGCAATTCAATTTTAAATTTCCCGCCTCGCGGGTCCTCAAAGGACCGTAAAGGTCCTGAAAGGACTCGCACTAAAAATATTAACCCCAGGCAACTATAATTACCCCATTAACTCATGGTGGTCAATACAGACCACCATAAGGCCTAAATTAACCCATTAACTAATGATGGTCAATACAGACCACCATAAGGCCTAAATTAACCCATTAACTAATGATGGTCAATACAGACCACCATAAGGCCTAAATTAACCCATTAACTAATGATGGTCAATACAGACCACCATAAGGCCTAAATTAACCCATTAACTAATGATGGTCAATACAGACCACCATAAGGCCTAAATTAACCCATTAACTCATGGTGGTCAATACAGACCACCATAAGGCCTAAATGAACCCATTAACTCATGGTGGTCAATACAGACCACCATAAGGCCTAAATTAACCCATTAACTCATGGTGGTCAATACAGACCACCATAAGGCCTAAATTAACCCATTAACTCATGATGGTCAATACAGACCACCATAAGGCCTAAATTAACCCATTAACTCATGGTGGTCAATACAGACCACCATAAGGCCTAAATTAACCCATTAACTCATGATGGTCAATACAGACCACCATAAGGCTCTATTTAACCCCATCAGTCCCATAAGGGTATATTATTACCATTATGGGCCTGTTACAACCCAACATTAACCACATAAGTGCCATGATGGTCCTCAAGGACCATCATGACACTAACTACAAACACTACACTATAACCCCCAATAAACCATTTAATCTAAACTAACCCCCCTCTACACTAATCTATTAACACTTACACTACCTACCTACACTACCTACCCCCTAATAAACCTCCCCAACACTCTAATTACAAAAAACAAAAAACCTACAGCACAGAAAACAAAAAAACCTACAGTACAGAAAAAAAAAAAAAAATTACAACCCCACCCCCCACTACAGAAAACAAAAAAATACATTACAACCCCACCCCCCACTACAGAAAATAAAAAAATTACACACCTGAAAAGGAAAGACAGATAAACACAATACAATACATACATATAATACATTACATACATGACATACAATACATGACATTACATACATGACATATAATATATTACATATAATATATTACATATAATATATTACATATAATACATTACATACATTACATACAATACATGACATTACATACATTACATATAATATATTACATATAATATATTACATATAGTCCAAATCAAATACCCCCTATCTATCTAACATACAATCTATTTAATTTAAAATAAATCCTAACTATATCAAATACATCCCCCTATCTATCTAATATACAAAAAATCCTAACTACATACACAGACCCTTATTCTAAAATAAAATAAAATAATTACAGTCCTAACTAGATACACAGACCCTAATTCTAAAATAAAATAAAATAATTACAGTCCTAACTACACAGACCCTAATTCTAAGCTAAAATCAATAAATTAAGACCACTTACCTTTAAGATGTTGCTTCAGATCACTAACCTATGGGTCAAACAAAACAAAAAATTAGTACAAAACATTAACATCCAATAAATAAACATTCTATACATTCTAAATATTCAACTCACCTTTACAGCATGTCCCGTCACTGTTTAGCTCTTCCGGCGCGGCCCTGTTAAAAAAAAAAAACACAATACATGAATACATTAATACAATATATAAACAATAAATAAAATACACATATAAACATCTAAATATACATTTAACTTACCTCCCGGCGATGTCCCCGGCATTCTCTCCTTCAGCCCCGGCTGGGCCGCGGAACCATCCGCGCTCTAAAAAAAAAAAACTAACGGAGGTCTGCACTGGCAGACCTCCCCGACGCTAATGAACGGAGTCGTTTCCGGGAGGAAATTGGCATTGGCGGATTGTGATTGGCTGAAAAAGCCAATCAAAAGTCGTCAATGTAGGAGCCAATCAGGATGCACAGATGTCTTCTACCAATCACTCCGTGGGGGTGTATCCCATAGTGATTGGCTGAAGGCATCTGAGCCTTGTGATTGGTTCCCAGAAAGATAGACAAGTGTTTTAGCCAATCAGGGTGGGATATTGGGGTGTATCCCATCCTGATTGGCTCACACATTGACGACTTTTGATTGGCTGAAATTGATAGACAGCTTTTTCAGCCAATCACAAGCCGCCAATGCCAATTTTCTCCCGGAAACGACTCCGGGAGGTTCATTAGCGTCGGGGAGGTCTGCCAGTGCAGACCTCGGTTAGTTTTTTTTTGTTTTTTTTTTAGAGCGCGGATGGTTCCGCGGCCCAGCCGGGGCTGAAGGAGAGAAGGCCGGGGACTTCGCGGGGAGGTAAGTTAAATGTATATTTAGATATTTATATGTGTATTTTATTTATTGTTTATATATTGTATTAATGTATTCATGTATTGTGTTTTTTTTTTAACAGGGCCGCGCCGGAAGAGCTAAACAGTGACGGGACATGCTGTAAAGGTGAGTTGAATATTTAGAATGTATAGAATGTTTATTTATTGGATGTTAATGTTTTGTACTAATTTTTTGTTTTGTTTGACCCATAGGTTAGTGATCTGAAGCAACATCTTAAAGGTAAGTGGTCTTAATTTATTGATTTTAGCTTAGAATTAGGGTCTGTGTAGTTAGGACTGTAATTATTTTATTTTATTTTAGAATAAGGGTCTGTGTATGTAGTTAGGACTGTAATTATTTTATTTTATTTTAAAATTAGGGTCTGTGTATGTAGTTAGGATTTTTTGTATATTAGATAGATAGGGGGATGTATTTGATATAGTTAGGATTTATTTTAAATTAAATAGATTGTATGTTAGATAGATAGGGGGTATTTGATTTGGACTATATGTAATATATTATATGTAATATATTATATTTAATATATTATATGTAATATATTATATGTAATATATTATATGTAATGTATGTAATGTCATGTATTGTATGTAATGTATGTAATGTATTATATTTAATATATTATATGTAATATATTATATGTAATATATTATATTTAATATATTATATGTAATATATTATATGTAATATATTATATGTAATGTATGTAATGTCATGTATTGTATGTAATGTGTGTAATGTATTATATTTAATATATTATATGTAATATATTATATGTAATATATTATATTTAATATATTATATGTAATATATTATATGTAATATATTATATGTCATGTATGTAATGTCATGTATTGTATGTCATGTATGTAATGTATTATATGTATGTATTGTATTGTGTTTATCTGTCTTTCCTTTTCAGGTGTGTAATTTTTTTATTTTCTGTAGTGGGGGGTGGGGTTGTAATGTATTTTTTTGTTTTCTGTAGTGGGGGGTGGGGTTGTAATTTTTTTTTTTTTCTGTACTGTAGGATTTTTTGTTTTCTGTGCTGTAGGTTTTTTGTTTTTTGTAATTAGAGTGTTGGGGAGGTTTATTAGGGGGTAGGTAGTGTAGGTAGGTAGTGTAAGTGTTAATAGATTAGTGTAGAGGGGGGTTAGTTAAGATTAAATGGTTTATTGGGGGTTATAGTGTAGTGTTTGTAGTTAGTGTCATGATGGTCCTTGAGGACCATCATGGCACTTATGTGGTTAATGTTGGGTTGTAACCGGCCCATAATGGTAATAATATACCCTTATGGGACTGATGGGGTTAAATAGAGCCTTATGGTGGTCTGTATTGACCATCATTAGTTAATGGGTTAATTTAGGCCTTATGGTGGTCTATATTGACCATCATTAGTTAATGGGTTAATTTAGGCCTTATGGTGGTCTGTATTGACCATCATTAGTTAATGGGTTAATTTAGGCCTTATGGTGGTCTGTATTGACCATCATTAGTTAATTTGTTAAATAGAGCCTTATGGTGGTCTGTATTGACCATCATTAGTTAATGGGTTAATTTAGGCCTTATGGTGGTCTGTATTGACCATCATTAGTTAATGGGTTACATAGAGCCTTATGGTGGTCTGTATTGACCATCATTAGTTAATGGGTTAATTTAGGCCTTATGGTGGTCTGTATTGACCATCATTAGTTAATGGGTTAATTTAGGCCTTATGGTGGTCTGTATTGACCATCATTAGTTAATGGGTTAAATAGAGCCTTATGGTGGTCTGTATTGACCATCATTAGTTAATGGGTTAATTTAGGCCTTATGGTGGTCTGTATTGACCATCATTAGTTAATGGGTTAAATAGAGCCTTATGGTGGTCTGTATTGACCATCATGAGTTAATGGGTTAATTTAGGCCTTATGGTGGTCAGTATTGACCATCATGAGTTAATGGGGTAATTATAGTTGTCTGGGGATAATATTTTCAGTGCGAGTCCTTTCAGGACCTTTACGGTCCTTTGAGGACCCGCGAGGCGGGAAATTTAAAATTGAATTGCAGCAGGGTCACGATCTATGCAGATCGGGGCCCCCCGCTGCAGGGGGTTTATGTGGGGACACTTCGGGGGTCCCGATGGGGACCCCCTGCATAGAGGGGGGTTAATTTTAAGTGCCGCGGCCGGGATTGGGTAATAGTGTGCCGCGGCCCCTTTAAGGAGCCGCGGCGGGGAATTTAAAAGTTTTAAATGCAGCGGGGGGCCTGATCTATGCAGATCGGGGACCCCCGCTGCAAGAGGTTAATGTGGGGTGCTGCAGGGGTCCTGATAGAGACCCCTGCAGCATGGGGATGTGTATAGGGTGCAGGGGGGAGCCTCACACTGCTGTCTCGGGCTGTTCCGAGGCAGCACGTAGAGGCTTCGGATCCCTTGCATGGACTTTTTGTCCACGTAGGGATTCTTACGATATGCGAGACTCGTGCATAGATTTAAGGCTACGTAGCTCTCTCGGAGCCTATTCTCGGCCATTTTCTCGCAGTCATATCGTAAAGCAGGCTGCGAGAGATTCGGTACTCGCAAACAGCAGGAAAACTGCCTTTTGCGAGCACCGAGAGAACTACGAGGGAGAATTTAATAGGGCCCTATGTATTCAGAATCTAATAGTACACCTTTAATACATGTTTGGCTCATTTGGAGTTCACTGTTTTAAATATTACAATTGATCCTTTATTACGAATTATACAGAATGATATGGCTATACAATCATTGGAAGTGATATAATCACATTTTACTGCTTATACGCTATTTTTGTTTGATTGAAAAAACGATGTTTAAACTATTTTAAAAGTTTGCCAAAGTCTCCAACTCTGTTCTAAATATTGACAAATGTGGAGCTCCGTGGACTCGCCCATCTAATACTAAGTTTCAGCTGGCGTTTAAAATAAAAGAAGCAAAGTCTAGTATTAATGTTTTTTAGAATGAGGATTCAGCTAAACTTAACTGAGAAAAAAAAAGTTTAAAATCTGTTCAGAAAAAGTAAAATGAAAAAAACAAATTAATTGTTATTTCAGGGAGAATAGAAAATAGACAGATTTCAACTACTTCCAATTTTTATCTATTTAGGTTTTGGTTTATTTCACCTTAAAATCTGTAAGCTTTCATATATAGTAATTTTTTCTAACTTCTTTGTGACAACCGCTCCAATATTTTAAAACAAAAGGTCACTTACTTGCCTAGGAATAAAGTAGACTTGGGATATGTAATACCTTACTTTTTTTCTGCTATGTTTTTATGTTTTAATTTTGTTTTTAATTTTGGATATACTGGGCAGATTTGGAAGGAATACTTCAGAAAATGGTTGTCCCCTAGGAGTAGATTGTGGAAGGAAGGAACAGGAATCAAAATAAGTCCAAGGAAAGGTGTCCTACAAACGTTTTCAGAGCATTGAAGCTAATAAAAGTAGAAATTCATGTACAGAAGCTAACTATCATGCCCAGAAAAGGCCTTTATAAATTGCTGTTGGGGAGGAATTGCTCCTCGACCCTGAATTGCAATGATTCTCCCTTTCAAAAGGTGCCTTAAGATTGTGAAACTATCCTAGAGACCACCTTAAGGTTAGAGATATCAAATGATTATGATAGTAAAATTTATGTTAGGAAGAATGTTCACCAATGTGTTGTAACATATAAAAGCTGTTCAAAACCATTGTGTAAAGATATTGTTGAGGCTATAGACTAGGGGTGGCGAACGTTAGGCCTGAGGGCCGTATAAGGCCCCCAAAGTCGTTTGGTGTGACCATTCTCCGTATTCAATCCAAATGTTTGACCAAATATCGCAGGCAAATTTCTAAGTTGATAATTTTGTTTGGCCCTCAAATTATTTTATAAATATTCAAATGGCCCTTGGCAGAAAAAAGTTTCCTCACCCCTGCTACAGAACATCTCTTAGTGGGATATTCCTTTACAGTCATTGTGTATGGCAGAAATTGTCCTCTTTGTGGGAGTGTCAGAATTGGGCGAATCAGGCTTAAAGTGACATTAGATATGGCGTTTTCTTCAGATGTCAGAACTCTCGTCATCTATATACCATCGGACTTCTTAAAATGAAATAACAGATTATCACTTTTGGACAGCTCGTTCTTTATTAACTATAAAAAAAACTGAAATCTCTAGTTATGCAGCAGCTTTTTGGTGTTACAATGAAATAAAAAAAAAAATCTGTATATAAGAAAGGTAAGACAAGAAAGAAAATCCAAACTCCAGAAAGGGATAACATTTTATATATGAGTGGAACGCTGTCAAAAATAACCTGTCTATGTATTATTTATCTTTTTGTTGTATTAACATGACATGTTTTAATTTCTAGAAAATGTAATTTATGGACATTTGTAAATATATAATTGTTCTACACTGTTGTGTTTTTTGTTTCTTTTAACAAGTATACCTACAGGGATCCCTGTGTTTAGATTCCATAGGGATCTATAAGGACCTTTCTTGTAGGTTGCAGACCCCACTCCAAGGTATAAGGGATAATGAGGAAGGGAAATGACACTTATTATTATTATTATTATTATTAATTGTATTACTAGAATATTGCCCGTCAAAAAATTACGGGAATCAAATTGCAAGTGAGCTAATGCTGTTTGGTGTATGGTAATGAACTAAATAATACATTAATAAAGGAATATACTTTACCTATTTTGAAGTAATATATGTAGGAAGCATTATGCTGAAGAGCTGACAATCTGTTTTCATGTTGCTGCAGCATCAGTGCTGTGGAGCTGTTGTGTAAGTGTCTTAGCAATGTGTGCAGTGTGTACTCTAATTAGGCTGTGTGCGCAAGCAAAATCCGTTAGGGTAGCTTTGTACTTCCACATTGTGTAAGTTAGTGTTGTAAAATGGCGCCTAAGTGTGGTACGCGGCAGCTGGTGATTTTGCGTCCTTGTTCTTGGAGCTCGTCAGGCTTTTTCGCAAAATCTGCATGTGTTTGGTGGTATTTTGCGTGTTTACGGTCCGGTAGCCTCGTTTAGGGGATTTTCGGGTGTCTAAACTCTTCAATTTTGATTTAAATCAAGGTGTAACTTCACTTGCAGAGGTCCTGGGTGATCCCTCTTGCTGTGGGTTAGCTTTTTATGTGTTTATTGTTTGTATTTATTGTGTTTTGAATGTTGTGAGGTTCGTGCGGGTCGTCGTAAAAGTTGTAATTTTGCGAGGTCGTAATATTTTTTTTTTTCTAAGTCCTGCGTCTCGTATTTCTGTGTTGTAAGTCTGTAAATGTTGCGAGGTCCGTAGTTGCTTGCAAGGAGCACGAGGGCCGCAGCGTTAGCAACAACTTTTGACAAGCAGAAGCAGTAGATAAGGTCTGTGGGATAGGGCTGTGGTTCAGCTAGAAGCAGTGAATGAGAGCTAAGGTGGGTCTGTGTTCTGAGTCTGAAGGGAAAAAAATAGGTAGAGATGGGGCTTATAAGATATATTAATTAGTAGTGGGGTATAGGTGGCGGGGTCATAAACCTTTGTCACCTTAATTGTATTTATTTGAACCCTTTCTCTGCCATGATCATAAAAAGGGAGGGTATAGATTTTTGTCCATGTGAGTGCTCGTGATTTCTTGCAGGGTAAATGAAGGATATTTTAAGATTGGAGCACAGAGCATAACATGTAGCACGCACTTTATAACTGCTTATGCATTATGGTCAGTTGCGGGCAGCGTGTATTAACAATGTTAGAGCGAACATAAGAATTATTATAGGAGTCATGTAATCAAGCCCTAATTCTTTAAATAGAACAAAAACCAAGAGCCTCATTCAATTCAAAGGCCACATCTTGCGGTATATAGGCCGTATGCATGCAGGCCTGCTGTGGCTCGCATTCTGCTACAAATCCGGTGCTATTCAATTGATCATGCCCGCAAGTTACGGGTCGAAAGCCGAAACCGAAAACCATGGAATCGTATGTAGCATTTTAGAGAGTGAACAAGATCAATTAAGCAAGGCCGTAACTCCCGATTTAGAGACAGCCAATAGAAAATGAGACCGTCATAATTACGTCTGTAAAACATGGAGGTTACATGTCAATCTATTAGCGGTTATAGGTCTGGTATGCTAAATCCAAAATATTAAAAATGAATGCCAATACTTTTCTAGTCCATGTGGGTGGGTGGCCTGACATGTATTAACTCATTGATTTACGAGATCCCGATATATCAAAAATCAAAGGCTTAGATGGGATGTACTTTTTGGCTGTAACAACCGCAGGGATGTTGAGCCTGTAACATGTAGACCGTTTGCGGCTGTCAAAAAGACGCCAATTGAATAGCAAATTAGTTTACGGGCTCCAGTAACTTACAATTGCTCAATTGAACGAGGCTCCAAGTGTGCTTGAGAATTCTACACATAGCTAATCTTATATATTAAATAGACATGGAACTTATTTTTTTTTAAAAAGCAGCACTCTCAGCACCTGCCACTGTCAAATTCTGATTTTGGAATGTAAGGTAAAATCAAATTTAGAAAGGATAAAAATGTTATGTTTTTTACATTACTTGCTAATATAAATGCGTGCTTGACAAATATGTGAGTTCTGTGGCATGCATAAAAAAAACAACAACGGAATTGTGCAGAACTCAGTAAAATCTTTACTAATATTTGGATGACATTCTAGCAAGCTGGCTTTTCTGTCATTGATACAACAAGTGTAGAATCAGTTATTTAGAAAGCTCAAATGTTGTCAGAATCAGTATAGTTTGAATGTTAATATAATTTTGGGAACACATAGCTGTAAAATATCTACTGTATGGGCCCAGCCGAGAGGCATAAATAACATGTGGTCTAAATTGCTGAGAAAACGTGTAAAGGACCACTGTAGAGTGTAACAAACTAGCAGCATAAACAACTATTTTTGCAATAAGCATAAAAGTAGAAGACCTGCTTTTACCATGGGTGCTTCCATCTTAGATAACTAAGGGGAGGGTTATGCTACTGGGCTTACTCTTTATTTGTTCCTATTTTCTTTCAGCACAACTGAATGGAAATGTTATCTGAATATATAGCACTCCCCATTCCACCCAGGTGACGAATCATGTAAGAAACAAAGAAGCAAAGCAGTATTGGCACGTATTGGTATAGGAGTAATTGATAGATAAAGTGTCTTAAGGATGATTTTATAGAAATAGAAAACAAGGTTAAGGCAAGGATCTCCTGAGATACTACCAGTGCCACGTAGTAACACAGGGTGGCAGAATGAACTTACAGAGGTTAATGTGTTGCTAAAGAAGTGGTGCACTAAAAGGGTTTGAGTTTTTTAGTGCACTGGGATGACTTTTTACTTGGGTACAATACCTATAGCAGTGATGGATTGCATCTTAATGAAGCTTGTGTGCTAGGGGAAAGGATGGTAGAAAGGCTGAGTGAGTTCTTAAACTAGTAATTACATGGAGGGACTAGATGGAAGTAATGGGGTAGAAAGTGTAGAGGGGTAAAGGATGAAGTAGGTACTCATGGGGGAGGAGGAGGGTTAGTATAGTCTATAGCGAAGTATTTCTAATAACTCAAATACAGTGACAGGCACTTCAAAACTACAGACTCATAACAACCTAAGATGTATGCTTGCTAAGGCCAGAAGCTTGCCAGGAAAAATGTATTATTACTAATTATTAGCAGTACATGAGAAATGGGACTTAATCGGCATTACTGAAACATGGTGGGATGAATCTCATGACTGGACTGTTAATTTGGATGGTTATAACCAATTTTGGAAAGAAAGGCGCAATGGTAAAAAAAGGAAAAGGGGTTTGCCTGTATGTTAAGCCTGAATTTAAGCCTATAATTATGAATGAGACCAGCATTTCAGGTTCTTTGAGTGCCCTCAGAAATCATTACCTGGCCCAGGTTATACAAGAACCTACTAGAGATGAGGCTTGGATTTAATCATCACAAGTAACAGTGATTTCATATCAAAAGTTGAAACAGTGCAACCTTTGGGAAACAGTGATCACATTACAGTCTCATTTGAAATTGAATTAAAAAACAAAGTTGTAAGGGGCCAACAAAAACTCTTACATTTAAAAGGGCAAATTAAGGGCAGCAATACAAAGTATAGACTGGTACAACTGATGGGTAAAAATACTAAACATAAATGGACAACATTCAAATCCTTACTAAATATTCCACCCTTTATTCGGCACTCACTGCATCCCATGTGGCTTAACAATGATTTAAAGATCGCGATACAGAGTAAAAAAAAGGCATTTAAATTATACAAAAAAAAGGGCACAGTGACTGCTTTACGTGAGTACAAAGAAATGGTCTGTATTCTATTGCCCAATTTGCAAATTTATACACCCAGAAAATCACTCTTAATATTGCCACATATTCTATTAGCTCCTCGCATTCTGATTACTAGTTCCCTGCCCACAATCACTACGGGCCAGACAAACCCACAAAACTGGCCTGAGAACTCCATTGGTTTTACCACAGCTCGAATATTACGAGATCATAATAATTAAATTTACACAAAATGTATATTCTATTAGACCTGTAGCTCTAGCTTGCAAATTAAATCTAACCCGCAATTGAAAACAGTATCTGTCAAAAATATTGTATTAAATAGGTTATGCAAGGGCTTTTACAAAAACTTATTAAAGCTGTAACAGCAATTAAAAACACAGTTCTGGACTATAAAAGCATGGGAAGGCATGGAAGGACATTATAAGTAATTGCACAACAGTCTCAAACCCACAAATATATTTTTTTTATATGTTATTTCTGAGTAATATTGATACCGGGACTCAGGGGTTGATACATATCATGAACCCACATAGACTTTAACAGATGATCTAATGCATTTTATAGAGTGTTAGACTGCAAATATTACTTACTAGCGACTTGCCCCCTCCTCTAACTTGTGGGCCTTGCAATGAGCCCCCCCCCCCTCTACTTTACCAGCCTTGTGATGAGCGCCGTTGGTGCTCATCGCGAGCCCTGCAATGTGCTGCTTTGCCAGTCATTGCAGACGTCGGCCAATCTGCAACTTTCGGGCCTTCGGCACTCATTGCGAGCCTCTCCCCACTCTCTCCCTCTCGTGTCTCTTTGCCCCCTCTCCCTCCCCTGTTTTTTCCCCCTTTATCTCCCTCCCCTGTGTCTCTTTTCCCCCCTCTCTCACCCCTGTGTCTCTTTCCACCCCACTCCCTCCCCTGCTTTGATGTAACAATTAGGATTACAGTCTGCTTGTCTGTCTCCATTGTGGCCAAAATAAAGCCCCACAATGTTATTTGGCAGTTAGACACCTCTTTCACCCTGATCAAGTACTCTGAGCAGAACATTAACATACTGAGCTGCACATTAGAATACTGAGTCGCCTATTGGCACACTGAGTCACCCATTGGCACACTGGGACACATATTGGGATTCTGTAGTGCATAATGGAACACTGGTACGCATATTGGCACACAGGGACGCATATTGGCACTCTAGGACACACATTGGCACACATAGGAGCTGCATATAATTTGTAACTATTTCAGAAATAATTTACTGTAGGCACAAAATGCTAGTATAATGTATACCCAGTTTTTAAAGCTCTTCAATACTAAATGAAGTTCCTGTTGGGGTGACAGAGTCCCTATCAGGTGGGGGTTGCCAAGGCCCTCAGTTCTGGTGGTAAGCTGTAAGTGGTGGTATAATGCTGGGACTCAATGGTATAATACAGAAGCCCTGCATCAAGTCAGTGCACCTTCCAGATGTGACACAGTAACAATACCGCACAATATATGGACACTATAATAAGAACATATAGGTTCCCCTCCTCGCTGGGTGCCTGCCTGGCATATCTGGTACTCAACCATGCTGGTCTCTCCCTCAGGTCACATAGGCTCTAATATCAGGGTTCTAGATTTGGGAAACTGCACCCGGAACTGACAGAAATACAGCACGTGAAGTCACGCCCCCCTACCAGAAGCATGGAGTACGGTGACTGGAGAGGGTCAGAACAGTGCGAGCACAGCAAAGGCACAGCTGGATATGTGAGCTCTTTGTTATAGAGTGTGACCACAGTGGTTCTTCTGCATTACTGCAGATTTATAGACATGTGTGTCGTGCGGGCCTCGCGACGAGCACCTTCAGTGCTCATTGCGAGCCCTGCAATGAACGCCTATGGCGCTCATTGCAGCTGAGGGTGAGGGAGCATCAGTGGGGGCGCTCATTGAAGCACGATCAAGCCCCAGTTGTTGTCACGCAATGTTTCGGGGCCCGCAATGATTGCCTTCAGTGCGCCTGCACTCAAATTTGTGAGTTTGAGGCATTTGCAAGCAGCTAATAGAATATGGCCCAATGTTTGCAAATAATTGGTTGACGCAGGAAGAAATCTAAAAGAGGTTGTTAAAAATAAATGTTAATAAAGCCCCGGGTTCTGATGGAATACATCCACTGGTACTGGATTCTGTAATAGTCAAATCATTATATCTAACATTCAAGACTCACTCAGCACAGGGTCGCTACTAGATGACTGGAGAAAAGTAGAGTTGATACCTATATTTAAGATGGGAGCAAGAGCGAATCCAGGGAATTATAGACCTGTAAGCCTCTTCTGTAGTGGAAATTTTTTAGAAGGGTTAATAAGAGATAGTATACAAGAATATGTTTATTTGAACAAGATTAGATAGGAGCAAACACAGACTTTTGAGGGATAGGTTATGTCAGACAAATTCAATTAGTTTATTGTGAATATCCTTATTTACGCTATTCTTCAGTACGATGCTGCAAAGAGCCAAAGCAGAGCTTGATGATGAGTATGGGGTCTATATTAAATACCGAACCGATGGCAGTCCGTTCAACCTGAGATGACTTAAGGCCCACACCAAGACAGTGAAACGACTTGTTCAAGAGCTACTATTCGCCAATGATGCTGCCCTTGTTTCCCATATGGCGATAGATCTGCAGCGATTGATATCTTGCTTCACCGAGGCTGCTGAGCTCTTCAGTCTAGAAGTCAGTTTGAAGAAGACAGAAGTTCTCCACCAGCCTACGCCTCAGGTAGATTACTGTCTTCACATCGCTATTGGCAAGTCTGAGCTGAAAACAATCCACCAGTGTACGTACCTGGGTGCATCATCTCCCCAGAAGCTAAGATTGACGAGGAAATTGACAACCGACTGGCAAAGGCAAACGGTGCATTCTGCAGGTTATATAAAAGGGTTTGGAACAACAAGCATCCTAAAAAATGCACCAAGTTCAATGTGTACAGAGCTGTTGTGTTGACCACACTACTGTATGGCTCTACCACCATAACCTACGACTTCTTGAGCGCTTTCATCTGCACCATCCTCAACATTCACTGGAATGACCACTTCCCCAACTGAAGTTTTAAAACAGGCAGGAGTCATCGGCATTGAGGTCATGCTGTTGAAGATACAATTGTGCTGGTCAGGACATGTCTCTAGAATGGAGGGTGAACAGCTTCCAAAGATTGTGTTATATGGTGAGCTCACCACTGGTAATCGTGACAGTGGGGGACCAAAGAAGAGGTATAATGACTCGCTGAAACAGTCCCTTGATGCCTGTCACATTGTCCATCATCAATGGACGGCTTTAGCTTCAGACCTCAAGGCCTAGAGAAATACCATTCACCAGGTTGTATCCTCTTTCAAGAGAATACTCAGGGCTGATCTTGAGGACAAAAGCAGACAAGGAAAAATCGTGTTACTGCAGCACCCAACTCAGAGCAAGCTTCCTCGTGTAACCACTGTGGTCAAGTCTGACTGTCCCGCATTGGCCACCTCAGCCACCAGAGAGCATGCAAATGTGAAAACCCTCCCTTTTAAATCTTTGTTTGTGAAGCCAAGTCAAACACATAAGAAGATAAGTAGGAATTGGATCAAGGCAACTCAGTAGTTTTTTTTATCTTCCTTTGGGTTTGTGCTTTTTCTCTGGTACTTTCATGAAGGAACATGAAGGAAGCTTTAAAACATTTTCAAGTTTTACTAAACTGGTAATAAACCAAATCAAAAGAAAACAAAGAAAAATCCGGCCTAGCTCCCACCACAGCACTACCTTCACTTAGAGAGAGTTTCCTCATTTTCTGGCACCCACCAAACTTTACCTAGATGGAGCAAACCAAAGAAAGAAACTGTCCAATATTTTTTTCAGAATTCACTGACTTGAACCCTTCAGAAGTCCAGGTTTTCACTCTGCTGCATAATCATCATCAGCTCCACTCTGTGGTTTCTCTGTCTTTTTCCACATAACACTTCTCCTTGTGTTTCTCTTTTTCCAAGTTCCAGTAAGCAGCACACTTCTCTTGTGTGTGTGTGGGTCTTTCTTGAACTCAGAACAACTGCAAACTTGCAGACTCTGCAGGCGACCAGCACAGCACCGCAGAGACCTCACATCTGCTGTCAAAACAGCCCAACCAATTCCCATCTTCATTCTTTTGTCAGATCCAATCAGATGGATCTAATCAGCTGCTCAGGGAAGTTAACTCCTTCACACTTCCTGGGGAAACAAGCTTTGAAAAGTATGTGGCTTACAGAAACCCTTTGTTGCAGTCTGATGCAAAATATGTTTTTTTTTGTAATAAGAATTGGTATTAGTGTTCTATAGTGTTGAAATGACATTAGCAAACAAGGAGAGACAAAGGCAACTTTTAAGGGTAATTGTCTTTCACGTAATGCTGATTATTAGGGACAAACCAAGTAATATTCTCAGAATTCAATCAAAAGTGCCCAAATTCCTTCAATATACAGTGCCTTGCAAAAGTATTCATCCCCCTTGACTTTTTACCTTTTTGTTACATTACAGCCTAAGTTCAATATTTTGTTAATCTGAATTTATCTGATGGATCAGAACACAATAGTCTAAGTTGGTGAAGTGAAATGAGAAAAATATATACATAAAACTATTTTTTCGAAATAGAAAACAGAAAATTGGCTTGTGCATATGTATTCACCCCCTTTGTTATAAAGCCCATAAAAAGCTCTGGTGCAACCAATTACCTTCAGAAGTCACATAATTAGTGAAATGATGTCCACCTATGTGCAATCTAAGTGTCACATGATCTGTCATTACATATACACACCTTTTTTTAAATGCCCTAGAGGCGGCAACACCTCAGCAAGAGGCACCACTAACTAAACACTGCCATGAAGACCAAGTAACTCTCCAAACAAGTAAGGGACAATGTTATTAAGTACAAGTCAGGGTTAGGTTATAAAAAAAAATATCCAAATCTTTGATGATCCCCAGGAGCACCATCAAATCTATCATAACCAAATGGAAAAAACATGGCACAACAGCAAACCTGCCAAGAGACGACCGCCCACCAAAACTCACGGATCGGGCAAGGAGGGCATTAATAAGGGAGGCAGCACAGAGACCTAAGGTAACCCTTGAGGAGCTTCAGAGATCCACAGCAGAGACTGGAGTATCTGTACATAGGACGACAATAAGCCGTACGCTCCATAGATTTGGGCTTTATGGCAGAGTGGCCAGAAGAAAGCCATTACTTTCAGCAAAAAAACAAAATGGCACGTTCTGGTTTTGAGAAAAGGCATGTGGGAGACTCCCAAAATGTATGAGGGGAGACAAAAATTTAACTTTTCCGCTATCAAAGAAAATGCTATGTCTGGCACAAACCCAACACATCACATCACCCAAAGAACACCATCCCCACAGTGATGTTTTTCAGCAGCCGGAACTGGGAGTTGAGGGAAAGATGGATGGTGCTAAATACAGGGATATTCTTGAGCAAAACCTGTACCACTCTGTGCGTGATTTGAGGCTAGGACGGAGGTTCACCTTCCAACAGGACAATGACCCCAAACACACTGCTAAAGTAACACTTGAGTGGTTTAAGGGGAAACATAAATGTTTTGGAATGGCCTAGTCACAGCCCAGACCTCAATCCAATAGAAAATCTGTGGTCAGACTTAAAGATTGCTGGTCACAAGCGCAAACCATCCAACTTGAAGGAGCTGGAGCAGTTTTGCAAGGAGGAATGGACAAAAATCCCAGTGGTACGTTGTGGCAAGCTCATAGAGACTTATCCAAATGGACTTGGAACTGTGATTGCCGCAAAAGGTGTCTCTACAAAGTATTAATTTTAGGGGGTGAATAGTTATGCATATTGACTTTTTCTGTTATTTTGTCTTATTTGTTGTTTGCTTCACAACCACAAAAAAAAACATCTTTAAAGTTGTGGCATGTTCTGTAAATTAAATGATGCAAATCCTCAAACAATCCATGTTAATTCCAGGTTGTGAGGCAACAAAACATGAAAAATGCCAAGGGGGTGAATATTTTTGCAAGGCACTGTAAATACAAAATTGGAAAGTAAATCCATATGAGGAAAAAACAAAGGTATATCTTTCAAGAGTAATTATGTGTGTCCGAAGACACAGTTAATATTTCTTAGTATCTTGCAAAGTTGCCAAATACAGAGCCCTCCTATGAAATGGACATAGATACTGAGAAAACTGGTGTTGACATTCCACAATAAACATATGTTTACTTTACCAAGACACTCAAGTGGATACATTAACTTTAAAACTTAACTTTTTATATCCACATATTTAGACCTTAATGTCACTCTCACTGACGATTAAAAAAATATTAACTGTCCGCCATTGTTACTAGATGCCTAAGAGTCTGCTGATGTTATCACACTGGCCACCTTTGTCATGATTTGACCACCACACTGGCCAAATAACTAGCTTGTTTTCAGAAACCTAGTGTCTGGGCAAATGGATTAGTTTTGGGGGTGAAGGGGCTACATTCATGAAGCTAGATGGCAATTCTGGAAAATCACATACATTATGATAACATACTGTATAAGACATTTCTGTCCCCTATCAGCAACATATGGGGAATATCATACAATATGCCATGGGGAAGGTGTTAGTACATATAAAGAGCAGTACAGTTCTCGGGTGACCCTGCTCTCTCAGGTGACCTTGCTTACATGCTCTCTCTTACAAGACATAAACATCACAGGGCTTAATTAACAAGCCATTGTCCTGCTTACAGTATCTGGTTCCTCTGACAGGATCTGAGCATGGTAGGGGTGATAAGATAATGTGAACAATAGTCCTGATGCCAGAGTGTCTGGCTGGGGGGGTTTAGGCAGTAAGTTGCCCGGGGAAATAACAAGATAAACTCCTCCTAGCAACATGGTGGCATACTAAATACAACGATGGAAAATGGATTTCTTGTTCCCCTGATCACAAGTTCTTGTTTCTAAAGAGCTCCAATGTGTTCATATTAGCTACCTTTAATATAACATTGCTGCTGTACAGTGAATTGTGAAGAGTATTTACTACTACTACTACAAACTGTGAAATAAAGTCCTACAACAATAACTACTAATTAAGTCCTTAAAAGTAACTGTTTTCTCTATGCAACAACAATCACGTGCTGTCACTGCACTAGATAGCTTTGTAACATCTGAAGAGACTTGATATAATAGTGTCATATTCTAGAGAATATTCTGAACTCAACATAAATACTTTAAACATTACAGAACCAGACCCTGAGCCTAGTTACCCAAATACTAAAAATAATTGGCCATTGGAGTCCCAGGGTACATAAACAGGGCCTGAGGCCCTACATTGCATCACCTATAACCATTAAACAAAATGTCACAGTCCCTTAAAGCAAGTTGGTGATTGTAATAGCCTTTGAGCTTGGTAGCCACAGGGCTAATGTCCCTCCATTGCCAGTTATCCATGAGTCCATGGGATTGTAACAGTACATTTTTCAGTCATAAAGGGTCCTTGCTTGTGGGGTCCCACCTATGATTGGCCAACCCAGTTTAAGGGGGGACATTTGAAAGTGTCTACTCCTGTATCTGCACACAATGAGCTGATTCTAGGCAGCTGGCAGGTAGTTGTTTCATTGTTTGCAGAATTATCCAGAGAGCACACAGCCTACGATATATATACTATGATCATTTATTTTTAAATGTAGCTGGGTAGAAAAGCGCAAGTAATTCTGGCTCAGGCAGTCTCCGACAATACAAACCTGCATCCTCAGAGATTTCTTTTGCGTAGGCGGTTTTATTCTGTAGCTCTGAAATTCTCTTATTAAAAAGAACCGGTGAAGGAAATGTTCAGACTTGTAGTGAAGAAAATACAGTTTGAAATAAAATGTGATCAGAGAATGTGCTTCTAGGGAATTTTTAGATGGGTAGAGACTATACGATTTTGTCCACAGAGAAAGTACATCTTTCCGTGCTTGGTTGAGGGTATTTCGAAACAATATATAGAGACAAGTGAATTATTTTTAATAAATGTATGTATTACCTACCATATTTGATTATTTACAAGAAGATTGTATAAAATGTTAATATCAACGAACAATATATATATATATATATATATATATATATATATATATATATATATATATATATATATATATGTGATGGGGTTATTATGGCTTTATTTGAAGAAATATGTTATTTTATAATCAGGCTTATCAGAATTTTTTTTGCCCAATTTGGTAGGTTCACTAAGCTATCACGTTGGCTGCAAAGTTTCATGATCACAATGTTTCCATTAACAGCCTCTTAGAATGATTATTGAATCTAGGGGAATGCTATACAGGTAATATGTATTTCTATGAAATACACTCTGTGATTTTTTCATTTCCCTGTTTCTCTGACACTTTTTAACATGTTTATTATACACGCTGAACCGTCATGACACTTCAGAAGACCTTTTATATCTACTTGGAGTGAATTTACCATAAGAAGTCTCACTTCAAGGTGTTCACTACTCTGCTTTATGTCTTAGATCTTTCTCTATATCCATGTTTGCATCTTCTGTTCAGGAAGATCTTGTTACCACCCCATGTATTTTGATAGCTCCTTCACACCCTGAGGCAAATGATTGTACCATAAATGTGGTTGGCAAAACTCAGTTTCATGACTTGCCCCTGCAGTGAATTTGGCACTATCAGTCTTAGGCGATCCCACTCTTGGTCACTTGTTGAGAGGTGGCTTGGACTAATTATTATTATTATACTAGCGAATTGCCCATCAAAAAATGACGGCAATGAAATTTTAAGTGAGCTAAGGGTGTTTGGTGTATATAATGTGGCTGATGTAGCGTTGTTCGTTTTCTATGTCGTGCGAGTTTTTCGTGATATTCGTTTTCTATGTCGTGCGATTTTTTCGGAATATCAGTAGCTGTTTGGTGGTGTTTTGCGTGTTTATGGTGGTGTTTTGCGTGTTTAGGGACCTTTAGCCTCGTTTTCGTTTTGTTCGGCGGCCATTTTTTCTCTCGCTTAGGTGATTTTCAGGTCTCTAAACTCTGAAATTTGTGGTTAAATGGTGCTGTAACGTCACTTGCAGAGGTCCTGGGTGCCCCCCTTCCTTGCTGTGAGTAACCTTTTTATGTGTTTGTTGTTTGTATTTATTGTGTTTGTAATGATTTTGGGATCGCGCGGGTTGCGTCCTTGTTTTCTAATCTCGTAGGTGTATTTCAGCAAATACGTCGGTGTTTGGTGGTGTTTTGCGTCTTTAGACTGCTGTAGCCTCGTTTTCGTTTTTTTTCGGCTGCCATTTTTTCTCTCGCTTAGAGAATTTTTTAGTGTCTAAACTCTTTTAATTTGAGTTCAATTGAGGTGTAACTTTAGTTTTCGAGGTCCTGGATGCTCCCTCTTCCTGTAAGTAAGCTTTTTATGTATTTGTTGTGTGTATTTATTGTGCGCGTGTTGCGGACGTTTTTTGCGAGGTCGAAATGGGTCGTAACATGTCTCGTATTTTGTTTGCGTTACGAGGTAAATTTTGCGAGGGCCGCAGGCTCGCTGCGCGAGCAACAACTCGTATGCTCACAACTATATATGTGATTTTACCTTTAGAGCACCAGAACATTCCATAAAGCAAGGGTGCAATAAACAATAAATAGACATTTACATATAGTAGAAGGCAGATACCACAAAGTGGCACATTTGTGCGTACACATTGGTACATGAGGAGTGTACAATCAGGAAGGAGTTTACAATCTAAACGGTAATAAGAGATGGAAATGTGAGGTAGAAGGATCAATGATGCTGGATGGACCAATGTTCTTATCTCTATGTTAGTAATCCTTACAATTATATAAAATGTTATGTTTTATGTTGTTGTTACTTTTGATAGTAAATTTTATCTCTACGTTACATGTTAGTAATGTTAGTTTTCACCTTCCATGTTTTACATAATCCAACAAAAGTTGTCCAGAATGAGAGGGGAATGTTAGAGGAAGGAAAGGAGACCAAGAGGTCAAGGAGTTAGGAGGTTGGGGCAGCGGAAGATGGATAAAAGAGACACACAGAGAGGGGGTGAGATAGTGTGCAGAATTAGTGGTGATCAAAGTCCTACCTTTCGTCCTTCCTGTAGTTTCTCAGTGTATACAATTATATTGGTTTTCTTTTTTTACTCTGAAACTTCCACAACTTCAAAGAGAAATAAATTAGATGTGGTAATCCACAATGGTAATATTGTGTGCCTGTACTGTTGGAATAACTTTTTCATTATTTTTTTTGTATGTTTATGCACTTTAGGGAAGAGAATACATGAATAGAGAAGTTAAAATCTTGAGAATTTTATTTGCAAATGTATTATAAATAAAAATAAAAAATCAATACCAACCGGGGTAATATCTAACCATATACCTATTAGGAGGATCTGTAAATAATAATAATCCTGTATATACACTAGATACCTTAACAATGAATAACAGCACCAGCCACACAAGGCCTATGTTCCTGTATAGGGATCTTCCTAACTAAAGGACTAGATGAGTACTGACCCGTTATTGCCAAGCCAGTAAAAAGATGATGGCCCCTATTCAATTGAACAATTGTTGGTTACTAAAGCCCGTAATGTAAACTAATTTGCTATTCAATTGGCATCTTTTAGCATGCAGCAAACGATCTACGGGTTACAGGCTGAAAATACCTAAGCCTTTGATCTTTCAAGCCCACAAATTTCAAATCGATATTCAATTGTTACAATTCCTCAAGCCTGCAAAAGTTTTCACACCAGTAAATGTTAAATGTAGCAGACATACGGCCTGCATAACGTAATCTGCAGGCTTGCAATTAAATAAGACCCTATGTATAATAGGCAGTTATGTCATCAGCAACTTTTAATTAAGCACTAGGAGCCTCATTCAATTGCAAGCCTGCAAGTCTCGGGATGTAGGGTGTACGTCTGCGGGCCTGTTGTGGGCCAGCAGCATCCGCGACTAACGCTGCTATTCAATTCACCAAGCACGCAAACCCCAGCCCGATAGCGCATACCTTAAACAAGGCTATCGTATGTAGCATTTGCGAGCTTGAACATGATAAGTTAAGCAAGGCCGTAACTCCTGAGTTGAAGCAGCCAATGGAAACAGAGATCGTCATGATTACATCAATGAAAAATGGAGGTTGGATTTCAAAGTCCTATGGGCTTCATTTGCGAGTTACGATAGGACCCACATTCCTGAAATAATGAAATATTGATAAAGCCGTAAATTTGATGTTCCATTGTATGTATTAACACATTGATTGCCGGTATCGAAATATAAAACTAAACATGAAATAAAGTATTTTATAAAGTACTGTATATACTCGAGTATAAGCCGACCCGAGTAGAAGCCGAGGCACCTATTTTACCACAAAATACTGGGAAAAATTAGTGACTCGAGTATAAGCCGAGGGTGGGAAATGTGCTGCCCCCTGTGTCCCTCTTGTGCCCTCTGTCCCCCCCTCTTGTGTGCCCTTTTCTTGTGTCCCCCCTCTGTGTCTCTTCTCCCCTCTCCCTCCCCTGTGTCTCTTCACCCCTCTCCCTTCCCTGTGTCTCTTCACCCCCTCCCTTATCACCCTCCTCAACCCCCCTCCTTATTCTCAACCTCCCTCCTCAACCGCTTCCTCATCCTCAACCTCCCTCCTCAACCCCCTTCTCATCCTCAACCCCCTCCTCATCCTCAACCCCCTCCTTATCCCCAACCCCCTCCTCAACCTCCCTCCTCAACCTCAACCCCCCATCCTCAACCCCCCTACTCATCCTTAACCCCCTCCTCAACCTCTCTCCTCAACCTCAACCCCCCCATCCTCATCCACAACCCCCCATCCACAACCCCCCATCCTCAACCCCCTCCTCAACCTCAACCCCCCTCCTCAACCTTCCTCTTCATCCTCAACCTCCCTCCTCAACCCCCCTCCTTATTCTCAACCTCCCTCCTCAACCCGCTCCTCATCCTCAACCTCCCTCCTCAACCCCCTTCTCATCCTCAACCCCCTTCTCATCCTCAACCCCCTCCTCATCCTCAACCCCCTCCTCATCCCCAACCCCCTCCTCAACCTCCCTCCTCATCCTCAACCCCCCTCCTCATCCTTAACCCCCTCCTCAACCTCTCTCCTCAACCTCAACCCCCCATCCTCATCTACAACCCCCATCCACAACCCCCATCCTCAACCCCCTCCTCAACCTCAACCCCCCTCCTCAACCTTCCTCTTCATTCCCAACCTCCCTCCTCAACCTCCCTCCCCAACCCCCCTCCTCATCCTCAACCCCCTCCTCAACCTCCCTCCTCAACCTCTACCCCCCCATCCTCAACTCCCTCCTCAACCCCCCATCCTCAACCCCCCTCCTCATCCTCAACCTCATCCTCCCTTCTCATCCTCAACCTCCCTCCTCATCCTCAACCTCCCTCCTCAACCCCCCTCCTCATCCTCAACCCCCCTCCTCAACCTCAACCCCCCTCCTCAACCTCTCTCCTCATCCTCCACCCCCTCCTCATTCTACCCCTCTAAATACCTCCCCCTCTCCCTTTCCCCTCACTTACCTGCATCTGAAGCTTCTGCTCCGGCCTCCGCTCCTTCCGGCCAATGCTAATGATGTGGCGCGCATGTGACGTCACGTCATTAGCATATAACGGGTGCCGGCATGCGGTATATGCTAATGACGTGACATCACATGCGTGCCACGTCATTAGCATTGGCCGGAAGGAGCGGAGGCCGGACCTGAAGCTTCAGATGCAGGTAAGTGAGATGAAAGGGAGAGGGGGAGGTATTTAGAGGGGTAAAGTGAGGAGGGGGGTTTTAGAATGAGGAAGGGGGGTTTAGAATGAAGAGGGGGGTTAGAATGAGGAAGGGGGGGTTTAGGATGAGGAGGGGGGAGGGCAAGAGACACGTGGGGGTTAGAGAGACACGGGGGGTTAGAGAGACACGGGGGGGAGAGTGACTCGAGTATAAGCCAAGGGGGCCCTTTTTAGCCTTAAAAAAATGGCTGAAAAACTCGGCTTATACTTGACTATGCGGTATGTTGTGCTATTAATTCTCTAATATCACTTTCCTTTTTAATACATTTACAGTATTGTGTGTATATGTGCATTTACAGTGCTCCGGACATGTCATTAAGCCCTATGCGAGTCCTTCTTGGTACCCGTAACTTGTGGTTCGACTTCTGCCATTTGCAGCCTTGGCAGCTTGCTGAGTGGGGGGGACACACAGCAATTTTTTGTGATTTTAGCCATCGTAACTCTTGCGGCTGTGAAAGATCAAAGGATTGGAGGGGCCTTAACTTGCGATGTTAACCATAGCAAGGAATTGGAAGCTGGAGCCCGTAACCCGATCGGAGCCCACAAAAAAAGCCAATTTAATGAGGCCCTAGGTTTTTACTGGCAGGGTAGATATCCCTGTAGAATGGGAGTATGATTGGTTTGTTTTCATTTTAATAGCGTGAATGGTCACTTTGGAAGGGAGAAATCAAATGTGGTAGTTAAAATTTACTAAGGGCAAATATTTAGTTTGATTTGGGCTTTGATAGTCCTTTAGTTTGGAGGATCCCTATACAGGGCCACGTGTGGCTGGTTTCCTTGTACATTAAAGTACTTAGTGTATACTGTATATGCACACCAATTGGATTACCAGAATGTATGAACCCTGTGGCGGTTCAATATGTTAAAACACTGCATTTATTTTTCTTTTATACTAGGTGTAGCACAGGTATTGAATAGACTCGACGGGAAGCCATTTGATGACGCAGATCAAAGACTATTTGAGGTAAGCATTTGTTTTTAACTTTAATATGGGAAACAAATAGATACAGGTTATTGGTAACAAAAAGTATATTCATTCACCAATGTTTGAGCTCTGTGTAATTTCATATATCTCGTCATTGGGCCTCATTCAATTGCAATTTGGCCAATTGTATAGGGCTCTATATAAGCACAGAGCATATTTTTGTACAGAAGTTTTTAGTTAGTGAAGACCTTGCTTTTGGATAGAAGTTCACTGACTAAAAACTTCTGTAAAAAAACTATGCTGTGGTGTGCTTATATAGAGCCCTATTAAAATTGGCCAAATCACAATTGAATGAGGCACTTGTCCCTTAATATCTTTTACCCCCTATATGTCACAGTATACCCTGGGTTTCCCCCAACTAAAGTATAACCCTGTGGACCCCATTGTACCCAATATTATCACCAATAGCATAAGGGTCTCTACGGACCTCCGTGGTATACTAAATTATGGCCATGGGGGTCCTACACCTTTAAGGATCCCCATAGTCCCTAAAATGAAATACATAATAAAAATACTACATACAATAAAAAAATATTAAAATATACTCAGATTTTCGTCCATGGATAAGCAGGATATCAATCTCGTTCCTCAATCATTTACGTCTGGTCAACTGCAATGGACCTAATCCTAAAGTTCCCAACATTTTATAAAAAAATAATAATGGCATTATCCCTAAACTGTGTCAGACATGCAGAATCAAGACTTAAATATCTCACAATCAAGGTTTTATGTTGATAATAGCATTCAATTTGACTAGTTTATTCTTCACAGAGGCATTTTTTGTGCCGCTACGGATTGGCAGGAGTTCACAAAGGATTTTTTTGAATAGTCTGAGGACTTACGAGCACGTAAAGGTTTATGTGTTTTTTTCGATTTTACAATGTGATGGTCTTTAGGAAAAGTTCAATGGGACAGCTACACGTGGGTTGAGATTTTTACAGCATTCACCAAGCAGTTCACGTAGAATTGATTGTTTGGTAGTGATTTCCAAGAAAACTTTACTTATAAAAACCCCCACGCAGGCTATGAAAGGAGCCCTAAAAAATCAAAACTGGGTATATCTAAAAAAAAAACACACATGACATGCTATCCAAAGAGGCTTGTTTCCAACCACAGATTATGGCTGAAAAATTAACAGACACATTACATTGCAACCCTGTAAGTGCAACGTGAGACCCGCAACGGCTGTGAGCTCGAAATTCTGCCTACTTATATTGCTATTAAGTTGGAACCTGCTGCGAGCTATGGGACGGAGAGGCAAACTCGTAAATCATCTGTCGGACGTTGGATGCAGGGCCAGTAATGTAATCAATTAGTCAAACCCGTAGTTACAGGTTTAGATGAGCTAATGGCAAAAGAGATCGTCGGAACTAGGTCACTGAAAACTGGAGGTGGGATTTCAAAGTCCTACAGAATTTCAATTAAGAGTTACGATCGGACCCACATTCCTCAATATTGCAATATTGATAAAGCCGTAAATATGATATTCTATTACATGCGAGTTACAGTATATGTATTAACACATTGATTGCAGGGATCGATATAATAAAGTATTTTTTGGGGCCGATTTATAAGCTTGAGAATGTTGTGCTATTAATTCTAAGACCTAACATCACTTCCACTTTTAATATTAGTACAATAGTGTATTTCATTTGCATTACAAGTGCAATGTATTGGACTTTAACCACCTTGCGGGTCCTCTCGAGCACACGTTGGGCTTTGTGCTCCATTTGCGTGTTACAGGCTTGCTCGCGATTGACTTAGTTGCAATTTAATAGCATGATTGGAAACGTAGCGTTACGGGCTTGACAGATCAACGGATTTACGGCCGTGAAATTCAACATAGCTCAAATCGTAGGCGATTTTCAGCCTTCCTGCATCTTAACTCACAAGTCCTCTGTGGGGCTGCGTTAGGGGGCTAATTTAATAGCCATAACACGTAAAATTGGAGTTACGCTACATTTTAAAACGTAGCCCCAATTTAATGTGACTATAAATAAGTGAAGGTTCATAAGAGATTGGCCAGATCTCTCATTTGAGTTGCATTTAATTTCAGTTTAACACAAATAATGAAAATGTTTATGTATTACATATGATATAAAATATATATATATAATCATATGTAAATATGATCATTAATCAAAAACTGCTACATACTTTTATTCACCAATATTTTCACATGAATACCCCTTACTGTACAATTTATTGATTGGCTGGAATCAAAATGTTTAAAAAGAAACTCCACATATTGATGTGATGTTAAGTAAAACAACATTAATTAAGAAAAGTAATTGAGAAATTAATATAAAATAGCTCCATTCCCTATGTTTTCTATGGGAGTTATTTATTTATTTTTCAAGCCCCAATAAATATTTACTCAGTTTGTTAAGTAGCTTATATAAAAACATAGGAGATGGGAATAGTTACAACCCAGAGGGAGGGTACCTCTTTCACCCCAAAACCTCCTGCCTTCTGATATTGGAATTCCCCCAGGTTATTTATCTAAGTGCCTAGCCTGCCAATTAATACCAGGAACACCTCCACCAGTCTTGGAGATCAGATCCCAGGATACACAGGATCAGCCCAGCAAATACAGTACAAAAAATGACTGGTTCATTAAAATAGTAAAATCTTCCGTCCCTAACTATAACCCCTGGCTTAGGCTAGAGCAGCAATCAAAAAATAAACATACACCTTTTGGATTAGTGTCCAGACAGAGACTGACTTTATTTTTCTTACACAGATATTTACCAGCACCAAACCATCCCACATTAGCCCAACCCTCTTGGTCAATTTTGATTGACAGGCTTGTTTATAGTTGTCATGTGTTCACAGTTTCCAGATGTCTAGGGGCCTGAAAAGTTGTTTTGATTCCACAAAGGAGACTAGGGAGGGTTTTTTTTTTCCCCCCCATTATGTCACAATACTGAACATATTGTATAATCCATATTTACCATCTATGTGCAACAGACAGTGAGTATCATACGATATCATTTTACACATGAATGGAAGACAAATTGTCATAGTCCTTAAAACACATGTTCATTGCAATAGCCCACATGGGCTATGGTACCAAATAGCAGAGTTCATGACTTCAGGGGGCTGTGGCCATACAGTGTATTTTTAAATATTTAGGTTTATCAGGATTTATGTTGAAATAATCTTTGAATGTCCCTTTAATCTACAACAAACACTTTCTATATTTAAGACATGTACATGTTGTTCAAAGGCTACAGTTTATTTTTGCAGTTTTTGAATGAGTAAAATGGCCAAAAAACATGTTATTAGTGCCATTTTAATATTACTTTTGTTAAAAAAATAATCTTATAGGTGTGTTGTGTTTTTCTTTTTTAGGCTTTTGTTATTTTTTGTGGCCTTGGAATTAACAACACAATAATGTATGATCAAGTAAAGAAGTCTTGGGCGAAGCAATCAGTGGCTCTTGATGTGAGTAAAACTCTAAAAGAATATAATTTCTAACAGTAAATGTTATATATGTGACTGTTCATTGGTTTATAAACAGAATAAATGATTCCTTAAAGGAATATAGTAAAGCCATTATTTCTAGAAAATATAGACCTGTGGCGTTCAGTGGTTGGGGAATCATTTATCCTGCCCATAAACCAATGAAGGGTCAGGGTAACACATAGTTTACATTATGTTTATTTTGATTTACACGTTTTAAATGATCTTATTACTTCGCTTAGTACACTGGTTGTAACAGAGTAATATTGATGCTATGAGAACCACAGACACAAAAGAGGGATTGTTTATCCCCCTAAATTGAGATCCTGTCAGCACATAAGATCATATGAAGTATAATTAAATATTTTAGGAATACTTAAAGGGTACTAAAATAATTTAATAAGAATATCCTTTTCAAACGGTCCAATTTGTGACATTTTACTTAATAAATATTTGCACTGCTATCTAATATCACTATACTGTGCATTTATCTGTTAGGGCAGAGACATGGTTACAAATAACAGCATTATAAAACAATGATTTAATATGTATAATTTTATCAACAATGTGTTTATATACATTGAAACTTGTTCTCTACATTGGCTATATAGAGACAAATCAAGGATTCTACAGTTTTTGAGACAAAAAACTAAATACTAAAATATACATTTGGCTCTCACAGCAAAACTTTATTCAGGAAATCATAACCATTACTATGGGAGATATTTTATTAAGATACTAAATAAAGATAATTTTTAAACTCACTTCTTTCCTATGTTCATAAAATTAATTTCAGCAATTAGCTCACAATTGTGTGCTTTTTTTCTGGATATTGATAATACTCACACAAGAGCTATTTTTTATTCTCATGTAAGAGAATTGGTGTGCATACAAACCCAGTTTGTTTATGGTCTATTGGAAGGGCTTAAGGAACAAGCAAGAGGTGTGGAGGCTATCCACACCAAAGGCTCCATGTCCTACAGCAGGCCCTGTGCAATTGACTTAGCCAGGATTTATAGGCATTGGAACTTATTGACAGAGCCCTTGTAGACAAGGGGTGGAGTAATGACAAATGGAGTAACAATCAATAGCAGCAAGCCTACCAGCACCCCCAACAAGGAAAGGTACCCCTCCTGACAGTGACAAAACTTTCTTTAGGTATATTATTAAAAAGATAAGAACTAACGAAGTTAAGAAAGTAGAACATAGTTTTGAATTAATACTACTGCTCTGTTTTTTCAGTGGACATTCAAGAGGGTGAATTTCCATTGAGGGCCGCTGCATTAAGTAATAAATTAGTTAACACAGGGGCTTTTTCAGAAAGACAATGTAAATCTCAGTGTATGTTACTACTGGGAATACCATAGTTCTAACTATGCAGACCTTTGTTGATAGTGTAATATCTTTACTTTTTACTAGCTTGCCATGGCTTACCTCCCCAGAAGCAAACGTCTTTAAATTTCATGGCTACAGTCACCATCTGAAGAGATCTTGGATCCCAGGAAAGTAAAATCTTTCACTGCTTTCACTTCTTTCCCATCTATTTTCCAGGAACTGATATTGCCGTTTGCCATGATCTTTGTTTTTTTAACGTTGAGCAGCAGCCCAGCTTTTGCAGTTTCTTCTTTTAACTGCATTATTAGGTCCTTTAGTTATTCCTCACTTTCAGCAATCAGAGTAGTATCATCGGTGTATCTGAGATTGTTGATGTTTCTTCCAGCAATATTGATTCCAGCTTTGGACTCATCCAGCCCTGCTTTATGCATGACGTACTCTGCGCACAAGTTGAATAAATAAGGTGACAATATACAACCTTGTCGCACACCTTTTCCTATCTTGAACCATTCTGTTGTCCCATGTTCGGTTCTGACCGTGGCTTCTTGGTCGACATACAGATTCTTTAGGAGGAGTATGAGATGATCTGGTACTTGGTCTGGTACTTGCCACATTTTGTTGTGATCCTCACAGTCAAATGCTTTAGAATAGTCTATGAAGAAGAAGTAAATGTTTTTCTGGAACTCTTGCTTTCTCTATTATCCATCGGACATTGTCAATTTTATCTCATGTGCCTCTTCCTCTGCGAAACCCGGCTTTCACATCTGGTAGTTCATGGTCCATATATTGTTGGAGCCTAGTTTGTAGGATCTTAAGCATTACCTTGCTGGTATGTGAAATGAATGCAATTGTTTCATAATTGGAGTACTCTTTGGCATTGCCTATTTTGGGGATTGGGATGTAGACTGACCTTTTCCAGTCTATTGACCAATGTTGAGTTTTCCAAAGGTGTTGGCATAAGGCAAGCAGCACTTTTACAGCATCATCCTGTAAAATTTTGAATAGTTTAATTGGGATTCCATCAACTCCTGCAGCTTTGGTATTAGCATGGCACCCTAGGGCCAATCTCACTTCACTCTCCAAGATGCCTGGCTCCAGCTCATGGGACAAACTATTGAGGTCATCACTGCTGTAAAGATCCTTCCTGTATAGATCTTCAGTGAAGTACTGCCACCTCTTTTTATCTGATCTGCTTCTGTTAAGTCCCCACCATTTTGGTCTTTTATCATGCCCACTTTGGCATAAAAGTTCCTTTGAGATCCCAATTTTCTTGTAAGGATCTCTCAACTTTCCTATTCTGTTATCTTCTTCTATCTCTTTACATCGCTCACTGTAGAAAGTCTCCTTGTCTCTTTGTGCTATTCTCTGGAATTCTGCATTCAGTTAGACAAATCTTTTCCTATCACGACCACCTTTCACTGTACTTCTTTCCTGGGCTACTTCAAAAGCCTCACCAGTTTGCCTTCTTGGTTTTCTTTATTTTGGGGATATTCTTTGTTGCTGTTTCCTGGATAATGTTGCAAACTTTGGTCCAAAAGTTCTTCAGGCATTAAATCTATTCTTTACTTCCACTGCATATTCACAAGGGTTATTATTTATTTTGTATCTACTTGGTCTGATGGTTTCCCCTCTTTTCTTCAGTTTAATTCTGAACTTTGCAATAAGAAGCTCATGGTCTGAGCCGCAGTCAGCTCCAGGTCTTGTTTTAGCTGACTGTATAAAGCTCCTCCATCTTTGGCTAATCCATCCATCTGATTTATATATTGTCCGTCTGGTGATGTCCATGTATAGAGTCGTCTCGGAGGCTGTTGGAAGACGGGGTTTGCTATAACCAGAGAATTATCTTGACTGAATTCTACTAATCTCTGAACTGCTTAATTTTGTACTCCAAGGCCAAACTTGCCAGTTATTCCAGGTTTTTTTTTGTTCCCTGCTTTAGCATTCCAATCTCCTAGGTTGACAGTAACATATTTTCTTAGTGTTATATCTATGTGTTAAAGATCTTCATAGAACTGGACAACTTGAAATCATTCTGTCATTTATTGGGTTGTAACCTAGCACTTCTTTGGCCACCCTTTGATTGACTATGAGGGCTACTCCATTTCTTCTGTGGGATTCTTGACCACAGTAGAAGATTTGCTGCTTGTCCCATTCCAGTCCATTTAAGTTCACCAATTCCCAGGATATCAATGTTTAACCTTGTCATCTCATGTTCGACCACGTCCAGTTTACCTTGGTTCCTAGTTCTAACATTCCAGGTTCCTATTCTGAATTGTTCTTTGCAGCATCAGACTTTTCTTTCTCCTCCAGACACAACAGCAGCTGGGTGTCCTTTCAGCTTTGGCCCAACCACTTCATTAGATCTGGTGCTACTCGTACTAGCACTCTGCTCTTCCTCCAAAATGTGGTAGGCACCTTCTGACCTGAGGAGCTCATCTTTCAGTGCCATATCGATATGTCTCTGGTTGTGCTTGTCCATAGTGTTTTCTTAGCAAAGTTACTGGAGTGGGTTGCCAGTTCCTTCTCCCGTGGACCGCGATTTGTATGACCTCTCTGCTATGACCTGCCCATCTTGGGTGACCTTTCATGGTATAGCTCACAGCTTCATTGAGGTGCACAAATCCCTTCACCACGACAAGGTAGTGAACCAGAAGGATTTATTTGCTTAATGTTCATAATATGATAGAACCTAATGAGGAAAGAGACAAAGGAGTTTTTATATCACATGCTTTAAAAGTAGGCAAGCAATTCAACAAAGCCGCAGGGAAATCAAGTAGGTTGCTTGGACGTAATAGTAGGGAAATTAGTAACAGAAAAATAGATGTACACATGCCACTGTATATATCTCTAGTTAGACCTCACCTACAATAATGTGTCCTAAAAAAGCATATTAACAAACTGGAAACAATTCAGGAGGTCATGTTTTGAGGTTGAAAGGTGGAAGTTTTAAGCATAATGTGAGAAAGTACTATTTTACAGAATAAAAGTGGAATGGCAGGGACAAATGCATTTCAGGAATTTAAGCATGCCTGGGATAAGTATAAGGCTGTTCTGAAGCTTAATTTTGTAGAATGAGAAGACCATATGGGCAGTTTGGTTCTTATCTGCCAACAAATCTACATTTCTATTTTTCTGTTTTATTTCACAACTATGATTTGCAAGTATGGAGTAGCCAGTGCCATTATTTAGGTTTCTGTTCATTTGCTAATTGTACTGCTAAGTAAACTTGACCTCAGTCAAATGATTTCATAATTCATCAATCTAATCCCTCATGACAAAACCACCGTCAGATCTTCCATCAAATCGGATTTCTTGAACTAACTGCATTTAAACCGTGACACCCCTAAAAGCAAATATTACCCTAGCGATTTCAGTTTTCACTCGTCATAGTGTGGATTTCACCTAAAGGACAAATGTAATCTAATCATCACAAGAAATAGTAACACATAAAAATGCCCTATAATGTAATTCTAGCTTTACATGTCAAATCTCCCATGAGAGATATTTTTGCCCACGTATTTAACCTGTTATCACAATAATACTAAGGGTCTCATTCTATTATCGGCCGTAAATCGTCCGTAAGGCTGCGATTCCTTGCGGGGGTTCTGTTACCTCGCAATTCTATTATACGGCCCCGCAAGGATCTCCCCTTACGGCCGGCCGCATATCTTGGAACCGGCCGTAAGCTCAGAAATCTTTAAAGTCAAAAATAAATTCAAGACGGCACTGTACAGCTCTGTAAATGCTAGGGATCATAATGGGGGACATGAGGATTAATAGTAACCCACTCTCAAGCTTGCACATCAGCCCAAATCCGAGTTTACATTAACTGTTTATTTTCCGGCCACAGCGTGGGCGAGTTTGAGGTGCTCCAAGCACTCTGGACTTTTTACATGCATATTTGACATATATTAAAAAATATATATTTTACGGATTTGAGTATAGGGGAAATTTGTGCTATTTTTGCTAACACCTAAAATCACTTTATAGTCTTCTCAAAGTGCAGGATGGCTTTATTTGGGATATATTTTGTGCTTAATTGGTGCTAGCGGGACCTCTTTCCTGCAAGTAAGCTGCGGCTCGGTTTTAGCCTTGCAGAGAGGGTTCCCGGAGCAATAGAATTGTAAATAGGATTTTCTTACGGCCGATTTCCTTGCGGCCGTTTTAGATCAAAGGCTTTCCTCCTGCGCGAGCGGCCGCAAGAGATAGCAAGGCACCGGCCGCAAGCCTGCCGGAATCCCCGGCCAGAGGGGAATAGAATAGCAGAATAGCTTGCGGCCGGTCCTTGCGGCCCCGCAACGGCTGCGGCCGATAATAGAATGAGGCCCTAAGTCTGGTAGTATTTGTTTCTCCAGATATTGTGCATTAATACTGGAAACCATGGTAATGATTTTCTACGGATTTAGATTGCAGTTTAGATAATGTAAGCCATGGGATATAAATGGATATAAATTAATGAAGGGTGATTAGTATTTATGCACGCTGCTGTCTGATGTCATGTTTTATTTGCCCAAGATAACAGTGGAAATTGCTCATGATGTGTTACTAAACCAAGCTTACATCGAGAAGAAGCAATTATCTGGATTTTACAAAATGTCTTTTAACTTCATAAGAGAAGCTTTAAATCATGACAGGTGATCATTATAAAAATGTCTTTCTTGAAATACGATATGATTCCTTGACTCTTGATACTAATGGTCTGATTAAGGATGGAAAACTGTTGCTTCATAAAAGTCTGTCTAAATGACCTTTAGTGAGGTTCGCTAAAGAAATAATACTTAAAAGAGGCTTCATTAAAACGACACACTCCGTTCTTTTTGGAAGAAAGACATGTTCGCCTCGGACAAATCTGACAGCTTAATGAGTGGGTAATATTACTGTACATGATGCTAATAATAGCTGGAGCTTTGCTAGTCACCCACCCAAACAGATAATTACACGTCTTTTCCTTCAACAAAATGTTTTATGAATCTTTCCTGAAGTTGCCCTTGCTGACGTGTGAATCCAATTACACTATGCTTTGCACTGCAATGTCTATGGGTGTTATTGTTATCTTTGGCTTGCACTTAACCGTGGCAGATTGTATTGGCCACAGTAGTTTAATGCTTAAGTCATGTCTAAATTTGAGAATCTATTGTTGATATCTTTTTTTCCTTGGCCACCATGGCCTCAATCTATCAATGAAATATCTTCACCACCGTTTGTGTTTGTTCAAAGCACATTTTGCAACATAATAAATAGGATCCACCACTTGATTGGAAGTATATTTATCCATCTTCTAACTCAATGGATGCTGAGATTGCTGAGCAATCAGCATAAAGAAGCTTGTCCAGCAGATCTCTTTTATGGAGTCAATACTTATGAAACAAAGAGTGTCCAGGAAGGAGAGGCTTTTTGCACATTAAATGGCCTTTTATCTCACTATAAGTGCTCTTCATGATGTGAAAGAGCACATGATCTATTTTTTATTACACTAATAACAGCTAAAACATCTAAAGATGTGTCTGTTTTTAAGTGTAGCCTGCCTACTGATGGTTGCAGGAGTAAAACAAATGTTGAGCTGTGCGATAAGGACAGTGATTGATAGCAGATTCTTTCCTCACTCAAACTGAAAAGTTAACCTATTACTGGTCTGTTTAGGTGATTCCAGCACTCCATGCTTTGCACAGATATATGTGGTAAGGTTTCACCTATGTTTTTCTTTTGCTCACTGTAAGGAGCTGCAGCATGTGTCTGGGGGCAGTCAGTGACTCATCAACATGCAAATTTGATTGAAATGTATTAGATTTTTTTTGTCAAAATGCACATATTTCAAACATTCAAAAAGTATTTCAACATGCTTTTAGGAGGTCTCTACTGGGATGTGGTTCAAAGCCTTCTGAATTTAGTGCCCCTTTAACTCATTTTTGTCAAACCTTGACAGAGACTATTTGAAATAAGTGGTTTTTGGAATGATCTAAGAAGTATATTTTCTGGGAATCAAATCAATTCAAAAGAAAAATCTGAAAATTCATTAATTTGCAAAGTCTGGAAGGAAAATTCACAATTTATAGTATAGACAGTTCAGTTGGGACAAATGAGTGATGGCACTTACTGACACTCTATTTTATCAAAAACAATTCAAGTGCATTCTGTCAGCCACTGCCCCTCTAAACTCCATCAAGCTCATGTTCATTGCTTCAATTACCTCATCTATCCATCTCCACCTATGTCTTCCCCATCTTTGTGTGCCTTCAAACTTTCCTAGCATCAAAGTCTTCTCTAGGGAAACCTGTCTTCTCATGATATTAACACAATATCTGAGCTTCAGCATCATGAATAAACGTTCCAGTGAACAGTTTGTCTTGATTTACTAATACTTACTTATTCAATCTTCTTGCAGTCCAAGGGACTCTAAGCAGCTTTCATCAACACCACAATTCAATGGTGTCAATTCTCCGGAGCACTGTATTCTTTATGGTCCAGCTCTCACATCCGTATGTTACTACGGGGAATACCATAGTTTAAACTACGTGGACCTTTGTTGATAGTGTAATATCTTTACTTTTTACTAGTTTGTCCAAGCTTGCCATAGCTTTCCTTCCCAGAAGCAAACAACTTTTAATTGTATGGCTACAGTCACCATCTGTAGATCTTGGATCCCAGGAAAATAAAATCTGTCACTGCCTCCACTTCACCCCATCTATTTGCAAGGAACTGAGATTGCTGTTTGCCATGATATTCGTGTTTTTACAATCGAGAGGCAGGCCAACTTTTGCACTCTCTTCTATCAGCCTCATCAATAGGTCCTTTAGTTCCTCCTCACTTTCAGCCATCAGAGTAGTATCATCCATGTATCTGAGGTTGTTGATATTTCTTCCAGCATTATTGATTTTAACATATTTGGCTTCTTGTTCCACATACATATTCCTCTGGTACTCCAATCTCCTTACGAACTTGCCACATTTTGTTGTGATCGACACAGTCAAAGGCTTTAAAATATTCTATGAAGCAGAAGTAAATGTTTTTCTGGAACTCTCTTTCTTTCTATATTATCCCCCTCCTCATCCTCAACCCCCCTCCTCAACCTCAACCTCCCTCCTCAACATCAACCCCCCTCCTCAACCTCAACCACCCACTTCATCCTCCCTCCTCAACCCCCCTCCTCATTTTACCCCTTTCTAATTACCTCCCCCTCTCCCTTTCCCCTTACTTACCTTCCATCAACAGCTGCTCATCCTCTCCTCCGCGCTTCTTCTGGCTGCCTTGGGACACTGGCCAATGCTAATGACATGACGCGCATGTGACGTCACGTCATTAGCATATGCCAGGTTCTGATGCAGCCGGAAGACGCGCGGAGGAGCAGCTGCTGATGGAAGATAAGTAAGGGGAAAGGGAGAGGAGGAGGTAATTAGAAAGGGGTAAATGAGGAGGGAGGATGAGGAGGGGGGTTGAAGTTGAGGAGGGTGGTTAAGGTTGTGGAGTGGGGGTTGAGGTTGAGGCGGGGGGTTGAGGATGAGGAGGGGGGTTGAGGAGGGAGGATGAGGAGGATGATAAGGGAGGGGGAGTCAAAGAGACATGAGGGAGAGGGAGGGAAAGAGACACAGGAGAGGGGGAAAGAGACACGGGGGGGGGGGGGAGAGACACAGGGTGACTCGAGTATAAGCCGAGGGGGCCATTTTCAGCCTTAAAAAAAGGGCTGAAAAATTTGGCTTATACTTGAGTATATACAGTAGTTTAAAAGTTACATTTTAAATTTGATCACAAAAAATAAAGGGAACCACGATTGCAGGAATTTAAACAGCGTCCTTTCTTCTTCTTGGATAAATTGCTTACCCTTTCTACCACCACATGGGTCCGTATTAGATCCCCATAGACCCTAACCCTCATAATGCCATACAAAAAATAAAAAAACACAAAAAAAAATAATTACACATGTAAGCGGGCAAAATAATCTATTACCTGTCTTTTGTTGCCCTTCAGCAATGATCAGCAAATCCCTTGTCCTCACTCATTGGCCCAGGATAAGCAGTCACATCCATTCTGAATCTGTTCGATGTTTGTCGCTGTAGGCAAAGGATAGGTCATGTATTCTTTTGCCTTACAGGTTTAATTCTTTTTTCTTGTAGTACTTTTTTTATTTTTTGTACAGTGAGGGGAAAAAGTATTTGATCCACTGACAAAGTGATCAGTCTATAATTCTAATGGTTGGTGTATTTTAACAGCAAGAGACAGAATAACAAAAAAAATCAAGAAAAACTCATGTCAAAAAAAGTTATAAATTGATTTGCAGGTCAATGAGTGAAATAAGTATTTGACCCCTTTGACTTAATACTTGGTGGCAAAACCCTTGTTGGCAATCACAGAGGTCAGAAGTTTCTTGTAGTTGGCCACCAGGTTTGCACACATCTCAGGAGGGATTTTGTCCCACTCCTCTTTGCAGATCCTCTCCAAGTCATTAAGGTTTCGAGGCTGATGTTTGGCAACTCAAACCTTCAGCACCCTCCACATATTTTCTATGGGATTAAGGTCTGGAGACTGGCTAGGCCTCTCTAGGACCATAATGTGCTTCTTCTTGAGCCACTCCTTTGTTGCTTTGGCTGTGTGTTTGTCGGGTCATTGTCATGCTGGAATACCCATCCACGACCCATTCAATGCCCTGGCTGAGGGAAGGAGTTTCTCATCCAAGATTTGACATTACATGGTCCCATCCATCGTCCCTTTGATGTGGTGCAGTTGTCCTGTCCCATTAGCAGAAAAACAACCCAAATCATGTTGTTTCCACCTCCATGTTTGATGGTGGGGATGGTGTTCTTGGGGTCATAGGCAGCATTCCTCCTCCTCCAAACACGGCGAGTTGAGTTGATGCCAAAGAGCTCGATTTTGGTCTCATCTGATTACAACACTTTCACCCAGTTCTCCTCTGAATCATTCAGATGTTCCTTGGCAAACTTCAGATGGGCCTATACATGTGCTTTCTTGAGCAGGGGGACCTTGCGGGCGCTGTAGGATTTCAGTCCTTCACGGCGTAGTGTGTTACCAATTGTTTTATTGGTGACTCTTGTCCCAGCTGCCTTGAGATCATTAACAAGATCCTCCCGTGTAGTTCTGGGCTGATTCCTCACTGTTCTCATGATCATTATAACTCAACAAGGTGAGATCTTGCATGGAGCACCAAACAGAGGTAGACTGACAGTTATTTTGTGTTTCTTCCATTTGCAAATAATTGCATCAACTGTTGTCACCTTCTTACCAAGCTGCTTGGCTATGGTCTTGTAGCCCATTCCAGCCTTGTGTAGGTCTACAATCTTGTCCCTGACATCCTTGGACAGCTCTTTGGTCATGGCTCTTCGGTCATGGTGGAGAGGTTGGAATCTGATTGAGCAATTGCTTCTGTGGACAGGTGTCTAGTTGAGATTGATGAGCACTCCCTTTAAGAGAGTGCTCCTAACCTCGGCTCTTTACCTGTATAAAAGACACCTTGGAGCCAGAAATCTTGCTGATTGAAAGGGATCAAATATTAATTTCACTCATTGACCTGCAAATCAACTTATAACTTTTTTGACATGATTTGTCTTGTCTCTCACTGTTAAAATACACCAACCATTACAATTATATACTGATCATTTCTTTGTCAGTGGATAAACGTTCAAAATCAGCCGGGGATCAAATACTGTTTTTCTCTAACTGTATGTAGTGTTAGGAACTATGGGGGTTCTTATGGACCTCTATAGAGGGTTGGAGTTTATTGGGGCTCATGTCATGGGGGTTCAAAATGACTCCCACGGTTATACTTAAGTATATTATGATGGTCTGTGGTACAGGGGGTTAATGTTAGGTGCCTAGATTACCATGTTGGTCCATTTTGTCCTCCATGGCAATGGACTCATATGAATTGCCATGGTAGCCTATAAGGACCCCCATAGTTATACTTTAGATGGGGCATCCTGAGGCTCATAGGGGCTAGCGGTTAAGAAGGGGGAATCCCAGTGATCTCCTGGCTCATGGGGGTAGCTGTTTTACCCCTTAAGTATGTTGTATTTGAGAAACCAAGCCCTACAACCCAACCCATTTGAGGAGATAGCTTTTGCATAGCAACAGATTTGAAGCATCCATGCATTTCAGACTAAGAAATTGTGAATGTAAAGGGGTTGGAAGTACATGTAGGATTTTTTTATATTTCTGATTCTGATTTAACCTCAGAGAGATTGGATATCTTTACGGGAGGCATGTGATAGGATTTTGTAAAATAGTTATGGGACAGCCTTATGATCATATGGAAATTTAGAGCACTCGGATGGTTTACTCTACGGTTAGATTTAGGTATGTGATGTGATAGCTCAGTGGTGAGTTATGACTGAACTTCACTTAGCTCAATTCCTACAGAGCAATGGAAAGGAGGCCTTAGTTATCAAGGAGCAGTAAAGGTCAAAGCTCAGGAAACATATAGATGTCTTCACACTGCTATTGGGTCAGGCCTAAGGGCTAATCATTTCATATAAGTCTTAGAAAGAAATTGAATTAGATTAAAAATGTGTTTACGGGACACTGTGGTCAAAGGTTTTCTATACAGTATTTTGAATAACTAAAGTTGATAACAGTCAAAATGTTTTTATAAAGTGAAAAATAAATAAACACAGCATTTGCATTTTGATCTAGGTTCTAAAGCTAGGTTTTATCTAGGTTATAAAGCTAATTGCTTTCCTTTTCAGAAAGTACTAAATAACTGTGTGTGAGAAATAAAAGACCATGCCATATAACAAGGTCCTATATAAATCAAAATCAGTGGGCTTAGGATATTAAAGTATCAATGAACTGTTAAACAGTATGGGGGATTTGACCAGGGGGAGGTGTAGCAAAAGACAAATGTAGGAGCAAACTCTCAGAGCTACTGGATACTGAGAGTATAAACACATAGTAAACATTATCTGATTCACCTTTTGTGGATTAATCAGAATGAGCTAACTGTGAAAGTTACTGAATGGTTGAAACAAAATGTTGAAACAAATATAAGTGTCATGCTGTAAATTAGTAGGATTGCAATACAGTACATAGTGTGATGGTTTAAATGTATATCTAAATTTCCTTGTTTTTCTCTGTCATTCTATACACATACAGATTTATTTAAATATAATAATTGTTTTCCACACCCCCAGAGCTGCTTACATAGGCACAGTGTACCTACCAATAGAAACACTGCATTTGGGTATGGATGTTAACAGTTGCTCAATGCAGAGACCTACAGGTCATTGTCTGGCTCCTCCTTTTTCCTTCTGCAGGGGGACTACACATCCCATGATGCCTTCTTGCACAAACTGCCCTCACCGATAAGTTACAATGTATTAAAATATTAGCTGCCTGTGATTGGTCAAAACAAATTATGGATTTTATACTGATTTTAGCAGAGATATTCAGGTGTTAACAAATCAACTGCTTGAAAAACATTGATCAATGGAGTGTAAGGGAACAACCTAAATGCATTAGAAGCCATAATACAGTAGCCTTAGCCTTACCGGTTTACTCAATGGCCATCTTTGGAAACCAAATATCAAACTGTAGATAATAATTCAACTGTGGATATTTCATTTAATCAATGTTTCAGTTTCAACTAAATTCTATTAATATTTAATATTTATATGTTAGAATAACTGTATTGTTTATATAAAACTGCATTCCCATCTCAGCAGTACATAACCATTCACAGACCCTGCATTAAATGTACAAAGTTATTAGAAAATGTAATCCAAATTTTTGATTCTTACACAGGTACTTTCTTACCATGCAACATGTTCAAAAGCCGAAGTTGATAAGTTTAAGGTAATGTACTGTATGAAGTTTATATTTCTTTTATGTTTGTGATGAGCCAATTGAAATGTTTTCTGTAACTTATTTAAATCACACTATCGACAAAATGAATGATGGTGGTCAGATTGTATCAATTTATATTTTTTTCTTGTCATTGCATGGGAATCTTTTATATAATATTATCAACCTTGTCTTCTAAGAATTATACCCCATTGAAAAATGTAGTAGATATTTTTAAGAAATATCTTAATTTTGTTCATAGCTAATATTTTTTTTGTGATTTATTCAGATTGCTTTCTTTGAGCCACCTTCAATTCCAAGCCTGCAGATGGCCGTATGTCTGCAGGTGTGTTGTGGGCTCCCATTTGTCTCAGATTACAATGCTATTCAATTGCTCAAGCCCGCAAGTTACTGGCCCAAAGCCGGCTCCGTAAACCATGCACTGGTTCATAGAAGTTCAGGGCGGGAACATGATCAATTCAGCAAGCCCGTAATCTCCAATATCGAATCAGCCAATAGAAAATGAGACTGTCATTATTATGGCAGTAAAACATGGAGGTTACATGTCAATCAATCAGGTTTGGGGGTGCGATATGCAATCAGACTCGCAAAATACAGAATTATGATAATGAATGGTGATACTGTTCTAGTCCATGTGGGTGGCCTGATATGTATTAACTCATTGATACCCAGGATCGATATAACCCCAAAATGAAACATAAAAATATATCTCAGATCTTGCTAATTTGTGGACTTGAGACTGTTGTGCAATTTATTCTGTCTATCATCGCTTTCCCCGTTACTTACAGTGCATTATTGATTTTTTATTTGCATTTACAGTGCTACGAATATGTGTTTAACCCCTTGCGGGTCCTCTCTAGCATTCGTAGGATTTTCTCCTTTTGCCATTTACGGGTGTGAAAACATTTGCGGGCTTGGGGAAATTGAGCAATTGAATAATAATTTTAACCATCATAACTCTTGCAGCCTTGAAAGATCAAAGGATTCGGGAGGCTGTAAGTTACGGGTTTAACCATCTCACTTTTTACAAGGCCGTAACTCGTAACCCGTTCTGAGCCCTCAATTGAATATGGCTCTTTGTTCCTTTCTTGGGAAGCAAGTGCATTTGTAACCTGTCTAAAGTAGCATCTATTAATCCAATCACTTTCAGCATAACTGGAGACTTCTCTATTACTGCGCCTGAAAATGGGACTGATCTGAACAGAGATAATGCTGTAATTATACAATGTCGGTTTGTTGTACCCTACACATATTTGAAATTCATTTGAAAGTGAAAACTAATGATGTATGGAAAAAAGTAGAATATTTCCTCTAGTTTGAACGGGGCCTGTCAAGTCCTAGAAACGTCTTATTTGAGAATAGTACATAAACTTGTGTGAGAATTATTTAATAAAAAGCATAGTTTATGTATTCAAAATTACACTTGATGCACTGAGCAGATATCTTAGTTTCATTAGCATTGTTGTATGTTTTTATTTGTAAAGTACCAACATTTGCCATATTACTATTTACAAGAGTTCAGTAAAGTTGAATGGGTACAATAGGGAAATTGCAAATTTAAAACAAATTATAAAGTATAATTATAAAGTACAGTACACAATGGCAATAAACAATAGCAATGTGGTCCCTATTCTGAAGAGCTTACATTCTTGGTTGGGAGTGTGACAAAAGAGTGTAACAGATTTATAATGGCAGTGATCAAGGCAATAGGCTGGAGGTGGATGTGTGTAATAGGTTGTGTGTGAGCAATTTGGTAGGGGATGCAAATGTAGATGATAGAATAAACATTTCATTTGTATTATTTCACTGTATTAAGGGCTTTAAATGTCAAGATCAGGATATTACATTTTATTCTAAAGTCTGTGGGAAGTCAGTGATTGGCAGAGAGTTACTGTAGATGAAGATCATTGAGTGAGGTAGATGAGTATAGCAGAGGCATACATTATGGATTTTATTTGAGACAGTAGGATGACGAAGAGGCCAACACAAACTGAGTTACAGTAGAACAGGCAAGATATGATTAATTAGTGTATTACAATATGTGTGTGTCTTACATGAGAAAGTTACATATTATGAAGAATAAATTTTTTTTTTTTTTAGATGAAGATTTCATGATTTGGTTATTGACTGCATGTGAGGAGTGAAACAAGTGGAAGGTTTAGTAGAAGAAGAAGATAAGGAGCTCAGTGATTGACATGTTGAGTTAGAGATGACAGGAGGACATCCAGGAGGATGTAATAATAGTGTAATTTTGTCTTAATATAAAAACAGTATATATAGTTAATTACATAGTAATTGAGGTTGAAAAAATACTTTTAGTCCATCAAGTTCAACCTTTTTAGATCTCCTCTGATCTGCAATATGCAGATTTATTGTTAATTGATCCAGAGGAAGGGAAACAGAAAAAAAAAAACCAAGTGAAACTTTGCCAATTGTCTCAAAAGGGGAAAACAATATTACATTTCTTCCTGACCCCAGATACTGGCGATCAGATTCCTCCCTGGATCAATATTCCCTCTCTAATTATCCAGGATAGCCCTGAATGCCCTTTCTATTTAAAAATATATCCAATCCCTTTTTAAAGTTATCTATTTAATCCGCTGTCACCACCTCCTTTGGTAGAGAATTCCACAGATTAACCACCCTTACTGTGAAGAACCCTTTTCTTTAAGGTGACATCTTTTTACTCTCAAAGGAATGTCCTCGTCAGTTGGAAACCTCATGGCACAAAAAGTTCACTTGACAAAGCCTTGATGTATTTATATAAGGTTATCATATCCCCTCAGATGCCTTTTTTTTAGAGAAAATATGTTTAATTTGTTTAGTCTTTCTTCATAACTTAGCCCCTCCATTCCCCTTATTAGTTTTGTTGCCCTTCTCTGTATTTTTTCCAGCTCTAAAATGTTCTTTTTATGTAGTGGTGCCCAAAATTGTACTCCATATTCCAAATGAGAGCGTGCTAGAGATTTGTATAGTGGCAGAATTATATTTGCTACCCTTGCTTCTATACCCTTCTTAATACATGCTAATATTTTATTTGCCTTTGCAGATGCTGCTTGGCATTGAGCACTGTTACCTAGGTGGTTGTCCACAAGTACTCCGAAATCCCTTTCAATATCTGATATCCCTAGATTACCTCCAATAAGATTATAAATTGCATGGCTATTTTTCCTTTCCAGATGAATAACTTTACATTTACTTTTATTAAATCTCATCTGCCATTTAGTCGCCCATTTTTCTAATTTATGCAAATCCCTTTGGAGGTAAAGTACCGTATATACCACCCTAAATACCTCCCCTCACTTACCTGCTTGTGCTCCGGCCTCCGCTCCTTGACCCGGCGCCAGCGCGCACGTGACGTCACATGCATGCTGCGTCATTAGCATATAACGGGTGCCGGCACCCGGTATATGCTAATGACGCGGCGCGCCTGTGACGTCACATGCGCGCCGGGTCAAGGAGCGGAGGCCGGAGCACAAGCAGGTAAGTGAAGGGAGAGGGGGGAGGTATTTAGGGGGGTTTAGGTGGAGGAGGGGGGGTTGAGGGGGGTTAAGGTTGAGGAGGGGGGTTGAGGAGGGGGGTTAGGGTTGAGGGGAATTGAGGGGGAGGTTGAGGGGGATTGAGGTTGAGGAGGTGGGTTGGGGTTGAGGGGGGTTGAGGTTGAGGTGGGGGGTTGAGGTTGAGGAGGGGGTTGAGGATGGGGCGGTTGAGGAGGAAGGTTGAGGAGGGGGTTGAGGATGGGGGGTTGAGGAGGGAGGTTGAGGATGAGGAGGAGGGGTTGAGGAGGGGGATTGAGGATGAGGAGGGGGGTTGAGGATGGGGGGTTGAGGAGAGAGGATGAGGATGAGGAGGGAGGTTGAGGAGGGGGTTGAGGATGAGGAAGGAGGTTGAGGATGAGGAGGGAGGTTGAGGAGGGAGGTTGAGGATGAGGAGGGAGGTTGAGGATGAGGAGGGAGGTTGAGGATGAGGAGGGAGGTTGAGGAGTGGGGTTGAGGAGGGTGATAAGGGAGGGGGAAGAGACACAGGGAAGGGAGAGGTTAGAAGAGACACAGGGAAGGGAGAAGGGAGAAGAGGCACAGGGAAGGGAGAGGGGAGAAGAGACACGGAGAGAGAGGGGGACACAGAGGACACAAGAGGGACACAGGGGCAGCACATTTTCCACCCTCGGCTTATACTCGAGTCACTCATTTTACCCAGTATTTTGTGGTAAAATAGGTGCCTTGGCTTATACTCTGGTCGGCTTATACTCGAGTATATACGGTACATCATTATCCGTTTTAATTACCTTGCACAACTTCATGTCATCAGCAAAAATGGAGACAATACTCTCCAATCCTACTTCTAAGTCATTAATGAATTGGTTAAGAAGGAAAGGACCTAATAGTGAACCCTGATGAACCCCACTTACCACATAAGTCCAATTTGAGTATGTTCCATTTACAAAATCCCTTTGCTTCCTGTCTTTTTGCCACCTCTCAATCCATGAGCAGATATTTACTGCAGTTCCTGTATCCCTTAGTTTGCTCAATAGTCTCCCATGTGGCACTGTATCAAAAGCCTTTGCAAAATCCAAAAAGACTACATCCATTGAGTTACCTTGATCCATGTATCCTTGTTTCGACCTATCCTTCATAAATCCATGTTGTCTCCTACTTATAATCTTGTTTAGACATATTCTTGTATACTATCCCTTATTAATCCTTCTAAAAGCTTTCCCACTACAGAAGTGAGGCTTACAGGTCTATACTTTCCTGGATTTGTTCTTGCTCCCTTCTTAAATATAGGTATCACCTCTGCGTTTGTCTAGTCATCTGGTAGCGACCCTGTGTTGAATGAATCTTGAAAAATTAGATACAATGATTTTGCTATTACAGAACCCAGTTCCCTCAGTACCCTTGGATGTATTTCTTCAGGACCTGGGGCTTTATTAACATGTATTTCTTCCAACCTCTTTTGGATTTCTTTTCGTTAACCAATTTTTTGGTGAAGGTAGTGTAGCCCAATTATGTTGCAGTGACTCAACCACTGGTACCTCCCTTGTGTATACCGACGAAAATAACCTATTTAGCTCATCTGCCTTTTCCTGGTCACTAATTATCAGATGGCCTGTGTCACATTGTAATGTTCCTATAGCTTCCTTCCTCGCCTTCTTCCCATTAATATATTTAAAAAATACTTTAGGGTTAGTCTTACTCTCCTTTGCAACTAACTTTTCATTTTCTATTTTAGCCAGTCTAATACCCCTTTTGCAAGCCTTAGTGGCCTTAGCCTTGTATTCCTGTAAAGCAGTCTCAGTCCCCTCTTGTTTGTGTAATATAAATGCCTGTTTTTTACTCCTCATCTTCATCTTTAAGTCATTATTAAGCCACATGGGTTGTGATTTACTCCTTCTACTTTTATTTCCACATGGTATGTAGTGATAAGTATGTATATTTAGTAAGGATTTAAATGTTGTCCATTTATGTTCAGTGTTTTTACCTATCAGTTCTCTGTCCCAGTTTATACTTTGTTTTGCTGCCCTTAGACCGTTAAAATCTGCCCTTTTAAAATTGAGAGTTTTTGTTGGCCCCTTACAGTTATGTTGTTTTTTATTAAATCTCAAATGAGACTGTGTTGTGATAACTGTTTCCCAAAAGTTGCCCTATTCCAACATTTGATATTATATCAATATTATTTGTGATGACTAAATCCAAGATCGCTTCATTTCTAGTAGGCTCTTGTATAACCTTGGCCAGATAATGATCCCTGAGTGTACTCAAGAACCTGCTCCCCTTAGCTGAACTGCTGGTCTCATTTATCCAGTTTATTTCAGGGTAATTAAAATATCCCATTATTAAAACTTGCCTATGATTAGCCGCATTTCCAATCTGTAACAATAATTGCAGTTACCCACTTTCAATTATATTTGGTGGTTTATAGCGTACTCCTACTAATATTATTTTGGAATTTCCTGCTCCGCTATATAACTCTACCCACAAACATTCAACATTACTGCTAGTTCCAGCATAAATATCTTCTCTGACTATAGGCTTAAACTCCTTGTTTACCATTGCTCCTATCTTTCCGAAATAGGTTATAACCATCCAGATTATCAGTCCAGTCATGAGAGTCATCCAACCACATTTCAGTAATGCCTATTAAATCCCATCTCTCATTAACTGCTAATAATTCTAACTCATTTTTCCTGGCAAGTTTCTGGCATTAGCAAGCATACACCTTATGAGTCTTTAGTTCTGAAGTGCCTGCCACTGTACTTGAGTTACCTAGCAATACCTCCCTATTGACTATTCTAACCCTCCCTCATCATCACCCCCTCTACACTTTCTACCCCATTACTTCTATTTAATCCCTCCCCCACCTACTAGTTTAAAAATTCCTACAGCCATTCTACCATCCTATCCCCAGCACACAAGCTCCCTCATCATTAAGGTGGAATCATCCCTGCTATAGAGATTGTACCCAAGTAAAATGTCATCCCACTGCTTTAAAAACCCAAATCCCTCGTTAATGCACCACATTTTTAGCCATGCATTAACCTCCCTATGCTCCGTCTGTCTCCCTGGGCTAGCACGTGGCACTGGTAGTATCTCAGAAAATACTACCTTGGAGGTCCTTGCCTTCAGCTTATTACCTAGTTCTATAAAATCATTCTTTAGGACTCTCCATCTTCCACAAACTTTGTCATTGGTACCAATATGTACCAAGACCGCCGGTTCATTTCCAGCCCCTCCCAATAATTTATCTACCCGATCCACAACATGCCGAACCCAAGAACCCGATTGCTGGAATGTGGGTGATAAATCAGCCTTTCTACCTTCCTAATAATAGTCCCCTACCACCAAAACCTTTCTCTTGCTCTGTCTGTGCTGCCCTTCCGCTCCTCCAGTAGAAATGTTCTCCCAGCTGTTAGAGGGAACAGCTCTATCTGGCATTGCCATTCCCATTCCTGAAAGGACAACCCCAGCAGTTTTACGCAATCTGGCAAATCTGTTGGTGTGTGCCAACTCAGTACTGAACTGTCTCCTCCTCCTGTTCCCCCTGCTTCCCCTTGTAACTGTAACCCAGATACCTCCTTGGACATCCTCACTAGCCGCATCTCCACCGTCCGTGCTAGGCCCAGCTAAACTGTTCTCTGTGAGCACCAACTCCACACGTTCTCCAATTTAAGTTTCAAGATAGGCAACATGCTCACACCTGCCACAGAGGTATGGACTCTGGATCAGCTGTTCCAGCAGTTCATACATGTGACAGGATGCACACTGAGTGAGGTTGTCACTGGACTGAGTCATAATTACTAATTACAACGGGCGAATCAATTGTATAAAGCAGTACAATATATTCCCCTTTTCTTGACACTAGAAGTGTTGTCAAGCTTACAAGTTTGCTCCTTCCCCTGTTTATATTAGGTTCTTACTACTCACCTGCCCACTAATCACTGCACAAGTACCCAAACACACTTAGGGCCTCATTCTATTAGCGGCCGCAGCCGTTGCGGGGCCGCAAGGACCGGCCGCAAGCTATTCGGCTATTCTATTCCCTTACGGCCGGGGGCTCCGGCAGGCTTGCGGCCGGTGCCTTGCTATCTCTTGCGGCCGCTCGCGCCAGAGGAAAGCCTTTGATCTAAAATGGCCGCAAGAGTTTCGGCCGTAAGAAATTCCTATTTGCAATTCAATTGCTCCGGGAACCCTCTCTGCAAGGCTAAAAACTAACCGCAGCTTACTTGCAGGAAAGAGGTCCCGCTAGCACCAATTAAGCACATAAAATAGTTCAAATAAAGCCATCCTGCACTTTGAGAAGACTATAAAGGGATTTTAGGTGTTAGAAAAAATAGCACATAATTATCCTATACTCAAATCCGTAAAATATTTTATTTTTAATATCCGTAAAATATCCATGTAAAAAGTCCAGAGTGCTTGGAGCACTTCAGACCCGCCCACGCTGCAGCCGGAAAATAAAGAGTTAATTTGAACTCGGGTTTGGGCTGATGTGCAAGCTTGAGAGTGGGTTTCTTTTAATCCTCATGTCCCCCAATTTGATCCCTCGCATTTACAGAGCTGTACAGTGCAGGCTTGAATTTATTTTTGCGTTTTTATATTTCTCAGCTTACAGCCGGTTCCAAGATATGCGGCCGGCCGTAAGATGAGATCCTTGCGGGGCCGTATAATAGAATCGCGAGTTAACAGAATCCCCGCAAGGAATCGCAGCCTTACGGACGATTTACGGCCGGTAATAGAATGAGGCCCTTACTGTTCAGGAGAAATCACAGAACAGAGGCAAACAGACCACAAAAAGCCACACACTGCTATATCTTCACACAGACAAAACCACACACCCTCTCAGCTGCCACTAATCAATGAACAAGTACACAACACACTTACTGCTCAGGAGAATATAAATATAATATAATATTATAAATAATAATAACGTGAAACACATTTTTTAAGATGGTTAAATAAGTCAATCATTAATTCATATCATTTCATCTATTTCTACAAAACAATTAGGAGAAGGAATCATGGTGACTAAATATTTTTTTTAATTTTCCTTCTAAAGTACTAAATAATTTCTTCATTAAAATAATGTGATTAATTCTTTGGATTAACATAGAAAAAGGTAAATTTGGGAACTTCCATCTTGAATTAACAAAAATATGTGTTGCAGCTAAAATAAATTGTAATAACATATTGAAAGATAAGAAGGGATATTATATAGAAGACCTAATAGGAACCAAATATATTCTATGTAAAGATTTTTTATTTTAATGAAGTTTCTGTTAAAGAAATATTTTTACTACCCCTATAACATTAAAAATGTTTTCCAATCTTAAATTCCCATAGTTTTTCTTAAATTATTTTTCCAATTTAATTGAAAATTTAATTTTTCTTCTGGTTTTAAATTGATGCTTTTAGAATAACTCATTTTATAATAATCATTTTTTTAACAAATGATTTTTTTTATCAAAATGTTTTAAAGCAGATAATTATGTTGGCAGATTTAAGAAAAATGTGTAATTTGTAGATAACAAAAAAAATAATATTTTGCATTTTAGAAGGTTTTAATTCACCACAATCTATTAATTTATTTTTAAAATAAAAATTATAAATTCTGGAAAAACCATTAGTATTCCATCATCAAAATAATTGTTTGTCTTTTGAATAACTGGATATAAGCGTGATCGTTCGTTAGAAAGATTCTATTTAAATCTATAAATAACCCATAATGATAAAGAATGCTTAGTGCATGGATTATTAACAGAATTAATAAATGTCTTAATTTTTTTTCTCTGTTAGATATTGTATAACAAGATGGGAGATAAGAACATTTTCTATTTGAATGCTACATGGTTGTAATTCATTAGTATGCTATAATGTTAATTGTTATAATTATGCAGCTATATAAAAATTGAATAAATGAGGAGTAGAAAGTCTACCCATAGTTTTTATATTTATACATTATTTTTTCTATAATGTGTAGTGTTCCAAATAAAGTTTAAAAATAATAATTTGTAAGAAATGAATATCTAATTGATTTTTTTGAAATAGGAAGAAATCTAAAATAATAATATTTGAGGTATAGCTAACATCATAATAGAGTGAAAAAGACACAACCAAAAAATACAATATTTGGGCCAAGATTCAAGATCTTTTTTCACTTTTCTTAATCACTAGGAAATAAACTTTATAAATATGATTCGATTTTGCAGGAATGTAAATATTTTTAATTTATCTTCTTTCCACTGAATAATTGTGTGTGTGTATCAGTATTTATATATTATATTGTTGTTATTTTGTTGTTGTTCAGGCCTTCAGTAATGTCAGACTTTTGGTGACCATATGCACACAGGATGCCAGGTACATCTGTCAGGCTTTCTGGTTGTTCTGATCCATAAGGTTTTCTTGGAAAAGCTACAGAAGTGGGCTTCCAGTTCCTTTCCCAGTGGAAAACAATTTGTCTGACCTATCTTTTCTATGACCTGACCATCTTGGGTGACCCTACATAGTTTAGCTCAAATATTCATTGAGGTACCCAAGCCCTTTACTACGACAACGTATCGATTCATAAGGGGATTGTTTTTATACTGTTATCAAATTAGTATTATTAACAGTATTTTTATTATATAAAAAAGATGGCATACTCTTACACATACATACTTAAAATGTCCCGTTTCTAAATAAAATAAAAAATTTGCAACAAAGTTGTTAGTTTAATCCTTAAGTATATTGTATGTATGCTAATTTATAAATATACATAAGCTATAAAACACAGGGACTGATGACAGTTGCTTTTGTGCTAGGAGGTATCACGCCTGAAGGAAATCGGGCGAAAAGATCTTTATTTAAAATGCTGTGATACCACTTGTGTGTGGGAGAGGATTTTAATTCACCTAATTTGCATATATAACTTTTTTCCTGCAGCTCAAAGCTGCTTCACCTACAGTAGGAAGATGCTGTGTATATATTACTCATGGGCTTTAATATGCTTGTCACATCTAAAATGAAAGTTAATTATTTGCTAATAAGGACTGTGGATAATTACTGGCCAAAAACAATTTTGGTTAAGTTTTTCACATATATCTATCTCTGTTTTAGTGATATAAAAATTAAAAGTAAGAAAGAATGAAAATAATGAACTAGTGTAGCCATTACAAATAAGAATCCTGATGATGTATTTAAATAATGAGAAGATGTTTAGATTTCACCTGAAATTATAGGGATATGTTCATGAAAGCGTGAAAAAGATCTCATGTGAGAAATATAGGATTTCATGCTGTTTTATTCTATGTGTCTGATTCATTAAATTGTTTAAATTATCTCACCGCTTGCTAGATCAGCCCTACATGCACCCTTTTGATTAATGCTAATCTTAATCTCCATAGACTATATGGTTGTTAACATTAAATTATAACTTTCGTACATTAATGCACATTAAAAGATATTTCCCTATGTAGTTTTCACAGGTAGCTTAATTTAACAATATTTCACTAAATCAGATGGTGCCAGGTGGTTTGTATATTGCTTTCCAATGGTTCACAGCTTCTACCTCTTGATTTTTAAAGTTTAGTAATTTCACTTTATTGCCTCTGATTAATGCTCAAAATTATACAACTTTTGACCAAAACCTAAAATTGCTAATCATCTATTTTAGCCTGAAAAACATGGTCAATATGACGTTAAAATAAACTGGTACAGATGTACATAATCCTGTTCTATTTGATGCTTTCCACCAAGAAAATTATTTAGCATTTAATAACTGATAATTACAATGTGGTATACATTCATATCTATTAAGCTTAAGCATTAAAAGATGGGATAAGTGGAGTTTATGGAGACGATATATTAAGATGGAATAAACTGATAAATAGCCCTTTAAGAAACATTGGAAATGGAATATTTAGCTCCACTATTTTAATCCCACGTATCATCACTTTAATAAATATATGGCAGAGCCATAGCAACATAAAGTGTATGATTGCAAACGCAAGAAGTTTGCCTGGGAAAATGGATGAGCTAGAAATATTAGCAGTACAAGAAAAATGGGGCTTAATAGGCATTACGGAAACATGGTGGGATGAATCTCATGACTGGACTGTTAATCTGGATGGTTATAACCTATTTAGGAAAGATAGGGGAAATGGTAAAAGAGGAGGAGGGATCTGTCTTTATGTTAAGCCTGAATTTAAGCCTATAGTTAGAGAAGATATTTATGCTGGCACTAACGGCATCATTGAATCCTTGTGGGTTGAGCTAAATAGTGGAGGAGCTAATTCTAAATGCATATTGGTGGGAGTATGCTATAAACCCCCAAATATAGCTGAAAGTGAGGAAATACAATTATTGTTACAGATTGGAAATGCAGCTAAGCATGGGCAAGTTCTAATAATGGGAGACTTTAATTACCCTGATATAAACTGGATAAACGAGACCAGCAGCTCAGCTAAGGGGAGCAGGTTCTTGAGTACACTCAGGGATCATTATCTAGCCCAGGTAATACAAGAACCTACTAGAAATGGGGCCATCTTGGATTTAGTCATCACAAGTAATATTGATATAATATCAAATGTAAAAATAGGGGAACCCTTGGGGAACAGTGATCACAACACAGTCTCATTTGAGATTGAATACAAAAAACAGAGTTGTAAGGGGCCAACAAAAACTCTAAATTTTAAAAGGGCTAACTTTAATGGGCTACGGGCAGCAATACAACATATAGACTGGGACAAAGAACTTACAGGGAAGAATACTGAAAATAAATGGACAACATTCAAATCCTTACTAAATAAACATACTCATCAGCATGTACCATGTGGAAATAAAATAAATAGGAGTAAATCACATCCCATGTGGCTTAACAATGACTTAAAGATCATGATGAGGAAAAAGAAATATGCATTTAAATTATACAAGAAGGAGGGAACAGAGGCATCTTTATGTGACTATAAGGAAATCAACAAGGCTTGCAAAAGGGCTATTAGACTGGCTAAAATAGAAAATGAGAAGTCAGTTGCAATGGAAAGTAAGACTAACCCTAAAATATTTTATAAATATATTAATGGGAAGAAGGCCAGGAAGGAATCGATAGGGCCATTACAATGTGACACAGGCCATCTGATAATTAGTGACCAGGAAAAGGCAGATGAGCTAAATAGGTTCTTTTCGTCGGTTTACACAAGGGAGGTACCAGTGGTTGGGACACTGCAACATAATGGGGCTACACTACCTTCACTAAATAATTGGTTAACGCAGGAAGAAATACAAAAGAGGTTGGAGAAAATAAATGTTAATAAAGCCCCAGGTCCTGATGGAATACATCCAAGGGTACTGAGGGAGCTGGGTTCTGTAATAGCCAAACCATTATATCTAATCTTTAAAGACTCGCTCACTACAGGGTCTCTACCAGATGACTGGAGAAAAGCAGAGGTGATACCTATATTTAAGAAGGGATCTAGAGCAAATCCGGGGAATTATAGACCAGTAAGCCTCACTTCTGTAGTTGGGAAGCTTTTAGAAGGGTTAATAAGGGACAGAATACAAGAATATGTCTATTTGAACAGGATCATAGGTAGCAGTCAACATGGATTTATGAAGGAAAGGTCGTGTCAGACCAATCTAATTAGTTTTTATGAGGAGGTTAGTAGGAACTTGGATCAGGGCAACTCAGTGGATGTAGTCTTTTTAGATTTTTCAAAGGCATTTGATACAGTGCCACATGGAAGACTAGTGAGCAAACTAAGGGATACAGGAATTGCAGTAAATATCTGCTCATGGATCGAGAGCTGGCTAAAAGACAGGAAGCAAAGGGTTGTTGTAAATGGAACATACTCCGATTGGTCTAATGTGATAAGTGGGGTTCCTCAGGGCTCAGTATTGGGTCCTCTCCTTTTTAACATATTTATTAATGACATTGAAGTAGGACTCGAATGTAGTGTCTCCATTTTTGCTGATGACACTAAGTTGTGCAAGGTAATAAAATCAGATAATGATGTACTTTCCCTACAAAAGGATTTGCATAAATTAGAGAAATGGGCGGCTAAATGGCAGATGAGATTTAATACAAATAAATGTAAGGTTATGCATTTGGGAAGGAACAATAGCCAAGCAATCTATAATCTTAATGGAGCAAATGTAGGGGTATCAGATATTGAAAGGGATTTGGGAGTACTAGTGGACAACCACCTAGGTAACAGCGCTCAAAGCCAAGCAGCGGCTGCAAAGGCAAATAAAATATTAGCATGTATTAGGAAGGGTATAGAAGCCAGGGAAGAAGATATAATTCTGCCACTATACAAATCTCTAGTACGCCCTCATTTGGAATATGGAGTACAATTTTGGGCACCACCTCACAAAAAAGACATTTTAGAGCTGGAAAAAGTACAGAGAAGGGCTACAAAACTAATAAGGGGAATGGAGGGGCTAAGTTATGAAGAAAGACTAGCAAAATTAAACTTATTTTCGCTAGAAAAAAGGCGTCTAAGAGGAGATATGATTACGTTATTTAAATACATCCAGGGTCAATATAAGGCTTTGTCAAGTGAACTTTTTGTAGCAAGAGATTTTCAACTGACAAGAGGACATCCGTTGAGGTTAGAGGAAAAAAGATTTCACCTTAAACAAAGAAAAGGGTTCTTCACAGTTAGGGTGGTTAAACTGTGGAATTCTCTACCAAAGGAGGTGGTGACAGCGAATTCGATAGACAACTTCAAAAAGGGGTTAGATATATTTCTGAATAAAGAGGGCATTCAAGGCTATCCTAGATAACTAGCAAGGAATACTGATCCAGGGAGAAATTTGATCGCCAGTTTCTGGGGTCAGGAAGGAATTTTGCTTTTTTTTCCCCTTATGAGACAATTGGCAAAGTTTCAATGGTTTTTTTTTTATGTTTGCCTTCCTCTGGATCAATTAACAATAATTAACAATTAACAATAATAATAAATAGTCCAAATTAAAAAGATCAATAGAGATCTAAAAAGGTTGAACTTGATGGACTAACTCTTTATTCATTCTCCAATACTATACTATTAATAATTATTTAATCAATAATTTAATTAATAACTAATCCGCATATTGCAGATCAGAGGAGATCTTAACAGGTTGAACTTGATGGACTGAAAGTCTTTTTTCAACCTTAATTACTATGTAACTACTATGTAACTATATAAGACTGTAATGCTCAGAAGTGTCATAATACAAAAAGTCTACTTGATGATCACTGTATCCACTTTTGGGAAAGAATACTGCAAACCAGAGAGAGTAGTTAGTTTATAGGGCCACTGTAGTCCAAAAAAATTCAATGATGCATTTAAAAGAAGATATTTTATGCATTACTTAAAGGTAATTTTCTGTAAGTAACATAAATTATAGTAATTTAAGAAAATTACCAATAAAGCATCACAGAAATACAGAAATATTGTTTTTCAAACCTGCAGTGTTTGTTAATTCTCCAATCATGATGTATATCAAACCGTGGAAATAATACCATGCACATCAGTTGCACTATACATACATAAACTATCTAATGTTAACACTCTAAATTATCCCATTAAACCCTATGAGTTTAGGTATCCTCCAGGGGAACCCCCAATAACACCCGGAAGGGGCGATCAGGCCTCCGTTCCACCACCACTTGTGCTTTGGGATGTGGCGCACATTAACCCTATGGGGATTTCTTTGGGGCCTCTTCGTACAACCATGGTGTCCTTATGGAACCACATAGCACCTAACATTAACCTATTAACATGGGAGTCCCTATGGATCCCCATGGTAATCTAATCATTCATCATTATGTACCTGCATGGCACCAAGCATATTCCGGTACTATTACCACAGAGGGTACCTTACATTAACTCACAGCACCTGCAGTCTCTTAGTATAACCCCCCCCCCCCCCCCATAAAGTATAAGCCTTAGTCTACCTGTAGGTGTGCATCATTGTGCAGAGCCCAGCTTGCAAATTAAGCATCTCTGCAGTTAAACTTCACATAAGCCCCTATTCAATTGAGCAATTGTTGGTAATGTAGCCCGCATGCTAATTTGTAAACTAATTTGCTATTCAATTGGCTCCTTTTCACTACCCGCAAAAGATTTGCCGGTTACGGTCTGAAAATCCCTGCTGCCCAGCTAAGCCTTTGATCTTTTGCTGAAATCGCAAATCGCTATTCAATTGCTACAAATCTCCAAGCCCGCAATTGTAATCACACCCATAAATGGCAAATGTAAAAGAAAGTCCTTCGAGTACCAGATAGGACCAGCAAGGTGGTTAAATACCTGTTCATAGCACTGTAAATGCAAATAAAAAATCAATACTGCACTTTAAAATACAGGGAAAGCTATGAAAGACATGTAATTAATTGCACAACAGTTTCAAGCTCACAAATCTGCAATACGTTTTATTTCCGTGTCATATCAATCTCGGTAATCAAGGAGTTAATACATATCGGGCCACCCACAAGGACTAGAACAGCATATCGTTTTTGTTATTTTGTACACTGCCGGATTGCGAGTCCGATTGCAAATCAGACTTCTAAACGCTAATTGATGGACGTTTAGCCTACATGTTTTACTGATGTCATGATGACGGTCTCATTCACTATTGGCTGCTTCTATATCAGTAGTTATGGCCTTGCTTACTTGATCATGAGCATGCTCTGAAATGCTACATACAGGTGCATGGTTTACGATTTAGGCTTTCGGCTAGGTAGTTGTAGGCTACAGCTGGTATGAAAATTGCATGTGGCACATAGTCTGTTAAATTATCTGTTTATCTTTAACATATACATAATGTTTAGAAAAAGGATATCAGAAGACTTGCATTGTTTAAATAAAACCTCTGTTTAAAAGCAACTTTTGCTATCTGTGTATCCCACTGAGTCATCCGTCATTGGTAAAATTATGCTACAATTCTTAGGGCTGAACAGAATTATTGTGTGACAATCTTTTTCTCCTGTCATTTCAATGACAGATAAATATGTTAGTTGACTCTATTGCTGCTGTTCTTGGCGGTAAGGCAGAACAGTTTTCCTGTATATCTGAATGTCAACACAATATATGGAAAAATGAAACACTGGCAAAATCAAGAATTAAAAACTAACATTAGATACAAACAATACAACACACAGCCATATGTCAGTATATGAAATAATGTTCCAGTCCTTAGTTGAACACAACATGGAGTGGATGTAATATGCAAGGAGAGGTAAATATATTGTACCCACACAAGTAAACATTATCAGAGCATGATTTGTTTCCATAAGGTGCCATAGTTTAATGTTGCTGTTGAAGGTCTTAACCCTGGTCACTCGGTCAAATTGTCAAGGTGGCCTGCGTGGGTGAACCAAGTTCCCAGAGAAAGTACTCATTAAACAATGTCAATCCTCTCTGTAGCGCAGGAATGAACAGTGACGTAGCCATGCTGACAGTTTCCTTGACAGTTTCATACACTGCATGCTGGCAAAATGCTTCATGCAGAAATAGAAGACCTTCTGGAGACAACAAGTTGTAGTTGAATGTAATGCCAAAGACATATGTTTGTGAGTATATATATATATATATATATATATATATATATATATATATATTGTGACAAAGCATTACCACTCATGGGTTCAGTGCACTGTTTTAACTAACTTAATGGAGGAAGGCACAGTAGGCTTTTTATTTCATTCAACGTTTTTATTGTGACACAAAAAAAATAACAGAAAATAAATGTAGCTTCCTTGCAGCCAAATAGTTGCGTACAGTCGACACTCAGCTAAACTCTAGTATTACCCTCTTCAGGGGATTTTATTTGCCTGTAGTCCCAGGTCTCGCTCAGCAGCAGTTCCCCTCCTGGGTATTCACCTTCTGGGGTCTCCTCATAAAAAGCAGTCTTTTTAGAATCTCACACTTTGAGCCTCTGCCGTTACTCACAGTATCCAGCTCCTTCACACATTGTCTCTCAGTGCAGCTATATGCAGCTCTGTCTCTCAGGAACCTCTGTCCCAGAGCTCCTGCTATACTCTCCAGCAATCTCCAGGTTACAGCCAGACCCCTTGTTGGAGCTCCACCCTTGGAGTTAACTCACTTCCTGCTGGAATGTACTCCACTGCACCTAAACAAAGTAGTGACTTCTATCATTGTGACATCATCTTTTCACTATTATTTAACAATTCTACCATTGCTACACATCTTTCTATTCCAATAAAGTGACTGCCACCTAGGTAACAGTGTGCAATGCCAAGCAGCATCTGCAAAGGCAAGTAACATATTAGCATGTATTAAGAAGAAGGGTATTGAAGCAAGGGAAGCAAATATACAGCCTTATTAAATTGCGATTCTGTAAATTTAAAAGGGCTCTATTTAAGCACAAAGCATATTTTTTTTACAGGAGTTTTTAGATAATGAACTTCTATCCAAAAGCAAGGTCTTCACTAACTAAAAACTTCTGTAAATAAAATATGCTATGTGCTTAAATAGATCCCTTTTAAATTTACCGAATTACAATTTAATAAGGCTGATAATTCTGCCACTATACAAATCCGTAGTATGCCCTCATTTGGAATATGGAGTACAATTTTGGGCACCACTTCATAAAATGGACATTTTAGAGCTGGAAAAAGTACAGAGAAGGGCAACAAAACTAATAAGGGGAATGGAGGGGCTAAGTTATGAAGAAAGACTAACCAAATTAAACTTAATATAGTACGTAATATATTAAATGAGCATATATTCGCAAACAAATCTGTATTTCCATAATACATTTTAGAATAAAATTACCTTACAATCTTTTTTTTTTATACTGCTCATACTATAATAGTCAAAGTACATCAGAAGACATTATTTATATTATTCATTCATGTTTCAATAATTTGTGTAAACATCAAATAATTATTGGGACTACTCAGTGCCTAGGATCCAGCTGACCCCCGGCTAAGTTAAAATCTTTTATGTGCTTGCACCTTGAGTGTGAGATGTACATATGTGTAGTCTACACGTACTTGGGGAAATTAAAATAAGAGATGAGTCTTGCTGGAACCTTGGCCACACCTGGGCATTCCCTCCTGCAGATATTAATATTCTGGGCATGGTGTCTTGGTTATTTAGTGGACAATGATAGAGACTCTAGGGGGAGGAAGATTTAAGTTTGGTATATGGAAGTATTGTTTATTTCCTTTTTAATGTCTGACCGGCCTTTTGTTCAGTTCCTTCTAAAAATGCTTACCCATCCCAGATAAATTCATTCTGTTCAACAAGCATGAGAGATGTGCTTCATTAGTTCAGAGAAACTATTTTACAGACATTTACACTATTTAGTAAAGAGAATATGTGTACTCTTTTTACTGTCACTGAGGATAGTTTTACCCATCCGTTACATGGACGTAAATGGTGTGAGTTCCCGAGTGTGCCGATCCTGCTGGTCCCGTACTTGTGCAACAATTGGATCCTCAGTCTGACCTTCCTGCTCTGTTTAAGTCATGGCGGAGGATGAACGGCTTACAATGTCCAAACTCTGGGTGCTAGTCCGGACTCGAGGAATGCCTAGGTCAAGGAATCGTTCAGCTATGTTCCTGGGCACTCCAGAAATTGGATGAGGTGGAACAAAAGCTAAACCTACTTGAGGCTGGTTCGGCAATTCCTGAGCTGCCACCAGTTCTCTGGATGAACTTGACTTGGGCGATGATGTTTCCCAGGCATATCAGGCCCATATAGCCCTGCTTGGCAGTCCTATCATAGCTGTAAGGAGTTTGAGGAGACAACTGGGAATATTGAGGGTTTTTTTTACAGAACTTGGAACAAACACGCCAGGATTCTGAGGATTAAGAGGGGGTGAAACGGTTGCTGCTAGCCCGAAATACACCTGAGATTTACCACAAACAATTGAAGGATATAAACGATAGGTCAAACAAACCTAATTCTTTTCTATGAAGAGGTTAGTAGGAACTTGGATCAAGGCAACTCAGTGGATGTAGTCTTTTTGGATTTTGCAAATGCTTTTGATACAGTGCCACATGGGAGACTATTGATCAAACTAAGGGATATATGAATTGCAGTGAATATCTGCTCATGGATTGAGAGCTGGCTAAAAGACAGGAGGCAAAGGGTTGTTGTAAATGAAACATACTCGGATTGGACTAATGTGGTAAGTGGGGTTCCACAGGGTTCAATATTAGGTCCTCTCCTTTTTAACCTATTTATTAATGGCTTAAAAGTAGGATTGGAAAGTATTGTCTCCATTTTTGCTAATGACACTAAGTTAGGCAAGGTAATTAAAACAAATAATGTTGTACTTTCCCTCCAAAGGGATTTGCATAAATTAGAAAAATGGGCCACTAAATGTAAAGTTATTCATCTGGGAAGGAAAAATAGCCATGACATTTATAATCTTATTGGAGCTAATCTAGGGGTATCAGATATTGAAAGGGATTTGGGAGTACTTGTGGTCAGCCACCTAGGTAACAGTGCTCAACGCCAAGCAGCATCTGCAAAGGCAAGTAAAATATTAGCATGTATTAAGAAGGGTATAGAAGCAAGGGTAGCAAATATAATTCTGTCACTATACAAATCCCTAGTATGCCCTCATTTGGAATATGGAGTACAATTTTGGGCACCACTACATAAAAAGGACATTTTAGACCTGGAAAAAGTACAGAGAAGGGCTACAAAACTAAAAAGAGGAATTGAGGGGCTAACTTATGAAGAAAGACTAAACAAATTAAACATATTTTCTCTAGAAAAAAAAGGCATCAAAGAGGGGATATGATTACCTTATATAAATACATCCAGGGTCAATACAAGGCTTTGTCAAGTGAACTTTTTGTGGCAAGAGGTTTTCAACTGACAAGAGGACATTCCTTTGAGATTAGAAGTAAAAGTTACTGTGCCTTAGGGAGTTCAGCTGCACCTCACTGACGAGGCCCATAAAGGCCGAAACGCGTCTGTGGTTTGCTGGTTCTCCTGTTCAGGGTAGAATTGCCTGGTATTTCGGGGCAGGATCACTCTTCTGAGTGGGACCAGACTGATATACTACATGATATTTCTCCCTGTGAAGGGCAGAAGAGAGCTAAAAGAGGTTGCTCTCAGAGTGGCTTATCATGGCCATAGAACTAATCTATTAAGGTTGGTTCGTTCTCTGATGAGCGCCTCTGACTTAGTGTTTTTGTTGATGCAAATTACCCTTAGGGCTTAGTCTCCCTTAAGGGGAATAGGAGAATCCAGACGTGGACCCCTTGCTCACTGTGCCTTAGGGAGTTCAGCTGCACCTCACTGACGAGGCCTATAAAGGCCGAAACGCGCCTGTGGTTTGCTGTTTCTCCTGTGCAGGGTAGAATTGCCTGGTATTTCGGGGCTGGATCACTCTTTTGAGTGGGACCAGACTGATATACTACAGGATATTTCTCCCTGTGAATGGCACAAGTGAGCTAAAAGAGGTTTCTCTCAGAGTGGCTTATCATGGCCATAGAACTAATCTATTAAGGTTGATTCGTTCTCTGATGAACGCCTCTGACTTAGTGTTTTTGTTTATGCAAATTACCCTTAGGGCTTAGTCTCCCTAAGGGTAATAGGGGAATCCAGACGTGGACCCCTTGCTCACTGTGCCTTAGGGAGTTCAGCTGCACCTCACTGACGAGGCCCATAAAGGCCGAAACACGTCTGGGGTTTGCTGTTTCTCCTGTTCAGGGTAGAATTGCCTGGTATTTCGGGGCTGGATCACTCTTCTGAGTGGGACCAGACTGATATACAACAGGATATTTCTCCCTGTGAAGGGCACAAGTGAGCAAAAAGAGGTTGCTCTCAGAGTGGCTTATCATGGCCATAGAACTAATCTATTAAGGTTGGTTCGTGCTCTGATGAGCGCCTCTGACTTAGTGTTTTTGTAAAAAGATTTCACCTTAAAGAAAGAAAATGGTTCTTCACAGTAAGGGTGGTTAATCTGTGGAATTCTCTACCAAAGGAGGTGGTGACAGCGGATTCGATAGATAACTTTAAAAAAGGGATTGGATATATGTTTAAATAGAAAGGGTATTCAAATCTAGCCTGGATAATTAGAGAGGTAGTATTGATCAAGGGAGGAATACGATCGACAGTATCTGGGGTCAGGAAGGAATGTTATATTTTTTTCCCCTTTTGAGAAAACTGGGAAAGTTTCACTTGGGTTTTTTCTGTTTGCCTTCCTCTGGATCAATTAACAATTAATCTGCATATTGCAGTTCAGGGGAGACCTAAAGATGTTGAACTTGATGTACTAAAAGTCTTTTCAAGCTAAATTACTATGTAACTCTGTAATTGCAGTAGCTTACAAAGGCATGAGACACCTTATTGGAGGCGCTCTGGAAGCTTAGAAGAAGAAGAAGTAAAGTCAATAGAAAATGTGGTTATGGAGCAATTTCTCCAGTTTTGCCTTTCCACTATGCGTGCCTGGGTTTTGGATCACCACCCTGACGCAGCTGAAGCCGCAGGGAGCCTTGCCTGCCAGTGCTAAGCCTCAGCAAGACTCACCCGGGGCCACAGGCAAAGCACCCTAGTCGCCTATTCAGCAATAATGATGGTGGGGTCCATCGGGGTCATGTAGCCCCAGCTGTGCCCTTACAAGAATCAAGAAGGTAGCTCTGCTATTGCTGTCAATGCCCTGGACATATACACAGGAATTGTCCCCAGAACTCCTTCAGCCGTATCCTTCCCATTTCTTCCTATTCTGTCTATTACCTTAGCAAATGAGTAGAGGAGAACTAAGAGAACTAGGAGGATGATCAGTTCCATGATTGCGAAGATGTTGAGGGCTGGACAGGGGAACCTTCTTTTGTTCTCACAGTACAGCCAGTCATAATAGCAAACGGTATACAAGCCATCATTATGGATGTAGAAGCACCTCAAGGGTTTCAATACTCTGAATTCAATTTAACCCTTATTTAACCATCTCTCACCAGTTCCTCTGCCTTATGTGGTTGTCGATAGGGATCAGAAGCATTCTATCCCATTAGCCAAAGTACATATATATATATATAGATATCTCAGTGTGATGACGGGGATCCTTATGGATGTGTTATTGGAGAACGATCTCAGCCTGATGGAATGCAAATATGTGACTAATGTTACCAGCAGTAAGGACCTCCAAAGCCACTGGTCTGGAGCAAGAGCAGCCACTGGACCCTGTTATCAACAACCAGCCTGCCATCCCGATAATTTTGGTTGGGTACAAGCGAAAATAACTTCCAGGGAAGAGCAAGCAGGGCCTGACACATATGTGTGGAAAGAGGGACTGCTATACTGTGTGACTGATCCCCATTGGAAAGAGCAACCGTGGATGTCTGTTAAATAGCTGATTGTCCCAAAAAGGTTTAGGGCTGGTTACTGTCTATTGCCCATGACTTTCCCCTTGCTGTGCACCTAGATACCCACTGAATCTTGACTCAGGCCTCCTACTGACCAGGAGTGTCTAAGGGCTACTGTAACATTTGAGATACTTGTCAGTGCCTGGGGCAGAGAGGGAGGACCTAGGCTCCCTTATAGTCCCTGTCATTTATAGAAACTCCTTTTCATTTGTGTGGTTGTAGATTTTTTGCGTCCACTCTCTTGAACCCAGTCTGTCTGGCAAGAGATACATACTTACCATGATACGCTATGCTAAGCGCCATATGTACTGACTTTCAGAGACAGACTGGAAGCCCTGACTGGTATGGCTAAAGAGCATCTATTGTCTGTGTCATAGTAGCCCTGGACTTTGGACTTTTGGTTGGACTCTTTTTGGGCTTACCGTGACCTGACATGTACATCTGGACTCCCTTTGTTCTAGCCTATGGGCAGTTTTAGGCTGAAGGCACAGTTTCTGATGCACCCACATAGGGATTGGGTCAGTAGGATGTTCATTTTTACATTTAGGCTTGTTTAATATCTGTGTGATGTCTGTTGTACCACCTGGGAGTTACTAATGTTTATTGAGTGTATATCACTTTAAAGACTGATCTCAAGTACCTCTTCCTGATTAATGTTAATCAGAAGGACTACGGGATTATCATGGCTAATTGCTAATGCCATCAGGAAGAGAGGAGGTCAGACATCAGATTGAGAGACACCTCCTTATCAGCCAACATCCATGAGACCTCACACCCACAGGTGATTGACAGGTGGCTACAAACACAATATTCCTATTGTATGATTGACCCCTTGCTGTTGTATTGTATTTTAGGTATAAAACTGTGGTTGTGTAATCAGTAAAGGATATGTTTGAAGCACACAGTGTGTCCTAATTCTTATGAGTACATCTCTGTTATACTGAGGGTTACTCTGCTCAACTTTGTGCCCATTTACAGCCCAGCTGTTCCTCTAACTTGATCCAACAGCAACTTGTCCCAACCAGGGAACGCCCAGCCAAGGTCTGCTGTCCTTGCAGAAGGGATTTTGCAAACAAACCAAAAATGATTCTGCGGGTTGGTTTGGCTCCAGTTTGCCTTATCAAGCCCCATAAGAAGAGCAGATTGTCACAGTCTGCCTTAGCTAAACAAAAGATCTGGTACAAGTGCAAGAGAGTTTCTTCAGGCCGGCAAGTGCTAGTGCTTGTTCCCAACCACCAGAACAACCCTTAGATTATATGGGACAGACCTCATATGGTCATAAGAAAGTTGAACGACAATACTTATATAGTGGGGCTAGATGAGGATTCAGTTGTACAAAAAGCTGAAGCAATACCACTCACAAGACCCCCTCAGTATTAGCCATATGCCCAGCAACAAGTGAGGATCAAGAGGAAAGGGTACTTTCCACAAATCTTGCACGTCGTTAATTAAGCATGAAGTCCTCCTCAACCCAGGTAAGGCTCACCTTTAAGGGCCATTTAAATTGTATGTTAAAATATGTATTTTATTGATTACACTAATAACATCTAAACAATCTAAAACTTTAGGTCTGTTTACAAACACATTGTGTCCTACCAGCTGACTGTTCCATGTTTAATAAAATTTGCAGAACCGTGCAGCGAAGGCACGGTGAAGACAAAGATTTATAGCAATTTTTTCCCTGAACTTATGAATGTAGTCAGCAGTTAACCCACAACTGACCTATTTAGGTGATCCCAGCACTCCATTTTCTGCACAGATGAATTTGTGAAGGGTTAACTCTTTTTCTGCTTATGCTCACTATGTGGAACTGTCGCTGTGGGTCTGGGGGCTTGCCAGTGTCACATTAAAACAGAGATTAATTTTTTAAATTTCTCAGTGAAAAATGCATTAATTTCAAAAATTAAAAAATTATTAAAAGAATAATTAGATATACAAGCTTCCCATTATCATTTTTAGTTATTTCAAATTGCATATACAGTCTAAAAAAAAGACCCACGAACCCTAAAATCTACAGTGCCCCCCTTGGCATTTTTCGTGTTTTGTTGCCTCACAACCTGGAATTAACATGGATTTTTTGAGGATTTGCATCATGTAATTTACAGAACATGCCCACAACTTTTTGTTTCATGTTTTTTTTTTTATTGTGAAGCAAACAACAAATAGGACAAAATAACAGAAAAAGTCAATGTGCATTACTATTCACCCCCTAAAGTCAATACTTTGTAGAGCCACCTTTTGCAGCAATCACAGCTCCAAGTCGCTTTGGATAAGTCTCTATGAGCTTGCCGCATCTTACCACTGGGAATTTTGCCCATTCCTCCTTGCAAAACTGCTCCAGCTCCTTCAACAGCAATCTTTAAGTCTGACCACAGATATTTTATTATTGAGGTCTGGGCTTTGACTAGGCCATTCCAACACATTTACATGTTTCCCATTAAACTACTCAAGTGTTCCTTTAGCAGTGTGTTTGGGGTCATTGTCCTGCTGGAAGGTCAACCTCCGTCCTAGCCTCAAACCACGCACAGAGTGGTACAGGTTTTGATCAAGAATATCCCTGTATTTAGCACATCCCCACAGCATGATGCTGCCATAACCATGTTTCACTGTGGGGATGGTGTTCTTTGGGTGATGTAATGTGTTGGGTTTGCGCCAGACATAGCGTTTTTCTTTGATGGCCGAAAAGTTAAATTTTAGTCTCATCAGACCAGAGAACCTTCCCCCCATAAGTTTTGGGAGTCTTCCACATGCCTTTTCGCAAACTCAAAACATGCCATTTTGTTTTTTGCTGAACGTATGGCTTATTGTCGTCCTATGTACAGATACTCCAGTCTCTGCTGTGGAACTCTGCAGCTCCTCCAGGGTTATCTTAGGTCTCTGTGCTGCCTCTCTGGTTAATGTGTGTATATTTAATGACAGATCATGTGACATTAGATTGCACACAGGTGGACATCATTTCACTAATTATGTGACTTCTGAAGGTAATTGGTTGCACCAAAGCTTTTCATGCCAATTTTCTGTTTTCTATTTCTAAAGAATAGTTTTATGTATACAGTATATTTTTCTCATTTCACTTCACCAACTTAGACTATTGTGTTCTGATCCATCACATAAAATTCAGATTAAAAAAACATTGAACTTAAGGCTGTAATGTTACAAAATAGGCAAAAAGTCAAGGGGGGTGAATAATTTTGCAAGGCACTGTATGGTCCTTTAAGGTTCATGGATCAATCTTGTCCTCAGTAGTGGTGAGCCTTTAAGCCTGATTCAAATCTAAGCCCGCATCTCGCGGGATCCTGGGCTTATGTCTGTGGGCGTGCTGAAGGCTCCTGTTCGTCTCCCATTCCGAAGCTATTCAATTGAACAAGGGCGCAAGTTATGGGCTGAGGCCCCAAGCCCGAAAAACCCCTCCTGCGGCCGCAAACTGTTAATGTGCTGGCCGAGATGCGATCCGCTGTTACGATCCAATCACTATATAACGTAGTGCGACACAGGCCTCTCAGCCAACAGAAAGCGGTCTAGCCGCAAATGATTGAACAGAGAGAGATTATAAAGTTGCTTTCCACCTTCCCATGCTTTGACTGTGTTGTATTTTCTTCCAAAGTAGCATGCATGCCCCGGAGTTGGAGGTTTTTCAGTGAGAGTGAGAGAGATATGTGAGAGCAGTATATTGCGGTTTTGTATATTTCTATTCATCTATTACAATTTTATACTTAATACTTGATTACACATATTTTCTGATTACACATAATAACAATACACATACATTAAAGAACACACATAGATGCACATAGAGCTAGGCCTATGCTTACACCCCCCCCCCCCCCATTCAGATGTGAACACAGATGTAATTTTTATTTACTATATATATATATATATATATATATATATATATATATATATATATATAAACACCCATAATATTTGTGTATATACAGGCCGTTGGTCACACTTGCGCCAAGATTGTTGCTTACGTTGTGTCCTGTGAGGTGAGGCACGCCAGTGCGAGGCCCGCGGGACTTCGGCTGCAACGAGCGCCGAAGGACTTTGCGCAGTTCACAATACTAGGGCCGTAGGACTTAAGAACCGAAGCACGTAGATGGATTGTGGGTCTCGCAAAATTACGACTTTAACAGCCGAACCACAAAACTCGAAAGGCCTGCACACATAGCACATGGGGAGAGCCAGGAGCCTGTGAGTGAGGTTGCAAGTTAATTGGAGGCATACTTAGCGTTTTTTAATAAATGAAAATATCCTAAGCGAGAAAAAATATGGCGGCCGAAAAAACGTAAACACAACGAAAACGAGGACGAAGGATCTAAAAACGAGCTCAAAGAAGTAACAATCAACGCAAGGCAGTAACACTTAATCGAAGCCAGGGTGGCGCTAGCAACAGGCACATGTAGACCAGGGACAGGGGGGAGGGGCCTGATCCCAGGGGGGTAGTTCGGGGGAGGGACAGGCCTTAGGGACAGGTCAGGGAGGCAAGGATCCCCATCCACAGTCAGGAAGGAAAGAGGAAAAGGGCAAGCACAGGGGCCTAAACTACACGCACCAAGAGAATGTGGTCCTCCTTGGTGCCATCCGTGGCCACCCGTGATCCTTGCGGGAGGAAGGGAAGTCAGGCCAGGGCCTAGGGTCCAGGCATGGAAGGAGGTAGCGGCCAAGGCAACAGCAGTGGGCACAGCACAAAGGGATGTGAGGTCAGTCAAGCAATGTTTTGATGACATCAGGGCCAAGGTGAGGAGGAGGATGGCCAAGGAGGACAAGCAAGCTGTAGCACTAAGTGGAGGCCCCAAAGTGTCTGTGTTCTTCAATGAGTGGGAGAGGGTGGCCAAGGACCTCCTCAGCCAGGTGCCCACAGCTGGAGCTTCAGGTCTGGTGGCCCAGCAGGACCCAGCCTCCATGTCAGGTGAATATCATATACGCCAACATGCTACCACATGTACATCACACACAGTACACATGTACATGATGACCAACAAGGACACTGACATCTCAGCTCCATCGAATTAACAAGGGATAGATGGATGCGTCATTAAATCCATGAAGCGGACAAATCACTGTCATTCATGGGCACAACAAGAGTAATCAACCAATAGAGAGACCATGTCCATGCTGTGCCCACTGCAGCCTATGCAGTTACAGACTGAAGCCGGAATCAAGATAGCGTTAGGAGCTAAGAACAATCAAGACCAAGAATCAAAGAATAGTCATATCTAGCAAATTATATCTAATCTGAGTTGCAATTAGGAGAATCATCCCGTTTCAAGCCTAGATGTCAGATAGGAACACTAAACAATGTATTAATTATCATACTAATAACATATACCTTTCAGCATCAAGGAGATCTGGGTCCACTGGTGAGCCAGAGGCACGGACATTGGCTCCATCGGAGCAGGAAGTCAAGGGGGAGGGGGAAAGAAGAGGCGCCGGGTGCCCTGGTTTGGAGGAGGAGGATGTCATCTGGCTAGTGGGGTCACCAGCAGGACCACCAGCCACACCACCGGGATTTGACCCCACTATCCAGAGTCCAGAGAGCATCTCGCCAAGGTCATCCCACTGGATGGACAGCTGGATTTGACACCATCTCTTAATTCCCTCAGGAGTGTTTTTGACTGGCTGCCACCACCACCACTGGGCCCAGCAACACCACCACCCTTATTTTGTAGATGTTATGGTTTTGTTTTGTCTTGTTTTAGGTACAATTCAGGTCCATGAAGGCATCTTCTGCATCTGCAAGCATTATGAAGGAAATGTATGAGGTTTACGGTTTTCACAGTGCCTCTCAGGTAGACATTACTTCAATGACGGCCCCTCTTAACATGCATCCACAATCATATAGCCAGATATCTATGACATGATTGTTGTTAGCTGAAATGTAGACTAATACCTCTATGGCGGTGAACTTGCAGAGTCTCACAATGGCCTGTTAATGATAGCCAGCATTAATATATGCACTAGTTAAGCATGTGATCCTTACCTCAATATTAGTCTGTGAACAGATCCTTGGGTCTGATGTAAGTAACATTGAATCTGCTGTTGACCTTTGTGTCCTCTGGGGATTTTCCCCTATTGTTGATATCATGGTTATCCTTTAACATGTGCTAACAGCTGTATAGCTGATGGATGTGATATCAATGTTGATTAAAATTATCATATGGAGAAGGTAATAGTACACCTTGACCACTGATGCTGGTCACATGTCGGCATTTATTGTGAGTTGAAATTTTCATTTGAATTCTGATTTATGGTCCTGTATGGACCCAGTGTAGAAGACTCATCTTGCTGGCTGCATACCGTATTGCTGATTGGCTGCACAGCTGGGCATGCTCACATGGACAGGATACACTTTTACAAAAATGAACCTTCTCAGGAGCATATCTCAGTCCTGCGGGTGTAAACATCACCTGCAACAGTTTTTTTTTTAATGCAAAGCTAAAAAAACATAGTGCATGCAAATACATTTAATCATACACTACTAATTCCCCTCTAGCAGATGCATTCATTACCCAGCTCACTTGCATATACCTTTAAATGGAGGGATTTCTGATGATCCTTTTATTCATCAGATTCCGGTTGCAGTGGTGTAGTGACCACATGTGACCCTGGTAGGTGCTATGCATCATGCTTATTCTAGACTATGACATTACCTCCTTTAGGTATCCACTTTTTTCAACAAAAGCCTCTTGCTCTCCCGGGATCCGCCCACAACACACCCATGATATTAATGCACATTTCTGATTGTCTTGTCCATTTCTGATTGTGCTCTGTGTATGAAATAAAGCTTTGTTATACCACTCCTCACTATGTCAGTGTGTTTTCAATGGTTGGGGTTATGGGACATCCACATACATCACATTTGTGACACATTCCTATATCAGTAAACTAATGAGTCCCTATTACAATGCATTGGGTTAATACATATAATAACAATAATAATAGTAATAATATAATTAGATATCATATAATAATATATATAATATTTGATAATGAAAGGTTAATACATATGCAAAGTCCAATTTGTCATACTGTGGAGTATCAACATTCCCCTGAAGGTCTGATAGGATTATGACAGGTAATAATGTGAATTGATTGATATCAAAACACTTAATGGGAGGTCACCAAATGATAATGGGTATACATCTGGGAACATGGCCACTAGAAATGGCGTTGGACTTTCCAGTATGGGCACAGCGGAGATGGAGATGAGTTGGCTGTTGCTTCACGTGCCTCCACACAGCCTCCATGTGTTTTTGTGGCCCTTCCTGATGGGTTAGAGTAGATTAGTGTGGTGTATGTTCCCCTGGTCCCCTTCTCTATTGCTAAATGGTGGTGGTGAAGGGGCTTGTGTACCTCAATGAAGCTGTGAGCTATATCATGTAGGGCCACTGTAGGTGGGCAGATCATAGCGGATAGGTCAGACAAATGACAGTTCACTGGAGAAGGAACTGGTAACCCACTCCAGTATGTTTTCCATGCAAACCTTGTGGATACGCACAGACAGAGACATAAGTAAGTGTGCTGTAGTGCATAGGGTCACAGAGAGTCGGACACAACACACTGAACAATGTAAAATGTTCCCCTGGTACTTTATATTTGCCATGTGGCGGTGTAATCTGGCCACTATTTATTTTCCCAAACTAGATGTGATGCGTGAGATGTATATAAGATGAACTTTGTATTTTTAGGGTCTACATTTGAGCCTCTGTGAGTGAGAAAGGGTTAATATGTCAGCAATTTCCATGTATGTGTGTTGCAATTTAATGAGGTAGTGTGTCTTTAATAGCTTTCAGCATCTTGCAGCATGGCTTTTCATATTGGCATATGCATGACTATTACAACCTATGAGGAAAATAAAAAAACATTTTTTCCAATATTTGATAATTGAAAGTTGTTGTGCAAGTAATTGTAATGCCTTCCATTGCTTTGGCCATATTTTAAAGAGCATTGGTGTGTTTTTATTGTGTTTTGCAGTGTTTCAAACTAGTCTGTAAACCTTTTGCAGGTCCTATTTGGAAGGCGTGAGCTTTAGGCCGCCATTTGCCGTTTGCAAGCTTGACTGCGGGTGCGGTCTTGAGTGATTTTTGCAATTGAATAGCGATTTGCAATTTTAGCGCTCGTAACTCTTGCGGCCGTGAAAGATCAAAGGCTTCGGGAAGCTGTAAGTTCCGGGTGTAACCACTGCAAAGTTTTCAAGGCCATAACCGGTAACCCATTCGGAGCACGCAAAAAGACGCCAATTGCAGAGCAAATTAACTTCCGGCCTCGCTTACGGGCTCCAGTAACTTACGATTGCTTGATCACGCTCTCACCTTCTGCCATGCAATTTGTGACATATCACATGATGCTTAGGTCATAGGAAGCCACACTGACAAGCATCTTCTGTCCAGCATAATCCGTCTGTGACTCACCTACTATCCTCATAATGTAATCAGCTAGTGTAGTTTTACATCTGCTTCTATCTTGTCATGATACTCCATGTCAGGCTGTCAATTTCTCCCACTATCTGTCAATATGTCTAAGTCTGCTTCACTTTTTTCACTGTCTATATTTGCCTACATCCTTCAGTGTCACTCTCTATATCGCTTTGTCATTCCGTGCCTTTATATGCTTGTCTTTATCTATGTCTGGAACTGGCACTAACTGCCTGTCTGTTTCTGTCTTTGAATATGTGTACAAAACACTCACAATGACATCATTTCTGTGTACATGACCCACCACACACAAACACGGACGTGGTATTTGCATGATAAATACTTTCCTTTAATTTAATTAGTTATTTTTTTATCTCATTTCAGTTGCTACATAGGTAAATATTGCAACCCGGTATAGAACTTAGATTTTTTAAATAATTAACAATATATGACATAATCTTTCCCTGATTTTGTTTTTCTGAACATCTTAATCTGTATGTCTGTTTGTATTTGATTGTATATATATTATATATATTTATATGTATTATTATTACAACTAGTCATTTGCCCATCATAAATGATGGGATAATATTTTAATTTTTTCCCCCCCCCCTTCCCCTGTATCTCTTCCCCCTCTCCCTCCCCTGTGTGTCTCCCCCCTCTCCTGCGTCTCTTCTCCCCACTCTCTCCCCTGTATCTCTTACCCCCTCCCCGTATCTCTTTCCCCCATGTTTCTTCCCCCCTCTCCTGTGGGTCTTCCCTCCTGTGTCTCTGCCCCCTCCCCTGTGTCTCTTCCCCGTCTTCTCTCCCCTGTGTCTCTTTCCCCCCTCCTCCCTCCCTGTGTCTCTTTCCCCCTCTGTGTCTTATCCACTTTCCCCTGTCTCTTTCCACGCTCTTCCCTCCCCTGTGTCTCTTCCCCCCTTTCCCCCTCTGTCTCTTTCCCCCCTCCTCCCTCCCCTGCTTCTCTTTCCGCCTTCTCCCTCCCCTGTGTCCAGTTCCCCCTCTGTCTCTTTCCCCCTTTGCCCTGTGTCCCTTCCCCCCCCTTCTCCCTCCCCTGTGTCTCTTTCCCCCTTTTCCCCCTCTGGCGCTGTGCTGTGCACATGAGCGCCCAGCGCTGCACTCAGCCACCGGCGCGGCTAATGGAGCACTCTGCGAACAGCAGCATTTACAGAAATTCTGTACAAATAGTTTCTGGAGCATTACATACGCTTTAGAAACTATATTAGTGATTATTAATAATATTATTATATTTAATGCTCTCTCAAACGTTGCATTATAAAAAAAATGTCATGACCTTTGAAATTTAGTATTTTAAGAAGTATTGGGAGTCAGATTTTTTTTTTCTACTAATATCTTTGATATTCTGTCCAGACAAAGAAAAGTTGATTTATGTTGAATTTTGAAGTGATAAATGTTTTTTTCCCCATAGTAATTTTTGCTCACTTGTAGAAAAAAAATGGACTGAATGGATATATTTGAAATTTGTCTATATAATAGTGATCTAAAAAGTGGATTTTTTTAGATAGCGTAAGCCATTTTGTAAATGCAATAATTGAAAACAAATAATGAACATGCTTAGTAGAGACTTTTGCTCGTGAGCAACTGTCAGAGACCCGCAGCCCTATTAAATACCCCTAAAGTGAAAACCTGTAGCCCGTATCGGAGACCACTAGACTTACGGCTATTAAATTGGCCTCTTAAAGCTACCTGCAAATGATCTGCGGGTTACAGGTGGAAAAGCCCTACGGGATTGCGAAAACTGAACTACGTTGCCGCAAAACCTCTGTCAATCTGTCAAGCCCGTAACTTACAAATGGAGGCAAAAATATTACGACCTCCAAATAGTACCCGCAAAGGGTTTACTGACAAGTTCTAAATACTGTAACAGGGATGGATTGCACCTTAATGATGAGGGAGCTTTTGTGCTAGGGGATAGGATGGTAGAACGGCTGGGGGAGTTTTTAAACTTGTAGGTGGGGGGGAGGGACTTTATATAGAAATATTGGGGTAAAAAGGATAGAGAGGGAAAGGGATGAATTAGTTACCCACAGGAGAGGAGAAGGGGGGAGAGTTACAATAGACAGTAGGGAGGTATTAGTAGGGGCCACAAATACAGTGTCAAGCACCTCACAACAGCAGAGCCATAGCAACATAAAGTGTATGCTTGCTAACGCAAGAAGTTTGCCTGGGAAAATGGACGAGCTAGAAATATTAGCTAGAATTGGACGAGCAAGAAAAATGGGGCTTAATAGGCATCACTGAAACATGGTGGGATGAATCTCATGACTGGACTGTTAATCTGGATGGTTATAACCTATTTAGGAAAGATTGGGGAAATGGTAAAAGAGGAGGAGGGATCTGTCTGTATGTTAAGCCTGAATTTAAGCCTATAGTCAGAGAAGATATTTATCATGGAACTAACAGGAACATTGAATCTTTGTGGGCTGAGCTAAATAGTGGAGGAGCTAATTCTAAACGCATAATGTTGGGAGTAGGCTATAAACCCCCAAATATAATTGAAAGTGAGGAAATACAATTATTGTTACAGATTGGAAATGCAGCTAAGCACGGGCACGTTCTAATAATGGGAGATTTTAATTACCCTGAAATAAACTGGATGAATTAGATCAGCAGCTCAGCTAAAGGGAGCAGGTTCTTGAGAACACTCGGGATCATTATCTGGCCCAGGTTATTAATGGGGCCATCTTGGATTTAGTCATCACAAGTAATATTGATATAATATCAAATGTTAAAATAGGGGAACCCTTGGGGGACAGTGATCACAAAACAGTCTCATTTGAGACTGAATACCAAAAACAGAGTTGTAAGGGGCCAACAAAAACTCTAAATTTTAAAAGGACTAACTTTAATGGGCTACGGGCAGCAATACTACATATAGACTGGGACAAAGTACTTACAGGGAAAAATACTGAAAATAAATGGACAACAACCACAGGGTCTCTACCGGATTACGGGAGAAAAGCAGAGGTGATACCTATATTTAAGAAAGGAGCAAGAGCAAATCTGGGGAATTATAGACCAGTGAGCCTCACATCTGTAGTTGAGAAGCTTTTAGAAGGGTTAATAAGGGACAGAATACAAGAATATGTCTATTTAAACAAGATCATAGGTAGCAGTCAACACCGATTTATGAAAGATATGTCATGTCAGACCAATCTAATTAGTTTCTATGAGAAGGTTAGTAGGAACTTGGATCAGGGCAACTCAGTGGATGTAGTCATTTTGTTTTTTTCAAAGGCATTTGATACAGTGCCGCATGGAAGACTAGTGAGCAAACTAAGGGATACAGGAATTGCAGTAAATATCTGCTCATGGATCGAGAGCTGGCTAAAAGACAGGAAGCACAGGGTTGTTGTAAATGGAACATACTCCGATTGGACTAATGTGGTAAGTTGGGTTCCTCAAGGTTCAGTATTAGGTCCTCTCCTTTTTAACATATTTATTAATGACGTAGAAGTAGGACTCGAAAGTAGTGTCTCCATTTTTGCTGATGACACTAAGTTGTGCAAGGTAATTAAATCAGACAATGATGTACTTTCCCTACAAAGGGATTTGCATAAATTTGAGAAATGGGTGGCTAAATGGCAGATGAGATTTAATACAAATAAATGTAATGTTGTGCATTTATGATGGAAAAATAGCCATGCAATCTATAATCTTAATGGGTCAAATCTAAGGGTATCTGATATTGAAAGGAATTTGGAAGTACAAGTGGACAACCACCCAGGTAGCAGTGCTCAATGCCAAGCATCAGCTGCAAAGGCAAGTAAAATATTAGCATGTATTAAGAAGGGTATAGAAGCCAGGGAAGCAAATATAATTCTGCCACTAAACAAAGCTCTAGTATGCCCTCATTTGGAATATGGAGAAGAATTTTGGGCACCACTTCATAAAAAGGACATTTTAGAGCTGGAAAAAGTACAGAGAAGGGCAACAAAACTAATAAAGTTATTTTCGCTAGAAAAAAGGCGTCTAAGAGGAGATATGTTTACCTTATATAAATACATCCAGGGTCAGTATAAGGCTTTGTCAAGTGAATTTTTTATAGCAAGAGGTTCCCAACTGACAAGAGGACATCCGTTGAGGTTAGAGGAAAAAAGATTTCACCTTAAACAAAGAAAAGGGTTCTTCACAGTAAGGGTGGTTAAACTGTGTAATTCTCTACCAAAAGAGGTGGTGACAGCGAATTCGATAGATGACTAAAAAAAGGTGGAAAGTAAATTTATAATCTCCCTCTTTCAATCATATGCTAGAGCGCTTTCTATTGGTTGAAAGGCCTGTGTCGCACTGCGTTATACCATGATTGGATTGTAACAGCCAATCGCATCTCAGCCAGACCCTTGACAGCTTGCATGTGCGGAAAGGGTATACGGGCTTGTGTCTCTGGCCCATCGGTCGCGGCATGGCTGAATGTAATAGTTATGTAACGCAGCAGAATTTCAAGCCTGCAGGCTTTGCGGGTGTACCGTTGCCGCTACAAGCTTGGAATTTAATATGGTCTCACGCATTGTGATTGGTCAATTATGGTCAGGTGATGTTTTTAGTGGTGAAGGGTAGAGAGAGAGAATATTCCTCAGGAGATGTTTGTAGTGATGTCATTAATATGGTTTGGAGACAGTCATCAGAGGGAGAGAGAGATCTACTGGACCTAGCACGTGTTAGTCTTTTTTCTCCTGTAGTTTTGGGTATGTTCATGCCTATATGGTGAGTTAACATTGTAAACATTTTATATTGAACAATGCTACATTTTACTGTATATTAATATTCAGTTACATTACAGGTGAATACATGAGTACATTACTAAACCGCCTTCTAATATATAAAACACTTTTCTACATTTTAACATGAAAATAGCTTCCACAAAAAAAGAGGCATAATGCAATATAAATCTTTATTACATCTTTCATAGCTAAAAAATATGGTTCAAATGTTACAAAATACTACTTTATAAAACAGTAGTTTAGCCACAGCCTTCCAGTGTTTGTGTTAGGGTCAAACACATTTATGGAATTTAAGAGTGTCTGACATAAGGCTATATTCAGGCTAGATTAACCAGACTGCACACACCAGATGGCTATTTTGCTTCTTATCTGCAGTGAAATGTATTTATCTATGTTAAATAAAGATACACATTAATTAGGCAGCAATTACCACCCATCATTTTTTTGGGGAAAAACAGGGTTAATTAAGCAACACATTTCACTTGAATTACAATGCATATTACTTCATACATGCATTGACACAATTCCTTTTTCACAGTATGATATTTTCTTTAATAACAATGCAATTTTTTACATATAAATGTTCTTGATAGCCAACGATCTTTACTTTGCATAGATAACTTTTGATTTTGTTATATGTATGGAGTTACATCTGTGTTTTTACAGACCTTATACTGTAGACTTTCAAAGACATTGGCTTATATGTATGTTGAAATGTCAGTTGTTTAGGAAATGTAAATGTTGTTTTATATTTTCTTTTGTCTTTAAATATAATAATAATACATTGATAAAAACTATTGTTATAATTTCTTAAATTGCCCAAAAGAGAATGTTAGTTTAGTAAAATGTTTTCATTATAATTTCTACTGGACCATGCCCTCTGTTTCATCCCTCACATACAGTCACTAACAAAATCTTGCTTCTCCATCTAAAAAACATATCCAAAATACGGCATTACCTCACACAAGACACAGCTAAGGTTCTAATACACTCTCTCATCATTTCTCGTCTCGACTATTGCAACTCGCTCCTTGTTGGCCTGCCCACCACCCACCTTTCCCCACTTCAATCTATAATGAATGCCTCGCCAGTCTCAACTTCCGTTCGCATTGCAAATAAACAATAATAATTATTATGAAATTGAGAAAAACACCGGAAATTCATTGACAAAAATTGCATTATAGTAATCTTTGCAGCCCCCAGAAGAAATAGAGTAGCCCTCATAAACTATCAAGTGTGGCCAAAGCCAGGCTCAGATACAACCCATTTTAACATTTTGAAACCTTCAAAGTCAACAACTTAACTAAGTGTACATTAAGTGACATCATAGTGGTCTATCAATAGAATAATGGATGATGTAATTTTTATATAATATGTGATGTCATTATTATGTCACCTAATGTTATACATGATGTAATGTTTGAGAAAAACCTTTGCAGGTGGAGTGAGGGGTGCTTAGGTTGCATGCAACCTTAACTTTCCAATCTTTCTGCATTTTTCTAGCCTTAAGTTACCCCATCCTGCACTGCAACCTTAACTATGTACACAAAAGTGGAAAAGGACACATTCTCCCAAATAAACCAAAAAATGGATAATATGCAACCTATTATGGTGAATGTACCTTTAAACTTGGATAATGTCACTAGTAGTTTTCAGGAACAAGTATTCGTAAGAGGGCAGAAAGCATACTAGAAAAACTAGTGATACCCATGAAAGGCAAATAGTCCTATTAATGGTAATTCCAAAAAAACAAAGAGATGATGCTAATACATAGAGTAATAGTTCTTAACACAAACACTGTCGTGTATAATGTTTTACACACAAATATGTATCCCCAAGGGATCAGATTAAAAAAAGGAGATAGTATATTGTATACTGAAACATACATCTTTACCCCGCAAGGCGTGAGACAAAGAAGGAAGCCTTTAGAGTTAAAACTTAACTTTTATTATGTTTTATAAAATTGGACCATTGCATTTGGTAAAGAAACAACAATGACAATTAAAAGTTAAACGAAAGGCTAAGTGCCAGAGACGCCATAACCCATAGGCTTCAAAAGACAGCAAAAGTTCCCTTTATTTATTAAGAAAGTCTTTATTCATCCATCTACAGTATACTTATAACCCTTTTAACAACTTTCTTTCTTATTGCTTATCTTTCTGGAAAATTAATTTATGACATCACCAAGTTCAGTCAGTCTACATCCCAATCCCAAAAAAAGGCAGTGGCAAAGAGTGCTCCAATTATCGTAGAATTGCACAAGTTTCACATGCCAGAAAGGTAATGCTTAAGATACTACAAGCTCGATTCCAAAAATATATGGACTGGGAACTGCCAGATGTACGAGGTTCTGAAGAGGAAGAGGCACAAGAGATTAAATTGCCAATGTCCGCTGGATAATAGAGAAAGAAAGAGAGTTCCAGAAAAGCATTTACTTCTGCTTCATAGTTTATTCTAAAGCCTTTGACTGTGTGGATCACAACAAAATGTGGCATGTTCTTAAAGAGATGGGAGTACCAGATCATCTTATCCTCCTCCTGAAGAATCTGTATGTGGACCAAGAAGCCATGGTCAGAACCAACCATGGGACAACAGAATGGTTCAAAATTGGAAAAGGAGTGTGACAAGGTTGTATATTGTCACCTTATTTATTCAAACATATATGCAGAGTACATCATGTGTAAGGCTGGACTGGATGAATCCAAAGCCAGAATCAATATTGGTGGAAGAAATATCAATAACCTTAGATACGCCAAGGAAACTACTTAATGATTTAAAGTGAGGAGGAACTAAAGAACCTATTCATGAGGGTAAAAGAAGATGCAAAAGATGGCCTGCTGCTCAACATTAAAATACCAAGATCTTGGCACACAGTGATCTTGGCAATAGGGGGAAGAAGTGGAGGCAGTGACAGATTTTATTTTCCTGGGATCCAAGATCTGTGCAGATGGTGACTGTAGTCATGAAATTAAAAGATGTTTCCTTCTGGGGACGAAAGCTATGGCAAGGTTGGACAAGCTAGTAAATTGTTAAGATATTACACTATCAACAAAGGTCCACATAGTTAGAACTATGGTATTCACAGTAGTAACATACGGATATGAGAGCTGGACCATAAAGTAGTCTGAGTGCCGTAGCATTGACGCCTTTTAATTGTTGTGTTGGAAAACTGCTTAGAGTTCCTTGGACTGCAAGCTCATACTGCGTGTATAATTGTGCAGTATACCGCTTCCGTATGTAGTGTCAGAAATCATAGAGCTCACACTGTCAATATCACGGTTTAGTTTACAGAATCTGTGTGTAGTGTCAGTACAGGAATAGTAGGGCTTACACTGTCTGTATGAAGGTGCAGTAGAAGGCTACAGAAATGAATTGCAAAACACTGGAACACAAGCTATCTTTCTAATTATTCCCACATAATTTTTTGGGCTGTTAATCAGCACACTTTCTACACTTTCTAGACCAGTTCAGGGTGACATTTGGCCATAACACAATTTCTCAATCAGGTCAGATATAAAATAACTTTTGAAGTATCAACATATATTTAATGTTCCCTTCAGTTTTACTTCAAAACATAAAATACCGTATTTATCGGCATATAACACGGACCAGCGTATAACACGCACCTCATTTTAAGAAGGGAATTTCAGGGGGAAAAAAAATTCAAATAAAGAACTTTGAAGCAAAATCCTCAACCTCAACCTCCCTCCTCATCCTCAACCCCCTCCTTAACCTCCCTCCTCATCCTCCCTCCTCAACCCCCTCCACAAACCCCTGATCCTCAACCCCTCCTCCACTCCCCCATCCTCATCCTCCTTCCTCAACCCCCCTCCTCAACCCCCCCATCCTCATCCTCCCTCCTCAACCCCCCTATCCTCAACCCCCTCCTCAACCCCCCTCCTCAACCTCAACCCCCCTATACTCAACCCCCCTCCTCAACCTCAACCCCCCTCCTGAACCTCCCTCCTCATTCTAAACCCCCCTCCGCTTTCTAACCCCCCTCCTCATTCTAAACCCCCCCCTCACTTACCTGCTTCTTCTGTTATACGCCGATATTCCCTCCCCCCTCCTCATCCTCAACCTCCCTCCTCATTCTAACCCCCCCTCCGCATTCTAACCCCCCCTCCTCATTCTAACCCCCCCTCCTCAACCTAAACCCCCCTCCTGGCACCCGGTATATGCTAATGACGTGGCGCGCATGTGACGTCACATGCGCGCCGGGTCAAGGAGCGGAGCGGAGGCCGGAGCAGAAGCAGGTAAGTGAGGGGGAGGTATTTAGGGGGGTTTAGGTTGAGGAGGGGGGTTTAGGTTGAGGAGGAGGGGTGTTTAAGTTGAGGGGGGGTTAGAATGCGGAGGGGGTTTAGAGTGAGGAGGGAGGTTGAGGATGAGGAGGGGGGAGGGAATATCGGTGTATATCACGCACCTATCATTTGCCCCCTATTTTCAGGGAGAAAAAGTGCGTGTTATACACCGATAAATACGGTAGTTTCTGTTTAAATTCTATAGAATAATAAATTACTTTTTGGGACACAAATTGATGAATAATACAGTCAGCCCAAACTCTGGCACCTAGACACTTTGTAATACATATTGCAGGCATATGGCACTATAACCTGTTGTGGAGTCTGTGTAGTAGTGACGCATGTTATGTAGAGGATTTTGCTGCAAATGGCTCTATGCTGCCATGACAACTAGTTGCTGCTAAGATACTTTTTCATTGTACGTACCTGCCAGTATATCCAAGGAAAGGCAAAGGGGACGTCCAAGGACTCATTTATACCAGATAGGTCAGCAATAAAGTTTGTAAAAACATTTTATAAATGTAGCAGTGCAGACATTCAGGTGGTTACGTTCCCGCACACATATTTATAGTGTAATGAGGAAAGAAGGTCTTCAATGATGCAGACACATGAACTCTTGCATATCGTTCACAGATTGTTGTACAAAGTTGAATTGTTCTAATTATAGGATTACACTATTCATAATACTCAGTTTGTATTGTTTCTCGTGTTTATTTATAAGGATACAAAGGCAGGCAAATAAAGAATCCTATTGAGAACAATTTTACCTCATGGAGAGAAGTAAATTGCATCGTGACCTCAAAAATGGCAGTTTGTATTGTTACTGGATCGATTTACTTACTATAATGGAAGTAAAAGGCAAATAAAACCACTATTCTGTCCAAAATGTAGTAAAAAAAGTTTTCCTCTAATTAAATCATCAGGAGTTTTAGAAGAGCGTGATACAATTGCAAGCCCGCATCTTGCTGGATAGAGGCCGTATGTCTGTGGGCATGCTCCGGCCTCACGTTCGTCTCCGATTTCAGTGCTATTCAATTGAACAAGCCCGCAAGATATGGGCCGAACGCAGAAGCCGTAAACCGTGCACTCGTGCGTAGCAGTTCAGGTCAGGAACATGATAAATTAACCAAGGTCGTAAATACCATTTCGAAACAGCCAATAGAAAATGAGACCGCCATCATTACAGCAGTAAAATATGGATGTTACATCTCAATCAATTAGGTTCGGGGGTCTGATATGCGATGGGACTCGCAAACCCTCAAAATACAAAATATTAAAAATGAATGCCAATACTGTTCTAGTCCATGTGGGTGGCCTGATATGTATTAACTCATTGATAGCCGAAATAACACATAAAAAAATATGATTTTTTACTGCACATTTGCGAGCTTGAGACTGTTGCGCAATTAATTATAATGTCTTTCATCACTTTTCCCGTCATTTACAGTTCAGTTATGATTTTATTTGCGTTTACAGTGCTGCGGACACGGGTTAAACCCCCTTGCGGGTCCTCTCTAGCACTCATAGGATTTTCTCCTTCATTTGTCATTTACGGTGTGAAAACATTTGTAGCCTTGGGGAATTCTAGCAATTGAATACTGATTTGCAATTTTAGCAATCGTAACTCTTGCGGACGGGAAAGATCAAAAGCTTCGGGGGGGCTGTAATTTCCAGGTTTAACCACCGCAAAGTTTTCAAGCCAGTAACCCGTAAACCGTTTGGAGCCCGCAAAAAGACGCCAATTGAATAGCAAATTAACTTACGGGCCTCACTCCAGTAACTTATGATTGCTCAATTGAATCGGGCTCCTGATCTTTCTCAATGGTTAAAAAATATATTGATAAGGTAGAGATTTAATGGATCACACTATATAATTTAAGGAGCGGATAAATAGGCACTAAAACACTCAAATGTGAGATAATCTCTTAAACTTGTTTTTAGTTTGCACGTCACAGATATTTATGTGATATGCAAAAGAAAAGCACACATAATATTACTGATAAGAAATAATAATTGGTTCTGCTTGATTACTTGTGCTGGTACTGGCATTTTATTTTTGTTTTGCTTTTAACAAAGGCCTGTCTGCGTCTTCTGTGGTGCTTCATAAATCACAAGTATTTGCTTGAAATATGCAGTGAAATATACTGAAGTCTACTTACAGCAAGCGGGTTGAAGAATGCATCCGTGTGATTCTGTGGTACATAAAACTTTATAGTCTATATCTCTGAACACAATAAAGAAAATGTGAATGCAATGCTTGTGCTGAACATTGAGGCCTGTCAGCATTTTTAAGCTTTGTAGTTGAGACACAATCTTCGAAAAATGTCTAGTGAAGGAAACTTGTTTTTGCTACATATTTGTATACAATAAGTTGCAAGGTATTCAGAGAGGTGTCTCAGGATTGGCTTTTGTCCATTTATTTTGGCTTTTTATTATATAGCCACTTTTTTTTCATGCATCAGTCATTTTTCCAATATAGGTAAAATTGCACATGCACATTTCAACCTTTCTTATGCAGTACTGAATTTTATATATCAAGTATAATATCTGCACTGTGTCGAATACAAGTATGCAGACAATGGCCGCTATTTAATTGCAAGCCCATAATTACCTTCTAACTGAACTTTTGGCTGCAAGTTACAACATTTCTACATTTATAGATGTATTTAATTGATTCAAGCCCGCAATTACATGCTCACAGCCCCAACACGCAAACCATGAACCCGTACGTAGCATTTCAGGGCATGATCATGATCAATTAAGCAAACCTGTATGTTACAATTTAGACAGAGCTAATAGTAAATGAGACCATCATCATGACATCAGTAAAATATGAAGTTTATACTACAATAAATTAGTGTTTAGTGTTTAGAAGTACAATTTGCAATCGGACTCACAATCCAGAATTGTAGAAATCAATAACAATCTATAAATCAAATGTACTAATCCACACAGGTTCCATGATATGTATTAACACGGAAATAAAACATTAACATTTATGTTTTTGCAGATTTGCGAGCTTGAGACTGTTGTGCAATTAATTCTAATGTCTCTCATCGCTTTCCCAGTATTTTGGAGTACAGTAGTGTGTGTTTATTTGCTTGTGCAGTGTTACAAACAGGTGTTTAACCCACTTGCGAGTCCTATATAGTACTCATAATTTTTTTATACTTTTGCCATTTACGGGTTTGAAGGCAATTGCGGGCGTGTTTAATTGTTGTATTAAAATTTAGATGTTTTGTCTTTAGCACTGTTAACATTTGCGGGCTTGAAACATCAATGGAGAATAGGAAGGAGTTAAGTTTTTGACAAACACAGTGATTTTGACTCTGTAGCTCACAATTAGATTGCAAGTAGCTAAAAGTAGTCAATTGAATATCTGGGCTCATGTAATTGCGATTTGGACAATTAAATAGGGGTCATAAAGTTCTAATACCGACTTGGTATTTTGTTTTCATGGACACAGAGTGGGAAAGTATATCTAGTCCACGCAACAGTCCATTTGCTCCCTCTAGAATGACTGTGAATCTCCCTTGAAGTGCAGAACACTTCGTTTAGCTTTACCTTTATTCATCATCTGTCACTACCTCTCTCCAATAATCATTTTACCATTTGCACCATTTGGAACCATTTGGTACCATTTACCAAGTGTTCAACAAAAGAGTTAAAAGCATTGTGTGACCCTATTTCTATTTTAAGAGACCATTATTGTTTTGGAAAAACATAAGATATTTGGGAAGTATGCATGAAACTAAGCAAAAAGAGTAGAGGTGCTTAGATTTTCTCACCTTATGGGTGATAGGGGAAACCATACGTGGACTCCTTGCTCACTGTGCCTTAGGGAGTTCCGCTGCACCTCACTGACAAGGCCCACGCAGGCCGAAATGTATGTTAGGGGTTTGCTGTTTCTCCTGTTCAGGGTAGAATTGCCTGGTATTTTGGGGCTGGATCACTCTACTGAGTGACACCAGACTGATATACTACAGGATATTCTCTCTGTGAAGTGCACAAGTGACTAAAAGAGGCTGCTCTCTGTATAGGTGACCAGACCTATAGAGCAAACCTACTTAGGTGTTGTTCGTTCTCAGATGAGCTCCTCTACTCTTCTTATATGTAGCAAACTAGCAACATCATCAGGTGTGTAAGCCATGGATGGGAAGCAATTTTTAAACAAAATCTTAAACGTCATGGGGCTTCTGTCTTGGACTGCTAGTCTGACTGCACCCTGAGGATGCATAGCCTACTTCTCTTCTATTTAGTTGCCATTAAAGGAAACTGAATTCAACAGTTAAACCAAAAGGGCTGTATTTATTTATTTTAAACTTTCTAAAAATTATCAAGTCAAGTTCTTAATAAAAGCTTACTGTAATAATAAATATTTCTATGGTCCTTTGATAAAATATTAATTTATCCCACTGTCAATCATATTTTCTTTTGCCAGGATTACACATGGGTTACCTACCACTGCATGGAGAAGAACATGGGCCAGTTCATAAATATTACAAGTTGAGCAAAACTGGTGCCTGTCGAGCCATACCATTATTTTTTTGTTTGTTTGTTTTTTGTCATTCAGTCATTTCCGACTAATTTCCTGACCTCATGGACCGTAACACACCAGGACATCTATATGTCCATGGTCATGCTGATCCACTTAGTATTCATGGCAGAGATACTGCAGTGGGTTGCCAGTTCATTCTACTGTGGTACACAGCTCCTGGTATCCCTAGAATGTCTACCATCCAAGTACTGACCAGGCCCAACCCGGCCCGGCTTCAGGGTGGTGTGACCTCTCGGTTCCTTGGCTGGAATCTAAACAAGGTTGCACCGAATCCTAACCACTGGACCACCAGGGAACCCACTATTTAGTAGTGTGGGCCTAAATGGAAAAATAATTTAAGTTTTTTTTTGCTTTTAGTTATGCTTTTTTAAAATAAACCCCATTCTTTTAGGGGGAAAGTATGAGAAGAAAGTTAATTTAAGTATCAGGTTTATGATCTCAAAAATATATTCAAAGAGTTGGTATTTGAAATAAAGTAAAGAGGAGACATCTAGTGTTCACATTATGAAACAACATTTAGATATGGGAAAACAGACTGACTGACAGGTTTAGTAGCACAGACACATAATAAAGTTCTAGTATAAAAATCTCAATTAAATAAGAAAATAAAAATACTTGTACATCAAAATTGTGAGTAATAATAGAACATCATACTTCAATATTTTATTAAAGGGTCACTAAAGGCATCAATAGATGTATTACCATAACATTATCTCATTCATCAAGAGATAACATGGGGTATCACGTCAATCTTCTTCAAATAGTATGGCTGTAAGATACACTTTTTAATGTTTAGTCTTCTTATGCTTCAGATACAATTATCTATTTGATTTATTTGGATACTTTTGCTTCATTCCCTCTGGACAGTGTGGCATCTTAATTGAGATACCCATTAGTGACTGTCTGTGGTTGCCATAGATGTATCTGAATTGTTTGGCTTTGTATATATTACTTGTTCTTTTGGTAACTGCCTACCTCACAAAGATCTTACAATATGTCAGGTTATGTTGTCTTGAGATTGAAACTCTCTTACTACAAAAGGCAACATAAGCCTTAGGCAAGTAAGAAACAGCCTGTAGAAGGGATTTTATTGCTTAGCTCCCCCAGTCACAACCTTCTGCATATGTGTGTGTGTTTATATATATATATATATATATATATATATATATATATAGTGTATATATAGTAAAAATTAATTTCTGCTCCTTGTGAAAAGCTAATAAACAAGAAAAAAAGATTTTATGTCAGCCCACAGATATTTGTGTCTGGATCAAACCAAGCTTAGGGACATTGTGGAAGCAGATGAAACAACGCACACTCTCTGAGGAGTTAGGAATTGGAATATTCCAAGGAAATCAGAGCCTGAACACATTGGATAAGAGGAACGACATGGCCTTAAAGAAACATCATACGTGTGAAGCTGACTAAACTACATTTTTGTAGGCTAAATATTTTAGAGTGCCCTGCAGAATTACTAGCACATACAAGTGAGCAGAAAGGCTATTAATATTGTCTTTGTTATTTATCATCTTGATTTTACGTTGAAAATATGAACAACATCTAACCAGCCAATGAGTTGAAGTTATTGGAAGAAAAAAAAAATACTTAGAAAACATTTTTTGCTCATCTTTCCCAAGAATGTCAATTCAACCCCTTATATTTCTGCTCTCATTTCAAAATATTCCCTCACCCGCCCTCTTCATTTTTTCGTGCTGCCCTGATTCTCAGGAACTCTTTGCCTCGCTCAACTAGACTATACGTCTCAAGACCTTCCAAACCTCACTCAAAACACACCTGTTTAAAGAAGCTCATCATCTTCGGCCTTAACATGCACAACATATCTTTCATCCTCCCGTACCACTCCCAAACCCATTAGATTGTAAGTCTGCAAGGTGCTTTAGGGAATGATCTATGCACACTATATTATAAGCTCAAATACAGGGCTCTACACTCGGAATACACTGGCACATTACAAATAAAGAAAAATAATAATTCTGGAGAGGAATGCATATGTCAGTTAGCCTTCTCAAAGCAGCTCTTAGCATTATATAATGGCATGATAAGAAGTACTTGTTCAGAGAAACTTCTAAGGAGAAAAGATGCTACCATTGCCCAACTGTTATATAAGGCCGCTGTACCAATGGGTGAGCCAATAGGATTTAAAGAATCTATTCATAATCATGGAAATAAATGTTCTGCTGTCATACAAGATGTCTTTGTTAAGCTTCCATAAACAATCTATTGGATGGGAAATCCTAAGGTATAGTCAATTAAAATGACTTTATTTTTTGTTCTTTTAAAAACATTAAGGTGTTTAGTACCAACAAAAATGTTTAAATTCGTAGTATAAAGTCATACAAGATGTTATAGAACATAATTGTTTGATGGTTGTGCATCAGAGATGTAGAATAATTTGGTTAATTCAACAGCTAAAACGAATACATTTTCCTTGGCAAGTGATTGTATAGATCAAAACGTGCATCCATGACAGTTCTTCAAAAGAAAACTTGTGTTTCATTTTCTTCAGTAGAACATTGGCTTTTGGCAAGTCTTTGTATAGATATGATAAAGAAGATTACAAAGTATAGTTCTTTGTAAAGAGCAGATAATCACGTCAGTATAAGTTTCAAACCCACATTATATTATCTACTATTTTTAATCCTGTTCAAATAGACATATTGTTGTATATTATCGCGTATTAACCCTTCTAAAAGCCTTCCCACTACATAAGTGAGGCTCACTGGTCTATAATTCCCCAGATTTGCTCTTGCTCACCTCTGCCTTTCTTCAGTCATCTGGTAGAGACCCTGTGTTGAGTGAATCTTGAGAAATTAAATATAAGGGTTTGGCTATTACAGAACCCAGTTCCCTCAGTCCCCGTGGATGTATTTCATCCGGACCCAGGCTTTATTGACCTCTTTTGGATTTCTTCCTGCGTTAACCAATAATTTGGTGACGGTAGTGTAGCGTCCTTCCTGGCATTCTTCCCATTAATATATTTAAAAAATATTTTAGGGTTAGTCTTACTCTCCTTTGCAACTAACGTTTTATTTTCGAATATATCTGAGTATGTTCCATTTACCACAACTCTTTGCTTCCTGTCTTTTAGCCATCTCTCAATCCATAAGCAAATATTTATGGCAATTCCTGTATCCCTTAGTTTCCTCAATAGTCTCCCATGTGGCACTGTATCAAAAGCATTTGCAAAATCCAAATAGACTACATCCACTGAGTTGCCTTGATCCAAGTTCCTACTAACCTCCTCATAGAAACTAATTAGGTTTGTTCGACATGACCTATCCTTCATAAATCCATGTTGGCTCCTACTTATAATCCTGTTTGAATAGACATATTCTTGTATATTATCCCTTATTAACCCTTCTAAAAGCTTTCCCACTACCGAAGTGAGACTTACTGGTCTATAATTCCCCGGATTTGCTCTTGCTTCTTTCTTAAATATACAGTGGATATAAAAAGTCTACACACCCCTGTTAAAATTTTCAGGTTTCTGTGCTGTAAAAAAAATAGACAAAGATAAATCATTTCAGAACTTTTTCCACCTTTAATGTAACCTATAAACTGTACAATTCAATTGAAAAACAAACTGAAATCTTTTAGGTGGAGGGAAGAAAAATAAAAAATAAAAATAATGTGGTTGCATTAGTCTGCACACCCTCTTATAACTGGGGATGTAGCTGTGTTCAGAATTAAGCAATCACATTCCAAATCGTGTTAAATAGGAGTCAGCATACACCTGCCATCATTTAAAGTGCCTCTGATTAACCCCCAAAAACGTTCAGCTTCTCTAGTTGGTCTTTCCTGAAATTTTCTTAGTCGCATCCCACAGCAAAATCCATGGTCCACAGAGAGCTTCCAAAGCATCAGAGGGATCTCATTGTTAAAAGGTATCAGTCAGGAGAAGGGTACAAAAGAATTTCCAAGGCCTTAGATATACCATGGAACACAGTGAAGACAGTCATCATCAAGTGGAGAAAATATGGCACAACAGTGACATTACCAAGAACTGTAGCTCCCTCCAAAATGTATGAAAAGACGAGAAGAAAACTGGTCTGGGAGGCTACCAAGAGGCCTACAGCAACATTAAAGGAGCTGCAGAAATATCTGGCAAGTAATGGCTGTGTGGTACATGTGACAACAATCTACCGTATTCTTCATATGTCTGGGCTATGGGGTAGAGTGGCAAGACGAAAGAAAAACATCCAAGCCAGGCTACATTTTGCAAAAACACATCTGAAGTCTCCCAAAATCATGTGGAAAAAGGTGTTATGGTCTGATGAATCCAAGGTTGAACTTTTTGGCCATAATTCCAAAAGATATGTTTGGCGCAAAAACAACACTGCAGATCACCAAAAGAACACCATACCCACAGTGAAGCATGGTGGTGGCAGCATCATGCTTTCTTCAGCTGGAACTGGGGCCTTAGTTAAGATAGAGGGAATTATGAACAGTTCCAAATACCAGTCAATATTGGCACAAAACCTTCAGGCTTCTGCTAGAAAGCTGAACTTGAAGAGGAACTTCATCTTTCAGAAAGACAACGACCCAAGCATACATCCAAATCAACAAAGGAATGGCTTCACCAGAAGAAGATTAAAGTTTTGGAATGGCCCAGCCAGAGCCCAGACCTGAATCTGATTGAAAATCTGTGGGGTGATCTGAAGATGGCTCTGCACAGGAGATGCCCTTGCAATCTGACAGATTTGGAGTGTTTTTGCAAAGAAGAGTGGGCAAATCTTGCCAAGTCAAAATGTGCCATGCTGATAGACTCATACCCAAAAAGACTGAGTGCTGTAATAAAATCAAAAGGTGCTTCAACAAAGTATTAGTTTAAGGGTGTGCATACTTATGCAACCATATTATTTCATATTTATATTTGTTATTCCATCTACCTAAAAGATTTCAGTTTGTTTTTCAATTGAGTTGTACAGTGTATAGGTCACATTAAAGGTGGAAAAAGTTCTGAAATTATTTATCTTTGTCTCATTTTTTTACAGCACAGAAACTTGACATTTTAACAGGGGTGTCTAGACTTTTTATATCCACTGTAGGTATCACCTTTGCCTTTCTCCAGTGAATATTGAAAAAATAGATATGATGGTTTTGCTATTACAGAACCCAGATCCCTCAGTACCCTTGGATGTATTCCATCAGGACCCGGGGCTTTATTAACATTTATTTTTTCCAATCTCTTTTGGATTACTTCCTGTGTTAACCAATTATTTAGTGATGGTAGTGTAGCCCCATTATGTTGCAGTGTCCCAACCACTGGTACCTCCCTTGTGTATACCAAAGAAAAGAACCTATTTAGCTCATCTGCCTTTTCCTTGTCACTAATTATCAGACGTCCTGTGTCACATTGTAATGTTCCTACAGCTTCCTTCCTCACCTTCCATTAATATATTTAAAAAATAATTTAGGGTTAGTCTTACTCTCTGTTGCAATTAACTTTTCATTTTCTATTTTAGCCAGTCTAATCGCCCTTTTGCAAGCCTTGTTTATTTCCTTGTACCCCTGTAAAGCCGTCTCTGTCCCCTTTTGTTTGTATAATTTAAATGCCTGTTTTTTACTCCTCTTGATCTTTAAATCATTGGTAAGCCTCCTTTTACTTTTATTCCCACACGGTATATGCCGATGTGTATGTATATTTAGTAAGGATTTAATTGTTGTCCACTTGTGCTCAGTATTTTTACCTGCCAGTTCTCTGTCCCAGTCTATACTTTGTGTTGCTGCCCTTAGACCGTTAAAATCTGCCCTTTTAAAATTAAGAGTTTTTGTTGGCCCCTTACAGTTTTGTTTTTTAAATTCAATCTCAAATAAGACTGTGTTGTGATCAGTGTTGCCCTATTTCAACATTCAATACCATATGAATATTATTTGTGACTAGCGAATTGCTCGTCAAAAAATTACGGCAATAGAATTGTAAGTCAAGGAATGATGTTTGGCACACAAATTAAGTGTTTTGGTTGTGTGAGTATGTTTTGCGCTGATTGTGAGCCTCGTTTTGAGCCCCTTTGGCTCTCATCGTGTGGATGACAATGAGCGCCGTCGAAGCTTATTGCGATCGTGTATTGTGGTGTTTTTTAAAGTTTTGTATATATGTATGTTGTCATGATAATTAATTACAAAATAAATGAATTGATAAATTAATATAGCTTACCTATTTGTAATTAATATATCCAGCAAGCAATGTACTGAAGAGCTAACAATCTGTTTTGATGTTCCTGCAGCATCGAATGTAGGTTTGCAGTGTTGTTACGTTGAGGTGTAAGTGTCAGCAATGTGTGCAGTGTGTAGTGTAAATAGGCTGCGCGAGGGGAAGCCGTTAGAGTAGCTGTGTCATTCCGCATTGTGTAAGTTAATGTTGTAAAATGGCGGTGAATGTGTATGTGGTACGCGGGTGTGGATGATTTAGCGCCCTTGCTAATAGTGTATGTTGTACCCCGTACGGCTTTTTGTAAAAGGCTTATGTGCTTGGTGGTGTTTTGCAGCTTTAGGGGTCGTGTAGCCTCGTTTTAGTTTTTTTACGGCAGCCATTTTTTCTATCGCTTAGGGGATTGTGTAAACTGTGAAAATTGGAGTTAAATTGACGTGTAAGATCCTGGGTATCCCCCCTTGCTGTGTGTGATGTTTTTATTTGATTTCTGTTTGTAGTTTGTGTTTTTTTCGTGTTTTTCGGTGTGCGTAGTCCGTCCGTTAAGTTCATATTTTTTTGCGGCTCGTATTTTATTTTATGCAAGTTGCTACGGGTCTCGCAGTGTGAATTGTGTATTTGAGTTTTGTGTTCATGTGTAGTCCCGCGGGTCATAGGTATGATGGTAAAGTGTTGTGGATTCGTAGTGATGAGCGCCTATGGCGCTTATCTCCACCAGCGCAGGTAGCACCAGCGGCGCTCCCTGCTTAAGTGCTACGGGGTCGTAGGGATGAGCGCCTGCGGCACTCCTTGCCTGGCCGCAACCGCTCTGTGAAAGCCACAGGGGCTGTGGGCTCGCTTCGAGAGCCCGCAGTTTCCCTGTTGCGTTAGCAACGGGTTTTGCCAAGCCCGCCTGCCGACAACTATATATGTGATGGCAGCTATGGACAGGTATATTTAAGAGGTTCCTCCAGAAGATTGTTTTGGTCTGTTGTATGTTTCCAATATGTTAGGTATAGTTAAAAAGAAAGGACATAAGAATATGTATACTTAAATTGCCATTTACTTCACTATAAGTGCTCTTCATGGTGTGAAAGAACACAAGATTAAAATGAACTATTCATCTATATTATTTTTTAATTACACTAATAACAGCTAAAAATCTACAGTCTTAGGTCTGTTTACAAAAACACTCCTGACTGTTCCATGATTAACAACATCTGCTGACACTGAGCGGTGTACACAAGATTTATAGTTTTCACTGAATTACAGGAATGCAGCAGGAGAAGTTAACCCCCAACTATACTCTTTAGCTGATTCCAGCAATCATTTATCTGCAAAAATGAAATTAGAAAGAGATAAATCTCTTTCTGCTTATGCTCCCCGCACAGAGCTCTTGCTGTGACTGTGAGTGAGGGCACTGCCAGTGACTCATGTAAACAGACACTTCATTTATGATTTTTTCTGTGAAAAAAGCACCTATTCAAAAATTCTAAAAGTTTTTGAAATTATATGAGTACTAGATAGGACTCGCAAGTGCTGTTAAACACCTGTTCGATAACTACAGCAGAAAATAAAAACACAATACTGTACTTTAAAATACTGGGAAAACAAAGAAAGGCATTAGAATTAATTGTACAATCTCAAGCTCACAAATCTGCAATAAAAATACTTTTTTTTTTACCTTTATTTCCGTGTTATAGCGATACTGGGAATCAAGGGGTTATTAAATATCATGAAACCCGCATGGACTAGAGCTGTTGCTTTAATGATTTCTATTGATTTCTACATTTTTGGATTGCGAGTCCGATCACAAATTGTACCCTTAAACACAAATTAATAGTAGTTTAGACTCCATGTTTTACTGACGTCATGATGACGTTCTCAGTTACTATTGGCTCTGTCTAAAAAGTAACTTACGGGCTTGCTTAATTGTTGCCATATCACGGGATCATGTCCCCTGAAATGCTACTTACGAGTGAGCTTGTAATTACGGGTTAGAGACAATTGAATACATCTATATGTTTAGAAAAAAATTAACCGCAGCCAAAAGTTCAGTTGGAGGTAATTACGGGCTTGCAATTGAATGAGGCTCATAGCCTGTTACTTTATTTTTTAAGGTGGTGTTAGCCAGTGTCACAAGAACTAAGTTCCATCTGCCTTGCATCCTTGGTTGCTATAGAAGCTCTTGAGATAAACTCACCAGATGTCTAAGCTACATGCCAGGTGCAACAACCTTGATATTAATCTCCAGTGTTTGCTTAGGACTCTTGAAATGCAGGCATCTGTCTTGGCTGCTGTTTATCAAGGCCTATATGTGTGAGGATGCAATGTTTTGCAGTTAAGCTTATGTGCAGAGCATTTTTACCTTGTCCTCACATATTCTCCTGTTTTATATCACATACAACAATGGCATGCGCCCTTGGCCATATCCATAGTTAATGGTAATATTACAGTCACTAAACAATGTAGTCATGACAATTCCTTCCCCTTTCATTTCTAGTATAGCATGGGAAGTTTATTCTGTCGGATAACTTTCCATCATTTCAAGGTGGTTACCGGTCCTCTTGGCGTGACAGTCCATCCGAGTGATAGCCTCAGTGGCTCTCTGAGCAACGGCCTCCTCCCGTCCATTACAAATACTCCTTCCTTCCCAGTGATGTAGTGACCTTCCCAAGTCCCTGAGGGAACTTAAAAGATCACTACCCTGGAGGACCCTTCAAGGTAGTCCTGGGGAAACAATATATCCAAGCTAGTAGGTCCAACAAAAACTTGGGGGGGGGGTCTTTCCTCAGCAAAGCCCTCTCCTTCCAGTCCTTTCCCTTTGTCAGGCCTGAGCTTTCTCCTGCATGAACTGGGATGCTGGAGTTGAAACATGTGCTAGTGACTTTCTCTAGCCAACCCTCCTCCCAACAAGCCTGGCCAGTGGCCCCTCCTTTCCAATGTTAAAGGCACACAAACAGTGTATTTGGGCAGCTGCAGTGGAGTCAATGTAGGGAGGCCAAGTGACAACCCATACCCTGGGGAACTCTCTGTGGCAATCCAGGCAAACTGGCCCATCCAGTGATGAATCAATCTGGAGTAATCCTGGGGCCTCACCCTAACAGTCACTGGGCCTAGGGGACAAGTGGCCACCATTCTTCCCCTTCCCCTGTCTGCTCCTTCCCCTGACCAATGTTTAAGTTCTGGGTAATCTATTGGGCTTCCTTGCTTACCCAATTCCGGTGGTTTCAGGGGAATAGCCAGCTCAAGTGACTGTTCATCAAGGTTTATCACTACCCCACCCCCCAAAAGCCAGGGCAAATAGCCCTTCCTTTCCCTCCTCTAGGTAAAATATTCTTCTGGGACATCCCATGAAACAATAGTTCCACTAAAGACTGTACCTGCGGCATCTGCCAGTCTGTACTCCTCCTGATAGCCTTGCATGGGATCTCCACTCCTTGGGGATGAGCTGAGCTCACTGTCTCCAGGCCTCCTTTCTCTCGAACTTTGGTCTGGGTACGACACTCACCTCCCTCTGGCTTTTGATCTTTGGATCCTCATGTAGAACCTCCTGGCTCTCTCCATCTGAGACTGCCTGGTGCGTAGATACAGGCAGCCCTTGAGAAGCAACTGCTAATGTCTCTTGTGTCAGGCTGAAGAGTAGGGCTAGTAGCATCTTCTACCCTATGGTCTGTGGCTGGCTCCTGGACAATGATCGTCCAAGGAACCTCCCTACAATTTTCACAGTCCATTGGTAGAGAACAGTGACCATTTGGTTCTTCTCTGACTCTAGGAGCAGGGTAGCTTTACCCAAGGTCTTCCCCTGGGCCTCGCAATGCTGTGGTTAGGCCCTGTCACCATGCCTCTAACTGGTCGAAGCTCAGCCCCCTAAAGATAGGGACCAGTTATTCCCCTTTCCTGGCAACCCAATGCATTGAGGCATCCTTGTTCCTTTTAGAATCCCTGAGATCAGAATTCTCCCAACAGTCCATACCTTTCTCTTATGACCCAGCCTTGGCAAAATTTAGCTGGGTCCCTGTAGTCTCTGCTAGGTGTTTCTGTCCCATGCCTGACTGGCATGACCCATTCCAACTGAGTGGCCTCAACCCATGTGCAGAGCATTTTTACCCTTTCCTTATGTATTCTCCTGTTCTTTATCACATTTTCCCACTATAACATATTACAACTAGTACTAGGAAATTGTCTGTCAAAAATTACGGGAATACAATTGTAAACTTGTTAATGCTGTTTGCCACACAATGCAAGGTTATGGGCCCTCTGCGCACCTTTGGCGCTCAACGTGAGCCGCAACTTTTCTGCATTGCAATAATCGCCTTTGGCGCTCATTGGAAGCCTCTCCCCCTGCTTCGCGCTAAAGTGTTAGTGTTTTTGGTTGTGTTAGTGCCTTGGGTTAAGTGTTACTGGGTTGGGTTAAGTGTTACAAACTTGTGTTAAATGTTAGTGGCTTGTATGAGGTGTTACTGGCTTTCGTTAAGTGTTACTGGTTATGGCTCATTTTTACGTTCTTCGGGGTAGTTTTACGTCCTTCTGGCTAGTTTTCTATTCTTCGGCCTCATTTTCGTCCTGTTGTATTTTTTCTGGAGCCACTTTTTTCCTTGCTTGGGCAAATTCTGATTGTGAAAAAACTACAAATATGGCTCAAATTAACTTGCAACCTCACTCACAGGCTCCCGGATTCTCCCCCTGTGCTGTATGTGAGTGTGTCAATGAATTTGAGGTATATTTGTTGTTTTTTTTATATTTTTTTAGTTCTGTGGTTTGGCTGTCGGATTTTTGCGAGGCGCACAGTATATGTGCGGGTTTTGGTCCTAAGTCCTACAGGTCGTAAGTGCCGTGTGCTTCAACTGCTCGCCTCGCTTTGCTCATTGCAGCCTAAGTCCCTAGGCGCTCATTGCAGCCTAAATCCCGCACAGTCGACGGCTCGCCTCGCTTCGCGAGGCTTGCAAAGCATGACCAACATTGTAAGCTTTCCGAACAACCCCACAGATCCACAACTATTATAGTGTTACATGATAATGTATGAGCAACATATAACGAAAATTCTGTTATTGGACTGCATTCTGGGAAGCTGAGCTGGGACATGCAAATGCCTCTATATATATATATATATATATATATATATATATATATATATATATATATATATATATATGTGTGTGTGTGTTTGTGTATGTATAGTATTTTAGAAAGTGTCAAGTGCACTTACAGGCAGAACTATCACTCCATATAGACATTTCTGAGCGTATAGAAACATATTTCAATGTACTGCACCTCATCTTCAGGCAGCTTGAAAATGAGCTGCCCTTGGCCCGGGCCTCATAGGCCTAGACATAAACACACCCCTGATAATGAGCCTCATTCAATTGAGCAATTGTAAGTTACATTAGCCTGTAATGCGGCGCGTAAGTTAATTTGCTATTCAATTGGCGTTTTTTTTTTGCAAGCCGAAAACGGCTTACTTGTTACAGGCTTGAAATCCTTGCGGTTGTTAAAACATGAACTTACAGCCTATCAAAGCCTTTGATCTTTCATATCCGCAAGAGTTACAATCACAAATCGATATTCAATTGCTAAAATTCCACAAGCCCGCAAATGGTAGTGCGTAAGGGCTGCGTGCTTCAAATTTGGCCGACTTAGGGCTGTGTGCTACGAGCGAGAGACACTATTTCGTAAAACCAGTTCTCGGCCGTCGGACTTTTGTGTGCTCGCAAGCAAACAATTAAGCAATCTTATAGTTACGGGTTCAGATGGAGCCAATGAAAAGAGAGGTTGTAAGTGTTACGTCAATGAAAAAGGGGAGGGTCCTAAGTGCTTCAATTCCAGTTCGGTCCAACAGGCCAGAAATAATGCAATATTAAAAAAGCAGTCAATATTATATTCTATTACATGCAAATTACAGTATATGTTGTAACTAGAGATGTTGCGGACAGCTCGCTTGCGGACTATTCGCAGCGATTTTGGCATGTTAGCGTTGGCAGCGGACGGCGAACACATGCGCTTTTCGGTTCCCCCCCATACTTTGACCCTGCACCTCACAATCAGCAGACACATTCCAGCCAATCAGCAGCATACACTCCCTTCCAGGGCCTTCCATCTGAAGGACAGCATACATTTTAGAATCATTCTGAAGCTGCATTCGTTGTGAGAGGACAGATAGCTGCTGGAGATTTAATAGGGAAATAGATAGCCAGGCTGTGTATTTAGCTTCCACTACAGACCTGAAGGACTCATCTGATATCTGCTGCAAGGACAGCAACCCAAAAAGCCCTTGGTGGCTGGGTGGAGGAAGAGACCTTCAATGACATCAGTGAGGACAAGGAACGGGACATGGCTAGCTTGGTATCCAACCTTGTGCAAATGGGGAGTTTGCGGTTGTGCAAAGGGACTGTTTGCGGTTGTTTGCGGTGCATTAAACGGGGAGATTGGTCTGTCACTGTGAAGCGGGCCTAACCCTTACACTACCTGATAGATACAACATCATACCTGATGTTTTAAAGCATGTTATTCCAAACAATTTAGGAATGTTAGGTGATTTATGCCCTTTATAGCTTAAAACCAGACTCTGCATCAACTATGTAATTTTCCGTGGGAGTTTTGCCATGGATCCCCCTCCGGCATGCCACAGTCCAGGTGTTAGTCCCCTTGAAACAACTTTCCCATCACTATTGTGGCCAGAAAGAGTCCCTGTGGGTCTTGAAATTCGCCTGCCCATTAAAGTCTATGGCGGTTCGCCGGGTTCGCCCGTTCACGAACATTTGATGGAAGTTCACGTCCGCTGTTTGCGAACCGAAAATTTGATGTTCGCGACATCACTAGTTGTAACACATTGAATGCAGGGATCGAAAAAAAATAATCATGAAATAAAGTATTTTTCTGGGCCGATTTGCGGGCTTGAGAATGGTGTGCTATTAATTCTAAGACCTAACATCACTTTCCATTTTAATAAATGTACAGTAGAGTGATTTTATTTACAAGTGCTACGTATTGTACTTTACCCCCCTTGCGGCTGCTCTCGAGCAAACATTGGCCTCTGGGCTCCATTTGTGTGTTACGTGCTTGCTCGCGAAGTGACCACGTTGCACTTTAATAGATGAATTAAACAATTAGTGGTTAATGGCATGGCAGATCAAAGGATTTACGTGCGCTAAGTTCAACGTTGCTCTCCACGTAGCCTATTATCGGCCGCCCTGCGTGTTAACACGCAAAGCCCGCTGCGAGCAACGTTACGAGGCATCTTAGCACGCAAATAGCCCTAAGATGACAGTTACGAGCTACGTGTTAACACGTAGCAACAACTTAATGAGGCTGCTGGTTAGTAAACACAGGGATGCACCATATCATGACAGGTTCACTGTTAAAAGAAAACAGCCATCAATACCGCCTTGCGTCCTCATTAACCTTTAGAATATACTATACTTGGTATCCATTGCTCTAGTGCTATCCAACTTCTTTAGTGTGGAGGCAAGATTTCTATTGGACTGCGAGCTATGGGACGAAATTAAAATAATAATAATAATTTAAAAAAAGCCTTTTCTGACTTTGTAAAATAAAATATTACATAGTTACATAGGCCCTCATTCAATTGCAATTTGGCCAATTGAATAGGGGTCTAAATAAGCACATAACATATTTTTTTAAACAAGTTTTTAGTTAGTAAACAGCTATCCAAAAACAAGGTTTTCACTAACTAAAAACTTATTTAAAAAAATACGTTATGTGCTTATTTAGAGCACTATTGAATTGGCCAAATCGCAATTGAATGAGGGCCATAGTAATTTAGGTTGAAAAAATACTTTGTAAATCTCCTCTGATCTGCAATACGCAGATTTTTTTTTAATTGATCCAGAGGAAGGCAAACAGAAAAAAAAAATCCAGTGAAACTTTGCCAATTGTCTCAACAGGGAAAAAAATATAAAATTCCTTCCTGACCCCAGATACTGGCGATCGGATTCATCCCTGGATCAATACTCCCTCTCTATTTATCCAGGATAGCCCTTAAGGCCCTTTTTATTTAAAAATATATCCAATCCCTTTTTAAAGTTATCTATTGAATCCGCTGTCACTACCTCCTTTGGTAGAGAATTCCCCAGATTAACCACCTTACTGTGAAGAACCCTTTTCTTTCTTTAAAGTGAAATCTTTTTACTTCTAATCTCAAAGGATGTCCCCTTGTCAGTTGAAAACCTCTTGGCACAAAAAGTTCCCCTGATAAAGCCTTGTATTGACCCTGGATATATTTATATAAGGTAATCATATGCCCTCTTAGACGCCTTTTTTCTAGAGTAAATAAGTTTAATTGCTTTAGTCTTTCTTCATAACTTAGCCCCTCCATTCCCCTTATTAGTTTTGTTGCCCTCCTCTGTACTTTTTCCAGATCTAAAATGTCCTTTTTATGAAGTGGTGCCCAAAATTGTACTCCATATTCCAAATGAGGGCGTACTAGGGATTTGTATAGTGGCAGAATTATATTTGCTTCCCTTGCTTCTATACCCTTCTTAATACATGCTAATTTTACTGGTCTTTGCAGCTGCTGCTTGGCATTGAGCACTGTTACTTAGGTGGTTGTCCACAAGCACTCCCAAATCCCTTTCAGTATCTGTTACCCCTAGATTTGCTCCATTAAGATTATAAATTGCATGGCTATTTTTTCTTCCCAGATGCATAACTTTACATTTATGCGGATTAAATCTCATCTGCCACTTAGATGTCCATTCCTCTCATTTATGCAAATCCCTTTGGAGGGAAAGTACATCATTTTCTGATTTAATTACCTTGCACAACTTTATGTCATCAGCAAAAATGGAGACGCCACACTCCAATCCTACCTCTAAGTCATTAATAAATATGTTAAAAAGGAGAGGATCTAATACTGAACTCTGAGGAACCCCACTGACAACATTAGTCCAATCCGAGTATGTTCAATTTACCACAACCCTTTGCTTCCTGTCTTTTAGCCAGCTCTCAATCCATAAGCAAATATTTATGGCAATTCCTGTATCCCTTAGTTTGCTCAATGGTCTCCCATGTGGCACTGTAGCAAAAGCTTTTGCAAAATCCAAATAGACTACAACCACTGAGTTGTCTTGATCCAGGTTCCTACTAATGCCCTCATAGAAACTAATTAGGTTTGTTCGACATGACCTATCCTTCATAAATCCATGTTGGCTCCTACTTATAATCCTGTTCAAATAGACATATTCTTGTATATTATCCCTTATTAACCCTTCTAAAAGCTTTGCCACTACCGAAGTGAGATTCACTGGTCTATAATTCCCGGGATTTGCTCTTGCTCCCTTCTTAAATATAGGTATCACCTCTGCCTTTCTCCAGTGAATATTGAAAAATTAGATATAATGGTTTTGCTATTATAGAGCCCAGTTCCCTCAGTACCATTGGATGTATTCCATCAGGACCCGGGTTTTTATTAACATTTATTTTTTCCAACCTCTTTTGGTTTATTTCCTTTGTTAACCAATTATTTGGCAAAGGTAGTGTAGCCCCATTATGTTGCAGTGTCCCAACCACTGGTACCTCCCTTGTGTATACTGAAGAAAATAACCTATTTAGCTCATCTTCCTTTTCCTGGTCACTAATTATCAGACAGCCTGTGTCAATTTGTAATGTTCCTATAGCTTCCTTCCTGGCCTTCTTCCCATTAATATATTTAAAAAATATTTTAGGGTTAGTCTTACTCTCTTTTGCAACTAACTTTTCATTTTCGAATATATATTAAAATATGTAGTATGAAATAGCTAAACATTTTGGAAGTTATATATTTGTATAAAAGAGTTTTATTTAAAAAAATTGTATATTTGTTGATGAAAATCTCCCTGGCAATCCATGGGCCGCAACTGGTTCGCATGTTGGACATCACTGCTATAATAGAAGAGGTCTTCTTGTGAGGTTTAAAAAACTGTGCTTTCATTCTAACCTAACGGAGCGATGTAATGCGCTAAAATGAGTCCAGTTGTATCGCACAGTAAAATAAAAAAATAAGCAGTTGTAAAATCACTAAGCTTTCCAATAATGAGAACAGTTGAGGGATGCACTTAGGCCCTCATTCAATTGCAATTTGGCCAATTGAATAGGGGTCTAAATAAGCACATAACATATATTTTTTAAAGAAGTTTTTGGTTAGTGAAAACCTTGCTTTTGGATAGATGTTTACTAACTAAAAACTTCTTTAAAAAATGTATGTGATGTGCTTATTTAGACCCCTATTCAATTGGCCAAATGGCAATTGAATGAGGCCCTTAGTACTTATACCATGATTAACCCAGTTTAGTCTGGGACACATCACTTTGAAATACCAACATTAATGCATTTTCTACACGCAATATGTAAAATCCTGGCCGTTGATGCTTCATAAACGCTAACCTAATTGTACTGCTAAGAATGGTGCAAGGCAGATCAATATTTAATGACTGCAATGCATTATTTATAGCCTTGTGATATCTTCCGATTTATAGGGCGAGCATCACACAAGAGAACGGCACAACACAAATATAATGAATCACCTACTTTAAAAACGGTTTGATTCAGGCGTGTAATTTTAATAATGTATTCCCTCTCTGCAGCTTTAGTGTGTTAAATACAAAAAAATGCTCTGTAAATAATTTTATGTTTATTGTAAATTTAAAAAAAAGAAGTCATTATAGTTACAGATAACTAAACAGGGGTTGTGGAAAAAAAGCATGACTAGCAAAGAGTGATGTTGTTACAACCAATACTGCTTATCTCAGATGCACCAACCTTGGCTGCCTCAGGGAATCATATGGATCTCACATTAATATACTCTGACAACAAAAGGACCTATGGACAAAAGTTAACATGTAATATAATGTTTGTTGGATCAACTGAAATGTGAAGTTAAAAAACATCATCATGATGTCAGTAAAACATGGAAGTTACACGTAATCTGCAATTGGAAGCTAAGAATTAATTAGTGCCAATAAGTAATATTTGCCAATCGAGCTCGCAATCAAGCAATCCATCAAATGCATTAGATCATCTATTCTAGTCTATGTGGGTTTCATTATATGTATTAACCCCTTGGGTCCCGGGATTGATATTACTCAGAAATATCATTTAAACAAAATATTTTATTACATATTTATGTGTTTGAGATTGTTCTGTAATTAATCTTTCCACATATTTACATGCTTTCATAGTACATTATTGTGTGTTTAATTGCTGTTACATCTATAATAAGTGTTTGTAAAAGCCCTTGTGAGTCCTATTTAGTACTTGTAATATTTTTCACAGAAACTTAATACTTTTTATTTGCGATCTAGCACTATTAGTCTAATAGAATATCAATTTTGTGTAACTTTAATTATTTAGAGCTTGTAATATTCGAGCGGTGCTAAAACCAATGGAGTTCTAAGGCCGGTTTTGTGCGTTTGGGTGTCTAGCAGTGATTGTGGAGCACGAAAATCGTATTGAATAGAATATCTGGCAATATTAAGAGCAGTTTTAGATGTGTATACAGTGTATATAAAAAGTCTACACACCCCTGTTAAAATGTCAGGTTTCTGTGCTGTAAGAAAATGAGACAAAGATAAATCATTTCAGAACATTTTCTACCTTTAATGTCAGTAAAACATGGAAGTTACACGTAATCTGCAATTGGAAGCTAAGAATTAATTAGTGCCAATAAGTAATATTTGCCAATCGAGCTCGCAATCAAGCAATCCATCAAATGCATTAGATCATCTATTCTAGTCTATGTGGGTTTCATTATATGTATTAACCCCTTGGGTCCCGGGTTTGATATTACTCAGAAATATCATTTAAACAAAATATCTTATTACATATTTGTGGGTTTGAGACTGTTCTGTAATTAATTATAAACTCTTTCCACGTATTTACATGCTTTTATAGTACATTATTGTGTGTTTAATTGCTGTTACAGCTATAATAAGTGTTTGTAAAAGCCCTTGTGAGTCCTATTTAGTACTTGTAATATTTTTCACAGAAACTTGATACTTTTTATTTGCGATCTAGCACTATTAGTCTAATAGAATATCAATTTTGTGTAACTTTAATTATTTAGAGCTTGTAATATTCGAGCGGTGCTAAAACCAATGGAGTTCTAAGGCCGGTTTTGTGCGTTTGGGTGTCTAGCAGTGATTGTGGAGCACGAAAATCGTATTGAATAGAATATCTGGCAATATTAAGAGCAGTTTTAGATGTGTATACAGTGTATATAAAAAGTCTACACACCCCTGTTAAAATGTCAGGTTTCTGTGCTGTAAAGAAATGAGACAAAGATAAATCATTTCAGAACATTTTCCACCTTTAATGTGACCTATAAACTGTACAACTCAATTGAAAAAAAAATTGAAATATTTTAGGTAGAGGGAAGAAAAAATATAAAAAATATAAAAATAAAATAATATGGTTGCATAAGTATGCACACCCTTAAACTAATACTTTGTTGAAGCACCTTTTGATTTTATTACAGCACTTAGTCTTTTTGGGTATGAGTCTATCAGCATGGCACATTTTGACTTGGCAAGATTTGCCCACTCTTCTTTGCAAAAGCACTCCAAATCTGTCAGGTTGCGAGGGCATCTCCTGTGCACAGCCCTCTTCAGACCACCCCACAGATTTTCAATCGGATTCAGGTCTGGTCTCTGGCTGGGCCATTCCAAATCGTGTTAAATAGGAGTCAGCATACACCTGCCATCATTTAAAGTGCCTCTGATTAACCTTCTTCTGGTGAAGCCATTCCTTTGTTGATTTGGATATATGCTTTGGGTCGTTGTCATGCTGAAAGATGAAGTTCCTCTTGATGTTCAGCTTTCTAGCAGAAGCCTGAAGGTTTTGTGCCAATATTGACTGGTATTTGAAACTGTTCATAAATCCCTCTATCTTAACTAAGGCCCCAGTTCCACCTGAAGAAAAACAGCCCAAAGCATGATGCTGCCACCACCATGCTTCACTGTGGGTATGGTGTTCTTTTGGTGATGTGCAGTGTTGTTTTTGCGCCAAACATATCTTTGGGAATTATGGCCAAAAAGTTCAACCTTGGATTCATCAGCCCATAACACCTTTTCCCACATGCGTTTGGGAGACTTCAGATGTGTTTTTGCAAAATGTAGCCTGGCTTGGATGTTTTTTTTTCGTAAGAAAAGGCTTTCGTCTTGCCACTCTACCCCATAGTCCAGACATATGAAGAATATGGGAGATTGTTGTCACGTACCACACAGCCAGTAATGTTGCTGTAGGCCTCTTGGTAGCCTCTCAGACAAGTTTTCTTCTCGTCTTTTCATCAATTTTGGAGGGAGCATCAGTTCTTTGTAATGTCACTGTTGTGTCATACTTTCTCCACATGGAACTGTGTTCCATGGTATATCTAATACCTTGGAAATTCTTTTGTACGCTTCTCCTGACTGATACCTTTTAACAATGAGATCCCTCTGATGCTTTGGAAGCTCTCTGTGGACCATGGCTTTTGCTGTGGAATGCAACTAAGAAAATTTCAGGAAAACCAACTAGAGCAGCTGAACTTTATTTGGGGTTAATCAGAGGCACTTTAAATGATGGCAGGTGTATGCTGACTCCTATTTAACACGATTTGGAATCTGATTGCTTAATTCTGAACACAGCTACATTCCCAGTCATAAGAGGGTGTGCAGACTTATGCAACCACATTATTTTTCTTTTTTTTTCTTCCCTCCGCCTAAAAGATTTCAGTTTGTTTTTCAATTGAGTTGTACAGTTTATAGGTCATATTAAAGGTGGAAAAAGTTCTGAAATGATTTATCTTTGTCTCATTTTTTTACAGCACAGAAACCTGACATTTTAACAGGGGTGTGTAGACTTTTTTATATCCACTGTAAATGTACAAATTTGGCAATAGAATAGGGCCCTTAGTTTTCCAAATCTATAAGGGCAACAGTTAGGGAGATTTACTAAGCTTCAAACACTAGCTGAGGTGTGTATCACTATGTTAAATGTGCTCTATTTCCAGTTGCCATCTTAACCACTGAAGTTTAGTAAACATTCCCCAATGGGAAGTAACCATCAGATTTTCACATATATACAGTATCTGGGTATATTAAACCAGAGTAATGCCTTTGTAAGTTCCTCTTTTACCCCCAAACCAGTAGTCAGAACAAACACAACATTTATATAAACAAAAAATTACCATAATCCTTAGAATTGCCTCCAGGCAAACCCAATAGTAAGGACACTTTGTTATGACCACGGAGGCCTTAATTAAAATAACATATGGTTTTATTAATACCAGCATTTATTTCTATCTTGCCTTGTTGTGAATCCTTAGGGCAGGAGCTGGTCAGACACCCAAAGCCTATTTGGACTTCCCTATTCGGTTGCCCTCTCTTATCTTATAGGACCAGAATTAGTAGCCACCATTTAACTTAATCCTCTTCTCACCCATCCATATACAGTATATTTGTTCTACAATTTCTTGGGCACTGATACAATATTACAAAATAAATAGGCATAAAAAAGGGGACATGATCCAACTTGTTGATAGGATCATGAAAAAAATATATATGTTTTCAAAGACACAAGTAAAATGTTCAGGACATTCTAACAATATAAAGGTAAAATGTTATGTTGTAAGAAATTAATATATATCGTCCATAAATCATAACTTCTCTTGGACAGGTCCATAAACAAGCAGGCATTAGGTATAATTAAAAATATATATTTGACATAAATCAAGATACGGTTACACAATGGGTTTAGACAAAACAGATAACAGACAAGAAGTATTAAGACTATATTTATAAATATAATACTTATATGAATTCTACATTATGTAATGTAAAGATACAGGATAATACACCTACCTCATCATCCTCCCCTGTGTCTCTTCCCCCCTCCATCATCATCCTCCCCTGTGTCTCTTCCCCCCTCCATCATCAGCCTCCCCTGTGTCTCTTTCCCCCCTCCCTCATCATCCTCCCCTGTGTCTCTTTTCCCCCTCCCTCATCATTTTCCCCTGTGTCTCTTCTCCCCCTCCCTCATCATCCTCCCCTGTGTCTCTTTCCCCCCTTCCTCATCACCCTCCCCTGTGTCTCATCCCACCTCCCTCATCATCCTCCCCTGTATCTCTTTACCCCCTCCCTCATCATCCTCCCCTGTCTCTCCCCCCCTTCATCATCATCCTCCCCTGTGTCTCTTTCCCCCCTCCCTCATCATCCTCCCCTGTGTCTCTTCCCCCCCTCCCTCATCATCTTCCCCTGTGTCTCTTCCCCCCCTCCCTCATCATCCTCCCCTGTTTCTCTTTCCCCCCTTCCTCATCACCCTCCCCTGTATCTCTTTACCCCCTCCCTCATCATCCTCCCCTGTGTCTGTTTCCCCCTCCCTCATCATCCTCCCCTGTGTCTCTTCCCCCCTCCCTCATCATCCTCCCCCCTCCCTTGATAATAAGGGGGGGAAGAGACACAGGGATAAGTGTGAGGGGTGTTAGGGGAAGGGGTGTTAGGGATAAGTGTAAGGGGGTATTAGGGTTAGGTGTAAGGGTGAGGCATGTTAGGAATAAGTGTGAGGGGTGTTAGGTCTTAGGGATAAGTGTGAGAATGTTAGGGTTAGGTGTTAGGTTGATGGGTGTTATGGATAAGTGTGAGGGGTGTTAGGGTTAGGGTAAGGGGTGTTATGGATAAGTGTGAGGGGTGTTAGGGTTAGGGTAAGGGGTGTTAGGGATAAGTGTGAGGGGTGTTAAGGTTAGGGTAATGGGTGTTAGGGATAAGTGTGATGGGTGTTAGGGTAAGGGATGTTAGGGTTAGGGTAAGGGCTGTTAGGGATAAGTGTAAGGGGGTATTAGGGTTAGGTGTTAGGGTGAGGGGTGTTAGGGATAAGTGTGGGGGGTGTTAGGTCTTAGGGATAAGTGTGAGAATGTTAGGGTTAGGTGTTAGCTTGATGGGTGTTATGGATAAGTGTGAGGGGTGTTAGGGTTAGGGTAAGGGGTGTTAGGGATAAGTGTGATGGGTGTTAGGGTAAGGGATGTTAGGGTTAGGTGTTAGGGTAAGGGCTGTTAGGGATAAGTGTGAGGGGTGTTAGGGTTAGGGTAAGGGGTGTTAGGGATAAGTGTGATGGGTGTTAGGGTAAGGGATGTTAGGGTTAGGGTAAGGGCTGTTAGGGATAAGTGTAAGGGGGTATTAGGGTTAGGTGTTAGGGTGAAGGGTGTTAGGGATAAGTGTGGGGGATGTTAGGTCTTAGGGATAAGTGTGAGAATGTCAGGGTTAGGTGTTAGGTTGATGGGTGTTAGGGATAAGTGTGATGGGTGTTAGGGTAAGGGATGTTAGGGTTAGGTGTTAGGGTAAGGGCTGTTAGGGATAAGTGTGAGGGGTGTTAGGGTTAGGTGTTAGGGTGAGGGGTGTTAGGGATAAGTAAGGGGTGTTCGGGTTAGGTGGTAGGGTGAGGGATGTTATTGTTAGGTGTTAGGGATAAGTGTGAGGGGTGTTAGGGTTAGGGTAAGGGGTGTTATGGATAAGTGTGAGGGGTGTTAGGGTTAGGTGTTAGGGTGAGGGGTGTTAGGGATAAGTGTAAGGGGTGTTAGGGTTAGGTGTTAGGGTGAGGGATGTTAGGGTTAGGTGTTAGGAATAAGTGTGAGGGGTGTTAGGGTTAGGGTAAGGGGTGTTATGGATAAGTGTGAGGGGTGTTAGGGTTAGGGTGAGGGGTGTTAGGGATAAGTGTAAGGGGTGTTAGGGTTAGGTGGTAGGGTGAGGTATGTTAGGGTTAGGTGTTAGGGATAAGTGTGAGGGGTGTTAGGGTTAGGGTAAGGGGTATTAGGGATAAGTGTGAGGGGTGTTAGGGTTAGGGGTGTTAGGGATAAGTGTGAGGGAAGTTATTGTTAGGTGTTAGGGTGAGGGGTGTTAGGGATAAGTGTAAGGGGTGTTAGGGTTAGGTGTTAGGGTGAGGGATGTTAGGGTTAGGTGTTAGGGATAAGTGTGAGGGGTGTTAGGGTTAGGGTGAGGGGTGTTAGGAATAAGTGTGGGGGGTGTTAGGGTTAGGTGTTAGGGTGAGGGGTGTCAGGGATAAGTGTAAGGGGTGTTAGGGTTAGGTGTTAGGGTGATGGATGTTATGGTTAGGTGTTAGGGATATGTGTGAGGGGTGTTAGGGTTAGGGTAAGGGGTGTTAGGGATAAGTGTGAGGGGTGTTAGGGTTAGGGTGAGGGGTGTTAGGGATAAGTGTGAGGGGTGTTAGGGTTAGGTGTTAGGGTGAGGGATGTTAGGGATAAGTGTAAGGGGTGTTAGGGTTAGGTGTTAGGGTGAGGGATGTTAGGGTTAGGTGTTAGGGATAAGTGTGAGGGCTGTTAGGGTTAGGGTAAGGGGTGTTATGGATAAGTGTGAGGGGTGTTAGGGTTAGGTGTTAGGGTGAGGGGTGTTAGGGAGAAGTGTAAGGGGTGTTAGGGTTAGGTGTTTGGGTGAGGGATGTTAGAGTTAGGTGTTAGGGATAAGTGTGAGGGGTGTTAGGGTTAGGGTGAGGGGTGTTAGGGATAAGTGTGAGGGGTGTTAGGGTTAGGTGTTAGGGTGAGGGATGTTAGGGTTAGGTGTTAGGGATAAGTGTGAGGGGTGTTAGGGTTAGGGTAAGGGGTGTTAGTGATAAGTGTGAGGGGTGTTAGGGTTAGGTGTTAGGGTGAGGGGTGTTAGGGATAAGTGTAAGGGGTGTTAGGGTTAGTTGTTAGGGTGAGGGATGTTATGGTTAGGTGTTAGGGATAAGTGTGAGGGGTGTTAGGGATAAGTGTGAGGGGTGTTAGGGTTAGGTGTTAGGGTGAGGGGTGTTAAGGATAAGTATAAGGGGTGTTAGGGTGAGGCATGTTAGGAATAAGTGTGAGGGGTGTTAGGTCTTAGGGATAAGTGTGAGGGGTGTTAGGGTTAGGTGTTAAGTTGATGGGTGTTATGGATAAGTGTGAGGGGTGTTAGGGTTGGGTGCTAAGGTGCGGGGAGGATGATGATAAGGGGGGGAAGAGACACAGGGGTGTCCTTGCAGCAGAGATCAAAAGAGTCCTTCAGGACTGTATTGCACACTGTGTTCAGTAGCCTAGCTATGGTTTTCCCTATTGATACAGTATCACCTACACTCAGCCTCCTCTCAGTAAGACTGCAAGTTAGTTATGATTCCAAAATGGCTGCTGTCCATGAGTTAGAAGGGTCTGGAAGGCAGGGTATGATGCTAATTAGCTGGAATGTGTCTGCTGACTGTGAGTTACAGGGTCAAAGTTTGCTCAATGATAAAGTATAGGGGGCGGGTCAAATATCGCATATGTTCGCAGTTCGCCGCGAACGCGAACATGCTATGTTCGCCGGGAACAGTCCGCCGGCGAACTATTCGCGGCATCTCTATTGGCTGTATATATATACATATTTTACAATGTGCAGTGAGATTGCAAATTATCTACAAAATGAGGTCCATAAGCAAAGGCCCACCAAAAACTCATATTTCCCAAAGTCTTCTTTGTCTGGTACAAGAATATATCAGTCCCACGCGTTTTACTCCAATCCTCTGTGGTAGACACAAGAACTGGAAAACAAGTGGGACGGGAGCAAAACAAGAACTGCTGGTTTAGGAAATAAAAAATGTATTTCAAGCCAGGTCAAAAGCTACTTATAAAATCAAAAGCTCAGTTATATAATAGGTCTAATGATACTTTACATACAGAGGGTTTAAAATCCATAATGTTTCTTCAGGATAGGACTTCCTCAGGGATATTATTTTATAATATCATTGAAGACTTACCAAGATTTGTTTTGCTGCTGTTTGCACTCGTATTTTAAAGTTAATTTTGAAATAAAAGAAAAGTGTGTACACTAAAAATATACTTTTTTAAATCTATTTCTGAAAACACACTAATTCTACAGTATATCGGCTAAACAGACACAGCAAAAACAACTGCAGACATTGCACTTTATGATCTTTAAAGCAAAAGTGAGGTTTTCCTAAACATATCCTAAGGAAATTAATCTGTGGATGTTTTGTTGTATATCAAATAGATCATTATATATATACTAGTGACTTGCCCGTCAAAAAATGACAGCAATAAGATTGTAAGGCAGGTAATGTTGTTTGTTTGCGACATTAATTTTGTTGGTGTTCTGAGATCCTTCGGCGCTCATTGTGAGGCTGTTGGTTGTTTGTGTGCTATGAGCAGCGTTGGCGGTCGTTTTTTGTATGCTAATGAAATAATTAATAAATTAATATACGTTACCTATTTTGAAGTAATATATGCAGTATATTATATTATGAATCTGTTAGCATAGCTGTGTACTTCCGCATTGTGTAAGTTAGTGTTGTAAAATAGCAGCTGTGGTACGCGGCTATGGATGATTTAGCGTCCTTGGTAAGAGTGTATCTTGGACCTCGTAGGGGATTTTCGGAAAATCCGTAGGTGTTTGGTGGTGTTTTGGGTGCTTAGGGTCCTGTAGCCTCGTTTTCGTTTTTTTTCGGCAGCCATTTTTTCTGTTACTTTGGGGATTTTCGTGTGTGTAAACTCTTGAATTTGGACTTAAATTGAGGTGTAATTTGAGTTGCAGAGGTCCTGGGGGCAATTTGAGTTGCAGAGGTCCTGGGTGCCCCCACCCCCCTTGGTGTGGGTAAGCTTTTTATGTGTTTGGTGTGTGTATTTATTGTGTTTCTATTGTTTTCATGAGTGGGCGGGTCGGGCGTTAAGGTCATATTTTTGCATCCTTGTTAATAGTGTATTTTGGATTGCGTCCGTCTTTTTCGGAAAATCCGTATGTGTTTGGTGGTGTTTTGCGTGTTTAGGGTCCTTTAGCCTCGTTTTTGTTTTTTTCGGCAGCAATTGTTTCTCTTGCTTAGGGGATTTTCGTGTGTCTAGACTCTTGAATTTGGACTGAAATGGAGGTGTAACTTCACTTGCAGAGGTCCTGGGTGCCCCCCCCCCCCCACCACCTTGCGGTGGGTAAGCTTTTTATGTATTTGTTGTGTGTAATTATTGTGTTTTTAATGTTTTGATGTGCGCGAGGTTCGGGCGCTAAGGTCGTAAAGTCCCGCAGCTCGTATTTGTGGATGCTAAGTCCGTAAATTTTTCGGTCGACGTGGGAGCCTCCACCTTTGCGAGCCCGCAGCGTTAGCAACAACTATATATGTGATATATATAAAATCATTTAAATATGGTGGGTAAAAATAGATAGAAGCCCACCACCATACAGTAAATAAAAAGTACATCTGTGCTCACATTTGAATGTCTAAAACAAGTTAAAAAACCTTTTTCCAGCTCAGAATTTCTGAGAAAAACAGTTATTACACTGCATTCTGGGAAACTGAACAGGGACATGCAAATGTGCCCACAAATACCTCGCTCCTTAATCCCTAGCTTATTATAAACATGGCTTCCTTTAAACTTATGCCTGCTGTATTACACAGCTTTAATGGAAAGCCAAGGTTGGATTATACAGAAGCTGGGAATCCTACCCACCTTTTTAATAGTATATATATATATATATATATATATATATATATCATCGCTGGAAAGCCATATAATACCCCTGAATTTAATTATTATGTATCTTAATAGATCTCAAAGAATATTTTATATACCCTATTTTATCAACAAATAAGCCTGTTCTATACCAGCATATAGAAATTGGTATTTGTATGTATTGTAAAAATGTATATATATATGTCCATTGCCAAACTGTTTTGAATAAATGAAACTACCATAACACGTATTTGGGCCAAATTAGTCATTTTCAGTATTTCCTCTTGTAGGTTTCATTTTTCACATTTATGGGATACTTCCAATGTCCACTGAAAACGATATGTTACTATATGCTCCTATAGAAATATACCGAGTCTTGCGACATTCAGAAGCATCACGACATCCTTTATACATGCAGTAATAACTTGCATCCTCTGCCACTTCTAAACCTCTTTTTATTTCAGTAGTCTGTGATTTGAAATGTAATGAAGCACTATAACTACAAAACACATGATAGTAGGATTGATCCTCACGATTATTCTATGTACACTTGTTGTATATTCACAGAAACATTCAAATTTCTGAAAAGTGATGGACATCTAGAGCACCTTAACTGGGAACTTCATCGTATTGCATTATATACACAGGACATTGGTATTGTGAATCCAAGCTTCATAACTAAATGTATTTGCAGTTGGACCGTAACACTCCATGCTGATCCACTTGGTTTTCATGCAGAGATAATGGAGTGGGTTGCCAGTTCCTTCTTTATTGGGCCACAGCATACAGCTAGGTATTCCTAGGTAATCTCCCATTCAAATACTGACCGGGCCCAACCCTGCTTTGTTTTAGGTTTGTGTGACCTCTTGGTTCCCTAACTGGAATCAAACCCAGGTTACAGCAGTGAAAGCACTGAATCTTAACCACTGGACCACCAGAGAACCCAGCCAGGGCAGATACTCTGTTTTCATTTAAATTTAGGGTCCGTACATCTGATAAAACAGGCTGGGAAACCAGTTGTTGTAAAACTAAAGTACAATTTAGTTGTTAAATATAATTATATTAAAAATACATAAAAGCATCCACTTCTTAACAAAGCAGATCCTTGTATATAGAGAAGCTGCAGACTGGTACTATACTGCACTCTAGTGTCACATGAGGGCACTACACTGTGACATTGTCCTAATGAAGATGTGCATTAGTTGTCTGTGTGATATTAGCATGTGCTTTTATATGATGTTAATCTTTTTCCTTCCATTAAACATGCTAAGCGAGCTTTTAGTTGGATAATTGGTAATATTTTCTGAAAAACTATCAAAGCTGAAGGAGAGTTGGATATAACAAGATAGAGAGTTGCACAGAGTTAGCGTAGCACGCGCCATGTCCTGAACATGGGAGTTTGCGCAGATAATAATGAATAAACATAGGTCTAAGTCACATTTAAGCAGGAGGTTTGAGATGCATGGGCTTCGGTGTAGACAAAAAATGAAAATAGCTCCTTTTAAAGAGTTATGCTTGAATATAAGCATTATTCAGAATGTAAAAAAATAATAATGCAGCCGCTAAATTAAATTTTTTATGCAAATACCATTGTGCAATCTGCCATTTTAGATTCCTCTAACCACTTTTCTGAGGTGGGAGTAAACTCAGTGGCACAGCTAGTACATGAGGGCCCAAAAGTTTATCATATTGAATAATGATATAAAATGGACATACATATTTCCAACTGGAGATACAGGACCTTAACATATAAAACATTTTGCTTAAACAAATCGTAATTATATAACTTCCACTTAAACTTAAATGACCACTGTAATGCAATTAAAAGTAAAGCTTTTATTTGTTTGTTGGACATAGACTATTCAAACATAATGCAGTTTAAAATTTAAAAACAGTTAATATTTTTTCTTCCTTTTTAAATTGTTTGTTTTCCCCGTAAGCAGACCTACTACAGGGAGCTGTACTCCCTGTACCTTATCAGAGTGCACGCCAGCTCTGACTGGGAGCTGGACCATCATGAAGCTTGGAAGCAGACAAGGCTGTGATGTCATTGGTCCCTCCCTGTGATGTCATTGGCTTAGCTTCAGCTGCCCACACAGTGGTTTCAAAGGTAAAACCTCTTGAATAGTTCAATTGGGATTCCATCAACTTCTACAGCCTTGTTATCAGCAAGGCATTTTAGGGCTCATCTCACTTCGCTATCCAAGATATCTGGCTCCAGCTCATTAGACAAATTATTGAGGTAATCACTGATATTAAGATCCTTCCTGTATAGCTCTTAAGTGTATTCCTGCCACCTCTTCTTTATTTGATCTTCTTCTGTTTTGTCTTTTATCACGCCCACTTTGGCATGAAAGATGCCTTTGAGATCCCCAATTTTCTTGAAGATCTTGTGACGTACCCATTCTGTCATCTTCCTCTATCTCTTTACATTGCTCATTGTAGAAGGTCTCCTTGTCTCTTCTTGCTATCCTCTGGAATTCTGCATTCAGTTGGACAAATCTTTTCCTATCTCCCTTACCATTCCCTTTCCTGGGCTTCTTTCAACGCCTCATTAGATAGCCAGTTTGCCTTCTTATTTTTCTTTCTTTTGAGGATATTCTTTGTACTGGACAATTTCAGCCTCCATTGTTGGAGCATAGACTCAGATCACTGTGATGTTAAGTGGCTTGCCTTGAATTTGAATTGAAATCACTCTGTCATTTATCGGGTTGTAACCGAGCACTGCTTTGGCCGTCCTTTGATTGACTATTTCTTCTGCGGGATTCTTGAACACAGTAGAAGATCTGGTAGTTGTCTGATGTGAAATGTCCTATTCCAGTCCATTTAAGTTCACTAATTCCCAGGATATCAATGTTTAACCTGGTCATCTCATGTTTGACCACGTCCAGTTTGCCTTGGTTCATAGTTCATCATTCCAGGTTCCAATGCTGACTTGTTCTTTGCAGCCTTGGACTTTCCTTTCCCCTCCAGACACATCCGCAGCTGGGTGTTTTTTCGACTTGGGCCCAATTATTTTATTAGATCCGGTGCTACTTGTACTTGCCCTCTACTCTTTCTCAGTAATACGGTATGCACCTTCTGACCTGAGGGGCTCATCTTCCTGTGCCATATTGTTATGTCTCTCGTTGTGCTTGTCCATAAAGTTATCTTATCAACGTTACTGGAGTTAGTTGCAGGTAGTGCCCACAAATAGAGTCTTCAAAAAAGACAATTGTCATTAGCTCTGAAAATCTAAGATGCAATATTTGCTATGGCACTATTCTGTAATTATTTTATTAATGAACTTCCCAATGATCAACACATATTTTTGGCTATCATGTTCTTACCACAAGGCATAATTAAAAACACATTACACAATTGCTTTTAAATGCATGTCCCAAATTATCTACAATGTGATTAAAGAACATAATTTAAACATTATAAAAAAATAACAAAAATGTAATGTTTGTGAAGAATGCTACAAACTACCCTAGTATCAGGTCTGTGATTGCAAAGAATATTAAGCAAGGCTTTCATCTATCCTTGCAAGCTGCCTCTACTCAGCCTGTGGGTGGGAAGGCAAAGGTCTACTGTGCTGACATCTTACCTGAATCTACAAATCAGTAAAAAATGAATACACTTTTGAATAGATAATAGAAATTAGCATTACCACTGCGTCATTCAGACGTGTCCGACTCTCCGTGACCTCATGGACTGCAACACACCAGGAACATCTTTATGTCCATGGTCATGCTGATCCACTTGGCATCCATGGCAGAGATACTGGAGTGAAACAAGAAAAAATGCTGGTAGGAGACAGCACACATAGCGCAGTTCATTCACCAGGTTGAATATAGAAATCAAAATATTAAGACATTAGTATCCTTGACTGTCACCTGGAGTAACCTTGATAGTCTATGGGGTATTTCAATGCACTGGTTGCAATTCCAGGTAAAGGTCAGAGAGATATAGAGGTCCAGTCTTGTCCTAAATGAGGGCAATATTTGGTCATAGTGGGTCGTATATAATAATAACATAAAAGCTGAGATTGTGAATTTCTATAGTCAAATGATTGTATAAGTACTAGTCTAGAGATAGCTATCAAGGTAATTTGGGTAGAAAAAAGCAATATGGAGCCACATAGGCGACATTAAACCCAAAAATAAAATGTTATTATCTCTAAAACATATTGTACATGAGCACAAAAATCATAGCATTGGGAGTGGTATTATGACTAAAAGATGTATATACAATCCAGCAAAATATATATTAAATATATATTGTGACAATAATTTAGATGCGTTTCTCCGCCTTTAGCAGCTTTTTCAGTATCTCATAAGCTTGCCAGCACTCACTGCTCCTTCCAGGGCTCCATCTGTCTCATCACTAGCAGTGTCTTCTAAAGTAAAGATTTTACCTAAAATTGTTTTTATGCCCACGGCCTAAGCAGCTGCTAATATAGTTAATTTGTTAGAAACTTCACAAACACATATTTTTTTTCTAAAGCTACAGTGGTCTTCTAATATTAAGATGTAATGTTTAAAGTATGTTTTTTAAGGTTGTGAAAAAATATCTAGGACTTAACTGTCTCTTTTAAAATATTGTGGCAGATATGTAATTGCTGCTCAAACATGACATATGACCTTTTCACTTCCTAATGTGATATGAACTTTGTTTGCCTTATTTATGTCAATGAACAAGACAGAAAAGGGCACAGCCACATCGGCTCAATAAGCTTCGCAATCAAAAGATCATTTTAGATCATCTGTTAATATTTACTAACTGCAGTTTTTGTCGACTAGACAGGCAAGGGATGAGCAGTGCCGGAAGACAAATACTGAATGTGACTTCAAAGGTGCTGTTTGCAAATAAGCTCTGAAGATTTTCAACCACAAACACATCAGGCGCCAATGTATATTACTTTCTTGAAAAGGTATCCATTATTAAAAATAAGAGGATCTAAAAAAACAGTTTGTTTCGATGTTGGGGAATATTGGATCACATTCAAGAATCTGAATATTGTCATGTGATTTTGGTTTCTCCAAATACGATTGGTGATAAGAGGTTGTGATGCAGGAACCCCAAAAAATGAAACTTTTTGAAATAAGGTTACATGTTCTCCACACAAGACGCACAGCCATAAACTGTACCCTGATGGAAGAATGCAATCAACTTTATTGCCCCACATTAGATCACAAGACTTAAAGCACTTAAAAAAATGTAACAATACAACATGACCCTAGCCAATGGACTAACACTGCACGGGCCTCATTCAATTGCAAGCCTGCAGAATGCGTCCTAGAGGCCTTATGTCTGTGAGCTTGACATTTGCTACAATTACAGAGCGATTTGATTAAAGAAGCCCTCAACTTACGGGCCGAAAGCCTAAACTGTAAACCATGCAATCGTATTTAGCATTTCAGAGCATGGTCTAGATCAATTAAGCAAGGACGTAACTACCCATTTAGAAACAGCCAATACAAAATGAGAAAGTCGTCATTACCAAACTAAAACATGGAGGTTACATGTTAATCAATTTACGTTTAGGGGTCCGATATGTGATCCTGCAATGGACAAAATAATAGAAATCAATAAAGGAAATGTTCTAGTCCATGTGGGTGGCCTGATATGTATTAACTTATTGATTCCCAAGATTGATATAATACCGAAATGACACATCATTTTTTTTATTTTTGATAGCAGATTTGCGAGCTTGAGACTGTTGTGCAATTAATTCTAATGTATCTCATTGCTTTCCCCGTCTTTAAAAGTGTAGTATTGATTTTTTTTTATTACATATACAGTGCTACGATCAGTCTTTTAACCCCCTTGCGAGTCCTATCTTGTACCCGTAGGATTTTCTTCTACATTTGACATTTACGGTGTGAAAATATTTGCGGGCTTGAGGAATTGTAGCAATTAAATAGCGAATTTGTGATTGTATCTCTTGGGGTCTTGAAAGATCAAAGGCTTAGATGGGTTGTAAGTTATGACTGGGATTTTCAGCCTTTAGGCAGTATAGTATCTCTATGTAGTTCATCTATTCAAGTGATTCAATTTAAAGTTGATGATTACTCGGGGTGAGATAAATAGTTTAATGCAGTAGCCATTAATTAAATAGAGTTATATGTAGAGGTGCATGGATTCCACCGTCTGTAATCACAAAATCATTCAACAAAACCAAATGGATTATGTGAACAAAATGATATACGTCAATTCAATTCTCTACTTACATGTGCAAAGTGTGCATGTTATATACAAAAACTGTAAAATAAATATTTTAAAGAATATAGTTTATGATTAGGACTTGAGATTATCAATTAATTACCTTCTGCTTTAGTAATATATGTGATTACACTCACTGATCAGTATCACAAGTATCAGATATAGTATTGAATAAATTGTGCCTTGAATATGCTTGTTTATCCAAGGACCTCTTATTCTGTGAGTCTAGTCAGCAAAGTGTATTTCAGTGTAGCAATATAACAATACTGGTATAAATATTTCTGGTATAATTTACACAATATCAATAGGTCTCCATTGGTCTTATGGCGTCTTGACATTTAAGATCTCGGCGGCGTCTCGCCTGTCTTGTGACGTCATCCAAATACAATGTATTTCGCATAGGGGCTTTCTCATATATCCGATAGTCCATGAGTTCAGGTGGCTGTGGCCATATGGCAGTCCCACCCTGGCCCCAAAAGTCAGTCATGACAAAGTCATTATTTTCTAAACTAAATAATTCTTCAAATATAACAAAATTTTCTTTAAGCTAAATAATATACTTATTAGTGGCAGATTATGTTAATTAGTGGTGTAGGCCTCAATCAATCAAGCTAATTAAAATCCTGTTAACGCAAAAAATTGCATGTGCTGTTTTTCTTTACCTTCACCAAAAAAGACTCAATAACAAGCAGGGCTTATGAATGTGCATTAATAGTTTCAAAACCTCCTTTTGCGTTTCAAAACCTCACTCCCAGACGTCCTTGCGTTCTGCTCGTGCTGTCTGTGAGTATGTTTTTATGTTTTGTTTTTTTTTTCTTGTTTTTCATGTTTTTCGATTTCCGCAATTCGGCCGTTAAATTTGCATTTTTGTGAGGTTGTTTTTTTTGCCCCTGAGATTCTGAGGTCGTTCCTGGTTAACTTGTATGTGCCTGGTGGTGATTTGCGCTCTCCTTTAGCCTTGTTTTAATTTTTTTCGGCCCCATTTTTTTTTCTAGCATAGGTGATTTTCGAGTGCCTAAACTCAGCAAATTCGGCTTAAATTTGCGTGCAACCTCACTCCCAGGCGTCCGGGCGTCCCCCCCCCCCCCACCACCCTTTGCTGTTTGTGAGTGGTTTTTTTTTTCATTAAAGTCGTATTTTAGCAAGATGGGTCTTTTGCCCACGAGATTCCAAGGCCGGATTTTTATTTGTAATTCCCGCTTTCCTCAACTGCTTGCAGCCTAAGTAATTCCCGCGTTTCTTAACTGCTTGTAGGCTAAGTCCCGCGTGTCTCAATGCCTCAACTGCTCGCCTCGCTTCACGAGGCTCGCAGGTCAATGAACGCCTTTGGCGTTCATCGCCTAAGTGCTCCGAGCTCGGCTTCTATGCCTTAACGGCTCGCCTCGATTCGCAAAGACGAATCGCAGTTTGACAATTATAAGATGTGATACCTCTAAGTTCTTTTCACATTTTAATGCTCTTCCACTTCCATTTTTATTTCCAACCAGGTGTTTTTTTTTTTATGTGTGCTTTTAATTACTGTGACATTTTCTCTTCTTCTTTATGTAAAAAAAAAATCACATATAAAGAGGCAGTAATGTTGTATTGGTGGATGGAGCAGGAAATTCATACATTTCTATAAAAATGGTATGATAAATGAAACTATATTTACTATTTAGTTTGTAGCTGATATTACAGTGAATTCAATTGTAGTGTTATAGCTCAAAGAGGCGCATCTTCATAAATGTTCCAAAATACCTAAATAGGCAAAAGAATGTAGCCCTTGTGCTTGAATAATATAACTTACGGTACTTGGTAGTAATCTTCAGGCTGAAACTGTACCGAATTCATTTTTAATGCTTCCTGCTGTTTTATTGGGAATCTCACTTTTCATTACAATTGCTGTGGCTTTACAAATGGTTGCTTCAGGGTGTAAGAATACTGCAAGGAACCTGGCAAATTGGAAATATCAGTTACAGCATGAGGCAAATGAATCATTATTTCAGCATTCCTATTGTCTTCTCTTTCATCTGATTGGCTGAATGAATAGTTGGAGAGAAATATCTTGTTAGCCAGGGAGCCTTCAGGCATAAACCCATGCTTGTATTATTACTAGAAATGTGTCCCATTGTGGAAAAGACTGTCATCTTTCCTCTGTGTTGTAAAGTTAACAACATGGTTTATGAGTCTGTACAGTGGGAAAAATATATGTATACATAAATATGTGTATATATATATATATATATATATATATATATATATATATATATATACAGGATCTATCCTGTTATGTGCAGGCACAGCACAGGAAGCCTCCTGGTGCCGGGCGCTCTCCCGTCCCGCATCCCAATGTACCCCCTAAGCCCCTAACCCTGTAACCCTAACCCCCTACACCACTTACTGACCCTAACCCTCTAAACCTTACCCGAAAACCCCTAACCACTAACCGGACACTTGGAGACAGCTACATCAGGACGTCGTCGGCGCAGGGCAGTGCAGCATGCGTGCATACATATAACAGGATAGGTCCTATATATATATATATATATATATATATATATATATATATATATATATATATAAAGTATCTCACAAAAGCGAGTACACCCCTCACATTTTTGTAAATATTTCATTATATCTTTTTATGTGACAACACTGAAGAAATGCCCCTTGTCACAGAGGAGTTGGGTGATGGGAAACCTGCTAATTTCCTTAGACAATAATCATAATAATATAACAGTATAACCGTATAACAGTATAACAGGGGGTCTGGGAGCCCCAAACCCCCAGGTATCGTCTCTTGTGTCAACAGCCTGTGACAGACATCTGTCCAAGTCCCAGATGACTGCCAAGTGAGCCATGACAATTACCCCCACAAGTACAGATGTAGTTATCCTGTACTCCAGGATGCCTATCTGGACTGACAGTCAGGGCTCTAGTTGGCGCGACAATCCATCTGCGTTCTGGTGGAATTTCCCTTTGCGGTGTTGTACCGTGAAATTAAAAGTTTGTAGGGCTAAACTCCACCTCAGTAGTCGGCCATTCTCTCCAGCCACTTTAGATAACCAACAAAGAGGGTTATGGTCTGTGGTGACTGTGAACTGTCTTCCGTACAGGTAGTGCTGTAGTTTCCGTAGAGCCCAGACTACTGCTAAACACTCCTTTTCTATAGTTGCATAGGCTGTTTCTCGTTGCAGTAGCTTCCTACTAATGTAGGCCACTGGGTGCTCAACTCCCTGGTTGCCTGGCTGACTCAATACTGCCCCTATGCCATACATGGAGGCATCAGTCTGGACCACGAAAGGGGTTTATAATCTGGGGCAGCCAGGACTGGGGAGCAGGTTAGAGCTTCTTTCAGTGTTTGGAAAGCCAACTGGCACGCAGAAGTCCAATTCACTTCCCTGGGTAGCTTCTTCTTGGTGAGATCCGTCAAGGGTTTGGCTGTGCTGCTGAAATCAGGAATACATTTTCGGTAATACCCAGTAGTACCTAGGAAAGCCATCACCTGCTTCTTAGTTTTAGGGGTGGGCCAAGCAGCTATTCCCTCTACCTTGGCTGGTTCGGGTCTTAACTTCCCATTCCCCACCCAATGACCTAGGTATTGCACTTCTGCTCTAGCCCATTGACATTTGTCAGGTCTTATGGTCAACTTAGCTTGGTGAATTGCCTGCATAATTTGGCTAATGTGCCTTATGTGGTCCTCCCAAGTCTGGCTAAAAATGGCTATATCATCCAGGTAGGCCTGGGCATACTCTTGGTGCCCTTGCAACAATGTGTCCACTAGTCTCTGGAAGGTAGAAGGAGCATTTTCCATCCCAAATGGCATTACTTTAAACTGAAAGAGTCCAAAGGGGGTGATAAAAGCAGACTTCTCCTTTGTAGTCTCTTCTAAAGGGATCTGCCAATATCCTTTAGAGAGATCTAAAGTGGTTAAATATTTGGCAGTACCTAGCCGGTCCAACAACTCACCATGCGTGGAACAGGGTAGGCATCTGTTTTGGTTTTATCGTTCAGCCTACGGTAATCCACGCAAAAACGAGTGGTTCCGTCTTTATTGGGCACCAATACCACTGGAGATGCCCAGGGACTACTGGATTCTTCTATCACTCCCAACTGTAGCATAGTGCGTAATTCTGCCTGAATGTTGTCCCTAACTGCCTCCGGTACCCTGTAGGGGTGTTGCTTTAAGGGGGCACATTCCCAGGTTACTACTGGGTGGACAGCTAAGGGGGTACACCATGGCTTGGAGGTGAACAGGGAGTGGAAGGGTTTTAAGCTGTGGGACATGAGCTCTTTCTGCTCTGCGTCTAATTCCAGGGTCTGCTGGATACTTTCTCCTACTGTATCCTGGTCTGCTTTGTTTAGCATATCTGGGATCTGTCCCTCCTCTGGCTCGTCCTCTGTGGCCCTACAAATAGCTAGTAGGTGAGCTGCTCTCTGAACGTATACCTTAAGTCTGTTGATATGGGCCACTCTGGTGATGGCCCTATCTGGGTCTATCATTACTACATAGGCCTTGTTCCCCACTTTCTGGCTGATTGTGTAAGGCCCTACCCACTGGGACTGTAATTTATTTTGGGGGTGAGGTTCCAGCATAAGCACCTTCGTTCCCTCTTCCAGAATGTTATCACTGGTCCCTGCCTTGTAGTATTTCTGATCCCTCTGCTGGGCTTTCCTCATGTTTTGGCTGACTATTCCAGTTAGTCTGGACATGTTCTCTCTGAAGGCTAGTACATAGGTGGACACTTGTATGGGTTACTGCCTATACTCCCCTTCCCATGTTTCCCTAATTATGCTTAAGGGTCCTCTCACATGTCTCCCATACAGGAGTACAAAGGGGGAGTGCCCTGTAGACTCCTGGGGTACCTCTCTATAGGCGAACAGCAAACATGGCAACAACCATTCCCAGTCTGGTTCCTGGTCTGTAAAAGTGCGTATCATATGTTTAAGAGTTCCATTGAACCACTCGCATAGACCATTAGTCTGGGGATGGTAGGGGGAAGAGGTAATAGGCTTAACGCCACACATGGCCCATAGCTGTTCCGTGACCTTGGCCATAAATTGTGGGCCTTGATCGGACAAAATCTCATGGGGAAACCCTGTTCTGGTGAATATAGTCACCAGGACGTCTGCTACCTTTGGAGCTGTTATACTGGACAAGGCTACTGCCTCAGGGTACCTAGTGGCATAATCTACCAGGGTAAGGATATACTGCTTCCCCGTTCTACTGGCTCTAGCTAAGGGCCCAATGATGTCCACAGCTACCCTCTGGAAGGGTTCTTCCATTACTGGGAGGGACTGTAACTTGGCCCTGCTGTTCTTCTTGAGAGGCCTGTTCCTTTGGCAGGCATCACAAGAATGGCAAAACTCCTTTACATCCTTATCCAACCCTGGCCAGAAAAATATCTCTTTCACTCTACTCTGGGTTTTCTTCTCCCCTAAGTGCCTCCCAGGGGTATTTCATGTGCTATTTGTAGCACCTTGCCCCTATATAGCTGGGGAACCACTAATTGTTTCCTGGGTTCTCTGCCTACCTCATTATTTATAGGTACTGTGACCCTATATAATAACCCCTTATCCCAGATAACGCTGTATAGGTCATCCACTCCTTTGCCTCGTGCTGCCCTGTCCCTTAAACCAGCCAAAGTCTCATCTTTCTGCAGAACTGCCCTGATCTCCTCTCCCTTGGCCCATCCTAAAGTTAATGTATTAGCAAGCAATGGACTTACCTCAGGTCTTGAGTATCCACTCTGCTCCTGGTATGCCTCTCCAGGGTGGTTGCTCTTGGCTTGAGCTCTGGTAATGGGCTGTACATATTGGCTCGTCATGTGGCCCAAATCATTGCCCAGTAAAACATCCGCGGGGAGCCCATCCATGACTCCCACTTCCTTGCTTTGGTTCCCCATGCCCCAGTCCAAATTAACGCGAGCCATGGGGATGGTTAACTGTTCTCCTCCTGCTACCATCACCCACATTTCCTTTCGGATAGAATCTGTAGGGCATACCCATTTGGGTAGGACTACTGTGACTGCTGATCCAGAGTCACGGTAGCCAATAGCTTGGCGTCCTTGTAGCCACACGGCTTGCCGATGTTGTTCTCCAGACAGCTTCTGCGGGTTCCTTACAGTATAGACCCCTGGATATCCTCCCTCTGCTTCTGGCTCCCAAAGAGCTGCGTTGGAGCTCGCCGGCCCCTCAGTCCACTCCCCCAAATAATATACATGGCGGTGGGGAGGTCCTCTAGAGTTTTTGGGTGCCTGAGGACAATCCTTAGCAAAGTGACCTCGTTGGTTGCAGTTGTAGCATTCTGAGTTCATTGGTTTGGTCCCCCATTGCTGCTCAAACTCCTGAAGGAATTTGTCCATATTGTCCATACCATCCTGGAACTTCTTAAAGTTCTGGTATGCCATCTTAACTCGTGCTGGCAATTCCTCTGTGCGGCAACCAAGCCTTTGCTGAGCTTGATCCCGCTCCCCAGTGCGCTCCTGCCAGATTCTCTGGTAATGCTGGTCCAGTAAGTTGCCCACCAATTGTGCGTTCATCTCACTGGGGTATAGGTGTCTGGCTTCTTCATACCTCCTTGTTGCCTCTTTGGTGATGTCTTGCTCTGGTTGGGGTCTTGGAGCCCTTGGTGGTCCCTCACCCAACTCCTCTGCTTCCCCCTGCTCCGCATCATTTTTTCTCATGGCTGCAATCATCACCGCTCGTTGGTATCCCTTCCTCCTAGGCATTCCTTTCTGCTTCATCGCCTCCCTTAGCTCCGCTGAGGACCATTCCTCGTATTGCTGCTCCATTCTTGGTCTTTCTGTAGAGTCGTCCCACCGCTGCCAGCCAATTGTCACAACCTACAATGATGATGGAGTATAGAGGATCCTAGTCCTCTTATCTCCTGTAGGTTTTAGACCTAAGATTTGGGTGACTCAGACCAATGGACATTCTTTGTAGATGCAAGAACATATGTCCCAGCCTAAGGTAGTGTGCGCTGGGAATCCTGGAAGGGAGTCAGAATGATCTCCTCTACCAGCATATGCCCCTGGGTCAATAATACACCTGCACACAAAGTCTTGATGAAAATTATGAACCACCTTTTATTTTTGAACAGCATATTTAAGCACATCACACAAGGATAGGGGGAGTGGCTACCCTAAGCCAGCCCTAAATGACCTCTGGCCAATCACAGAGTGTCACACCGTGGGAAACATGAGGCTCCTCCCAGGTCCGCCCCCTAGGTGTGGCTAACAGAGTCATTTGGGCCCTGGCAGTCAAGAGAGACACATCTCTTTGCTATGGCCCAGGCCCCTGGATCTGGGCTAGGGAGACTCCAGAGGCCCCCTGGAGAGATGGTGCCCCTGTGTCTGTTGGGACCCTATTGTTCCTGACTTAAGTATGTGTACTTAAAGGATTAACCTTGGTGGCCAGCTGGGGTCCTTCTCCTGTTGCAAGATGTATGTGGCAATGTATCCAGCATGATTACCCCATACTATCATATACATATGTGTATATATTCCACACACTGTCAGTCTATTTAAGTACAAGCGTAAAAGCGCACCCCACATAAAACCACCTAATGTCCTCATAGTATATGGGATTGGGGCAGGGTTTCCACATCAATCCATCTCATGCATTATGATGACTTTTATTGATGGTGATGGGAACCCTGCTCATTTCCTTAGACAATAATCATAATAATATAACAGTATAACCGTATAACAGTTTAACAGGGAGTCTGGGAGCCCCAAACCCCCAGGTATCGTCTCTTGTGTCAACAGCCTGTGACAGACATCTGTCCAAGTCCCAGATGACTGCCAAGTGAGCCATGACACCCCTCTGCTACAATGTGAAGTAGCAAGTGTAAGTGTACAGCCTGTATAACAGTGTAAATAACTCAACACACAGCCATTAATGTCTAAACCGTTGGCAACAAAAGTGAGTACACCCCTAAGTGGAAATGTCCAAATTGGGCCCAAAGTGTCACTATTTTGTGTGGCCACCATTATTTTCCAGCACTTCCTTAACCCTCATGGGCATGGAGTTCACCAGAGCTTCACAGGTTGCCACTGGAGTCCTCTTCCACTCCTCCATGATGACATCACAAGTTATTCGTCCATAGTAAGTAAGGAAATTTAGCTGTAATATAATTTTTTAAAAGTTAAACACAAAACTCTCTTATACGCAGCTATTTTTGGTGAAAGAGGACCTGCATGCTTAGTAAGGGACTTGGCTACAGGTTTCCGCTTAGTACATCATCCTCTGTCTGCATCATGTCTGTTAAAGCTGTTACAAAAAAGGACCAAAGCAAAACAAGTTTGCTTTGCATATTTGCACAATATTGCTTAATTTTTGGAATGTTGGGTCTGTTTTAAACATTAAAAGCTGTATTTTTCATGCAGCAATGTGTAATGAAAGGTTTAAAATAGACTCAACTTAGCTTTTTTGATATTTTTTATAAACATTTTTGCAGGTATTTGCTTAATTTTGGGTTGTTTTCTTTAGTTAAAAGCTGTTCCTGTTTTAAGGCATGGCAGTTTGACTGGGTCTTCCAAATAACTGCTTTGTAGGGCACACTCTGTTCTTTTCCGCTGCATATAATATGGGTGTTTCTGATGTTTGAAACCTAAACAGTATCCTTAGGACAAGTTCATAGTTACAAACTAAATTATTAAAGAAAGCAATCCACTCTCAGAAATTAAATGCATCAATATATGTATCGGTTAATACAAGTGATATATATTGCTTAAAGTTGTTGAAATGCTGCAGTTTGTATATATTGTTTAGCAGCACCTGGCTAATTAAAGTGTAGTTTAAAAAAATGTTTCTGTACAGTATTAAGTAGCTTTGGTGAACCTTATAAAATAACTTCAGAAAAGGCTTCTCATTGTTAAGTATGTAAGATTCATAATATATTATAGATTTCTACCAGGTCAGAACAGAACATGGGACACCAGAATGGTTCAAGATCAGAAAAGGTGTGTGACAAGGTTGTATATTTTCACCTTATTTATTCAACTTGTATGCAGAGTACATCATTCGTAAGTCTGAACTGAATTAATCCAAAGCTGGAATCAATATTGACAAACAGCAATCTCAGTTCCTGGCAAATAGACAGAAGAAGTGGAGGCAGTAACATATTTTGGTTAATTCAGCCATAAAATTTAAAGACGTTTGCTTCCTGGGGAGGAAAGCTATGGCAAGCTTGGACAAGCTTGTAAAATGTAAAGATATTAAACTTTCAACAATGGTCCACATAGTTAGAACTCTATTATTCCCAGTAGTAACATACGGATGTGAGAGTTGGACCATAAAGAAGTCTGAGCTCTGTAAAAATTATGCCTTTGAATTGTGGCCAAAATTTAGAGTCCCTTGGACTGAAAGAAGATCCAATAAATCAGTACTTCAGGAAATCAAGACAAACTGTTCACTAGAAGCTTTCACCATGAGGCTGAAGCTCAAATATTTTGGCCATATCATGAGAAGAGAGAATTCCCTAGAAAAGACTCTGATGCTGGAAAGATTGAAGGTACAAGAATAAGGGGACGACAGAGGCGGAGATGGATAGATAAGGTCACTGAAGCAATGGATATGAACTTGATGGAGATCTGAGGGGCAGTGACTGAGAGATGTACCTGGAGTGCTGTGGTCTAAAGGATCACGGACGTGAATGAACGACTAAACAAACAAAATATATCAAAATGAAAGAAATGTGTAATTCATTCAATAAACAATGCATCTTAATACAGACCCAAATGTAGAAGGACCTAATTTGCTCAGCAATAATTCATTGTTTACTCCAATTTTAGGCAATATGGATTTTCCACTGGGACTGAATAGCTTAGCTATAAATGGTGGCATTCTAATACACTTTTGAGAAACTAATATTTGACCCATGTAGATATGAGTTAAAGTAGATATATGATGTCCCAGGCTCAGAAAGATTTAGATAAAATCTGATACAGCATTTTGTTTTCTTGGTTTTTTTTTATAAAGAAATTTGGCTGTTGACTGAAGTCAAAAGATGATGTGTATTTCAAGCAATTGGCTAAGGTACCATATAATTAATACATACCCTATATACTCGAGTATAAGCCGACCTGAGTATAAGCCGAGGCACCTATTTTACCACAAAATACTGGGGGAAATGAGTGACTCGAGTATAAGCCAAGGGTGGGAAATGTGCTGCCCCCTGTGTCCCTCTTGTGTCCTCTGTGTCCCCCTCTTGTGTGCCCTTTTCTTGTGTCCCCCCTCTCTCTCCCCTGTGTCTCTTCTCCCCTCTCCCCCCTGTGTCTCTTCTCCCCTCTCCCTCCCCTGTGTCTCTTCCCCCCTCTCCCTTCCCTGTGTCTCTTCCCCCCTCCCTTATCACCCTCCTCAACCCCTCTCCTCATTCTCAACCTCCCTCCTCAACCCCCTCCTCAACCCTCCTCCTCATCCTCAACCTCCCTCCTCATCCTCAACGCCCCTCCTCACCCTCAACCCCCCTCCTCATCCTCAACCCCCTCCTCATCCTCAACCCCCCTCCTCATCCTCAACCTCCCTCCTCATCCTCAACCTCCCTCCTCAACACCCTCCTCATCCTCAACCTCCCTCCTCATCCTCAATCCCCCTCCTCATCCTCAACTCCCCTCCTCATCCTCAACCCCCTCCTCATGCTCAACTCCCTCCTCATCCCCAACCTCTCCCTCATCCTCAACCTCCCTCCTCAACCCCCATCCTCATCCTCAACCTTCCTCCTCATCCTCAACCCCCCTCCTCATCCTCAACCCCCTCCTCAACCTCCCTCCTCAACCTCACTCCCCATCCTTATCATCAACCCTCCCATCCTCAACCCCCTCCTCAACCTCCTCCTCCACTCCCTCCTCAACCTCCACCCCCCTCCTCAACCTCCCTCCTCATCCTCCACCCCCCTCCTCATCCTCAACCCCCCCCTCCTCATTCTAAACCCCCCTCCTCACTTTACCCCTCTAAATACCTCCCCCTCTCCCTTTCCCCTCACTTACCTGCTACTGCACCGGCCTCCGCTCCTTCCGGCGTCTTGACGCAGGCGTCGGCACCCGGTATATGCTAATGACGTGTCGTCACATGCGCGCCACGTCATTAGCATTGGCCGGGTCAAGACGCCGAAAGGAGCGGAGACCGGAGCAGAAGCAGGTAAGTGAGGGAAAAGGGAGAGGGGGAGGTATTTAGAGGGGTAAAGTGAGGAGGGGGGTTTAGAATGAGGAGGGGGGTTTAGAATGAGGAGGGGTGTTTAGAATGAGGAGGGGGAGTTGAGGATGAGGAGGGGGGAGGGAAAGAGACACAGGGGGGTTAGAGAGACACGGGGGGGTTAGAGAGACACGGGGGGGGGAGTGACTTGAGTATAAGCCGAGGGGGCCCTTTTTAGCCTTAAAAAAAGGGCTGAAAAACTCAGCTTATACTCGATTATATACGGTAATAATCTTAATAATTAAGTTAATCAGAAAATTTAACTTTCCAGTGGGATATCAAAGTGGGCAAACATTTTGTAAGAAAAATGGAACAAAATATTTACAACATTTGCACACAGCAGCAGATCTGCAGGAATACAAGAATCTATGAGATTTTACATAGGGCATATTTAACACAAAAAACATTTCATTACAGTGAATCCTACATGTATCCCTAATTGCTTTAGGGGTTTTAATACACACGAAATATGCATAACTTGAAAAAAGCACCTCTAGTGTTGAGAACTTGATAAAATACCTGACATTAAGTTAACATTTGTTAGGATAGAAATTATGTTAAAAGTTGTTTGTCTGTGAAAGTTACATTTTTTGAGCCTAGGAGTTGTGAATGTTTTAAATTATTGAGTGAATAAAAGTTAAATGTACTTTGCATCATAAGTTAGACGGTGGAAAATAATGTGGAAAAAACTGGACAAGGATATAAATGTGAGCTTGAGGCTAAATAAAACCCTTGGACAAGTCCAGTTAGGTAGGAGTTGATAACAACTAGCATCACAATGAGCCTGAAGGCTCTAGCATCATAATGAGGCAGCACCTGAAAAAGGCTGAGGCAGTCCTACTGAGCTCAGGTATAGCTGGACCTGAGAAGGGCCTGTGAGAGACAGAAGGGAGGACTCAAATTTAGTATTTTTTTCTATGTGACTGGATGAATTTAGGAGAGGACCTTATGCAGATATAAGTTGTTTCTGAAAGAATAATGAGATCGTCCCTAACAGAGTCTAACAGAACTACAGGTAATAAAAAGATACATGTGGAAGATTTGCAGTTTCCCTTCCTAGACCTAATGGACCCACAAAGAGAAATGCCTGTATGTTAGTGGCAGTGAAGAGGCTAATTGCTTTATACCTAAGGGTACCTGGGGTGGAGAACTTGGAGAGAAGATTAGGCCAGTGTTCCAAATGCTTATTTGTGGACATTACTGTAACAGCTACTGACTGGAGTTTGGAGGCTGAAAGTAGGCTGAGGAGACTGAATATCAATATATAGGCAGAGCTAGAACTGCAAAGGACACCAGAGACTGTGTTGTAACTGTGGGGGTTTTGTCACCAGTAGTAGACAAGTTGCACAGGTTTAGAGAGGGTGTTCCAGCAGTAAAATTAGTTTTGTTTACATAGGTATTAATTTCCATTTCTATAAACATGTATTAAAAACACTTGGGCCACTTTAAACCCTGCAAGAAGTATCTTTGGACTGGACTGGAGAAGTAGGCTCTGAAGAGCCACCTTGCCACAATATATGTTTTTCAAATAAGTAGTTCACATATTGAACCAATCATTTTAAAAACAACACAAAAACACACTTAGCTCATGTTAACGTTTACTTTATTATATAACCTAAATATTATATTAATGACGATTTTAAAACAACAACAAAAATGCTCTATAGGAATTTGAACCTGGGACTTTCAGCTCCATAGACTGCCGTTTAGCCTTCTTTGTTATTTGTTCTGGTGCAACAATAGCTGCTAGAATATAATCAAGTAGTTTGTGAGTTTTCAAGGTGTACATTTGACTTTAAACTTAAACACAGGGTGGCTCCATTCTTTTGCAAAGTGTCAAATTGCTTTTGACTTTTACTTAACCCGCGCATAGCTTTATGGAATATGTTGGCACATTACAAATAAATGATAACATGAATAATAATAATAAAAAAGGGTCCTATGGAAATCCCTGCAAAATCAATTATGAGTGCCCTAACTGCAGATTAAATCCTACCTAGCTATGTTAATCCCCCATCCCTAAAACATTGCGAGAGAACTGATACGAGTCACTGCTATGAGAGAACTTCACAACACAGCTGGAAAGCAAGACAAATATCTCCATTGATCTTTGCATTGTCCATACATTACAAGTTACTCTCTGACACCCAAACCCTATGCTAGTAAGATTGTATGGATCACTCACAAATCAGGCCACTGCTGTTACTGCAGAAAGCCAACTCACAACTGGTTTTCAAACCCTTGCAGAATCTCACAGAAGCATTTAAAGTGACACTAAAGCACAAAAAGCACTACAAAATGATGACATTTCAACATTATTTGACACTTAACCATCCAATACCAACATATGTACAATTAAAAAATATGATTTGTTGGTATTAAGCCCGTTTTATGTTACAAAATACAGGGTAACACACAACCCAGTACTCAAGGGGTTCATACACCTCACAAAACCATGTTGCCTAGGAACAAACACTCTAATGCATTGTCTATAAATATATCCTATTTTAAAACAGAATAAACACATCTTTATTTATTGAAGCTATAAATACAATTGTCACATCTTTTTAATATCATAGTTACATAGTAATTGAGGTTGAAAATAGACTTTTAGTCCATCAAATGCAACCTTTTAAGATTTTCTGTGAGCTGCAATATGCAGATTAATTGATAATTGATCCAGAGGAAGCTAACAGAAAAAAAAAAACAAGTGAAAACACTTAGCCAATCATCTCAAAATGAAAAAAAAAATCCTTTCTGACCCCAGATACTGGCGATCAAATTCTTCCATGGATCAATACTCTCTCTCTAATTATCCAGGATAACCCTGAATGCCCTGAATATATCCAGTCCCCTTTTAATCCACTGTCACCACCTCCTTTGCTAGAGAATTCCACAGATTAACCACCCTTACTGTGAAGAAACCTTTTCTTTCTTTAAGGTGAAATCTTTTTACTTCTAATCTCAAGGGATGTCCTCTTGTCAGTTGAAAACCTCTTGGTGCAAAAAGCTCACTTGGCAAAGCCTTGTATTGACCCTGGATATATTTATATAAGGTAATCATATCTCCCCTTAGATGCCTTTATTCTAGAGAAAATATGTTTACTTTGGTTAGTCTTTCTTCATAATTTAGCCACTCCATTCCCCTTTTTGGTTTTGTTGCCCCCTTCTCTGTACATTTTTCAGCTCTAAAATGTAATTTTTATCAAAAATATCAAAATTTATTAATAATTAAAAAGAATAATTACTGTATATATTTATATTTCTAATGTTTCCTTGCAGCAGCCAGTTAAGGCAGTTGTTATTGCTCTTCCCAGTCTTAATATTTATGACGTTTATATTTCCTATTGGCTCTTTGGCCCTGTCTCATCCGTGAAAATTGGTTTGGCTGTGAAAGACATCATAAAGCAAGAAGGGCCCTGTCTTTGAGTCTCAAATCCAGTGTCCATGGTGCCTTCCCCAAAGCATCCTTATATATGTTTATATATATATATATATATATATATATATATATATATATATAAGGATTTATCTTATAAAAAAAAGAGCAACTGTGTATAAGTTTGTCAATCAACCTTTCTGACCCTGCCATTCTTTTTGTGTCATACAGTCATTTACAACTCTCTGTGACCTCATGGACCGTAACATCTTTATGTCCGTGGCCATGCTGGTCCACTTGGTATCCATGGCAAAGATACTGGAGTGGGTCACCAGATCCTTCTCCAGTGGGCCACAGCATACAGCTACTGGTATTCCTAGGTGGTCTCCCATCCAAGTACTGACCAGGCCCAACCCTGCATGGCTTCAAGATGGTGCGACTTCTTGGTTCCCTGACTGTAATTAAACCCAGGTTGCAGTGGTGAAAGCACCTAATTCTAACCACTGGACCACCTGGGAACTGATTAAGCCCTTGCTTTTATCTCTGTACTGGTCCAAAATCACTGTTAAGCATTGCTAATAACTTCTTGGGAGTCTGCATATGCTTAGACTGAGTTACTGAATAGAGTAATAAAAAATATATATTTTTCACTATTTATTTTCAATCTGCATTTATACAGTGATTTTAACACCAAAATGAAACTACTGGGTTGCATTGCAGGTGAACTCAGTTTGGTGTGGAGTGTTAAGATCCTGCTCGGCTGGCAATAATGGCGAGGCCACCACTGCTGGTGGGAGGATAACAGGAAATATCAATGAATTGTTGTCTATTACTCAGCTTTTCTGTTTAACCCATCAATTCCTTAAATATATCTTTGTATTTAAGTGTAATAATTGTTCATAATTCCTAATATCTACCAGGGTTGTGCATAGGCTCCTATCGATTCTAAATTTGCTTTGATACTGGGGACAATGGACCCTGTTCTCTTAGAAGATTGTAAGTGACTCTAACCCGTAAGTTATTTTTTCTCTAAATGTCTAGATGTATTCTATTGCCTCAAGCCCGTAACTTACATCACTCAGCCTCCACACATAAACCCTGCCTTTTTTAAGTATGATTTCAGGGGGCATGATCATATGATCTGACAATATATAAGCAAGCCCCGAATGTACTTCTTAAACACAGCCAATAATAAATGAGACTGTCATCATGACATCAGTAGAACATGGAAGTTAGATGTAACCTGCAATCAGAGGCTACAAAGTAACTAGTGTTAATAAGTAATATTTGCTGATCGGGCTTGCAATCAAGCAATCTCTATAAAATGCATTAGAGCATCTGTTCTAGTCCATGGGGGTGTCATGATATGTATTAACCCCTTGAGTTCCAGGATTGATATTACTCCGAAATAACACTTAAAAATAATATTTTTTTATTGCATATTTGCGGGTTTGAGATTGTTGTGCAATTAATTCTAATGTCATTCCATACCTTCCCATGGGTTTAAAGTACAGTATTGCTTGTTTAATTTCTGCTACGGCTATAATAAGTGTTTGAAAAAGCTCTTGAGAGTCCTATTTAGTACTTGTAATATTTTTGTCAGAAAAGTGATACCTTTTCTAGTTGTGGGTCAGACTTCATTAGTGATCTAGAACTCCTGGTCTAATAGAATATCGATTTTGTGTAACTTTAACTATTTAGGGCTCATAATATTCAAGCTGTGCTAAAACCAATGGAGATGTAAGCCTAAAGTTGCATCTTTGACTGCCTGTAGTGATTGTGGGCGGGGAACTCGTAATCAGGTTGCGAGGAGCTAATATAATCTGTTGCAAATTTAAGAGCGACTTTAAGTGTGTGTCCCATTGCAATCTAGCTAATAGAATAAGGCCCTATGATAAGGATTTCAATTTCTATTTCATTAACTCAGTAAAATTAAAGATCTGGCTCGAGAGTCAATCAACCTTCAGCTGAATCCTAAACTGTGATAATTTCATCCATGTTTCAGCAGCTCACATAACCAACTATACAGGTGACTTGCAGCAATAAAGGGAAACATGTCTATAAACAAGCTTTTTCATATTAGAGCAACCTGTTTAGGGAAACCTTTCTTTTTAATTTTCTTTTATATGTAAATTCTTTATTAACGATAAGGCAGTCTTACAAAGTGAACCATTTTGGTGCACAATTACAACTACCGTATATATAAATTTACATTTTGAAAACCCTGAGTGCTGGTCATTTTCTGAATAAATATATTCTTTGGATATATGTAATGTAGACACATTTTGCTTAATTCTGTATAACAAATTTTATTATAAAAGTAAATACTAAATAAGTTCTAGATCGCTACCCCCCTTCTGGATCGCTACCTTGTTGTGATGAAGGTGCTTTTGTACCTCAGTGAAGCTGTGAGATATTACGCTCACCCCAATTCTCTCTCTATGGGTTGTGACTTTTTGTTCAGATCTCTGCACCCAGCCAGAACAATTCAGATGACAGCATAATTTCTGAAGAGACAGGAACCATCAGACCCCTTTTCTTAGGATCTAAGAATCACATAACAGTGTCCATATTGTCACAGAGAGTTGGACACGACTAAAGGATGAAACAACAACAAAATACAAGTACTTAGCATTCTTGGGGAGGAAGAACGTTTGTCTTTTTTTTCCTACAGTTTTCTGGCTGATTATTAGCACTTTTGAAGGAATTTATTCTTCTTGACCTGTTATAATTTTCCTTTTTTTTTTGTTGAGTGAGATAAACCTGTTTCACCACTGGGTGCCATTCTTACTCCATGCTTCATTTATAATTCTTATGAAAACTGCAAAATTCTGAGATGCAGACAATTTAAAAGAAAATGCTAAATTCTTAATGCAGGTAATTTAATTAGAATGTCCCTGATTTCCTGTTGAATTACAGCAACTTGTATAATAAATTACAATATACTGTACAAAACAGCACTGTACATAAGCCGTAGACTGAAATCACTGTTGAGCATTTCTAATAACTTCTTGCTTAGACTGAGTTACTGATAATAGTAATTTCAAGCCCGCAGATTGCGTTATACAGGCCGTATGTCTGTGGGCTACAATTAAGGCGCTAATCAATTGAACAAGCCCTGCAAGTTGTGGCCTAAAAATGTAAACCATGCACTTGTATGTAGCACTTCAGAGCGTGAGCCAGATCAATTAAGCAAGGCCGTAACTCAAGAGTCAGAAACAACCAATAGAAAATTAGACCGTCATCATTACGACAGTATAAGATGGAGATTACATGTCAATCAATTAGCATTTAGAGGTCCGATATGTAATCAGACTCACAAACCCGCAACATATAAAATAATAAAAATGAATACCAAGACTGTTCTAGTCCATGTGGATGGCCTGATATGTATCAAATTATTGATTCCCAAGATCGATATAACCCCGAAAAAAACATAAAAAAATAAAAAATCTGCAGATTTGTTAGCTTGAGACTGTTGTGCAATTAATTCTAATGTCTTTAATCGCTTCCCTGTCATTTACTGTGCAGTATGGATTTTTTATTTGCATTTACAGAGCTACGGGCAAATCTTTAACCCCTTTGTGGTTCGTATCTGGTACCCATCGGATTTTCTTCTACATTTGCCATTTACGGGTGTGAAAGCATTTTTGAGCGTGCAGAATTGTAGCAATTGAATATCGATTTGTCTTTTTAGCGATCATAGCTCTTGCGTACGTGAAAGATCAAAGGCTTAGATGAGGTGTAAGGGATTGTCAGCCCGTGACCCATAAATTGCTTGCGGATCATAAAAAGGCGCCAGTTGAATAGCAAATTAGTTTACAGGCTACATTACGGGCTCCCATAAGCTACAATTTCTCAAATTAATGAGGTTCCTAGTGTGGCACAGTAAAAATTTCCATACTATTAATATAGTAATTCAGGTTGATAAACGACATTTAGTCCATCAGGTTCAACCTTTTTAGATCTCCTCTGATCCTTATAATTAGTTAATTGTTAATTAACCAAGAGGAAGAAAAACAAACAAAACACTGAAATAATTAAGACAAAAAATCCTTCCTGGCACCAACATGTTTTCAATCAAATTACTCCTTGAATCATTAACCTTTTTATTCAAATATATATCCAACCCATTTTTTAAGTTTTATATTGAATTTACTGTCACAACCTCCTTTGATAGACACACAGTCTGACTACTCTTACTATGGAGAACCCTTTTCTTTTTATCTAACCTCAAAGAATTTCCTTGTGTCAGTTGAAAACCTATTGGCAGAAAATATTCCCCCTGACAAAGCTTTGTATTGGCCCTAGATATATTTATATATAAGGCAAACATATCCCCTCAGTCTGTCCATTCCCCTTATTAGTTTTGTTGCCATTCTCTGTACTTTTTCCAGCTCTAAAATGTCCTTTTATGAAGTGGTGTCCAAAATTGTACTCCATATTCCAAATTAGGGCGTACTAGAGATTTGTATAGTAGCAGAATTATATCTGCTTCCCTTGCTTCTATACCCTTCTTAATACATGCTAATATTTTACTTGCCTTTGCAGCAGCTACTTGGAATTGAGCACTGCTACTTAGGTGGTTGTCCATAAGTACTCCCAAATCCCTTTCAATATCTGATACCCCTAGATTTGGAGGTGGTGACAGCGGATTCAATAGATAACACTAAAAAGGGATTGGATATATTTTTAAATAAAAAGAGCATTCAGAGTTATCCTGGTTAATTAGAGAGAGAGTATTGATCCAGGGAGGAATCTGATCGCCAGTATCTGGGTGCAGGAAGGAATTTTGTTTTCCTTTTGAGACAATTAGCAAAGCTTTACTTCGGGTTTGTTTGTTTTTTTGCTTCCTCTGGATCAATTAACAATGAATCCGCATATTGCAGATCAGAGGAGATCTTAAAAGGTTGAACTTGATGGGCTAAAAGCCTTTTTTCAACATCAATTACTATGTAACTATGTAATTTGAGCTACCAGAGAGGCAACATGTTCATACCTGTCACAGAGGTATGGACCCTGGATCATCTGTTCCAGTAGTACATGTCATGGCTCACTTGGCAGTCATCTGGGACTTGGACAGATGTCTGTCACAGACTGTTGACACAAGACACGATACCTGGGGGTTTGGGGCTCCCAGACCCCCTGTTATACTGTTATAAGGTTATATTGTTATTTTGTGGTCTAGGGGATAAAGTATTATATGTTTACCCCTTAGCATATTCCCATCCCTTCCATGTTTAGGCTCATTGTAATGAGTATCCTGTGAGGGATCTAATGGGATATATTGGTTGTATGTGGGTGAAACATTGTGTGTTATATTTGTAAATATGAATGTATGTTATTATATTAGTATGGTATTATATTGTAGAGGGGAAGCCGTTGAATACAGCCAAGCCTCCTTTGTTCCCAAAGGCCTTTTAATCCCATTAGCTAAGTGTCCAGCAGAGTACTAACAATGGGGAGCTCACAGCTGGAGAGCAGACAGGCAGGCACCCAGAAACAATGGGATGGCCTGAGGCTTCTCAGCCTTCATAGCATGGACACAGCAGAGCCAAGGCATGCTTTGCCCTGGAGATTCAGAGCCCAAATGAATTAGTTGGCCTCGCCTAGTGGGCGGACCTGGGAGGGGACTATTGGTTCACACACAGTTCCCCTTCATGATTGGCCAGAGGTCATTTGGGGCTGGCTAACGGTAGCCACTTCCCCCATTCTTGTGTGATGTGGTTAAATATGCTGTTCTAAAATAAAACATGGTTCATAATTTTCATCAAGACTTTGTGTGCATGTGTATTATTGACCCAGGGGCATATGCTGGTAGAGGAGATCGTTTCTGACTCCCTTCCAGGTTTCCCAGGCACACTACCAAAAGCTGGGACTTATGCTCTTGCATCTTCAAAGACTGTCCATTGGTCGGAGCCACCCAAATCTTAGGTCTAAAACGTACAGGAGATAAGAGGACTAGGATTCTCTATACTCCATCATCATTGTAGGTTGTGACAGTACATACATATGACAGGATTGCCACTGGACGGACTTATATTTATTGTCTACAAAAATTCAGTGGGAAAAATAAACAAACAATAATAAAAAAATAATATGTTTGTGTAAATATTTATAAAAAACAACTTGTTTTTCTTCCCCTTTTGCCCTCTTTTCTTTGATCTCCCTCCTTTTATTTAAACACCTTCATTTATACTAGAACTGCACTTATACTAGAAGTGTTCGCAAGCTCACAAGCTTGCCCCTTCTCCTGTTTATATTAACTTCTACCTACTCACCTGGACAAAATTAGTGCACACACAGCAAATAATCACACTTTACTTGCAAGAAGTAAGTCCCAGTTGTATATGTATTTTATGACTTCCTTTACACCGATTATTTAAAATGCTTGTTTTCACGAGCACAAGATATTATGCTCAAAAGGTGACTTGTGTATTAAAAGGGCAAAAGAAAGTATTCTACTTGTGTGATCCGTAGTCCTGTTCACCTTGTGTTTTTATTCCTGTTTGTATGTGTTGCACCTTTATATTACAGGTAGATCAGTGCAGCAAGTTTTAGTATCCAGTCACAATTTCCAGGAGACAGGTTGCACTGTTTTTGCACCTTGATATATTAATCAGACCTTTGGCTAAGATCAAGTGTAGTACCTTGGTATTATCTGCTTGGAGGGTTAAGGAAGGGGCCCCAAAGAGATGTGGGAACAGGGAAACACTTGGTCCTCTGGAGTAGGGTTGAGTTGTATTGAATGCCTGGGACTTATTGAGTATTATATGCCTGGTCCTCTATTAAACACAGAATTAAATGCACTTTTTGGGCTCCCAGGCCAGGACCTTTGGTTTGTGGGCGAGTCCCGTATTTTTGTATTTGCCCCCAGCCTTCGGGTTGGTGGAGCACAGTCACTTGCACCCCAGCACTGAGCTGGAGTGTTAGGTGAGAGCTTTCACTTTGGCCTCATCTTTATGCTAAACAGGGTATGTGGCAGGTACCCTGTCTAGCACATTTTGTTATTTTTTGCCACCTGATCATAGCACTGTTTTCTGGATATGAGCATGTTTTTGAGTAGGACATTTTTCCCCCTAATATCAGTGGAGCTCAAGGGTCTCGCTAGTTCTTGAGGGTGGGCCTTTTGGCTGGGTTTGCCTTGGAAAGACATGGGAGGAGTTGGTGGCAGCTGTCCCTGTAACAAAGATCCTGTCCTCATCTAAGGGCTCGGTCCTGAAGATGGAGGAAAGACCCCCCTCATTCCTGGGGGGGGGGGGATTATATAGATTTCAAGGTTCGCAGAAGCTTTTAGCCAAAACCCTGATCAAAGGGTCCGTAAGCCCTCAAGGCCTGGGGACATGAAGGCTTCACTGGGGCACAAGTACCAAGAAGCCCTAAATGATTGAGGCACTCTTCACTGAACACATCCCGGGCATTTAAAAAAAAAATAATAATAGTAGTTTAAACATTTGTTCGAAGGGAAACTATAAGAAATGTATAAATAATATATTTTTATTTAATGTGTATAATACATTTCTTTGGCTTTAAAAACCAATAACATTTTTGTCGGGGCTCCATTTGCTGGATGGGTGTCTCATGCAATAATATAACCAAAAAAGGTACACTGGTGGATAGTGGTAGGATCATTTACTTACAGTACATTGCATATTGTTCCTATATTTGATTGATTTTCTTGATGTAATTAACGACTCTGCTATTACAATTAAGAGTATGTTTTCTTTTTTATTCTTTGGTTTTTAATAGCAGCATGTATATTATAAGAGATCCTGGCATGCCATTTGCTCCATAATGTTGGCACTGTGAGTTGCTCTTTAAAATGGGAATCCTCTAGAAATGTTCTAGAGGGAAAGGAAAATTGTTATCATCACTTAAGGAAATCAAATGCATGTAAACGCACCTTAAATAAACAAAACGCTGATATTCATATAAAGAAGGGGGGACTAAGATATAGATGTGCACATAGACACAGAGAGATAATGAGACAGAGAGGTGGAAGAAGACAGACTATGACAGAAATACAGACACAAGGAGGCAAAGGTGAACAAGAAGACAGAGAGTGAACGACAAATCAGGAAAATGAGTAATTGACAACAAGGCATATTTGTAAACTAGTTTTGATGTGGGTGGAGAGAGACATGAAGAGCGATAGAGTGAGTCACAGTGAAATAGACAAGCAGAGACACAGAGAGGAAGGCAAAGAGAGGTGGAGAGAGATAAAGAGAGATATAAAGTAAGACAAGGAGAGAGACAGTAAGAGAGAAAATGATGCAGATAGATGGATAAAGATAGAAAGTGAGACAAAGTGAGAGACACATAATGGGCCAAACAGTAAGACAAACACATGAAGAAGGGTGTTTTGTGCGTAAATACAACATTGATAGTAGACTTTGGGGCATTGAAGGAGAAGCGCGCATGCGCAGAAGTGACATTTGTTTCCCTAACCACCGCCATAACTGTCAGGAAGCGCCACAGATGAGACAGGACAGAAAGAGAGAGGGCAGAGAAAGACAGGACAGAGAGAGTGGGAAAGAGACAGGGCAGAGAGATAGAGGGTGCCAAGAGAGAGAGAGAGGGCAGAGAGAGAGGGTGCCAAGAGAGAGAGAAAGGACAGAGAGATGCAGGACAGAAAGAGGCAGGATATATATATAGAGAGAGAGAGGGCAGAGAAAGACAGAACAGAACAAGACAGGATAGAGAGAGAGAGAGGGGGCAGAGAGACAAGAGAGAGAGAAACAGGACAGAGAGAGAGACAGGACAGAGAGATAAACTGGACAGAGAGAGAGACAGGAAAGGAGGAAAGATGACAGAGAAAGCCAGGATAGAGAGAGAGACAGAGAGATAGAGAAAGAGGCAGGACAGGAAGAGAGAGGACCAATAGAGTGCGAGATGCAGAAGACATAGAGAAAGAGAGACAGGACATAAAGAGACAGGAGAGAGAGAGAGAGAGAGAGAGAGAGAGAGAGAGAGGGTAGAGAGACCGGGGAGAGAGAGAGAGACAGGACAGAGAGAGGCAGGACAGAGAGAGAGAGAGAGAGACAGGACAGAGAGAGAAACTGGACAGAGAGAGAGAGAGACAGGAAAGGAAAAAATAGGACAGAGAAAGACAGGACAGAGAGAGAGTCAGAAGACAGAGAGAAAGAGAGACAGGACAGAAAAGAAAGGATAGAGAGGGGGATAGACAGGGGGAGAGAGACAGGACAAAGAGAGAGAGACAGGACAAAGAAAGAGACAGGACAGGGAGAGAAACTGGACAGAGAGAGAGACAGCATAGATAATTCAAGATTGAAGAGACAGAACAGAAAGAGAGACAGGACAGAAAGAGATAGGACAGATAGAGAGAGACAGGACAGAGAGAGAGTCAGAAGACAGAGAGAAAGAGAGACAGGACAGAAAGAGACAGGATAGAGAGGGGGATAGACAGGGGGAGAGAGACAGGACAAAGAGAGAGAGACAGGACAAAGAAAGAGACAGGACAGGGAGAGAAACTGGACAGAGAGAGAGAGACAGCATAAATAATTCAAGATTGAAGAGACAGAACAGAAAGAGAGACAGGACAGAAAGAGATAGGACAGATAGAGAGAGACAGGACAGGGAGAGACAAGGCAGAGAAACAGGATCGAAAGAGACAGGACAGAGAGATAAAGGAGAGAGAGGCAACAAAGAGAGACAGACAGACATGGCAGAAAGAGAGAGAGATATGACAGATAGAGAGGCAGGAGAACGATAGACAGAGAGGCAGGAGAAAGATAGAGAGAGAAAGGAGAGAGAGGCAACAAAGAGAGACAGGAAAGAGAGAGAGACAGACAGGGCAGAAAGAGAGAGAGATATGACAGATAGAGAGGCAGGAGAAAGATAGAGAAAGAGAGACAGCACAGAGAGAGAGAGGACAGAAAGAGAAAGGAAAGAGAGGGGACAAAGAGAGAGACAGAAGAGAGAGACAGACAGATAGGACAGAGAGACAGACATGGCAGAAAGAGAGAGAGGCAGGACAGAGCGAGGGGCAGGGCAGGGAGAGAGGTGGGACAGAGGGAGAGACAGCATAGACAAAACAAATGATCATTTCATGCTAATGTAATTTATGGCAGGGAAGTTACCAGTAGTAAAGTATAGTAGTCAGTATATTAAAGATTATCTTTACACTGTCTCTAATCAAGCAGTGCAGAAATATAAGGAATTGAGTTGATGCGGCTGGCAGGAGAGCACGGGGGCCCAAATCATGCAGGGAGATCCGAGCAGTTATAATTGAACTAAGAGGGGGGTTATATTGTCCAAGTTAGGGGGGAATTGCCCCCTCTCCATCCCACCACCCTGTAAACAACTGTGTTGGTCAAGTGCATTTATTTTTTCTTTCCTTGACTCTTTCTTTCTCCCCTTTTTTGTCATTGCCCTCCACCATTTTCTCCCCCTGCATTTTCGCCTTCACTAGTAATGGGTGATACCAAGCAGACTTTTTACAAAACTAAAGGCTATAAATGTAATGAGATTTATAAAATGATCCATTTTACTTTTAGTTTATGTGGTATTCTTCTGCACCTAATTATTCTTTTTAGGTATGTTTTCAATTTTGTTAACATAATTCACGTGTAAAATATTCTGTTTTTGGTCCAGGTAATCTTGCATTGTCCCACTTAAAACAAAAACAGATTAGCAATAAAAAGTACAAAAGTATGTGGACTATTATGTAAGGCTGAGGACGAAATTAAAATGTCTTCACTTATGGGATTAATACAAACAAATCACTTTTAGTGAAAGAACAATCAGTCTCAGAGAAACGAATTAGGAACTCCGGTGACCTCCTCAATTTATTTTTTTTGATAATGAAAAACTGATATTTTTTTTTTTTTTATGTTACGGCGATCATTTTTGAAAGCAGTTACATTTGTTAACTTTGTGTTTTTTGAGTGATTCTTAAACTCTCATAGAAATAGGATGCAGCATGACAATAGTGAGGCAGTATCCTGTCAGCAGGGTTTCCTGGTGGTCCAGTGGTTAGGTTACAGTGCTTTCACCATTGCAACCTGGGTTTGATTCCAGTCAGGGAACCAAGAAGTCACATCCCCCTGAAGCCGAACTTGCGTTGGGCCTGGTCAGTACTTGGATGGGAGGCCACCTAGGAATGCCAGGAGCTGTATGCTGTGGCCCACTGGATAAGGAACTGGAAAACCACTCCATTATATCTGCCATGAATATCAAGGGGATCAGCAGGACAATGGACACAAAGATGTGCCTGGTGTGTTTTGGTCCATAAGGTCACGGAGAGTTGGAGATGACTGAACGGCACAAAAAACAATTGTTAATGTAAATTTAACTTATATGAAATGGATATTTCACCTAAACACAATTTGCTCCTATTGAAAATACTCTCAAGTAAAACATTTAGCACTTGCCTTTCATTGCTCCTGTATGGTGATGTGGGCCATGAATGCACTGTATCTGTCACAGATTATAACTTTACTAGAATATTGCCTGTCAAAAAATGACGGCAATGAAATTGTAAGTGAGCCAAGGGTGTTTGGTGTATATAATGTGGTTGATGTTGCGTCGCTTGTTTTCGATGTCGTGCAAGTTTTTTGTAATATTCGTTTTCTACGTCGTGTGAGTTTTTCGGAATATCCGTAGCTGTATGGTGGTGTTTTGCATGTTTATGGTAGTGTTTTGCGTGTTTAGGGACCTTTAGCCTCCTTTTCGTTTTGTTCGGCGGCCATTTTTTCTCTCGCTTAGGGGATTTTCGGGTCTCTAAACTCCGAAATGTGTGGTTAAATGGAGGTGTAACTTCACTTGCAGAGGTCCTGGGTGCCCCCCTTGCTGTGAGTAACCTTTTTATGTGTTTGTTGTTTGGATTTGTTGTGTTTGTAATGTTTTTGGGGTTGCGCGGGTTGCGTCCTTGTTTTCTAATCTCGTAGGTGTTTTTCGGCAAATACGTAGGTGTTTCGTGGTGTTTTGAGTCTATAGACTGCTGTAGCCTCGTTTTCATTTTTTTCTGCGGCCATTTTTTAGTGTCTAAACTCTTTTAATTTGAGTTAAATTGAGGTGTAACTTTAGTTTTTGAGGTCCTGGATGCTCCCTCTTCCTGTAAGTAAGCTTTTTATGTATTTATTGTGTGTATTTGTTGTCTTTTTCATGTTTTGATGTGCGCGTGTTGCGGCTGTTTTTTGCGAGGTCGTAATGGGTGGTAATGTGTCTCGTATTGTGTTTGCATTACAACGTAAATTTTGCAAGGGTCGCAGTTGCTGGCAAGGAGCGCCTTCGGCGCTCCTTGCCAGCAACTGTGACCCTCGCTTCGTGAGGGCCACAGGCTCGATGTGCGAACCCGCAAGCGTGAGCAACAGCTCGTATGCTCACAACTACAGTGGATATAAAAAGTCTACACACCCCTGTTAAAATGTTTCTGTGCTGTAAAAAAATGAGACAAAGATAAATCATTTCAGAACTTTTTCCACATTTAATGTGAACTATAAACTGTACAACTCAATTGAAAAACAAGCTGAAATCTTTTAGGTAGAGGGAAGAAAAAATATAAAAATAAAATAATATGGTTGCATAAGTATGCACACCCTTAAACTAATACTTTGTTGAAGCACCTTTTTATTTTATTACAGCACTCAGTCTTTTTGGGTATGGGTCTATCAGCATGGCACATTTTGACTTGGCAAGATTTGCCCACTCTTCTTTGCAAAAACACTCCAAATCTGTCAGATTGCGAGGGCATCTCCTGTGCACAGCCCTCTTCAGATCACCCCACAGATTTTCAATCGAATTCAGGTCTGGGCTTTGGCTGGGCCATTCCAAAACTTTAATCTTCTTCTGGTGAAGCCATTCCTTTGTTGATTTGGATGTATGCTTTGGGTCGTTGTCATGCTGAAAGATGAAGTTCCTCTTCATGTTCAGCTTTCTAGCAGAAGCCTGAAAGTTTTTGTGCCAATATTGACTGGTATTTGGAACTGCTCATAATTCCCTCTATCTTAACTAAGGCCCCAGTTCCAGCTGAAGAAAAACAGCCCCAAAGCATGATGCTGCCACCACCATGCTTCATTGTGGGTATGGTGTTCTTTTGGTGATGTGCACTGTTGGTTTTGCACCAAACATATCTTTTGGAATTATGGCCATAAAGTTCAACCTTGGTTTCATCAGTCCATAACACCTTTTCCCACATGCTTTTGGGAGACTTCAGATGTGTTTTTGCAAATTGTAGCCTGGCTTGGATGTTTTTCTTCGTAAGAAAATGCTTTCGTCTTGCCACTCTACCCCATAGCCCAGACATATGAAGAATACAGGAGATTGTTGTCACATGTACCACACAGCCAGTACTTGCCAGATATTCCTGCAGCTCCTTTAATGTTGCTGTAGGCCTCTTGGTAGCCTCCCAGACCAGTTTTATTCTTGTCTTTTCATCAATTTTGGAGGGAGCACAGGTTCTTGGTAATGTCACTTTTGTGCCATATTTTCTCCACTTGATGATGACTGTCTTCACTGTGTTCCATGGTGTATCTAATGCCTTCTACTGACTGATACCTTTTAACAATGATATCCCTCTGATGCTTTGTATGCTCTCTGTGGACCATGGCTTTTGCTGTGGGATGCAACTAAGAAAATTTCAGGAAAGACCAACTAGAGCAGCTGAACTTTATTTGAGGTTAATCAGAGGCACTTTAAATGATGGCAGGTGTATGCTGACTCCTATTTAGCATGATTTGGAATGTGATTGCTTAATTCTGAACACAGCTACATCCCCAGTTATAAGATGGTGTGCAGAGTTATGCAACCACATTATTTATCTTTTTTTCTTTTTCTTCCCTCCACCTAAAAGATTTCAGTTTGTTTTTCAATTGATTTGTACAGTTTATAGGTCACATTAAATGTGGAAACATTTCTGAAATTATTTATCTTTGTTTACAGCACAGAAACCCGACATTTTAACAGGGGTGTGTAGACTTTTTATATCCACTGTATATATGTGATGTGATCTTTAATTTCTGACCGAATCAGTTCAATATTATGTGTGAATGACCAAAATGGAATTTATAATGGCACTGGAACTAGTCTAGTTTTGAAACTTTTAAATCAATATTTAATTCTCATAGCATAGACACCATTTTGGTTTCATCTGATTAAATTCCAGATGCGAAATGACACCTTGTTAGGAAGCTTTCTCTGCTACAGTGTAATAATAGCATCTAAAAATTATATTGTTTCAATAGCATTAAAGGAGATCAGAAAAAAAAATGAAAAAAGTTAAAAGGACATGAAAAACCATTCTTTTTATGCCTTTGAAAGAATATGTTTTAAGTATTACCAAAGTTGGGTTTTGCATGAAAAAAAATTAACCAAAACCAGTATAAATTTAGTAGAAACAACCAACCATCAGGACTGAGCAGTCATTCTGCCCAGGGCTTAGCCTCATTTTCCCATTCCCTTTTACCATATTTTCTTTTCCTCTAGACCGAGATCCTCACAAGTCGCCACTCTTCTGTCTCTGAACTCATATAACTTGCCCTCCCACCTAGCCTGTCCACACCAACCTACCTATGATGTGTACTAATTTATAGTGCAGGTTTAACACTATCACCGCCATTTTTCACAGTTGATACACCCATAAGCCTAATCATTAACCCTCTACTCTTTTTCAATTACTTCCCAAGTCCTTGTTTCTTCCTTTTCGTTGCTTTTCCTTTTGTTTCATTTCGAACAAAAGCACCAAGATTTTAAACTCAGACAGGGTCCTCTACTTTTTGTTTAATATCATATTTATTTCTTTGTCCTTAACCCCTGTATAGCACTACTGAATATGTTGGCATGTTACAAAAAAACAATAATAATAGTTACATAGTAATTGAGATTGAAAAAAGACTTTTAGTTCATTGAGTTCAACCTTTTAAGATCTCCTCTGATCTGCGATATGTGGATTGTTAATTGATCCAAAGGAAGGCAAAAAAACAACAACAAAAAAACAAGTGAAATTTAGCCAATTATCTCAAAAGGGAAAAAAATGAATTCCTTCCTGACCCCAGATACTGGTGTTATCGGATTCCTCCCTGGATCAATACTCCCTCTCTAATTATCCAGGATAACCCTGAATGCCCTTTTTGTTTAAAAATATATCCAATCCCTTTTTTAAAGTTATCTAGCAAATTCGCTGTCACCTCCTCCTTTAGTAGAGAATTCCACAGATTAACCACCCTTACTGTGAAGAACCCTTTTCTTTCTTTAAGGTGGAATCTTTTTTACTTCTAACCTCAAGGGATGTCCTCTTGTCAGCTGAAAACCTCTTGGCACAAAAAGCTCACTTGACAAATCTTTATACTGACCCTGAATGCCTGGATACATTAGGTAATCATATCTCCTCTTAGATGCCCTTTTTCTACAGAAAAAAAGTTTAATTTGGTTAGTCTTTCTTCATAACTTAGCCTCTTCATTCCCCTTATTAGTTTTGTTGCCCGTCTCTGTATTTTTTCAGCTCTAAAATTTCTTTTTTATAAAGTGGTGCCCAAAATTGTCCTCCAAATTCCAAATGAGGGCGTACTAGAGATTTGTATAGTGGCAGAATTATATTTGCTTCTCTTGCTTCTATACCCTTCCTAATACATGCTAATATTTTATTTGCCTTTGCAGCTACTGCTTGGCATTGAGCTCTGTTACATAGGTGGTTGTCAACAAGTACTCCAAATCCCTTTCAATATCTGATACCCCAAAATTTGCTTCATTAATATTATAAATTGAATGGCTATTTTTCCTTCCCAAATGCATAACTTTACATACTTCTCCCCTTATCCTCCTCCTCTCTCCTTCCCCTTATCCTCCTCCCTCCTTCCCCTCATCCTCCTCCTCCCTCCTTCTCCCTAATCCTCCTCCCTCCTTCTCCCTAATCCTCCTCCCTCCTTCCCCCTTCCCTTCCCCCTCCCTCCTTCCCCCTTATCCTCCTCCTCCCTCCTCCCCCTTATCCTCCATCCCCATCCAGAAGCCGGCGCGGCAGGGGACAGAGCAGCAGGAGCTGGTTGCCTCATAGTAATTGGAAAGGGGTAAAGGGAGGAGGAGGCTAAATGGGGGAAGGATGAGGATAAGGAGGGAGGAGACACAGTGGGCCTTGAGATGAGCGCCTACGACACTCATTGCAGCCCAGGTACTAGGGTCCCGCAGGCCTCGTGGTTACGGGCCGCAATGGCTCGCTTCTGTAGGCCTCGTTATCAGTCTAAGGTATGGGTGATTCCTGCAGTCCAAGGTTCACAAGTTCAATCATTATCAATACAGATTGCTTATTTTATCAGGCACATGGTGACAGTCCACATAAAAACATACAGTAGTCACATGGGCTTTTAGTTAGAAGCCCCCCATATTCTGAAATACAAATTGCCAGAGTTTAATAGCCCTGGTTCTAGAGTATATTCAGAAATAATGCCAGTAAATGTCACAGTATATATGGGATCTCCTCCTTATAGCCTGTATAAATAAATAAGCCGACTTTATACACCTTATGCTAAATAGGTAAAACTATTCACACCAATATAATCAATAAAAAGATTCGGATGACAACCAATGTAAAAACATACACAAACGCGTTTCGACCTGTACCTGGGCTTTCTTAATGATATAATCTTCAAAAATATATCAACACTTATGCATAGATCATTAATTCAACTGACTAACATCTGATAAAAAAAATATTGTTGGTGTCCAGTAGCTTCAGTGTGATCATTTATAAGTGCCATAGAATTATATGAAAAAAGACCTATATTGTGACAGCGAAAAAATAAAATGGTGTTCATATTAAAATAAAATTTGCTTCCAAATTACCAAAGTGAAAAAAAAAAACAAGCCAGTAGTTTAACTTAATAAGAGGCAGTATTCTCAAGGCATTTTTTGTTCAACTTTTAAGTGGTTGTGATTATTATTATTATTATTATCGTTTATTTATAACGCGCCAACATATTCTGTAGCGCTGTACATAAGATAAGTTCAAGACAAAGATACATACAAGTTAACACATAGTAAAACAAGGAGGGCCCTGTCTTTGAGTTTGGAATCCAGTGTCCATGGTGCTTTCCCTAAAACACCTTGTGGGATTGAAACTCGCAGACTTACATCCTAAAGGTATTGTGTGAGGGAAAGGAGGGAGAGAGATTTGAGAGTGTGTTAGGGTGAGAGGTGATACGCTTCTTTAAAGAGATGTGTTTTTAGAGAGGATTTGAATGATTTGAGGTTGGAGGATAGTCTGGTGGAGCGAGGCAAGGAGTTCCAGAGAATAGGGGCAGCACGAGAAAAGTCCTGAAGGCGAGAATGAGAAGAGGTGACAAGAGTTGTGGAAAGAAGAAGGTCATTAGCAGAGCGAAGAGGGCGTGTGGGGGAGTATTTGGAGATGAGACCAGAAAGGTATGGGGGAGTGCACTTGTTGAGGGCTTTGAAAGTAAGGGTCAGGATTTTAAATTTTATTCTGGAGGCTATGGGAAGCCAGTGGAGAGATTGACAGATGAGATGTGATCATTTCATTTCTTTTTTAAATATACATTGATTTATACTATTGGAAACTGTTCTGGAGCATACGAAGTACCGTCATTCATAATACAAATGAAAATTGTAGAGCAACATGATTGGGCAGTAGTTGTTTTATACAGTCATGTAAAAAAACGTAAAGCGATACTGAAGCTATTAAAACTGTTTTGCCCTTCATTTAGAACAGTTAAAATTAAGCAGAAAATGTTTAAAATATTTTAATTATAAAGCTCTTTTCATCATCCTTTATTTTGTCTAAAAATGCTGCCCTGTTAGATATGGTAGCACTCAGAGACTCAGGAGTCTCAGCACAGCACAGTACATTGAGCAGATAGAGGTACATTCCATAAGGCCCTTAATGGAGCATAAATGACAAGCGCCTTCATATTTGTCTTTACTGCAAAAAAATAAATTCCACAGTTTTTTCCCTTGCAGAACCTGCCAAGTATAGGAAGCTTTTAATTAATAGACTAAGAGACGTGCAGGTGGAAGTTAGTTTTTATCCCACCATTTTCACTTATTTTTTATTAGAAAGCAGTAGGCAGCTTACAGTCAAAGTACCCACAATATAATCAATGAGCCTACTGGTAGTCACAGTATGGTCCAGTAAATGGATTACTACCTTATCATGTTGAAGGGGCTTGTGTACCTCAATGAAGCTGTGAGCTATACCATGCAGGGTCACCCAAGATGCGCAAGTCATATCAGACAAATTGTGGTCCACTGGCAACCCACTCCATTATCTTTGCCATGAAAACCATATGGATAAGCACAACCAGAAACACAGACAGATGTGCTTGGGTACTGCGGTCCATATGGTCACTGAGATTCAGACACAACTGAAGGACTGAATAACAACAGTAATTCCACATTGTTGCTCTACTGCTTTCATATTCTTTTAAGTTTATTGGAGTGTTAACTGGTCATTGTAATATGGGTAGGGAAAAGGTGGGGAATACTGAAAGGCCAGTTCATGGTGATCTTGACCATACTAAAAAATACTTGTACAGAGGAGATGCAAGTTCAGTGGTGATGTAATTTCTTTTAAATTAACAAATAACTTGTAAAGCCGTCATCCATGTCATAATTATTTCTTGCTATCACTTATTATGAACTAGCGACTTGCCGGTCAAAAAATTACCGCAATAGGATTGTAAGGGCGGTAAATTTTGTTGGTGTTCCAAGATGCTTCGGCGCTCATTGCGAGGTTGTTGGTAGTTTGTGTGCTATGAGCATTGTTTTTTTGGTAAGTGCTAATGAAATAATTAATAAAATAATACATCAATATACTTTACCTATTTTGAAGTAATATATGCAGGAAGCATTGTGCAGAACAGCTGACAATCTGTTTTCATGTTGCTGCAGCATACAATGTGTGTTTTGAGGGCTGTGGAGCTGCTGTGTAAGTGTCAGCAATGTGTGCAGTGTGTAGTGTAAATAGTGTGCGTGTAGCTGTGTACTTCTGCATTGTGTAAGTTAGTGTTGTAAAATGGTGAGTGGTACGCGTGTGTGGCTGATTTGGCGTCCTTGTTCTTGGCTCGCGTCCGTCTTTTTTGGAAAATCTGTATGTGTTTGGTGGTGTTTTTCGTCTTTAGAGTCCTGTAGCCTAGTTTTGTTTTTTTTCGGCTGCCATTTTTTCGGGTGTCTAACCTCTTGTATTTCGAGTGAAATTGAGGTGTAACTTCAGTTTTCGAGGTCCTTGGTGCTCCCCCTTCGCGAGGGCCGCAGGATTGCTACGCAAGCCCGCAGCGTTAGTACCAATCCGCATTCTCACAACTGTATATGTGATAATTTACCTTTTAGTTTATTGACAAGCCATATTTGTGGTCTTGCCCCTCACTTTCATTCATGTAAATAGTTGTGGCATGTCTTGTGATAAACTTCTCCAGGTTTTTCCAGGTTTTCATTGGTACTATATGTGATATTACACACTTTCCCCTTTTCTATGACCCTTCTCCTTCACAGTTGATCCCGTTGCGCCCCCCCCCCCCCCCCCCCCACACACACACACACAATTGTGCCAAGGTTGCTCACCTGTTTTAATTTATTTATATTAATTTACTATAATTATCTATTTTATTGTTTTAAATGGGGGGTACATAAAAGAACACTGTGGTCACATTTTCTATAACTGAACTTATAATGGGCATATAAGTGACAGTTTTTACATTTTTGATTTTTCTATGTAATTATCCTTTTTAGCAGGTTTCCATGTTCTTTACAAGGCTCCATCTTGCACATTCTGTCTTAGAAGAGTGTTGTAATGAAAAAAATTGAAGCTTTAACTGCCACGTTTCGATTGTTAGCATGCATTTCCTTTGGATTGAGAGCCTCTTCACACCACAGGAACTTGATCAGTGGAATCTAAAATGACAGCTTTCTCTACATAGTAATTTCATTAAATTACATTGTAAAGTGCTTATTTTCAAGTGTAGTTCCTTAACATTGTATATTTTAAATATATGACTACAGTGGTGCAGTGAATTATTTTTGGTATATTACTATTATTTTTGTATTACATATTCCTATGTTGCTGTATTTTATTTGGTGGGAGGTCACCATATCAATACTGTCTATAGTTGGTGAACATCTACAAGGTCTGCGCTCCATTGGTCTGACATGGGCATGTCTTTAAATTATGTTTTACTGATATACTCTATTGTGTGCTTTTTAACCAATTTGCAACTGTGTTCTCTCTCATTCAAGGCAGCCAACATCCCCTTGGTGCCAGAACTTGCCATTGATGAAATCCATTTTGATGACTTTTCCCTTGATGTGGATGCCATGATTACTGCAGCCCTTCGGATGTTCATGGAGCTGGGAATGGTTCAGAAGTTCAAAATTGATTATGAGGTAAACATCTGCTCTGCCCAGATACCAGTTGCTGTGCGCTGGCACTCATGATGTAAGGCACACTAATAATAAGATGTTCTTTCATGTACGGTTATAACTCTGATGTTTCTCTTCTGTATTACAGACCTTGTGCAGGTGGCTTTTGACAGTACGGAAGAATTATCGAATGGTTCTCTATCACAACTGGCGGCACGCGTTTAATGTTTGCCAGCTGATGTTTGCCATGTTAACTGTAAGTACTGAAGATGTACATTCCCCTTGAGGCTGTCAGTTTCTTGTTCATAGCTGGTGTATTACTGTAGCTGCCAGAGGCCATATTCTTGGCACTGGTAAGCACCTGTATTTGGGCAGAGTACCACCTGGCTTTGTCCAATGAGAGGATGCCTGAGTTCACCTCCAAGTGGGCTGTAGATGGAGTTCTCTGCTCACTATCCTGAATCCGGATTCTTTTACACTCCAATTCGGCTTGCGCCACTTTCTATGTTTCTATGCCAGTCCAGTGTCTAATCCAGTTCAGGTTCGTTGGCAGTGCTAACAACAAGTCAAGTGTTGTATCTAACGCTGTCTATTCCATTTAGTCTGCATCATTTCAGTATCTTAAGTAAGACTTTTCATGTCTCCTGCTTTCCTACACGTGGGACTCTATCCCTGAAAATCGGCTTAATGACCCTAATCACCGCTGACATAAACATCTCAATTACTTTCTTACTGTGTTGGGGTACCACCAAAAAGCTATGGTCAATTGCAGAAACTTTAAGTGCTTGCAAATAAGATTGCATGGCAAACGCTGGGAAGGGTAATTGTAAAAGTGTAAGGACAGCAAATAGGACTTTTCACTGATAACAGTAAACCTGTACATTTAGCATATATTATTATAGAAATTATGTACATGTACATATCACTTAATTATATTAAACAGACACCGCATAATTAGTATTATAATAGGAGTAATTGAAAAATACTTATCCTCTTGCCTAGATAATTTGTAATATACAGGTCAGTTATGTTGTTACTTATGATTATGGGAAATATGATGATAAGATTGTATAAGAGGTGTGGGGTCTGTTTTAAGAAGACACATTCCTTAAGGAATGCAGTGAAGGGATAAAGTTTTACATGTAACCACAACTCCAACATAAAAGTCTCAAAACATAGCTGAGTGGACCACATGTTGGACCATGAGTACAGAAAAGGGCAACAAAACTAATAAGGGGAATGGAGGGGCTAAGTTAGGAAGAAAGACTAACCAAATTACACTTATTTTCTCTAGAAAAAAAGACATCTAAGAGGGGATTTGATAACCTTATAAATATGTACAGGATCACTATAAGGCTTTGTCAGGGGAACTTTTTGTGCCAAGAGATTTTCAACTGAAAAGAGGACATCCTTTGAGGTTAGAAGTAAAAATATTTCACCTTAAAGAAAGAAAATGGTTCTTCACAGTAAGGGTGGTTGATCTGTGGAATTCTCTACCAAAGCAGGTGGTGACAGTGTATACGATGGATAACTTTAAAAACGTATTGGAACTAAAAAGGGCATTCAGAGTTATCCTGGATAATTAGAGAAGGAGTATTGATGCAGGGAGGAATCCGGTCACCAATATCTGGGGTCAGGAAGGAATTTTTTTTCTCCATATGAAACAATTGGTAATGTTTCAGTGTTTTGTTTTGTTTTTGCTTCATCTGGATCAATTATCAACTAATCCACATATTAGGATCAGAGGAGATATAAAAAGGTTGAACTTGATGGACTAAAATACTTTTTGTTCAACCTCAGTTACTATATAACTATGTAACTATTCAGGTGGTCTACATTACAACTGGGATTACAAAAAAATATTCTGAAATAGAATTAAGAAAATAAATACAAATGCATAAAAACACTACATAATATAGAAAATACGGAATATAGAAAATAAATAAAAATGCATAAAAACACTAGAGAAGGATCTAGATACTGGGTGTTACATTGCCATATCCCAATCCATTACACCTTGTTATATCTGTAAAGAAATAGAAAAAATATATAATTTTGACGGCCCGCAAAGACCCTCAGAAGTATTCAGGTAGTTCATCAACATGCCTTAACTTCATAGTGGTCAATGAAAATAAAAGGGTTTGGAATCTCTGGCTTAGTGAAAATTGAGCAAATAATGATATTAGAAGCAAATCATTTATAGTCTAACTGGATATGCAGCTTATTAAAACACTTTCATTTGACTTTTTGAAATTAGGGGATGTCACCACCCAGAGACGAAAGGCCCACATACCCCTAATTCTCCCGACTTAACAAGTCAAAATCTGCAGGCTGGGACTTTATATTCACCTCAGCACCCATCAATTCAATTCATATCAGGACATCGTTCACGGAGAAGCTGGAAAAATCAGATGAGCCACACCATTCAGATTAGTATAGAAAGAGACTGGCAACTTTATTATTCTTATCCAGATATTTAATAAAAACAAAAAGATTTCACCCTCACACCCTCATAATTCCCCTCCCTGTATGATGGGGTCTGTTTTTCTTACTGGATACAGTAGAGCTTTGGGTTATCTGGTTAGGTCACATCAGATCCCAGGCCTGGGTATTGCTGTAAGGTGAGGAGTATCACTTTATGACTTTCTGAGGCCAGAGACACACACATCCAAGACTTTTCCCAATTCATCAGCACCAGAAGATGTTCTGCTTAATGTATCATCCCATATCTCCACTCAGTGCCCTCTCAGACAGAACAAACATTGCAAAATTTAATAAACTATCTTTGTCCTGGGGCCTACTTTTGAGTGCAAATACATTATTTAAACTCTATACAGTTACTCAAATCATCCTACTAAGTCAGATCACTATTCTAAATATTATAACATTACTAGATTATTTGGTACTTTGAGCTTGGTATAACAGTGTCATGTCCTAGTATGTCCTGACCACAATCTGAACACTAAACATTATATGAACACTTCTTAATAGGCCTGAATACTCCCAGGCCATGCTCCTTGGGGATCCAGGGTTTCGGATCAGAGCCTAAAATTACACAGGTTATTACGGTCATAACAAAATAGTCCATCATAGAAGAAATAGTCCTTTAGTTAAGGGTGGTGACAGTTCGATCTTGGGCCATACAGGCCCTTGCTGGTGGGGTTCAGGGGTCTCCAATCCTGCCCCAAAATCAGTCATGACAGGTGATATAAGGAAAAAATAAACAGGTACAGATAGGAAACTTTAATCCAGATAGAAATGAGGTCAACATTAACTGCAATCTTTTCAGTCCCATAGTATGCAAACATGTAGAATCATACATTAAAAGGTGCAGCTGTTTGGATCTGTCTTGAGGCTTCTAATATGATATTATTCCAGATGTGGTGGCGTTGCAAAGATATGACGTTAGTGTTGACATTACTAAGAGATCCACTATACTGCTTCTTCTGCAGTGCCTCTTGTTGAAACCAGATAGAGAGTTAATTGCATAGGGACACTACCACTGTGATTGCTACTACCGTGCCTCCTTAGTACCACCAACGCTAACAACATCACTTTGCAACACCACACTTATCAGGAAGCACAGTGGGAACCTAGAGTTGCAGCTACCAGCTACCAATTGAGTGGAATAAAGGATCACCCAAGGACTGCAGTAACTTTGCATTGTACAAAGTTGTTGATATGTTTTTAATAAAGGCACACTGATGTCATGTATTTTCTATCATGCATTTATGGATATTCCTTAAACAATTCAAATGTATTTTTGAACATAATTAATGATCTGAGATCTGGAAATATTAAACCAATATTTGGAACTCCTCCTCTGACATCAAATTCATCTTAATTGTGAGGAAGGATTTAGCTTTCCCCTTCAATCGTACTAGACATGTATTTGAATATATGTACTCTTTTTTCAATTTTTAATATGATTTTTGTATATAATAATTTATTTACATTAAGTATTCTTCTTCTTGTTTTTTTATTTTTGTGAAGAAGAATTTTATATACATAAACAAAAGAAACACATACATGTTGCATAGCATTATAATCACATATATAGTTTTGAGCATACGAGCTGTTGCTCACACTTGCAGGCTCGCGTAGTGAGCCCGTGGCCCTCGCGAAGCGAGGGTCGTAGTTGCTGGCAAGGAGCGCCAAAGGCGCTCCTTGCCAGCAACTGGGACCCTCGCAAAATTTACGTTGTTACGCAAGGAAAATACGACACACGTTACGAACCAATACGACCTCGCAAAAATCGGCCGCAACACGCGCACATGAAAACATGAAAAATACAACAAATACACACAAAAAATACATAAAAAGCTTACTTACAGGAAGAGGGAGCATCCAGGACCTCGAAAACTAAAGTTACACCTCAATTTAACTCAAATTAAAAGAGTTTAGACAATAAAAAATTATCTAAGTGAGAGAAAAAATGTCTGCCGAAAAAAACGAAAACGAGGCCTTAAATTAGTTTTTTGCCATAACATCCAATTTAAGTGTTATTAAGGACAACCTTAGTTGTTCATAGATAAGCCAGTATTGAAGCAAAATCTCACATTTGTATCTCCTACCAAATCTGTTTGAGTGCATTAAAAGCTACCAATCCCTAGTATACAAAACAATTATAACGCGAAGAACATGTTTTACACAATTTCCACTTGATTTTAATTTCTCTGCTTAATAGTGCAATGCAGTTTAAATGTCTTCCATGTTTTTAGGTAGACAGTATGGTTACTAGATGGGACTTTTGATTCCTACTTGCCATGAAATCCCTCTCCCTATGACAAGCAAGGGCCCACTTGAGACTGTTAAGAGTCATATTAGCTCAGCAAATCTTTGTTGATATGTCGTGAGTTACCTACATGGTCAGAGCATTAACTACACGGCAACTGCTCTGATCGCTAACGCTCCATATAGATGATGAAATGAGAAAATATCTCTCAGTTGAGGTGTGCAGAAATAAATCAATTTCTAGTCCAGTATCGGTTGGTGATAAGTCTATGAAGCTTGATTAAGTTACGTTCTCTGAGAGCATCCCTTACAGTTACATCAATCAGCACCTCCCTAAGACAAGCTAAGCACAATCATGGAATACAGCCACCAAAAGCTATTTCGGAAAGTGCTGCCCCTTGATTCTTCAAGGTCTCGCTCCCTTTTGTTGAAGTTTTCTTGAAATATCCTAATTAACTGATGTTAAAATTACTTTTTCCCAGAAATTACATTTCTTAAAATGATAATTATTTTATAGTTGGTACACTTTGAGCCTCATTCTATTGGGCAATTCGAAGTTACGGGCGCCCGTAATGCAGCCTGTAAGATAATTTGCTATTCAACTGGTGTCTTTTTGCAATCCGCAAACGATCTACATGTTACAGGCTTGAAATCCTTGCGGTTGTTACAACCGTAACTCACGCCCCATCTAAGCCTTTGATCTTTCCCGTCTGCAAGAGTTACACTCGCTAAAATTGCAAATCGTTATTCAATTGCTACAATTCTGCAAGCCCGCAAATGATTTCACACCCGTAAACGTCGGGGTTATCTCGATCTAGGGAATCAATGAGTTAATAAATATCAGGCCACCCACATGGACTAGAACAGAATCGGCATTCATTTTTATTGTTTTGTATTTTGTGGTTTTGCGAGTCATATCACATATCGGACCCCCGAACCTAATTGATTGACATGTAACCTCCATGTTTTACTGCCGTAATGATAATGGTCTCATTTACTATTGGCTGTTTCGAAATGGGTGGCTAAGGCCTTGCTTAATTGATCATGTTCCCGTCCTGAACTACTACGTACCAGTGCATGGTTTACGCTTTCGGCTTTCAGGCCCGTAACTTGCAGGCTTGTTCAATTGAATAGCACCATAATTGTAGCAGAGTTCAAGCCCGCAGCACACCTGCAGACACGCGTCCTGTATACCACGAGATGCAGGCTTCTAATTGAATAAGGCTCTTCTTTATTAGTTGTCTAGTATAAAGGCTGTTTAAATGACTGTGAGCATCTAGTCCACAACAATAAAGCAATCTGTAATTAAATGAGTTTTAAAGCAAATCTTTAAAAGGAACCTGGCGGAGGTCCTGGGTCTGTTTCTAGCTCTCTCCCATAACACAACTAAGTCATTAGTTCCTATCATCCTATCATGAGGCCATTTGCCCATATGATGCCACTAGTGATGTTATGATTTGTTACATATTAATTAATTGATGTTGAAAAAAGACTTTATGTCCATTTATTTCAACCTTTTTAGGTCTCCTATGATCTGCGATATGCAGATTAGTTGTTATTTATACCAGAGGAAGGCAAACAGAAAAGAAAAAAACAGTGAAACTTAGCCAATTGTCTCAGAAGGGGGGGGGGTCCTTCCTGACCCCAGATACTGCCGATCGTACTCCTCCCTGGATCAATACTCCCTCTCTAATTATCCAGGATAACCCGGAATGCCCTTTTTATTCAAACATATATACAATCCTTTTTTAAAGTTATTTATCAAATTCACTGTCACCATCTCATTGGTAGATAATTCCACAGATTAACCACCCTTACTGTGAAAAACCCTTTTCTTTCTTTAAGGTGGAATCTTTTTACTTCTAACCTAATAAATAATTTTAGTTTGGTTACTCTTTCTTCATAACTTAGCCCCTCCATTCCCCTTATTAGTTTTGTGGCCCATCTGTACCTTTTCCAGCTCTAAAATGTCCTTTTTATGAAGTGGTGCCCAAAATGGTCCTCCATATTCCAAATGAGGGCGTACTTGTATTTCTTGTATTTGTTGCATGATTTTCCAAACAATATTTGGTTCATTAACCGACCAGATCAGAGGAGATATAAAAAGGTTGAACGTGATGGACTAAAAGTCTTTTTTCAACCTCAATTACTATTTAACTATGTAAGATCAAAGGAACATGTGTCATGGCTTCCAGATAAATAATGTGAGTCATATGGCTGGGGTAAATTGGCGAGAGACCCAGCACATCAGGCAGGGAAATTAACAAAAAAAAATTAAAATTAACTTAATATAATAATATAATATAATATATCCACATACAAATATAATTTTTTCCAATCTTCAGTGGAAGTAGCTATCTGTTTCCAGTATTGCAGAAACATGATGATTTCAAAGATTTTTTAGCATAAAGGAAACAAAATGGCAGTAAAGCAATAGTGATTAAAATAAACCCGACTACTTTTACCATCTCATATCCTAACTGCCATAAAATACAGTGATGGGGATGAGTAAATGCACCCTACTGGCCAAAGAGCCGTCACAAAAGAATAAATACATATATACCCTCATGCATAAGGAATAAAGCAACATCTGTTTGAATGTGAAAAGAGATAAATTACCATCAGCTATAGCATTCATGTCTCTTTGTCTTCTCTCCGTTTACAACCAATGGGCAATATCGGGTGATTTACAAGACCACGCTGCTGAATTGATATGCTGAGATAGTAGAAATCAGTAAAAGGTTATAAAATATCCATGCAGCCGTCATGAAATATTAATTCTCATTCTTCGTCCATGGGGCCATTCAATAGCAAAACAGCCGAGTCAGCACGGCTAAAACAACCATCATCTAACTATTTGACATAGATCTGTGACTCGCAGAATGACATATCTGCCACTCTTTCCATCTAAGGTTTCCATATCAGACCTGGAAGGCAGTGAAGGTTATAATGCTCCCGAGGAGCTGAGCTTGATTTGTGGTGTAGGACGGAGTTGGCGAGCCCGGTCTCACTTCATGTACAGTTTGGCCGCCTGACAAATGTTTATGAAGTTAAAACTGTCAAAGATCATATACAAAAAATATGAAGGCCGTGATTCCAGTTTACTCATAAACTAAAATGATCACATAACATCCTTGACATCTTCGAGCAGTAATATCCTGTATTTCCATGTTTAAAGGGGTTCTTCCACAATTTAAAAATGCATACTCATAGAAATATTATGATTTACGAGCAGATATTAAATGGCCAATGTAATCTCTTTCCATGTTAACCCTATTTTTTAGTTCACCATTAATGAACATAATAAATCCAAGGAATAGCAAGTCAAAGATTTAGCCAGGAAATATCATTTTAATACACAGTTTATCCTAATGATTACGGCCGTACCCTACACCACCTCTCTGAGCACTACTGAAAAGAAGTGATTTCAGATGCAATAACATTATTCAAGCCTTACCAAGACAGAATAAGCAATGTTATCTCAGTTGCAATCTTTCACTTCCTTTCAGTATTGCTCAGGACAATTAGAGGTGTGGGCAGGGGTATAGCAACAGCCATTAATGAGCGTAACTGTTTGTAAATTATATTTCTGGCTAAAAATTATCTTTGCTGCTGTTTGCACATATATTTTTAATGTTAATTGTAATAAAAAATATGAAACATGTGCACTGGCCCTTTAAATAACTTCCATTTGTGCAGCCATATTCCAGCCTGTCTGTGACTCAGCAAGACAGCCAACTTATTTTTTCTATTTTGTGATTTTCTAACTTAAAGGACAACTGTCTTAAAAGAAGTTGTCCATTTTATTATTATTATTATTATTATTATTATCTTTTATTTGTATAGTGTCCATTTGATCGATATTGCACTTTATAACATTTTACTGTATTGATATGATATTAAAATAAAGAGTTAATTACATATGTGTCATGAAGCATTGTGTCAGCTCAACAAAGGACCTCTTAGATCTGATTTTGTAAACAATAATTTGATTACACCTCCATAGAACAGGTCACACACTATAACTTGAATTATCACACAACTATTTATAAAACAATACATACAAATATCAATATATTTACTATAGCAAGTGGTATGTACAGTGAATATACCCAGAGCTGAACATGGTACCACCAGTACAATGAATCAATTAGCCTACAGGCACAGTGCAAAGAGAATACTTCACACAGCCCTGGTTGGCACATGGTGGTTTGTGAGATCATGATTTATTATTTCTATTTTCAACTATGGACGTAGTTAGATTGCTAATGCTGCAGTTGCAAAGTAATATGCAACACGGGCCCGTGTGAGGATTCCTGTGTATTTCACGTGGTCGTGCAATGCCACTTGTGACAACATGGTGATCAATTACATCAAACAGACAGGACATACATGGGACAAAGCGTGTAAGGGCCTGTGTTGCCTGATAATATGCAACTGTAACATTTACAAGATGGAAGAGTGTGTTGGTCTAGTGGAAAGTTCATTAGTAAGTCATTGGTTTTAAATCATTGCCTTTCACTTTTTTGTTTAATTAACTAATGTATTTATTAACACACATATGTAGTCATGGATGCTAAGAGAGGTGGGTGCTGTGTGGGTGGATTTTGGGTTTCTATGTAGATGTAGTATATGTATTTATATATATATATATATATATATATATATATATATATATATATATATATATATTGGTATATATATATTTATATATATATAAAAAAAAAATATATATATATATGTGTGTGTGTATCGGTTGACCCCCCTCCCTCCTAGGGGATGTCCCTGGATAGTGGAGCATACATGTCATGGAGCTGTGCATACATGTAATGGGGAGCTTCTCGCAAACAGGAGAGAAGGGAAGGGGAGCAGCTATGGGAGGAGGAGCAGTTATGGAAAGGGATAATGGGCGATAGCTATGGAAAAGGGTCTTGGGAATGAGTGCTGTTGTAGAAAGGGGTCTTAGAGAGGGGAGCTTTTTTTTAAAGGGGTCTTGGAAAGGGCACTGAGTGAGTTAGTACCCGGGGAGGGGGTGCCAGCACAGCCACTGCACACGCGCTAATGGACTACATCTAGTTCAGTTTGCCACGTGGCCATATTTCTTTATCATCAAACACTTCCAATAAGCATGAGCTGCCAGATTACAACAGTATATACACTGAAGTAGGCTAGATTTTTTATTTCAGTTTTATTATCATTTAGAATTGTAAAAGGTTTTGTGGAGTTACAATAGATGTTGGGTGCTGGATCTCAGGTTGTCATGGGCTATTGCACACATATTGTTTTAGTCACGTCATTAGCATATGCTGGTACCACAACCGGAAAGACATGCTGCAGCGTCAGCATCATCAGCAGGAGCTCATTGGAGCATAATAACAAGTGAGTAGAAAGGGGGATAGGGATTGGAGAAGGGGTAAATAAGGAGGATGTTATGGGGAAAGTAAGAGAATGATAAGGGGTTAAGGAGGATGAGGAGTAATTGTGTGTTGAGGGGGCCCAGGCAGCACTGGGGCCCCCTGCAGATCCACCTGCACTCCTGCAGTAACCCTGAGAGTGGCTCAGGGTTACCTCTAAGGAGGTTTTTAAACAGCTCCTATTCTCTGCTCTCACCCAAAGGATGTGTGTTCCGGTCTCGCTCTGTCCTGCCCTCTTGTCACTGCTCTCCTCCGCATGCCTGCGCTGTTCCTCCACCTCGTCCTCCACTAAAACAGCTGAATTCCGTGCATAAGACAACCCCCCTATTTTAAAGGTCAAAATTTTGGAAAAAATGTCGTCTTATACACAGAAAAATATGGTATATATTAAAACAGGCTTAAAGGACCACTTTTGTTATTTTTTTTCCATATTGGTTTTGAATAACTAAACATGGTAATATGCAAAATATTTGTAGAAAGCAAAAAAAACAATTTTTCTTTTTTGCTCCATTTTGCTTTCTTCCCTGCTGCTACCTGTAACATTTTCAGGTGGGTGTGTCCCAGTAAACCAATAAGCTTTCCATAATATAGTTGAGAGTACTGTCAGATGTAAATGCAACATTTAAAGTCTCCTCCCACTTCAGGAAGTTGATACCATATAAAAAGGAAGTTGATACCATATAAAAGATAACAAATAAGAGGCTTTATTATGTTTTAAAACATATTGTATATATCTTTAAGTGTAGTTCTTTAAAATAGTAAATTTCAAAAATATAAAGATTTAATTTTAAATATTAATAAATAAGCGAATGTTTTTCCTATTATAAATGTGGAGAGGTGAACTAGGTTAAAAGAAGCAAAAAGTATGATTTTATTCAAAAACATGTGTCTGCTGATTTGACTTTTGGATTACTACTTCATTTATTAGGCTACCCAGAATGCTTTGCTGTCATGGACTTTATATGGACTATTTCCATGTGTGAAACATATTTTCTTGCACAGTTCAGATATTTAAATGACTCTAAAGTGATTCATTTCATTTCAGTCCACCTAATACCTCAATTTTATATGTAATTTTTTTGGTGCGATTTTATTATAAAATATAAAATCACTCACTTTTGATATTTTTCTGTTTCTTTATGCAGAGAGTTTTATGGAGTTTCTTTATGCTGAAATTAAAAATATATAATAGCCAGATGTTCATATACCCGTCCCAAAATAGGTCCATAAACTGCTGTTTAATAATGCAAAACTATATATAACACATTCTAATGCCGACTATTACCGGTATTTAACAGGTTTTCAGTTTTTACTAAATATGCGGTAATCCAGATTCAAAAAGTGTAAAGATCCATTGTACTACAGGCAAAATTTAACACGTGTGAAGTATGGTAAAAACGAAGAATATTAGCAGCCATGAAACCACGATAAAGCTATCTTTAGTGAAAAATCGTAGTTTTAGGCTGGTCTTCTTGTCTCTACGGATGCATGTTATCCTTTCCTGTTCAGCCAATGGCTGGCAGGTATATAGTAGGCAGGTGCCTAGGGGCTTCTGTGTGTTGGTGGCACCATGTTACAGGACTGAAAACTCTGCTGGAAGTTTGCTTCTGAGCACATACTTTTATCTGTTACTTTCAGAGCATTTTGGGGATGTAATATAAGTTTTGCTACAGGTCGTGTCGAATCGGAAGTACCCTAACAGAGATAAAAGTGGATTCATTTTGCCTTTTTGATTTTTGGACATTGCATCTGGACATGTACAGAGGAGGTGTCAAATGTTGATATTACCCCACCGCAAAACCTCTCCAGCCTCCCTCTGCTGCTGAACAGAAAAACATTAGCAGAACAAACCCACTCAGGCTCCAAGCCAGCAAGTAGTGTTATAGAGTTTGAATACAGAAGCCCCTAAGTACGAGTGGAGTCTACTAAATGTGTTGCATCTAGCGTAATAAAAGCCTAATTTTATCATTTTTCCTCCATTTGCCTTTAAGGGTCTGCCACATTGGCTGTGAATCTCCATATTGCATCTCCTACTGCGCATAGCTTGATTAGCAGCTTCCTACTGGTTCATGCAATCCTGTGGTGCAGCTTCTAGTTCAGGAGCCAGTATCACTCAACTCCAAGGACCAGAAGTAAGTTGCTGGCTGTCATCTTTATAAGATGCACTATGGAGTTTCACAAGTTTCTGCTTACCTACCTACCTCATACAATAACACACTATGAGGGATGGAGGCGATCAACACGGCAGCCTCCTGGAGTTTACTGGAACATCTAAACAGTAATAATTGGTAACTTTATATAATTGGGCTTGCATAGCTTCCATTGTGACTTGTTTTACCTATGCAGTGTACACCGAAACTATTTTAAAACCTAATAACACAATGAAAAGCTTTCTTCTTCAATACATTTATGTAAAAGGAGTTTTGTTACTCAAAACTTATTAAGAAGAATGTGTGGCTTTAAATATTTGATTGTGTATTTTTTTTATCTCCTGTACAAATATTTTTTCAAATGGCGCCTACACCTAAAACTTGTAATTTTGCACTTTAGGATTCGATTACATTGCTCTGGTAGATGTAGCCTATGCCTGTATTTGTCTATTGGGTGGGTAATGGCAGTATTTATTACAGCTTCAGAAGTTATTGGGTCCATGGTGAGCAAGGAATAAACATCTAGTTTCCGTCTTAGAAGCTGTTATTATTATGAAGCACCAGATGCTTAATCTGTTAATTTCCTACGCAAAAAAAGAGCACCCAAAAAGAGAGCATGGATTAAACATGATATGGTGTTAATTTGAAGATATGAGATATTACATTTAAATATTGAACTGTTGATTTACAAGTACTAATATAATGAAGCGTTGAGTTTGGTTTGGCTCTTGAACTTGCTTTTCCATCCTGAACCAATCCATATGGGAATAGTTTGTTGACCCTTCCAGCACTATAGCATCAAAATAATTAAAGGCACATGGAAGTTTTATGGATTTTGAATGTAAACTTCTTTTTTAAATAATCAGTAATAAACTTACCCTAAAGTTTGCAAAATGTCTTCAGTTTTCAGGCAGTTGATTTTGAGAAGTGTAAACTATAAATACACTAAAATTACCAAATTTATTTAGTACATGGTATCAACGATTTAAAAAGATGAAAACATTCTAAAACATAAAACCACATAGTATTCTTAATATATAAACCTCCATCGGTTATTCCTCAATGTGAAATCACACTAATTAAAATCAAAACAGGTCAGATAAACACATTCTCCCTCAGTTAAATAAACATAATTCCATAGAGCCCCCCCAGATTTATAATTTAGAGATAAAAAACGGCACTCAGGGCCGGAGGTTAACCAAGGGGATATAAAGTTAGACCAATACCAATGTAGGTTTCACCACCTGACATTGTTTCATCAAGGGACAGGCAGAAATGTATGAGGGCATCCTTTTTATACATACAGCTATCTTGAAAAGATTAACTCTTTGTATGCAATATTACCTATTTAGGAACGATAGAGGCAATGGTAGAAGAAGAGGAGGGATGTGTCTTTTGTTAAGCCTGAATTTAAGCCTATAGTCAGAGAAGATATTTATGCTGGAACTAGCGATAATGTTGAATCATTGTGGGTAGAGTTAAATAGCGGAGGAACAAATTCAAAAAAAATATTGATAGGAATATGATATAATTGAATGTGAGGAATTGCAGTTATTGCTACAGATTGGAAATGCAGCTAAGCATAGGCAAGTTCTAATAATGGGAGATTGTAACAGGCTTGAAATAAACTGGATGAATGAGACCAGCAGTTCAGATAAGGGCAGCAAGATCTTGAGTACACGCAAGGATCGGTATATACACAAGGGAGATACCAGTGGTTGGTTATGCAACATAATGGGGCTACACTACCTTCACCAATTAATTGGTTAACGCAGGAAGAAATCCAAAAGAGGTTGGAAGAAAATAAATGTTATAAAAGCACCTAGTCTTTAAAGACTCACACACAGGTTGGGTACCATATGTCTGGAGAAAAGTAGATGTGATACTTATATTTAAGAAGAGAGCCAGAGCAAATCTGGAGAATTATAGACCAGTGAGCCTCACATCTGTAGTGGAAAAGCTTTTAGAAGGGATAATAAGGGATAGTATTCTTGAATATGTCTATCTGAATAAGATTACATACAGGAATAAACATGGATTTATGAGGGATAGGTCATGTCAAACAAGTTTAATTAGTTTCTCTGAGGCAGTAAATAGGACTTGGATCAAGGCAACTCAGTGTATGTAGTCTTTTTGGATTTAGCAAAGGCTTTTGATACATGAAAGACTATTGTGCAAACTAATGGATACAGGAATTGCAGTAAATATCTGCTCATGGGTTGAGAGCTGGCTAAAAGTTGTTGTAAATTAAACATACTCGAATTGGACTTATGTGGTAAGTGGGGTTCCTCATGGTTCAGTATTAGGTCCTCTCATTTTTAACACATGTATTAATGACATAGAAGTGAGACTGGAAAGTAAGTTTTGCAAGGTAATTTAATCTGAAAATTATGTACTTTCCCTCCAAAGGTATTTGCATAAACTAGAGAATGGGTAAATAAACAGCATATGAGATTAAATATGAATAAATGTAAAGTTATGCACCTGGGAAGGAAAAATATCCATGCAATTTATAATCTTAATGGAGCAAATCTGGGGGTATCCAAGAGTAAAAAAAGGGATTTGGGAGTGGGAAATGGAGTGGAGAACTGAAGGAATAATTCAATTTAAGTAGAGAAATAGAGAGTGCTCAGGAAAAGAGTTGAGTGTAAGCAGACATACTGTATGTAACAAGAGCAAACGTGGCATAGACTGTTGATGAAACAGAGGCATGTCATTGTTCTTCACTTAGACTTTAAATGTGCTTACATTAAGAAGGGGACACACATCACCAGACTCTCTAACAAGATCTTCTCTCTGTAACCAACAGAGCCAGAATGGTCTGATTCTGGTGGGAGAAACTGTATTTCTGGATGGTGGAGAATGGAAGACAATGGTTTTAAGGAACTTTCTGAATATTGCATTTATTGGCATTGATTATAATATTAGTTGTCCTATTCCTGTAACAGTCAGAATATTTTTTTGTTTTTCCACAGACAGCTGGATTTCGTGAAATTCTTACGGATATTGAGATTTTGGCTTTGCTTGTAGGATGCCTATGTCATGACCTTGATCACAGGGGAACCAACAATGCCTTCCAGGCCAAGTAAGTCCCTCACTTGTTATGCTGTCATTTTATTAGTGTTTACTTGTATGTCATTACTGAAGCAGATTGTGGCAGGATCGAATGAGAGGACCATTAATTTCCATGCTCCAACAACAGGGTCAGTTAGTACTGAGCCAATACATAATGAGAAACAATTTATATTCCCATTTTCTTACTTTAATTGCAGAATTACTTTGATTTCATGCTGATGCTTCAGTTTCTGACATTGGAATTGAATCTGGTCTCTGAAATATTAGAATGCTAATGGAATATATTATACTAGGGTAGGTACTCAAGAATAGTCTAACACTGGATAACCTAGTGTTATGTATGTATGTAACTAGTGCTATGTATGTATGTAACTGGATAACCTAGTCATGTCAGATTCTGCATATTTCTAGAACAATATGTTACTCATAAAATGACTGCAGACAATGTTCATTGCTCTTACTCATAGACAGGGAAATAAGTATCTAACTCCTACCTACAGGTAGATCATAAAACGTGACCTGGTTTTCTAAAAGGTCAACTCTGAACTGAGCTCAGGAGGCAGGAGATCAGGAGGGCAACCAAAGTATTTCCTGACCGCCCACATTTCATCACCTCTCCATTGTGTCTTTCATAAATATCTAACTTGAATCCTTCCACTTTACTTCTCTCCTACCTTCTATATCTCTAACCCCCATTCTATAAGTATCTTTTTCACATAAAGGACCACAATGGTAAAAAACTTAACTGCGTGACTGGAAGAACTACAGTTGAAAGTAGGCATTATTTTTGTAGGACGTAAAAAAAGGGGTTTTAATTTATTACTTTATGTGCAATGTATGCTCCTCTGTAATCTGCCATTGTAGTTTCCAGTGATTTACTTCCTGAGGTGAGAGGAGACTTTGAATAAACAAGAAGTTTGCATCTGCACAATGAGAATTTGGCATTTGCCAGTGTATTATTGAGGTTTAATGGGAAGTTCACTGGTTTACAAGGACACACTTGTTTGAACATACTCTTCAAGAAGAAGACACAGTAGAGAAAATGGAGACCTGCAGGAAAGAATAAATGCATAAAAAAGTCTTCCCATTATAACAAAATATTATAGAGTGATGTGAAAAGAAAGTACCTTGTCTACATTGGTTTTATATTTTAAGACACACCAGGCACTTATGTAGTCATTACATCTAGCCTCATGTAATAAATAAAGCCCACAGATTTTACACTCATTATATGTAAAAATAACAGAAATCAGTCAATATGGAGAAGCCTTCTGCAAATAAAATAATTAGTGCAACTAGAATTTCAGCAACAGAAACGTTGTGTAAAATACTTTGGGGTTGGGTTTTGGGTTAAGAAATGGAGGTCTAGACTTTGATTTGGGTAGATTATTATTATTGTTAAATTATATTTATGATGCACCAACATATTCCACAGCGCCATACATAAGACAAATACAAGGTAAAATCAATATCAATACAGAGAGTCCTGTCTTTGAGTTTATAATCTTGCATATAGAGCACTTTGTCAAGCATTCTCTATGGTTAAAAACTCACAATGTCTAATATTAGGGATTTGTAAGGTGATAGATACATTGGGAATATTAAGTATGAAGGTAATAAGCCTCATTAAACAGATACGTTTATAGTGAGGATGTGAAGGACTTGAGACAGGAGGAAAGTCTAGTTGAGTGAGGGAAGTAGTTGCAAAGAATTGGGGCCACACAAGAGAAGTCCTGAAGACAGGAGTGAGAGAAGGTGATAAGAGAGGAAGAAAGAAGAAGGTCATTAGCAGAAGGGGATGGAGGGGGGGGGGGGTTTGAGTTGATAGCAGAGATACAAGGGGGTGCATTATTGTTGAGGGTTATGATTTTACATTTTATTCTGAAGGTTATGGGGAGCCAGTGGAGTGTCTGACAGAGTGGTGATGCTGATACTGAGCATTGGGTATTGTAGATAAATCTAGCGGACGCATTAATTATAGATTGGAATGGTCATACCCAGGCGATGGGGAAGCCAGCAAAGAGTGAGTCGCAGTAGTTGAAACTAAATATAAAGAGAGAATGAATTTGAATTTTAGTTGTCTTGTGTAATATATGTATTGGAGATATTTTTTAAATGAAATAGACAAGATTTAGAGAGTGAATATATATGAGAAATGAAAGAGAGGGCAGTGCCCAGTAGAACCCCAAGACAATGGGCTTGGGAGCAGGGATGGTAATTTTATTGTCGACAGTGAAAGATATATGTGGGTGGACACTGTAGTAGAGGTTGGAAAAATAAGGAGCTCAGTTTTTGTCATATTAAGTTTGAGATGGTGGGCGGACATCCAGGAGGATATGCTAGAGAGGCAGTTGGAAACTCGTGCTAAGATAGAGGGGGATAGATCTGGTGGTGAGAGGTAGATTTCAACTTTCTTGAACTTTTTGTAAATTAATTTTGTCACTGAAATAATGGACTTCGCTTTTTTTGGAGATCGCTTTATAACTTTTCTAAGAATGATGAGCAGTAATGTTTGTTTGTTTTTTATCTGAGACAGTCACAGATATCGTTAAATCCAGCATGATGTTGTACCTCATACCTGAATGCTTCAGGCCAAACTAGCTGAGAATCTCAATTTATAACAATTGGTGATATGGAAGTTCAAGTTGTATATGTAATTTGTCCTTCAAGGTCAGTTTTATATAGGGTAGAGTCTTGGTGAAGACCAGGTAATGGTCAAATATATATTTATGTAAAACCGTCTAATCTTAAAACGGTATAAGTTGAGCCTCCCGTGTCTTCCTGTGTTGCTTCATGGCCGCTGACATCTTGCAGGACTGTAATGAAAACCATACCCACATGCGAGGGCCTTCACACTCCCGGTATCTCATGCTGATCAGACTCACAGCATGTCACTCTCTGCTTGTTAGCAGCATGGGGCTTTAGATGGCAGCTGTCATGAGACCGAACAGAAAAAGCTCGACATGGTAAAAAGCTGTGACTTTTATGACTTCTAAGAAGTGTAAATTTCATATGATAATTATATTGAGGATCACACACTTAATGAATTAATCTAGCTAAACCATTGACATAAAACATTTTTTTGCCTAAAGAGTCCCTTTAAGTATTATTGCAGGGTAGCATTTTCTGTCTAACTGACATCAAGTTGAATCGCATCAGTTATTAATGTATTTTCTCAAATATATATATATATATATATACACTGATCACCCATATATTTACACTTCCAGTAAGTTATAAGTCTGTCTTCTTCCTCAGTGTAACACAGTAATACACAAGAACACAAACACAGGAGAATTCTGGGAAAAGTTCCAAGATAAACTTCCATATTCATTGTCAATCATGTAAAACCCATTAGGATTTTTTAAATAACAACCAACCAATTGTAGATCAAATTCTACTTTCTATCATAATTGAGACATGTAAGCTCCACAACAGTGTGGCAGCCTTTCAAGTGAATAAAGATTTTACCTGCATACAAGGTCCCTCCTAGAGAGGGGAGAGACATTTACTGATTGAGTAAATGTGTCTCCCCTATAAAATAAAATTGAATATAATAGTTAAAAATGAAAGGCTGGATTTATCTTTTTTTAAACTTTCATAAAACATTTAATCAAGTCAAGTTATTCAAAAGAGTTCACTATAAATACAACACGTGCTGCTTTAAATACTAAACTATAGGTCAAAAGACAAGAAAAAAAAACAAAAACAAACAGGACAGCCTGAAAGTTGATGATAAAATGCCCATTGAACCTAGATTATGGATGTTATCACCCTCTGTCAGTGCCACCAACAAATGTTGTTGTTTAGTCATTCAACCGTGTCCGACTCTCCGTGACCCAATGGACCCTATGCACATCAGGCACATCTGTGTGTGTTTCTGGCTGTGCTTATGCATAAGGTTTTCATGGCAAAGATAATCCTGTGTGTCTCTCTGCTCTCTCTCTCTCTCTCTTCTGTCTCTCTCATGTGTGTCTCACTCTTGTCTCTCTCTCGGCCAATGCTGTGTCTCTCTCTCCCCTGTCTATCTCTCCTGATGCTGTGTTTCTCTCTCTCTCCCTCTCTCTATTTCTCTCTCACTCCTGTCTATCTCTCCTGGTGCTGTGTCTCTCTCTCCTGTCTCTCTCTCCTGTCTCTCTGTTGTCTCTCTCTGTCCTGTCTCTCTCTCTTCTGTCTCTCTCCTGGGTGTGTCTCTCTCTCCTGTGTGTGTCTCTCTTTCTCCTGTGTGTGTGTGTCTCTCTTTCTCCTGTGTGTGTGTGTGTGTCTCTTTCTCCTGTGTGTGTGTGTGTGTGTCTGTCTCTCTTTCTCCTGTGTGTGTGTGTGTCTCTCTTTCTCCTGTGTGTGTGTCTCTCTTTCTCCTGTGTGTGTGTCTCTCTTTCTCCTGTGTGTGTGTGTGTGTCTCTCTTTCTCCTGTGTGTGTGTGTGTCTCTTTCTCCTGTGTGTGTGTGTGTCTCTCTCTCTCTCTCTTTCTCCTGTCTATCTCTCCTGATGCTGTGTCTCTCTCTCTTGTCTCTCTCTCTGTCCTGTGTCTCTCTGTCTCTCTCTCTCCCCCTGTGTTTCTCTCTCTCCCTGTCTATCTCTCCTGTGTGTGTGTGTGTCTCTCTCCTGTGTGTCTCTCTCTCCCGACGCTGTGTCTCTTGTCGTCTCGCATGTGCTCCTCCTGGAGAGCCCATGCGCTCTTTGCTTAACAATGTCTGATGCCTGCGCAGGGGTGGAAGGGCCAGACCAAATGATTTCAAGGGCTTTGTACGGCCCACGGGCCGGATGTTCCCCACCCCTGGTGTAGAATGGCACCTCCTGTTCATTCAATAACTCCTCCCAGATAGCAAGGGGATCAGCAGAAACCAATATGGCAGATAGCACTGCAGCATAATTGCATATAAAATGTAATACATTAGAGGCTGTGTTATATGTATTACACACACATATTTTATATGTTATATGTATTATCTCAGCTGGTGATTACATATCAGGACGGTGCAGCTCTGCAGAATACACTCGTTTGCAGCATAATCTCTTACGCTCATTTCTGGAGAATGAAAAGCCATCTTGTCTCCACGGGCCGGGCTCCAGAAGTGAGATAGTGCAGCACATAAATCTCCGGTGACAGCCCAATCCCACTCTCCTCCCCCTCACAGCCCTTCTCCATCTTATAATTGCATTCCTTAGTTCTTCTTCTGGCAGAGTCTTATCTTTCCAGCTGCCATGAGGGGCGCAGAGTCCTCACCTACAAAGCTAAGCGCTGTTTATGGGTCCGCTCTGGTCAATTATCACTAAATAAGTGATTTCGAAAGCAAAAGAGATGAAACTATACATTTTTTATTTTTATATGCAATTATTCTTTAATGCATGGGTTCCCTGGTGGTCCAGTGGTTAGGATTCAGATCTTCTCCACTGGGTTCAATTCCAGTCAGGAAACCAAGAATGTCTCACCACCCAGAAGCCAAGGAGTCTGGTCAGTACTTGGATGGGAGACCACCTAAGAATACTAGGAGCTATATGGTGTGGTCCACTGGAGAAGGAACTGGCAACCCACTCCAGTATCTCTATGGCCCACTGGAGAACGAATTGGCAACCCACTCCAGTATCTCTGCCAAGAAACCAGTGGATCAGCATGGTGTGTTGCGGTCCATGAGGTCACGGAGAGTTGGACACAAATGAACGATACAAATATTCTTTAATGCATGGCACCATATTCGTGTATGAGCTGATTTTTCTGCTCTTGCTGCTTTCTCAAAATGGTGTGTCCTTGTAAGCATTAAATTGGTTGGTTCAGTCCTTCAGTCGTGTCCGACTCCAGGTGACCCTATAGAGGGCGGCATGCCCAGGCAAAGATACTAGAGTGAGTGTCAGTTTCTTCTCCAGTGTACGCCGATTTGTCTAACCTCTCTGCTTTGACCTTTCCATCTTGGGTGACCCTACATGGTGTAGCTCACAGCTTCATTGAGATACAGAAGTCCCTTCACCAGCGATCCAGAAGGGGAAGTATTAAATTAGTTCAGTACAAAATACTGGCAGTTGTAGATGTTGCATTCCTATTGTTTAGACATTTTCTGAACATTCTCCTCTCACTTCAGTAAGTTAATCAGCAGAAACCAAAATGTAGATTGCACAGCATTATAATTGCATAAACACTTTTTTTTAGCAATCTAAAATATTTTTTCTGTTTTCAAGCGTGTTGTTCAATACAGCCTATAGGCTAAGGTGGTCAGATAACACACACCACTAGATAACATGGGCCATTGTTATAATAAAACATCAGGAATCTTGTTGCTATTTATTATATACTTTAACTGACATGGAAATAAAACATGTTTGGGGAAAATATTAATTTTTAAAGACTTTGTTTAATGAGTACAGGAATCCATTTTGTGATTGTTACATCAAATCCTGATTTCCCCAAACATGTTTTATTTCCGTGTCAGTAAAAAAATATAATAAATAGCAACAAGATTCCTGGGCCCTCATTCAATTGCGATTTGGCCAATTGAATAGTGCTCTAAATAAGCACATAACATATTTTTTTTAAATAAGTTTTTAGTTAGTGAAAACCTTGTTTTTGGATAGATGTTTACTAACTAAAAACTTCTTAAAAAAAATATGTTTTGTGCTTATTTAGACCCCTATTCAATTGGCCAAATTGCAATTGAATGAGGGCCCTGATGTTTTATTATAACAATGGCCCAATGATAACTAGTTAAGATATAAATTGAAACCACACCTCTTCCCTCTCACTGGCCCTGAAACAGACACCTTTCATCATTCAAAATTATTTTTTCTAATTAAAAACTAGCTGTATGACTTTTTCTAATTAACTATGCTCATAGTCAGACTTACATTTAAAAAAAAAATGTATACAGTATATATATACTATAATATTTGATAAAGCACATGCGAGAGATCACAGCACTGTGAGAGAGAGAGCACAAATAGCTCACAGAGAGAGAGGGCGCACACAAAGAGAGGGCACACAGAGAGATAGGGCACAGAGAAAGAGGGCACAGAGAAAAAGGGCACAGAGAGGGAAACAGAAGGCACAGAGAGAGAGAGAGGGCAAAGAGAGAGGCAGAGGGTACAATGAGAGAGGGCACAGAGAGAGAGGGGGGGGCACAGAGAGATAGGGCACAGAGAAAGAGGGTACAGAGAAAGAGGGCACAGAGAGGGAGACAGAAGGCATAGAGAGAGAGAGGGTACAGAGAGAGGCAGAGGGCACAGAGAGGAAGGGCATAGTGAGAAAGGGCACACAGAGAGAGGGCACACAGAGAGATAGGGCACAGAGAAAGAGGGCACAGAAAAAGAGGGCACAGAGAGGGAGACAGAAGGCACAGAGAGAGAGAGGGCACACACAGAGAGAGGGCACACAGAGAGATAGGGCACAGAGAAAGAGGGCACAGAGAGGGAGACAGAAGACATAGAGAGGCAGAGGGTACAGAGAGAGGCAGAGGGTACAGAGAGACAGAGGGTACAGAGAGGCCGAGGGCACAGAGAGAAAGAGCACACAGAGAGAGGCCACACAGAGAGATAGGGCACAGAGAAAGAAAGCACAGAGAGGGAGAAAGAAGGCAAAGAGAAAGAGAGAGAGGGTACAGAGAGAGGAAGAGGGCACAGAGAGAGAGGGCACACAGAGAGAGAGGGCACAGAGAAAGAGGGCACAGAGAGGGAGACAGAAGCCAAAGAGAGAGGGTACAGAGAGAGGAAGAGGGCACAGAGAGGAAGGGCACAGTGAGAGAGGGCACACAGAGAGAGAGAGGGCACAGAGTGAGAGAAGGCACAAAGAGAGACAGGGCAGAGAGAGAATGTGCATAGAGAGAGAAAGAAAGTACTGAAATAACATTTGTATTTGCTGAGAAATAAAAATGTGATGGTTTTCTTAATTTAAATCAAGATTCGCTTTTCATAAACAACACATTTTAGAGTCCAAATGTGAAACTTTGCATTTCTTGTAGCACTTTTTATTGTTTGCCAGGTACTAAAAAAAAAAAGCGTGATAAATAATGTAAAAAATCCTAACCACTTCTTTTTGTCCCAGGAGCGGCTCAGCATTGTCACAACTGTACGGCACATCTGCGACGCTGGAGCATCATCACTTTAATCACGCTGTCATGATCCTTCAGAGCGAGGTACACAGATAAGTGCCAAGCACATTACATTGTGCTCAATTTTATATTGTTTTCTCGGTTATTAATTGTTAACATGACATAAAAGCACAACAATCAGAAACATTAGAATACTTATATAAAACAGATTAAATGATTGTGTAGGTTTTTATTTTCATTTTTGGAAATTATTTGTAGCATTGTTGTTTTAATATCGATAGTACAATTACCAACAGACTTATAAATTGAATTACCAACAGACTTATAAAAGACTTACAAAAGTCTGTCAGCTCCATGCACCACCCCCTAACCTTTTCTATTTACCAACAGACTTTTTGTCTGTCATCTCCATGCACCACCACCTGATCTTTTCTATTTACCAACAGACTTTTTGTCTGTCAGCTCCATGCACCACCCCCTGATCTTTTCTAATTACCAACAGACTTATGGTCTGTCGGCTGCATGCACCACTGCCTATCTTGTTCAGGAGAGCCCACTGGACTCTTGTCCAGGACTCTTGTTGGACTATTGAGGAGGGCCTGGATTAACATGGACTGGTGTTTCCCTGTTGGCATGATGTGTTTAATATTGGCTACAAAATCATGGGAGTTGTTTTGCTGTCAGACATCCTGTGTGTTATACTTGTCTATATGTGATGTATGGTTGGTACCCAGCCATGTTCTAAATGCTGCATTTCCCCCAGAGAGTTCACTAACATTTGCTACTATGCTACTATGTTTTCTTGAGGATGTGGGGTACAGGGTACAAGATGCCTGGTTGGGAATGGTTTCAGTACTTCCCAGGAGCGGGCTGGCAGGTGCCAGGAGATCAGTGGAGCTAAGAAGGTGGGGTGTAAATGGGGCTCTAAGTGAGCTGCATGACCATTGCCAGAACATCACACTAAGGTGTTTATCTCAGCAAGTGGAGATCCAGGGAGAGGAAGTGTGTGACATAACCCCTGCTTGGATTTCTGTTTGATGGACAGCTCCCAGGTGGGGTCAGTGCGGGGGCTGGTGAAGATTGGTGGAACTGTGTGGCGAATAACTACACTGTACCTGATCAATAAAGTTGTTTGTGCACCTTAAACATACATCAGCATTGGATATGGTTTATTCTGGGTATGTAGTAATTCTACACAAGGGAATTACTGCAACAGACCCTGTTTGATACTTTGCTCCTAATCACTGGGAGTATTGCTGCTGATCTGTGTTCCTGGGTACTGGCGGAGGAGGTATGCTGTGCTGGGTTCATTATTGCTAAACAGGGATATTCCAAAGAACCCTATGTCCTACAGGAGCCGTAGGTTCTTAACACCTGTTAGCTACATGCAGCACCCCCTAGCCTTTTCTGATTCCCAATACACTTGCAGTCTGTCGGCCTCATGCACCACCCCTAACCTTTTCTGATTCCCAATACACTTGAAGTCTGTCGGCCTCATGCACCACCCCTAACCTTTTCTGATACCCAGTACATTTGCAGTTTGTTGGGTACATGCACTGCCTTGAACCTTCTCTATTTCTTACATATGCTGCCAGCCAATCAGATTTCTTTACGCATGCCCGACTACGGATGTAATTTTAGCAGTGTAACTTGTGTCTATACCTTCTTTGTCTGTACCTGCTTGTTAGTTTAATTCAAGTAATAGAAGATAGGATATCACATAGGGATCTATGTTAATCGGGCGGTGTAAATTGCAGTATAGCTGTAAATCGTCCGCAGGAGATTTTTTTCCCTGTGTTATACCTTGATGTTAATATTTTATGGCGCTCAGCCCACATCCGTGTCTCAAAGCCTTACCTGCAAGGGATTTTAGTGTGGGACGTACCCAAACCAAGCTTTACGGATGAGAAACGGCTCTAGGAACCAATAGAAAATTAGAATGTCATGATTATTATAATGAGTGAGAACAAGTGCAGTAACTGCAGCAAGGAACTGTAGTAAATTTATATATGAATGTATTATTTTTTAATTATTTTTATTGAATGGCATTAAATATATGTTACAATTGTATGTATACCTTGAATATCGAAAGAAAATGAGTGTATTTTGTGTTATATATATATATATATATATATATATATATATAAAACATTGCATTAGAGCATTTGTTCCACAAGATTTCCTGATCCCATGAGTACTGGGTTGTGCGTTACCCAAGATGTTTTCTAATAAATGTTTATAATGATACATTATCATAATTTTAAGTACACATATGTTGATATTGGAGTGTTAATTGTCAAACAATGTTGAAATACCATCCTTTTTAAGTGATTTTTAGTGCGTTTTAGTGCTATAATGTCACTTTAACTACTGCTGTGGCACTCAGCAAAGGTCTTTAGTACAAGTAATATTTTCTTCATCTTTTTGTAGCTGTCCTGATTTTACATCTGTAAAATCTTATTAGCCTAGTCAAACGGAGTAACTCGTAATCCTTTAGCCCTACTAAAATCAATGGAGATTTTTTTCCCTTGCTTTTCGTCTTTGTTGTGCCGTAGTGACTCGTAGCATTTCTTTCGCAATGTTTTAGGGATGGGGAATAGAATAGCTAGGTAGGATTTTCTGTGCTACTACGGCAATCATAATGGCTTTTGCCAGGATGGGCATAGGGCCCTTAGTGACTAGTATCTGTTCAAATTCTCTTTCATGTTCATCCAAAGATCCACTAGGTGGTGGTAGACCCTCATATAACAAGTTGTACCAATCCCTAAACACACAAGGATTTGACCGTGTTGTACCCGTCAGTTCTCAGCAGAGGGTCCATCTTCATGTTACATCTGAGATATAACTCGCAGTGTCTTATTACAATCATAGTTATCGCCTACAAGTTTTACATCAATGCTAATAAATGGCGTTTGATGCCGGTGCAGACAGATGGAAAGTAAACAACAGATAAATAAAATCGTACAAGTCCCTTGAAGACACATCAGTCATTAAAGGGTGATTGCTTTTAGTGATCAATTAATGAGCCTTCCTCAGGATGTTGGCTAATGATGGGTTTAAGCTATCATGTATAACCCCTCCAATCTCTAAAGGACAAGCACAGACAGAGCGCGCGGGTCCTACCGGCGGCGGCTACGGATCACAATGACAAATTATATGACAGACCATCATGTTCTTGAATATAAAATGAGCCAAATGTGTTGGTGGCCCAAGTTATGGTGAAAGGATTAACTTATCTGACATAGCAGGCCGCAGACCACCTACTGCTCAACCATTGTGATTGCAGAACAAGATCAAACAAAAAATATAAAACATGTGAAGCAACATTTTAAAGATCGCAATTTTTTTTTTTTTTTTTTTTTGCAAAGACAAATATTACGTAGAACCGGAAGCAAATAGTAAATGCAGAGAGCACAGTCTGTAGATATCATTGGTTGGCAGAGGCCAAGCCCCCAAGAGCACCTGAATTGAATACGTTTTTGAGCTCTGAAACCATTATTTGAAAAAAATAAAACATGCTGTGACACATCAAATACCTTACATCTGATGCAAAAAAAGAAACAAAAATTTGATCTTTCCTGTTTTCTGACCGCCTGGAGTGGCGGCCATCAGCCACTAGGTGGTGCGGACCAGATTTTAGTCGATTTCTTGTTAGTGTAAAGCTTATCTACTACTACCCTAATTCCTAATCTAACTCTAAACCTAAACCCTAACCCTAACTCCTAAATATTTCCCTTAACCTTAACCCTAGACCTAAACTCTAACCCTAACCCCTAAAACTAACCTTAAGCCTAAACCCTAATTCCTAAAACTAAGCCTAAACCCTAACCCCTAAAACTAACCCTAAGCCTAAACCCTAACTTCTAAAACTAACCCTAACCCGTAAAACAAACCCTAAACCTAAACTCAAACCCTATCCCCTTAAATTAACCATAAACTCTAACCATAAGCCCTACAACTAACCCTAACCCCTAATCCTAACCCCTAAATCTAACCCTAACGCCAGGGAATTGACTAAAATCTTGGTCGAAACAGAGTAAAATCTCAACCGCACCACCTAGTGGCCGATGGACGCAACTGCTGGAGGTCAGAAAAATGAAAGATAAATACAATCTTTTCATGTCCTTTAATACCAGTATATCAGAGTATATGCTACGTAGCTCAATGGAGTTATTCCCAAATTATTGTAGTCATGTTTGTGCAAATAAAGGTCTCAGAGCATAAAAACATATTCAAATTTTTAAATGCTCTTGGGGGTTTGCCCTCTGCCAGCCAAACTACAAACTAAAGTATGCTATCGGCATTTATTGTTAATTTCAATGAAATGTAAATATATTTTACTTAATATTTTTTTCATGCAAAAGAACAACAGATTATTTTAAAGACTTTATAACAGTTGTGTTCCATGTCCCTTTAAATATATTAATAGTGCCCTATGCCAAAATAAAGTATGTACAGCACAAGCATGTCTCAATCTAGTAAAAGATAGTATAGCGCCACAAAAAATACATATGTGTCTCATAGTTGAGTTGTCTAATAAAAGAAAAAAAAAATGTGGCTTCTCTATTAACTAAATAGTCTAAAAAGGAAAAGAAACTCAAATAATTATGACATCTGCATTATAGGTATCAACTTCGGACTTGTAAAAGAGAGGTGCTCTCTTGAAAGCTAGTCATGAAAACTATGAATATGTTTGTCCAATAAAAAAGGTATCGCTATATACTGCAATACTCTGATTATTCATCTATATAAATATATATATAAATATATATATATATGTGTATATATATATATATATATATATATATATGTAAGTATGTATATGTAAAACAACAAAGTCAGAGGTGCTCATCAGAGAACGAACCAACCTTAATAGGTTAGTTCTATAGCCATGATAAGCTACTCTGAGAGCAACCTCTTTTAGCCACTTGTGCCCTTCACAGGGAGAAATATCCTGTAGTATATCAGTCTGGTCCCACTCAAAAGAGTGACCCAGCCCCGAAATACCAGGCAATTCTACCCTGAACAGGAGAAACAGCAAACCCCAGACGCGTTTCGGCCTTTATGGGCCTCGTCAGTGAGGTGCAGCTGAACTCCCTAAGGCACAGTGAGCAAGGGGTCCACGTCTGGAGTCCCCTATTACCCTTCGGGAGACTAAACCCTAAAGGTAATTTGCATATAGAAAACAACAAAGTCAGAGGTGCTCATCAGAGAACGAACCAACCTTAATAGGTTAGTTCTATAGCCATGATAAGCTACTCTGAGAGCAACCTCTTTTAGCTCACTTGTGCCCTTCACAGGGAGAAATATCCTGTAGTATATCAGTCTGGTCCCACTCAAAAGAGTGACCCAGCCCCGAAATACCAGGCAATTCTACCCTGAACAGGAGAAACAGCAAACCCCAGACGCGTTTCGGCCTTTATGGGCCTCGTCAGTGAGGTGCAGCTGAACTCCCTAAGGCACAGTGAGCAAGGGGTTCGTTCTCTGATGAGCACCTCTGACTTTGTTGTTTTCTATATGCAAATTACCTTTAGGGTTTAGTCTCCCTAAGGGTAATAGGGGACTCCAGACGTGGACCCCTTGCTCACTGTGCCTTAGGGAGTTCAGCTGCACCTCACTGACGAGGCCCATAAAGGCCGAAACGCGTCTGGGGTTTGCTGTTTCTCCTGTTCAGGGTAGAATTGCCTGGTATTTCGGGGCTGGGTCACTCTTTTGAGTGGGACCAGACTGATATACTACAGGATATTTCTCCCTGTGAAGGGCACAAGTGGCTAAAAGAGGTTGCTCTCAGAGTAGCTTATCATGGCTATAGAACTAACCTATTAAGGTTGGTTCGTTCTCTGATGAGCACCTCTGACTTTGTTGTTTTCAGTATGTATATGTATACATATATATATAAACAAATAGTACATTTGGTGCTTTCACTGCTGCAACATGGGTTTTATTCCAAGAGTTCACACCACAGAGAAGCCACGCAGGATTGGGTCTGGTCAGTACTTGGATGGGAGACCACCTAAGAATACCAGAAGCTGTATGCTGTGACCCACTGGCAAAAGAACTGGCAACCCACTCCAGTAACTCGGCCATGAATACCAAGTGGATCAGCATGGTGTGTTATGCTCCATGAGGTCACAGAGAGTTAGACATGACTGGACGATGCAAACACACACACACACACACACACATGGGTGTGTAGATTTGCATGTCAAATAATTGTAAGTTAATCTCAAGAAATAGTATTTGCACAGCATTCTGGGAAATTGGGCAGGGACATGCAAATAAGGCCACAGTGCATTCTTCCTCTGTAACCCAAAACCGTTTGAACCATTTCTGCATGGCTTCAGCATATGCCTGCCATTATATCACAACTTTTGAGCTACCCACTGACAGTACTGTTTCAGTCTTCAGGATCTCATGTATGTGTGTGTGTCAGTCAGGAATACACCACTGCTTCCATGACGGGTGCTTGTTTCCCATTGGTGTGTTTCAGCCTAGGCCCACGGGGCCCAGGTCTTGGGCAGCACATTATCAGGGGGCTGCAGGGTGCCTGACGTTGCCATTGTAATGCCATGGAATTTGCGCAGAACATCTATATGCAGATAATATTGTGTCAGTGTGCTTAGCACTTTATCACTTAGATACATATACACACATAATGTTCTATATACAGTGTATGGTAACCTTATGATTAGGATATAGCAAGAGGAAATGTGGGTCAGTAACTAGGTCATGTGGGGGGGGGGGGGGGGTACAGAAATGGGCCTAGGGCAGCATATTATCAGATATTATTCAGACTTAGAGTCACTGACAAACATATGTGTAAACTGAACAAATTTGCTGCGTGATCACTGTATTAGAGACATGTAACTGTAGCAATGTAGCAGCTGGGCACGCTCTTCTGCCTTATCAACCTAAGGTGTGACTGTTTAAGGTTTATCTAAGTTTCCTGGATTATGAAGCATCTCTTAGAGGAGAATCAGTAGTGTATAAAAACAGTTTTTTGCATGAAAAAAAATCCCAAAATAAATATTAACAAACTCACCCTGATGTTTGCTCTCTTGAGTTTGCAATCTCTGCTAAAATTAGCATAAAATTCGTAATTCTTTTGGCCAATCACAGACAGCTAATACATTTGAATACATTGTAACAATCAGTAATGACAGCTTGTGCAGGATGGAATCATGGGATGTGTAGTCCCTTGCATAAGGAAGCAGGAGGAGCAAGACACTAATCTCTGCATTGAGCTGCTGCTGGCTTGAAGGTTAGTGAAGAGTTAAAATCAGTACCCAAATGCAGTGTTTCTATTGGTAGGTACACTGTGTCTATGTAAGCAGCTCTGGGGGCGTGGAAAATTAGTTTTATGTTTAAATACAATAAGTCTGGGTGTGTATAGACTGACCCCATGTAATGTGTGTGTCTGATATAAGGAGCGGGTGTTAGATTAGAGAGATTTATATACAGTTAATTATTAGATAAGGAGAGGTAGACACAGAGCTAGGCATATTATGCTTAAAACACCCAATTGTAAGCGCACTTATCTACACTTCGGCTTAATTTTTATATAAAAACCAGATTCCCTTGTATTTATATATGTACATATCATTTCTTCAATAACTGGGACTTTTGTTGTCTCATTTTTCACTACTTAATTAACCTACTCAATTTTATATTTGTGAGTTATTTAACCCGACAAGGCCGGGGTGAGAATATCTTCACATTGGAATTTTGCCAATAACAATAATTTCATATCTAATAATGCACAACATCTACTAGAAAGCTTTGGTTTCTAAGAAGAAGTAACACCAGGATACGGCCGGCTCTTTGCTAAATACAAATGGAACCCAAATCTCCATTGTCCTATTGTACTGCAAAACCAATTGCACGCATTGTACACTAGATGGCAGTGTAGATTGAAACATGAAAGGACAAAGGTAAAAATACTGTAGCAAAGAAAATGTCCTTTGTGTCCAATCATTGACACTCTAAAATCATTTATGAATATTCAAATACTGGTAACCTGCCGTCATAAATTACAGTATAATATTATATTCAATTGTCTGTCCTGTTACTCACTCTCTCCTCTCTCTATGTTCTCTCTCTGTGCTGTCTCTCTCTGTGTGCTCTCTCTGCTCTCTCTCTGTGCTGTCTCTCTCTGTGTGCTCTCTGTCTGCACTCTCTCTGCGCTCTCTCTTTCTCAGTCTCTGCGCTTTCTCTCTCTCTCTCTGTACTATCTCTATAATGTCTGTAATGCCTTCACTGCGCAGTCTTCATGAGGTCATACTATAAATAAGAACTTCAGTGATCTTTTAAGACAATATTGCTGAGAGATTGCCGGATGATCTCCTCATTCATTTTATAGAATTATTTAGTGGAGGAGAAAACCTTCTGCGTGCAGGTGTATGAATCGCTTCTTCAGTATTCTCTGTGCAGAAAGGATATCCTCAAATACAGGCCTGTGTGGGGTCAACAGGACCGGACATTCCAGCCCCTGTGTTAGATGAATATGCATTAAAGACTGTACCCCAGACACTGTACAAAGACTGTACCCCAGACACTGTACAAATAACGCACCCCATACACTGTACAAAGACTGTACCCCAGACACTGTACAAAGACTGTACCCCAGACACTGTACAAATAACGCACCCCAGACACTGTACAAAGACTGTACCCCAGACACTGTACAAAGACTGTACCCCAGACACTGTACAAATAACGCACCCCAGACACTGTACAAAGACTGTACCCCAGACACTGTACAAATAACGCACCCCAGACACTGTACAAAGACTGTACCCCAGACACTGTACAAAGACCGTACCCCAGACACTGTACAAATAACGCACCCCAGACACTGTACAAAGACTGTACCCCAGACACTGTACAAAGACTGTACCCCAGACACTGTACAAAGACTGTACCCCAGATACTGTACAAAGACTGTACCCCAGATACTGTACAAAGACCGTACCTCAGATACTGTACAAAGACTGTACCCCAGATACTGTACAAAGACCGTACCCCAGATACTGTACAAAGACCGTACCCCAGACACTGTACAAAGACCGTACCCCAGACACTGTACAAATAACGCACCCCAGACACTGTACAAAGACTGTACCCCAGACACTGTACAAAGACTGTACCCCAGATACTGTACAAAGACTGTACCCCAGATACTGTACAAAGACTGTACCCCAGATACTGTACAAAGACCGTACCCCAGATACTGTACAAAGACCGTACCCCAGATACTGTACAAAGACTGTACCCGAGACACTGTACAAAGAACATACCCCAGACACTATACAAAGACCGTACCACAGATACTATACAAAGACCATACCCTAGACACTGTACAAAGTCTGTACCCGAGATACTATACAAAGACAATCTATATATCTTTATCTCTATCTATCTCTTTCTCTATCTATCTATATCTCTATCTATCTATCTATCTATCTATCTATATATATATCTATCTATCTATATATCCATCTGTTGCGTTAAGTACAATGATATCCCACTAGACATAATTACAGTGCTTCTCTATACTCTTTTGCTTTTAATTGTATCTGTCTGTCTGTTCGTTTGTCCATCCATCTGTCTATCTATCTACCTACCTACAGTCAGGTCCATAAATATTGGGTCATGGACACAATTCTAACCTTTTTGGCTCTATACACCACCACAATGGATTTGAAATGAAACGAACAAGATGTGCTTTAACTGCAGACTTTCAGCTTTAATTTGAGGGTATTTACATCCAAATCAGCTGAACGGTGTAGGAATTACAACAGTTTGTATATGTGCCTCCCACTTTTTAAGGGATTAAAAGTAATGGGACAATTGGCTGCTCAGCTGTTCCATGGCCAGGTGTGTGTTATTCCCTCATTATCCCATTTACAAGGAGCAGATAATAGGTCCAGAGTTAATTTCAAGTGTGCTATTTGCATTTAGAATCTGTTGCTGTTAACCCTCAATATGAGATCCAAAGAGCTGTCACTATCAGTGAAGCAAGCCATCATTAGGCTGAAAAAACAAAACAAACCCATCAGAGAGATAGCAAAAACATTAGGTGTGACCAAATCAACTATTTGGAACATCCTTAAAAAGAAAGAATGCACCAAGGAGCTCAGCAACATCAAAAGACCCGGAAGACCACGGAAAACAACTGTGGTGGATGACCGAAGAATTATTTCCCTGGTGAAGAAAACACCCTTCACAACAGTTGGCCAGATCAAGAACACTCCCCAGGAGGAAGGTGCATGTGTGTCAAAGTCAACAATCAAGAGAAGACTTCACCAGAGTAAATACAGAGGGTTCACCACAAGATGTAAACCATTGGTGAGCCTCAAAAACAGGAAGGCCAGATTAGAGTTTGCCAAACAACATCTAAAAAAGCCTTCACAGTTCTGGAACAACATCCTATGGACAGATGAGACTAAGATCAACTTATACCAGAGTGATGGGAAGAGAAGAGTATGGAGAAGGAAAGGAACTGCTCATGATCCAAAGCATACCACCTCATCAGTGAAGCATGGTGGTGGTAGTGTCATGGCGTGGGTATGTATGGCTGCCAATGGAACTGGTTCTCTTGTATTTATTGATGATGTGACTGCTGACAAAAGCAGCAGGATGAATTCTGAAGTGTTTCGGGCAATATTATCTTCTCATATTCAGCCAAATGCTTCAGAACTCATTGGACGGTGCTCCACAGTGCAGATGGACAATGACCTGAAGCATACTGCAAAAGCAACCAAAGAGTTTTTTAAGGGAAAGAAGTGGAATGTTATGCAATGGCCAAGTCAATCTCCTGACCTGAATCCGATTGAGCATGCATTTCACTTGCTGAAGACAAAACTGAA